>JALIGU010000007.1:16157930-17357930 GCA_023053565.1 Aquilegia eximia
TTGTTGAACTCTGACATTCGACTCAAATTTTTCCATATATACTAGCAGATGCAAGCATGCGAGCATTTTTCATAAAGATTTCCAATTTAATAACCAATTAGAGTTAATAGTGTTGTTAGAATAAAAATTCGCTTAGAAATTAATAGTTGGATTGTAAATTTGTAATGCATACCTATGTAAGTATCAACGTAAGAGCTTTATGAATTCTACTTCACTTGGGCATAAGGGGAAGTAATGAGCATGTAGTTTTGTTCCTAAACAAATTACAATTCTTGAAGTGGCATGAGAGTTCGGTGTAGCGATAATCACTAGTTCACTACTTGTTTGTTCAAATCAGCCTTAAATTCTCTTTCACCATTTATATAAGGGTATGTTACTTTAGAAGATGTTGATACCCGATATCTCTCTGCTCTTTGGTGTGCTTGTTTCTTTGTGATCATGCCCTTCTATTATGCCCTGACCAGTGTCTTCCATTTTCTCATAGTGTACCTACTTGCTTTTTTTGTAATTTTAATCCTGGCAACCTTCTTTGATGAAATTGTCATATTTGCATTGTTAGGCACCACTACATGATGCTCTTCGTTCAATGTCGAATGATATTTGGTCAGCTTATTTGCGTGTTGGCATTAGCGGAATTTTACAGAATCGTGTAGGTATGCAGTATTTCTGTTCCTAATCTTTATCCTGAATTTGTCCTTCTTTGAATAGAAACAGAAACATCTTTCATGTAGCTGCTGAGTGTTAGCCTATGGTTGTATGAATCTGTATTTGTGCACTGTTCACTACTATGCAAGACAAATCTCTTCTCATAACACTAACTGTAGGAAAAGCTACTTCATGCACAAGAAGTGCAGATTCCCAAGTAAAACACACAAACAAGTTCACTTCCTTTTATAACAATGGCAGAGGATAACAATGATCTTTTTTTTCTTTTTTTTTCTCATTTTATTTTAAAAATCATATCAAGAGACGAACACCACATGGAAGACTTTTAGCTCACTAATCAAGACATAACTGGCCTCAAGAGAGGACGTTGCAACATTTCGACAATGTATGGTTTGCTTTACATTGTTGCTCCTCCTCTCTTGAATTTATGTTTAGATTATTTTCTCAATACCACTATTGAAATGATTTTAGTTATGGATTTATCTACAGTAGAAAAAATGAGTTTTAAAGGAGTTGGATGGGTTTTTTTGGGTATATGTGTGTTGTGTTGGACTGTTGGGGGGGGGGGGGGGGGGGGGGGGGAGAGAGATTTAAAAGTCAAAACAGAACCTCCACTCCTCTCTAAATCTATCTTCATCAGTACTCCAACTCTCCAAGCCTCCCTTCTCCCCCCCCCCCCTCGTGACACGCCCTTCTCACGCTTCTTATCCCTCACATGCATTTTAAGTATCCTCTGCTTTTGGTTTCAATCTCAAAGAGAAATATATACATGAACACGAATGTTGAGTTCGAGTTAACTAATCGACCATAGATTTTATTTCATCACCAAGAAAGGATATGTAATTATGTATCAGACAATATTAATTTTCTTTATGCAACTCTCATGGAGTCATGGTTACTGTAACAGGGTTAAATTCTGACAAGTTTTTCTGCCCTGTTATGCCACTAGAACTCTATCTAGTCTCAGGCAATACACACACAAATTAAACACTGAACTGGTTTACAAGGCCTCAGCCATTTATTTCTCTACACTTAGGGAAATACACTCACTTAAGTCTGTCTTCCCAAATCAGACTAAGTCTGGTTTATATAGACCAGCAACTATTACACATGTCATGGTGTGACAAGCCCCACACCTAGCTTATTACAAGTGTTCCACCAAACACTCTCTCCTTGCCATGTGTGGCAGTTCTCTAACTGCCATAACCTACCCAGATCTGTTGGCAACTTCCTGCTGATGTGTTGCACACCTGTCTGCCCAGCAAACATCTCCCAACACCTGTCAAGTCTAGCCAACACATGCTTGCCACGTGTGAGCGGTTATATAACTGTCGTAACCGTCATAACCGCTCCCAAGCCACCTGGATTCAAGGCAATGTCCAGCACACTGCCTACATGTATTCCCAACACTTAGCCAATCGAACCATCATCAATGCACCAGCATGATCTGCCTTGCCGCCTGACAAGAATGCAGCGCGGTACTGCCCACCGCGCCTTGGTTCCTTGTAATCTGACAATGCCCGCACCGGGGCTGCATTCTGACATGTCCTCAAGCTTGTCAGAAGTGCTCAAGGCCAAAAGGTCTAACAGTTACCAAGAAAGAATAATCAGCTGCCCCTGAAATGGAAGTTTTAAACTCTGTGCTTGTCACATCTAATGTGCAGCTTCCACGGAAAAACTTCAGGCTCTTATTTTGGCAGACTCCTTGATGTCCATACTAGGGGAAAAGTGGCTGATTGATCGGAGAAATTTACCTGGTGAGAAAGACTGTCTTCCAGCGGACAGGTGAATAATCTTGCAATTATGTTTTCAATTGATTTGTTGAGACATTCTCATGTAAAGATTCACAGGTTCTGATCCTTGCTTTTGTAGGTGTCTGTTGCTGGTGTTGGAGTCTTCGAGGGTTGAAGTTGCTGTGCTTCTCAACGAGCTTGCTTACCTAAAATATGAAGCTTCTACAAAGACTTCAGCCGAGGACATTCTTTTAAAGCAACGGAACCTTTCTATAGCGTTCTCATTGATAGAAAAGATAATCAAACTGATCTCAAATGTCTCTGAAGATAAAGGTGCATGTTATGTACTTATGTTCAATGTTATCTAGCATGGGAATCATATTTTTCGTTACACCTTATTTTTTTTTCAGAATTCTCTCTCTTGAATTTTACATTTCTGAGAAATGGGATCTGAAAAGTTGATTCTGTCATCCAACTTCAGATTATTAACATTATATTAATTCTTGCGAAGCGATGTAGTGACATGCTAATGTGTTTTATGGAAAACAAAAACAAAAATGCGAACAGTTGAATTATATTTTTAGTAGAGAGAAGAAGAAGGAGAAAGAGATAAACTCATATGTGAGAGAGAAAGAGCCGTAATGAGCTTCAGCCTCCGCCCTCGGAAAATTGGCCACCTATCAAAGGAACATAGAAAGAACTCTAACACCTACTTTCAAAGTGTGTCCCATCTCTATTAAATTATAATCACACATACAGCATTTTTAAATAATGGGGCATAACATTACCCTCACAGGAACACAGAAAGAACTCTAACACCAACTTTCAAAGTGTATCCCATCTCTTTTAAATTATAGTCACACATACAACATTTGTAAATAATGGGGCATAACATTACCCCCTACATCAAGCATATGCTTGATATATCTTCCTTCTGTATCTTGATTCATTCATGGAATAATATGCAGGGAGTTATATTGATGAACGCACTATAATGAAGGTGATCACTGGGCTAAATGAGACCATTGGTGTGGTTTTAGAATTTTTGCAAGATGCAAAGGTAATGCACTCGACATTGTTTAGAATTTAGAATCAGAGCAGACAACTTTTGACGTATATGATTGCAATACTTATTTTATAGGAACATGGACAAAGAAAAGGAGATGATCTTCTTGCTGCAGTACGGGTTGTTGGGAGGTACATCTCTTGTGCAACATCTTTTAGCTTTCTTTATTACAAATTGTTTTATACTTGACATATTAGTATATTACCATGCATAGAAAGCTAATAAACTCCCCATCCTAATAACTATTAGAATCCTCACTCTTCGACCATTTGCATCCGTATCAGGATACCACATACTTTCTCCCAAGAACCATTACCTGGTATTTCTCTGACATTCTTCATGTTCTTATTTTGGACCTTACTTCTAAGGATTAAACAATTGAAACATAGCACAGTACTATTTAGTAAAAAAATACTGGGGAGTAATTATGACCGTCATCACTTCTGAAACACCTTAACAGTATTCCACATATCCTGGTGTAATGGTCTTCCAAATTTATATATGCGTTTTCTTGCGGCCTAATCACAAGGAGTTAGAAAATGTTTACTAGTGAAATATATAAATACAAAGTCTATATAATTGGTGAAAGGTGAGCTACATTTAAGATATTGAGCTTAAATTAAAAATAACTACTGCTAGATTTGCAGTTTACCTGATCACGTGCCATTTTTAATGTTTCATTAATAACTCACCAACATACTTTAACATGCCTTTCGAACAATGAAGTCTTACATCTTGTCATGATCAATTACTGATAAAAAAATATTATATTTTCTTCTTGGTTTGATCGAGATTTTATCGAGGGATTTGATGTCTTATCATGTTTGTACAATAGAAATTACCATTTTCATAGTTTTGGAAGTGAGAAGTTCAAAATTTTGATCAACAAGAGATCAAACTGTGGTTTTGAAGTTTGTGTAGCTTGTTCTTAGCACTTGTTTTATTAACATTATACAAGCAACGAGTTGATCAAATTCTTGGGTATTCCTTGAAATTTGATTATTTGACCCATCCTAAAAGGTTTCCTGATACATTTTAGTAACTACCAAATTTCATGCGTTTGTTATTATACCCTATTTTAGATTTATCTTTAGATTACATTTGTTTTTTATTTGGGAAGCCAACTATCTGTCCAAATAGGTCAAATTTTGGCACGTTTTTGCAATATATTTCACCATTACCCCACATCAAATTCATAAATAGCTGTCAGTCTGGTAAAGCATGCTGTTCATGATTATAAAACAAAGGTAATAATCTAGACTCTAGAGGACTATAGAAGGCACTCCTTGTCAAGACCAATTTTTTGGAACATGTACTTCCGCTAGGTCTACTTAACAAAGTGATCCACTGTTAGATGGACCAAGACACCCATAGTCCATAGCCAACACGTCACGAGCCTAGTCTAGGTTGTCCCCAACCTCAAACTGTCAAACATGATATAAGACCATCTACTATAGTAGTTTCTAAAGGAGTTAATCCTTTACTGTTACTCATAACAACTAAGCTAGTTTTCATTTAGACTTCAATCATGCACTCAGCACATCATTCTCATTAAAGCTGACAAGGATATTTGTTACAGTTACCTGGCGGAATCACCCTTTTCCTGCAAGGAAAAGATTCAAGAACTTTTCTTGGACATTCTTTTGATTCAGGGTGAAGATGAACCAAGGTTTCTAACAAACTTCCTTTGGATATTACTGCGATTTCTCTATTTGCCCACAAACTAATAATTGCCTGATCTGTTAACAGCCCATTTTACTCTGTATGCTTTATGCTTCCAATGATGTGCCAAATAACGATGGACATTGAAGGATGTAGAATGTTGGCCTCAAACAGTGGGCTCAATTCTGTAAGTAGATTTGATTGACTCATACATATCAAGTTAGAAATGGCCCCATCTTGGCTTTTAATTCTTGAGTTCGTGTAATTACTATGTTTGTATCCTCGTACTTGGAAGGCATTACATCATAGTAGAGGGAGCATACCTGAACCGGATCCTTTTGCATTATTTTATAACTGAATCAGCATATTCTGCATCTCTGGACTGTGCTCTGGACTGGCCAAAGTGCATCTGAAATTCTGAATATTCTGTGCATCTTATCAAGTGTTTGTATGGTTAGGTCTGATAACATATCATATTTAGTTTCAGAATCGCGAAACAATCAAAACATCATTATCTCATTCCTATTGAGTTTCCTAGTCAAAACGTCCAGTTCATAAAGTCATATAAGAAACTTTCTCATATATTCCATAACTAGGATCCTAACGTTGGAAGAGACCAGCTCAGGTACTTCTGCACAAAACTGTTAACAGGATTAGCCATCCTTTAGGCAGATCACATGTATAGCAAAGTTTATGGACATAAACTCGAGGATATCATTGGAGGGTACAGGTGTACAGCAAAAATCTAAATACCCTCATAGTTTACTCTATGGTGCCCCCGTTTACTACTCTGCTGCAGTTAAAATGCCATCATCCCATGTAGAAGCTTCAGGCATTATCTATTCAGTAAGAACTAGAAAGCTGAGCTCTTAGGGTGTACTGACAAGTGTTCTGAGGGAAGATGAGCAAAAGTATTAGCACAACTGTCTATCGAACCTGTGTTCATGGATGTTTTACATCATATTGCTGATATGACTGCAGGTTATAGTCTAAGATATCCACAAGTGTGTTTTTATTAAACAAATACCAATTAAATTTGTTTTGACAAATAGGTTGCAGATTGTCTTGTCAAACTGATTGAGCTGAACAGTCTGACGGTTGCTGAGGATTATGGAACCATATTCTTGGCATGCGACACCATCATGAATGTTCTTCTTAAGGTAATCCTCTTTACTACGGATATATCAGTACTGAAAAAAATCACTGGGTTATTCTTCTTGAGAAATTTGTTGAATCTACTTATCGAATTTTTGTGAGTCGTAATGTCTTCTTGTTTCCCTTAACTTTTCCACAGAAAGAGAAAATTGCAGTTCAATTAGATGAGTCCAACGCTGTGCGTCTTTTGATAGCATTTGCCAACTGGACAGGTTCTTTCTGATTTCTGACTCCTTCTCACAATCACAGTCCTTGCCCTTATCTTGAATACATGTTTGATTACCACACATTGTGCAAGTTCCTGTTGAAAACACTGTATTTATGCTCTTAGTAGTGTATTCGGGAAAATTACTCATCGACTTATCAATAAAGATTAAAACTGTATAGTTATTGTAGTCTACTCTAGAATATTGGAACGAACGGATTGATTGAAATTCTATGTTTTCCTTAATAATTATATGAAGTGTAAATGTGTAATCTCTTCTATACCAATCAAACATATAAAGAATTTTTGGATTAGTTTTTTTCTATGCTCCAAATGATAAATACGAATTTTTCTTATATCGTTTGGACTTTTGACACACTGCTTAGTGTACAGATTGAATGCACAACATTGTATCTCTCCTTTTTAATTTTTAGGGCATATCCATAAACAAGTTCAGTAAGTTCTATTTCATAGATAATATTGGCTTCTTGCTTAGATTTCTTCCAGCCTGATTTATGATTGTAAGAAGTGCAAGTGTGGCACATCATGGTCTTATGCTGGAAAACTGAAAGACATCGATATGTAGTTTGAATTTTTTAGAGTTGGGATAACATGTTTATGAAATTCATTTGTACTCTATCCTCCTTATAGTTGCTTTAATCCTCCTCTGCATAGTTTAAAATTCTGAATTCGGGTGAAATTTCGGATTCAGAAAAATGGTATATTCCGATATTCCGACCCTCGAAACAAATATGTCACCTGAAATGTCGGGAATATTCTCGGATATTCCCGGAATTTAAAATGCCGATTCTCTAAAAACCGGCATATTCCGCCGACATTTCGCGAAATATGTCCGCATTTTTAACTATGCTCCTCTGAGTGACATCTCTTGGTTTTAACTTTTAATCTAACGTGGAATGGTTCTTTGGTTAATGATTAATAGATGTTAACATGTCTTCAGATTCTATCTCTGATTCATCTGTCATCATGATGGCTTCAACCATTTGCACTCTCCTCTTTGACTCAACTTCAGAAAAGGCTCTGTTAAATTATCCTGACTTTAAACTTAGCACTCTTAGTAGTCTGGCTCGGCTTGTTACAAGAAGTTTGACAACATATGGGAAGGTAATTTGCTGTTCTATTTGACTTCTTTTAAGTTTACTAAGATTACAAGTATCAAATTATCTTAGTATAAAGAATGTGTACAAAGAGGATAACCATGGCATTACACATGCAGTGACTGAACCAAGCATTTTCGTGGTTAATGTCTATCTAAAACTTTGTAGTAGAAGGATAACCGTTATTGTTGAATGAATCCTATTATAGTTTCTCTAGATCTAGTATTATCTTTTTATAGTGTGCAACATCTAGTGTGTATAGGATGTGATTTCTTTAATCATTCCTCCTTGTTCTCGTTTGAGTCATCTTTTCCTTATCTTCCTTCTCAAATCAACGCAGAATTCAATGTCTGAGAGTGCTGAAGCTAATGGTGATCTTCACGACATTATAGCTGCGGGTTTGTATCACAATCACCTAATTTTGATATACTGTAATGTTATCTGTAAATTGTTGCAGTTGAGAATTGAGACCAAATCTCTAAACCTGTTCACAGGATATACTCGTTGGGCTGAACGGTTCCCTCATATTAAAGAAGCTGTCAAGGCAGAATATGGTGGTTGATAGTTGGAAGTTAGATTGACTGGAACTAACATCATGAAGAAGCTGTCAATGCAGAATATGGTGGTTGATACTTGAAGTTAGATTGACTGTAACTAACATCATGAAGGGACCCTGGCTTGCAACTGTGCTTGCTGAATAGACATGATATCCTCAGTTTCCATTGCAGTAGATGCATGTGTAAATCAGAGCAACGCCCTGAGGATAAATCAGGTGAAGTTGGTAGTAGGTACATGTAAAGGGTGTAACAAACAAATCATACTAAGGGGTTTGTCAAGGGTAATGTTAGCCTTTCTTCCTTTTAATTATAAAGTAAGCTGGAGGAGCTTTATACAAAAATCCTATCAGATGTTACTGAAATGAAAACAACTACTGTACCAATTTTGATACACAACAAATAGTTTTGCATTTTTTTCCCGAAAAAAAACTATTGGGAGTATGAAATAATAAAATTTTCAAACTTAGCTATGTTTCCTCATGAGTTAAGCATGCCTGAATGTGATGCACCATTTTGAGATACATATGTGAGCAGTGTTAATATCTTTAAAGCTAAGCAGCTAACAATCAGACTCAGACTCTCTCAACTTTTATCTATATATATAAGGAATTATTAAGGATTCTATCTATCAATTCCAACATATCCATATGGCTCCAGCTTCAAACAAATCAATTCCAAAGACTACTCATCGAAAAACTACTCGTTCCTTGTCAAATCTAGGGTCAATTGGCCAATACACCCCATTTTTATGTCACGTTTGGTCAATACATCCCATTAGTTGAAAAATTAGGCAACCCACCTCTTTAACCCCTTGACTCTGTTAAGAGAGATAGTCAACATCCTTTGACCAAGTCAGATCTCTTATATGACATTATTACCCCTGAGCTGATAGAATACCTAAATTACCCCGACAAAATCTAAACTGTGTATTTATTATGTAGTTGTGAATCTAATCCGAGTCGTCCATTTTCTAGTTGTCGGGGTTTTTCTTCTTCCTCAATTATAAAACCGAACTCTACCCTTCCAACAATAATACAAAAGCTTCGAATTTCTCCCGATGACTTTTTCTCCACAAATTGAAATTATTAACAAATTTCGACTCAAACCATAATCTATCAAAGTACTTTGTATTCCTAAATGGGGTTTGGGGTTTAATCTCTTCAAAAGTAGGTGGCGTCATCATCAGATGAAAACCAACCAGAAACGAAGCTCGATGACGACGATCCTTCAAATTGCATAGTAAACCCACTCAAAAGTGAAACTGGTTTATTCTTCTGATTATGATGAAGTTGATGATGACTTGATGGGTCATCATCAAATATACCTTACATACCATAAGCTCTCTAAGAAACTAAAACCATATCTATTACCATTGTTACCATGACCATGACCATAAGGATGATGTTGATGACTATTATGTTGTTGTTGATGATTCCATTCAACAAACTTTCAAACTCCTTATCATTTTTCATCTTGTGTGAATTTTCTTAAAACCTGATCAAACAAAATAAAAAAGCAAACAAAAAATTTCAAAACCCCACGTTAAGAATAGATTCAAAAAGATTAAAAATCGAATACCCACAAGTGATTACCAGGTTCTTTAGATATTTTTGCTGTTGATGATGGTTGAAAAGTAGTAATGGTGATTAAAACTCAAAGAAATTTAAGTATATTTGAGTTTGGGTTTTGGATGAAATTAAGGGTAATTTTAGGTATTTTAAAATACGAGGGTACTTTTGTAACTTTAGGGGTCTGACTGGGTCAATAAAAGTTGACTGTGATTTTTAACAGAGTCAAAGTGTTAAAAATGTGGGTTTCCTAATTCTTCGACTAATAGGATGTATTGGCCAAACGTGACACAAAAAGGGGGTGTATTGGCTAATTGACCCTCAAATCTAAATACAACCCCTACTCGTTACTTACCAGATAAGTTGATCTCTAATATTCTCATCAGAGTTCCGGTAAAAAATCTTGTTAAATTCAAGTATATAAGTAAATCATGGCTCTCTTAATCACTAACCCAAGTTTTATACAACTTTTTCTAGTCAACATTCACTAGACCAACAAGACATTGTATTCTTAACTTATGAAAAAGTCCAAACTCAAGGGGTACCAAGTATAACCTGAATCACCTCTCCATTAACTATTTACAACAACAACAACATAATATGAGGGTCCAATTTCTTCCTATCCAAAAAAATTTAAGAATATTATCTTTCATGTAATGGTTTACTTCTTTTCAAAAATCTCTATGATCCTAACCAACTTTATATTTCAAATCCTGTTATTAATCAATTGGTGTCTCTTCCCCCTTCTAAATATTTTCGAGTTTCATGGACACTCGGTTATAATAGTCTTGATGATACATGCGTTGTGCATGGAGTTTGTGCTGACGCAAAATTGATTTCTTTTACACAAGGTGGAACTAGTTGGAAAGAGGTTTGTCTTCCTCAAATTGCCAACAACGGAACTGTTTCACTTACAGAACCAACTTTGGTAAATAACCAATTATATTGGTTGACTGAAGATGATGATTATGAAGATGAAGATCCAAACTATCCAACAGTGTATTACATTTGTTTTTTGGACCTCCAAGCTCATAAATACACAATGAATAAAATTCCAACATGTATTGTGCCAACTAAGTCGGGTCGTCGTAAATGTATTTACAATTTGTCCCAGTTTCAAGGTTTATTGTCCCTCACGATCATCAATCATAACCAAATTGACATTTTTGTATTAAGGGGAACCCGTCTATGGACCAAATGTTATTCAATATCTCTTCCAGACATATTAAACCAACTACTTTTTTTGAAGGTTTCTTGTCAAAAGACAAGTCATGCTGTCTGGGAATGAGAAAAACATATAGCAAAGATTTATCAGACTTCTTGAAAGTAATGGTACATCATGGATAAATTAGCTATTTTGGTCCACAAACTTTCACCAAATTTTCATTTGAGTCCACAAAGTTGTATCTGGTCAATTTGATCTCCAAAGTTTCATTTTGTTTGCAATTTGGTCTCAAGTTAAGTCTTTGTTTCGAATCACATAACATAGAAGATGATTTGGCAGTTAAAACCGTATATGCTCAGTTAAATCTAAATTTAAAATCCTACGAGCTTCTCATATGTTGACCTATCACAGAAAGCAATAAAAGAAAATTTAAAATTTAAATTTAACATAGAATTTTTAACTGCCAAATCACCCTACGTTAAGTGATCCAAAACGAAAACTTAACCGGGGACCAAATTGCAAATGGAATGAAACTTTGCGGACCAAATTGACCAAATACAACTTTGTGGACTCAAGTGAAAATTTGGTGAAAGTTTGTGGACCAAAATAGCTAATTTATCGTACATCATGAAGGTTAGCTATACTTTTGTGATTTGAAGAATCAACAATGGAAGAGACTAGGATACCTTGATAAAGAAAAAACACTGGAAAGAGAATTCGAATTTTATTCTAGTAGCCTTGTTAGTTGGCATTGAGCCATATGTTTATTATTAGCCGAGTTTGTGTAAATCAATATCATGTCTACGGGCATTCTGAATTTTTAATAGAGATTTTTGGACATACCCCCATTTGAAAGTCGAAATTTGAGATACCCCATTTGAAAAAAAAATTAAGATACCCCCAATTCAAGACTTAAGAGCTTTACAGCCTTAGGTGAGTTTTATGGTGGACGGCTAAGATAACACCACATCTTGAATTGGGGGTATCTCAATTTTTTTTTTAAATGGGGGTATCTTAAATTTCGACTTTCAAATGGGGGTATGTCCAAAAATCTCTTTTTAATAAATGCAAAGATTTGATGACTATATCTAGTTTCAATTTTTTTTTTTATAAACATCGGTAAATATGCTTGTTCATAATATTTGGTGGACGAAAGTCTTGAATTTTTTTGTTCATAATGTTTGTTGTTTTGGCGAATTTTTAAACTACGAAAGTGGTCAGATAAGAGGATCGGGAACCCTGCTAGTTATGACTGAGGCATATATCACCTACTGAAAAGACTCCCATGGTACCCATTCTTAATATAAGCATATGGAATTTGGATGTTTCACAAAGAGAAAGCTTTAAATTAAAGAAAATCATACTGCCAGTTTACAAAGAGCTATCCCATTCTTCAAGTTTATCCCACCAAAATTAATACTCCTCTTACCTAGATGGTAAGAGCAGCCATTCTACTATGAGCCACCCGACCAAAACAACTTTCTATATCAATTCATTCTCTCTTTTCCACCGATGATGAACTACTAATATTTGAAACCTTTAATTTTTATTTTAATTTTAAATTTATTAAAAGTTCAAAACATTTATTTTTTAATACTAAAAACAAATACAATTCAAAATAATAATAATAAGAAAGAGGTTTTTGTGTTGCATAAGAGGAGAAAGAGAGAAGAGGAGGTTTGTATAGGAGGAGAAGCAGAGAAGAAGATGGAAGACAGTAATTTCAAAAAATTAATCTAAGTTTTATTTAATATGGACGGATAGTTCCATTCTTAACATGGTGTGTAGATATGTTTGTAATACGTGGGGATAGCTCTATGTAAACTGCTGGGGTGGCAATATAATTTTCTTAATTTAAAAAAACAATCTGAGGTAAAATTCAGGTGGTGGCCTTAAGTAAAAATGACCCGATTGCTTAGTAACAGCCCGATTGCAAACATGGACTAAGCACTAAAGGCCCACTTTAAGCAAAGGAATGGAGTTCAGTGTTCAGTATGTGTGATGCTGCCACAACATCTGAACAATCTTTCATTCACCATTAAAGTTGTCTCGAGATGCTCTAATCAGTTTTCACTGCGGATGGAAGAAGGTAGTTTAAATGTCTGTGGCTGGGTGTCTATGATCTGGAACAGGTGTACACTACAATTCTCTCTTCATTCTTCTTCATCACTCTCACTCTCTCTCTCGACCGACACATTTTACAATCTCTCTCTCACTCACTCTCTCTCGACCGACACATTTTACAATCTCTCTCTCTCTCTCTCTCTCTCTGAGTGAACAACGATGATGAATTCGTCAGCAGTACTGCTTTACGACCAAATCAAGGTACTTGAGATCATTCAATTTCAATTAACTTTCTAATGCTGCACTGCACTGCATTTCATGATCATCATCATCATATGTATTTAATTGCTTAAGTTAATTGATTGATTTCTTTTGTTTTCTTTCACATTGAATTCGATTCGATTGTAATGAATCAAATCATCAACACACAACAACACAACAAGAACAGTCAACAGAACCGTTTTTCGTATTAGCTGGTCCCAATGTAATTGAATCTGAAGAACATATCTTCCGAATGGCTAACCATATCAAAGCTATCACTTCCAAGTACACTCTCTCTCTCTCTCTCTCTCTCTCTCTCTTTTTAACAACATTTATTATGATTCAAATTAGCTAAGTGATTGAATTGCAACTTTTTTTTTTTATGTAGACTTGGATTGCCTTTGGTGTTTAAATCTAGCTTTGATAAAGCTAACCGTACTTCGTCACAATCGTTTCGTGGTCCTGGTATGGATCAAGGCTTGAAGGTATGTATGCCTAATGCTTCCGCTTAGCTACATTTTCTCACAAATTCATCTCGAGTCGTATGGACATATATTACCTTACTCCTTTTGGAAACTGGGAATGCAGATCCTTGAAAAAGTTAAACTAGCATATGACATCCCCATTGTCACTGATGTGCATGAGGCTAACCAGGTTATTCTCTTGTCCTTTCCTTATGCAATTTACTTGTCTAAACCCACACTATAATCATAGTTTCTATTCTCTAGTTTTAATTATATTCGTTTCTATCCAGTGTGAGGCTGTGGGCAAAGTCGCAGATATTATTCAGATTCCAGCCTTCCTCTGTCGTCAGGTTAGAATTTATATTATCTGATCAATATTTTTCTTAGAGAATTCTCTTACTTGATTGATGGTTTTAATCTTACTAATGTGCCTGTTGACCTCAAATTGTGTCGTTTTATTATCACAGACAGATCTTTTGATTGCGGCTGCCAAGACTGGGAAAATCATTAATATTAAGAAAGGCCAATTTTGTGCTCCATCTGTAAGTTTTTTAATAGTTCCAGTTTCTGTTTTCCTTGTAATATATGCTTAAGTGCTTAATTCTGCTTTAAATGGTAATTAAGGTTTTGCATCTTACTTTTTATGCATTTTGACCTGCTTGTCACTAAGAAGTGTTGGTTAGGCACTTTAACAAAAGGTCAAACAATTTTTGTTGCCATTGCAAGGTTAAATGGTCTTAAGCATAAACAACATGTAATTAAACCTTCGTGAGACTTCAACCCGAAAATCTTGAAGCAAGTACGAAGAAGCCTTAAACCTCCCAAGAGAAAAAACAATGGTAACAGGATCTAATGTTATATTATATCTACACAAAAAAATAAGCAAAGATCTAGTATAACCCACTTCCATATAATTGTATGAAACTAAAAATGATAAATTTGGTTACCATTTCAATTATCTTATTGGTTATGGAAGAAAGTGGAGAGTGGGGTGGAAGATCCATCAGGAGTCTCAACAGTATATCTGACACATTACTTTTGCTGCAGATTTCCCAAGCATTAATATGTTCATTCCAAAGATGAGATGGAATTGACTAGTCCATGAGAGAAACATTCTTGTTTGATCGCATAGTTATTTAAAAACCTGAACATTCAAATTTATAGGAGATTAGGTCTCATAACTCATATAGTGGAGGGCTATCAAGGAGCACAATTTTATTATTCTAGATAAAAGAAGGAACCTTAAAGTAAAGGCTTTGCTGCCTAAATGGCAACCGCTAGTCCTTCCATAAGTAGTCACCTCGACGTATTGTTATTTGATCATTCTCCCATCTGAAATATTGTATACTGTTTCAAAAGGCTAAACATTTTCCGTAGCTCAAAAGTTTCCTTGCTGAAGCATAATAAGCAAATGCTAACACCAAGGAGGTAATGGCATTGTGAGTTTCCTAGTCTTCAACCAACCAAATTCGTTGATTCAACCACACACTCAGTAGGTCTAAATGATACCCATTGTCTTTCTTAAAGTCTTGTACAATATTCACAACTTACTTTCAACATTCACGCCTTTTGGAAAAGTATAGTCTTTCACTGCCCACTTGCAAATCTCTCATTTATGATTTTTGCATACAAATAACTATGTTTTTGTGAGTTTCTTGAATGTTTCCTTTATGTTATCTCTCTACATACTACAGGTTATGGTAAACTCTGCAGAAAAAGTTAGACTTGCTGGGAACCCAAATGTGATGGTTTGTGAGCGCGGCACCATGTTTGGTTATAGTAAGTCAATACAAATACATTTTCTATTAAGTAAACGCTATTTCATACTTTTAATGTGTATCACACAAGTTTCTTTTGATGATCTAATTAATTATATTAATAATCCACGTCATGGTAATTTTATCATCAAATTGCTTGACAAGATAATATAAGTGGCACAAGTGCACAAATATAGGTTTATCATCTTACTTGTAGTTGAGTGTCAATGCAAATTTCAGCATTCAGTCAAAGAAGGCTTAATCTTTCTATATCTCATAAATCCTTTTAATGAATCATCAAGGCATCATCTTACGAAAATTGAGACTGTATTCATCAATAGTTTGTGGAACTGAGGCAGTTTGATGTATGTTGTTCTTATTATATTGCATTGTTATTGTACACATGTCTTAAGTAATTTGTCGTATCTATACCCTTTCTTATTAAAATCTTTGCTGTAGATGACTTAATTGTTGATCCACGCAACTTGGAGTGGATGAGGGAAGCTAATTGTCCTATAGTAAGTAAAATATCCTTATGTTATTACCTTGCTATTCCTTATTCACAATAATATAGTTTGAATAAATTCAAAATTTCTGTGACATTATGTCAAAATTCTCAATAACTATGAAGGTATTATGATGAGTGCCAGTCTAAGAAATAGTGATTCTATTGCAGGTAGCAGATATTACGCATTCATTGCAACAACCTGCTGGAAAAAAGGTGAAGGCTAGTTTAACATCGCAACTTTAATACTACACTAGTCTATTACTGAACTTATAGTTAATTGAGGAAATGCATTAGAGTTATTTAGAGCCCTTAACTCTTTTTTAGTTCAGGAAAAGAATAATATTTCTTATATTCCCTCTATTGGATTGGTGCACAGCACTGAAACTAAAATGACTTCTATAGCATAGAATAGCAAGCACTATTATCAAAATTACCAAATTTCTGAACACGTGATCTTCTGGAACAAAAATTCATTTTCTTCCTTTTAGTTTATTTCATCCTTGAATTCAAAGTTGAACCCTCCGATGCTGTTGTCCTTGATAGTTGTCAGTAGTTGATAACGGCAACACCACATTATCACGAATATAATCACATTATTCCCTCGATTATGTGAGACAGTAAGACATTTATACAATTATACCTACTAACCTACTTATAAACCAACACAAATATTTTTGAATAAGTCAAATCTGAATGTCTTATATAAACATGTGTGTATGAGTGACCATTGTCAGTATATGTCGGTCATGATATTTGGTATCTACAAAGCTTGCTAATTATAAAATGTAATCATCACTGACAGTTTCATGGTTTCCAGTTATTTACTTAGCTAAAACTTAGAAGATATTGTGTTCAAAGGTTAAAATTCAATTTTAAGACGTTCTAGGGACTTCCCCTTGTCAAGTTCTACATTTAAAGTGATTCAATGCAGAAAGCACCCTTGTTGTTTCTGGTTATGTAAATTTTGGTTGAATTCAACCAACAAAAAGTCATGAACCTGCATTTAGATGTACCCAAGGAGTTGACCTTTTTTCATTGGTCAATTTAGGAAATTTTCTATTTGCATCTTTCACATTAGAAAAATAAGAGTAACTGTTGTATTACTGCAATGGAATTTTAAGTTCTCCCAAGTTCTGTGCTGTTTTCCCATCTGTTCTTATTTATCTGCTCTTGTTCTTTCGAATATTTGCTTCTGTTCTTGGATCTATAGCTGCCTAGATGAAATTCACTACTATTTTCGTGGGAAGGAAAAGTAAACAAACTAAAGTTGCATTTTCCTTAATTAGCTGGAAGGTGGAGGTGTTGCAAGTGGAGGTCTTCGGGAGTTGATCCCATGTATTGCAAGAACAGCTGTTGCTGTCGGGGTGGATGGAATCTTTATGGAGGTACGAAAATTGAGAATCCTCTCTTTAAATGATACTCACACCTCACACATTTCTTTTTTGGTGAAGTCAACAATATGTGTAAAAAATGTTCCAACGCACCCCTCATACATGGACACACCCCTCATTTATACTATTCCTGCCTGCCAGCCAAGAGGGCTATTTATAAATTACTACTTTCAGAGCCATGTACTTTAAGTTGGACAGACATGATTAGCAATTGCAGATTGTTTGTAATTTTGTTTAGTTTTTCTTGTAAGCTGCTAAGAACTTGTTTCTTGGGTTATTAGGTGCACGATGATCCTCTACAGGCTCCTGTTGATGGTCCCACACAATGGGTAAGTTTCATTTCATTTCTTAGGCTCAAATCAATGGTTTTCTCATGCATATTCAGTTTTGTTAGAACTTGAGTAATTGCTTCATTCTTTGCAAGTGTCACAAGTATTTATTGGCATTCTCCTGTTTATTGCTCAGCCTCTACGTCACTTTGAGGAGCTACTGGAAGAGCTTATGGAAATTGCTGTAAGTTCAGTCGAGTACTACTGTTATTGATTTATCCTTTCTACAGATACTCCTTTTCTAAATGATTTGTTTTTCTTGTTTGTTTTATGTCTGACATCTCAAAGAGGGTAACTAAGGGGAAACAGCAGTTCAAAATAGATCTCACACCATATCGTGATCAAGACTCTTGAAATAGCTCATGCAGGACCAAGTGATGCTTTATTTTGCAATGTTGCACGAATTTCATCTAGTTTGTATTATTTTTTTGTATGTCAAACAACTCATTGGTCAGTGTGAGTACAACATTGGTTTATGTTAATTCCTATTTGCACATTCCTTGTAAATTGTGAACGGTGGGCATGCTTTATCTGAAGACTAGTGTCTTGGGCTGTGCATTGTGACATTGCAAGTTTCTGTTTCACAAAGAGTTGGCTTACTTGGTTTGAACCTCTATACGAGTAGATTGCAATTAAAAGCTTGATATTGGATCCAAGTAGAAAACTGTTGATCAATGAATGATGATACCAGAGCTCATATTGGATCCAAGTAGGAATATTGCACCTCTATGGCTCTATATGAGTAGACGTCTTTAGTGTTTTCCCAGAACTCATGGCTCAATTAAGGAACAAACTTGCAAGCTTTTCCAAATCCAAGGACATTTTGTATTGATATAGTTGGTGTTCAATGGATCTAGGGTAATTCCATGTCATTTTTCTTACTCTTTAACTGTTCAAAAACAAGATACTAAAAGACTAAATCAGTATATACTTTCATCTTTCTTCTGCTTTCAGAGTACTTGGAAGGAATTCCTTGTTATCCTACAAGGCTACAAGTCTACAACCATATCAGCCCCTCCAAATCTTGTAACATTGCCAATCAAGCAACTTTAACAACAAAAGTTGGGTGTAAGCAAACACCCAAGTTATAAATTTACCATTTGCATCATAGAATAAAATAAGCATGTTAATTTTCTTCAGATTAATTTCTCTACACATAAAATGATCCATTAAGTGATAAATATTTTACATACATACCATCTTCCTAATATACAACAAAACATGAACACAAAGAACCTTCTCATCACATCCATGAATCATAGAAAATTATTTTAATGGCCTTCATTTCAACAAACCGCTGCAAATCGGACCAAGCTCAGTACAACCAAGACAAATCTTGCTTGAAGGACACAGACTTTGCAGCACCATGGACACCTCTCTCGGATATTTGAGGGCAATCTTCCACTATCAACATTTCCAATTTATCAGATCCCACAAGTGGCTTTAATCCATCATCTGTAACCCCCAAGCACTTGGAGAGCCTCAGAACTGACAAGTGTGGAATGTGAGCAACGTGTAGTAGTCCTTCATCAGTGATTTCTTGGCATCTAACAAGCTCGAGGGTCTCAAGATAGACTGCAGAACATAGAGCCTCCATCCCTAGATCATTAAAGGAGTAAACATGGTCGAGGGCAAGTATATGTACAGGGCAAAATTCGATGAAGGCAAGGATACCAACCATGGTAAAGGAGGAGAAGCAAGGAAATTCCCCATCAGAGAAGGATATCTTGACTGATTCAAGCATTGGACAATTATGAGCTAACGCCTTCAGACTTACATCTGTCAACCTTAATGAATCATTTATCAACCGCGGGAGAGGAAGAGAGTAATCTGATGGGACCCTAAGGGAGATAGATTTGAGGTTACTTGATCTCTGGGCTAACCTCACGATGTCGCAGTCCCTAACCCCAACACACATGTCCAAGTGGAGCCTTTTCAATGCCTTGCACCTCCCAAAAACACAAGAAAGCCCTCTCTCAGGACTTATGAGGCAATTTACCAAGCTAAGCTCTTCTAAACTATCGCAGGGAACACACTTCTTCCATCGATCCGTAGCTAATTGATCATGAACCTTCATGTATCTGTAATTAGCATCCACTTCAAATTGCAACCTTTTCAATTTTCTCAAACCAGGTCCTAGCTTAACAAGATCTCCCTCCCCGATTGCTCTGCAATGTTTGATTGCTAAATCCTCAAGCATCTCAAGCTTCCCAAGGTACTCCAGCCACTCAACGCTGCTCACGTTCAGGCACCGAATGAGATGGAGGGTTGTTAACTTTTTGCAGCCAATGCTGACAGACAGTATACCGCAACCAGTAATACTTGGGGTAAAATTCAGCTTCAAAGTCGTAAGCTTTGAGCATGAAGACAAATGGCCAAGACCCACATCAGTGATGAAAGTACAGTAGCTTAAGGTCAAATCAACAAGAGAAGGGCAACGCTCGGATAGTATATGAAGCCCTTGATCATCCAACTGTTTTCCTAATTTTGACATCCATCCAGAGTAAACTATTTCCACCTTTTGCAAGTTACGGAAACGGTTGCAAAGGGAAGTTAATGCTCCATTGGCAGGATGCAATCCACAGCCAACTCGAAGCCATTCTCTCTGTTCTTTGTCTATCTCGTAAAGATGTTTACATGTTACAGATACAGAATTTCTGTCAACTGATTTCTTAATCCTACCCATTATTTCCCAAACTAACTGGTCCGGCAAAACATCTATTAGACCCATTACTTTCTTTTGTCTCCTGGAGAAACAAGACGCGCTATAATCTTAATCTAAACATAAGTATAGAAATTTTGATTACTTCAAACAACCAAAACTACTGGAAAATTTTCAATACTTCTAGAATTCTTTACAACTTTCTCACTTACTAAAATTTAATTTCATTCAACCCCACCTAACCATAAACCAATTCAAAGAAGCTCAAACATGTTATTGCATCATAAAAGGGTAATTCAAGACCTTTAATTTACAATGAATATACTTTGAAAATAAAGCAATTTGCATAAAATGAAGATGAAATTCACACTTTTAGATCAAATATTTGAAATTGAGAATTGGAATGATTTCATGATATCATGATTTCAATTCATACAATCTATTTGAAAAAAGAAGAATAATTTGGGTGTTTTAATGATGATGGAACACAAACCTTAATCCGAATTATATGAATTTCATTCAAAAAGATAAATCTAATGTTCACAAATGAACAATTGAAAGCACCAAACTTACCTTAAAACCAACAGAGAGAGAAGAAATGCAGAATGATGAGTAATTTAGTAGTGACTGCTGCAACGCAGGCCTTTAGTCCAGCCCATTTTGGGAAAAAAATAAAAAAAAATAGACACAAATGTACCTAAAAAATGATCAGCTAAAGGATCGGCAGCTAAAGGATCCGCAGTGTGAGTTGGCACTTTTACGTTCTTGTATGGGATTATCCAAACTCACCTTTGCTCTCCGTACTTGCCCCCCTGATTATGTTCAGGAAACAGCCGAATGGTTTGACCACAAGCTTCGTGCAGCCCTTCAAAATATTGTGGTTTCCGATGGCCCTGGTTTTGGCGATCTACAGTGGCGTATGGCAACCCTCCCATTGCGTATGGGTGGACTTGGTATATATTGTGCCACTGATGTTATGAAGTTTGCTTTCGTGGCTTCACGTACGCAAACCAAGGATCTCCAGGACCACATTCTTCGAGGTTGTGACACTCCACATATGGGTAATATTTTCGATACTGCCATTGCTAGTTTACATCTTTCTATACCTGATTTTGATCTCAGTAATCTTGCTCCAACTGCTACCGTCCCCTTCAGACCCCAACATGTCTTGGCGGAAGCATACTACAACAAGATTAGTTCTGGTCTTGAGAGGGAATTTGAGTTGTCAGCTAGACAAAAAGCCGTGATAGGATGTCTACAGTTAGAACATGCCAAAGATTTTCTTCTTGCTATCCCGATGGAAGGGCTTGGACAACGCATGACGCCTGTAGAGTATCGTGCCATTCTTCGTTATCGATTGATGATCCCTCTATATTCAGATGGTGAGCTTTGTCCAGTGTGTAAGAAGAGTAGACTTGATGCTTTCGGGGACCATGCGGCCTATTGTAAGCATTATCCCGGCTTCAAGTACAGGCATAACCATGTTAGAGATATCTTGTGTGATGTGTTCTGGCGGGCTGGCGTACAGGTTAAGAAGGAGGCTCATGTTAACTTTCTTACTGATCCTAAGGAAGGAAGATCGACACTACGTCCTGCTGATATTCTGGTCTACAACTGGTCAGAAGGTAAACATGCGTGTGTTGATGTTACAGGGGCGTCTCCGATGGTTGGGCTGAGTGCTGGGATTTTTGAGGTGGGGCTAGCAGCTAGCAATGCAGCAGCGGCAAAAGTGGAGAAACATGACGGAGCTTGTAGGGCTAACCAACATAGTTTCATCCCTTTTGCATTTGACACATTTGGATTGCTAGGCTCAGAAGCAGTTGAGCTCCTCAGGAGAGTGCAGAAGATAATGGATAGCAACGTGATGACTGCAGGTTCGAACGAATATGTATTTAGGAGAATCGGGTTTGCTATCCAGAAAGGACTTGTCGCGCAGTTTGTAGCGCGTTTGTCCTCTACTTTTGTGTAATTCGTTGAGCTTATCAATAAAATTTGATTTATATGAAAAAAAAAAAAAAAAAATAAAAAAAATAAAAAGTATTTAGAAGAATCAGGTTTGCTATTCAAAAAAGGCTTGCACACAGTTTGTAGTGCGTTTGTCCTCTAATTTTGTGTAATTTCTTGAGTTTATCAATTAAATAGTTTTTTAATAAAAAAATAAGTGTCATACAAATGCTATTTTTTTTTTTAAATAAAGTATAATTGTATTTATAATTTTAGCGGAACAAAATTGTGTTTATAACAAGAATCATTTACAATCCTGGTCAGCAACTCAGCATGCATAAAGCATCATCAGGTGACGTAAAAGAACAAAACAGCGTAACAATTAACAATTAGGGGAAATACATGTTTCTGCCAGTTTCCCTCACTGTTGTCCCCGCAAGCTGAGCACTCTCCCTGTGTGTACTCATTTTCCAGAGACACCGCTGCTGCTGAGAGTGGAATATGAATTGTGGAAAAGAAATGAGGAGATTATTTGGTTTAATTTAATTATTATTTTTTAGAGGATATAAACTTTTTAGTAAAACTTTTTTTTTTTTTTTTTTTGCATCACGGTTTAAATCAAACGAATATGACTTGTAAGTATACATATTTCGAATAATGTTGTAATATGAGAATTTAGTCTGACATATTTCGAATAACCGAAGTGTACAAAATGTACACAAAATCAATACTCTGTAGTTTTTTGAAATATTATACCATTTGTCTAAAATTTAATGCTCTACTAACTAATAATACTCGGCCGGTTAACTCTTTGTCAAAGAAATGTCATTTTTAAAACCAAAAAAAAAAAAAAAAAAATTGTATATATGAATGTTAAAAGGAAAAAAAAAACACAAAATAAAATTAGAGTTAACCGGTGGAGTATATTAGTTAAATAAGGCATTAATATGCGACACATGATATAATATTTTGAAAAGCTACAAAGAATGAATAACCTTGGCCTGGCTTCTAAGGATGATGTTCTTACTGTGAGGGAAGTGACATGAGTATTTTGATAAATAGGTGGAATGCTCTCTATACCTAAGCATCATTTCTCACACCTTCTCTTCACTGAACTGAAAGATGTAAAACTCATTGTCTAAATGTAAGAGAAGAACCACTCTTTTATAGTGACTAAAAGAGTAGGTGGCTTTAAATGTCATAAGATTTCAATGAAATCTTTTGGATTGTAAATAGTATCATTGTGATTCCAAATTTGCATGGAAAGGAGAAAAAATCCCCCAACATTTATAATTCAGATTTCACCATTATGTCATGAGATTTCATGAGATTTGTATTAATTATATATCTTTCCACGTTTAGATTATTTGATGTTGTAATCAGCTTATCTTATATTCTTATGTATGTGTTGAGACTTGAGATAGCACTTGTATTGTATGTCATGCATTTCTTAAACTTATATTTATTAAAATTTTAATTGGTGTTCAGAAAAATTATGGGGTCCCTCAGAATTCTGAGAAAAATAACTTGGAGACACCCAACTTCAAATGTCCCCTCCAAAACCAAGTTGTTTGTACTTTGCAGTATAGGTTATTGTAACTTGTAAGTTATCATTTAAATGCCCAACTGCAAAAAGCATATTATGCTATAGTTGAGACTGGTATCCGATATCATAATTTGGCCTTGGCCTTTGCATAAAAACCTACGGCATCCATAAAATGTATTTTTTTTTGGTTGGCATAAAATGTTAGTTGAGCTTGGACTTGTATACATAAAATGTTAGGACTTGGGGGACTCATGCGGCATGCACCATGACATGTTAGGACATTTTCACAAGTCACTCTCCCAGTTCAGTTCAGCATCACAGTATAGTAAAATCCTACTGTACATAGTCCAAACTCCAAAGTCCAAACTCAAGTATTGCTGAAGCCAAAAATGTTTCACAATTTTTTTTTTTCTGATACTATCGAGAAAAGGCCAAAGCCTGAAGGATACAGAGAGAAAGAAAAAACAAATTAAAACACTTGCCCCAAAGAAAATATCTACAAGCTTATATACAAGAGCTCCACAATCAAGATATTACGCGATGGTAAAAAACTTCTTAAGAAAATGCCATTATAACACAAAAGATGACAATGATGATTTACGCTAAAGATGGCAGAAATTGGTCATCCAGATGGATTGGTAGTTTGCAAAATTCATTGCCTACAATTTACAGTTGCTAATTCAAATAACGCCTACAATTTTTTGAATTGCAAAAACATGGGATCTTCTCACCCTCGTCTTCATGATTGAAATGGTAATCATAAGTTACCTCCTCCCCCGGGTATATATCCCTCTCTGCAAAGAAAACAACCTGCAAACAAACCCCAGAAGTTAATTATAGCTTCAATTTCCAACATGGTTACATGCTGTAAATACATCAAAATGATGGCAAAACTGTGAAATGGTGAGTGGCAACTTGTAACAAAACAAAAAACATTGGTAAGTAACTTTCGAAAATATATATAGGTTGTAAATAAGCATATTGCATACCTTCTTTTCATTCCGCACTGAGATT
The DNA here is from genome assembly GCA_023053565.1 of Aquilegia eximia. Classification (NCBI taxonomy): domain Eukaryota; kingdom Viridiplantae; phylum Streptophyta; class Magnoliopsida; order Ranunculales; family Ranunculaceae; genus Aquilegia; species Aquilegia eximia. Next base: position 16,182,766 of record JALIGU010000007.1, read on the forward strand.
ACTTTTGCTGCGCAATTTGGCTGACCATATCATGTACACAGAAAAAGAAAGAATGAGAATACGGTGCATGTAGATTTGTAAAAGAATGGATTAAAACCTTTGATGCTGCAGTTTTGGGAGTCTGCACTTTTTTTTATCTAAATAGTAAGTTCAAAATATTTGTTGAGAGATTTGCAGAAAAATCATTCATCAATGTGCCTGTGGGTGTTCGGATGCAAACCAAATGATGTAAAATGATCAACAACTTTTCATATAGTGAGGTACTTATAACATCTAGGACAAGAGATCTCAAGAATGATTACCAGGCATGAATGGTTGACAAACCGAGCAATTCCTCCTTTTCGTGTGGCATCAATAATATGCTCTTTGTCAATCCGAAAGAAGTAGCAAGCACCCTTGTATTGAAGCTTTCTTCCAGATTGATACTCAATCTCCCGTTTATCAGCAACTCGTAGTCCAACTATTTCACCAACATACTCAACTACCTACAAGAGTACATAATATTTTCAGCCGCCCTACAATTTTAGATAAAGTTGCTTTTGTCTTTGCTATATCATTTATTGAATAACTCATTGACACAGTCAACAGACTAACGGAATCCATATTGACATAAATATAATGATCCCAGCAAAAAAGTTTGAGTTTACAATGTATTTACCATCGCACCACGAGAGATAAATTGGGATGTGTAAAGACCAAGGCCATGTATACCAGATTTGTAGACTACCAAATTCTTCCACGCCTTTGCTTGTTTATAACGAGCATATTCTTTCTGAAAGAAATATAAGCATAATGAATAAATAAGCAATTAGATGCTCATGATGAATTCTGTTTAAATTTTGAATTTTCTTTCCCCTACATGTATTTTGTTTATCGGTATTATTAGTTGAAAACAAGTAAACGAAACAAGGAATCAGAACGGCAGGCTCTGCTAGTCTCTCACAAGCTTAATATTTCTCCATCTAGATACAAACATACCAAAACCTATCCACAACTAGCCATTGATACAAATAAAACTTAATATCACTGATTCACTGGTGAACTCAAAAAACTCTGTTCTTGAATCACCCCAACTGACACTTGTTCCTATCAATCCAAATCCCCCATAGTAACAAATGCAATGCCAACACACAGTCACAACCTGTAAGCGTTCTCCCAAGTTTCAAGAATTATCATAAATAAAAAAATTCAACCAATTTTAGGCTAAAAATTAATTTATTTGGGCACCATCTCCATGCATCGATTTGGCTTTACGGATATATACGTCAATTTTTTCGTTAAGCAATAGAAATGTCACACATCCCAAGGCTAACAATAGAGCAACAAAGCTCAAAATTTATCTCATGAAACATTATGTAAGATAGAACTCTGAGTTGTGTAGCAGTAAACATGTTTATTATCTATCACAAACGGTATACAATGTTAGATCAAACTGAACTTTAGATTGTATTCATAGAGATGAAGCGAAAACTCATTGTATAAAGGTAAAATTGATAAAAAATACAACGTACTTTACACTATTTTCCACTTAATACAACGTATAAAAAAACTGACCAAATGATGCTTGAACTTTTAAAAAAGTTCCACGTTATACAATCTGTTAAATTCTTGCTAACAGTTCAATGACGTGGACAATTTTTATCTACGTGGCATGTGAGAAAAATAAAAAATAAAATTTAAAAATCCAACACAACAATTGAATGCATGTGTTTCTCACATGACCTTCATCTTCTTTTCATTATAAGACTAATCCCTCAAATTGAAACCAAAACCCCCAATTTCAAACTTAAAAACCCTAAATTGAAAATTTCTCAAATTTAACTCAATGTCTTTATCTTCTAATGTTAATTGTTGTTATTCACATTTTGGATCTTCTTCTTCATTGAAATGTATTAGATGGACTTTTTATTTGTCAATATGAAGTTAATTGAGAAAATCAAAAACCAATTGAAATAAAATAACTTCTTTAAACAATCAACTATGGGTATTGTTCATAATTAAAAATTTCAAAATGGTTACAATAATAACAACAATCTTTATTGGATTGAAAAAAAAATGGGTTGAAAAAATCGAATTTTTTTTTCTAATTTTAAGAAAATTGAAGTGTGGGGTTATTTGAAATCTTATATGTAGAAATCGAGAAAGTGTTCAACAATTGAAGTACATAGTAATGAAGTTGTTAGAACTAACAATCTTCTATGAATAATAAATAATAATAGAGAACTAAAGAAAGAAGAAAGGGAGTAGTTTGTCATTTTTGAATTTGTTTAAGGATATTTTGTAAGAAAATAATAATTGTCACATGAGACACACGTGCAGTTTTTGTTGTGTTGGAAATTATTTTTAAGTTTTTTTTAATTAAATAAAGCCATGTAGATAAATTTTTGACAACTAAGCAGTCTGTTAGTATGAAATTAACAGATTGTACAACGTGAAAACTTTTTGAAAGTTCAAGTATCATTTGGTCATTTCTTTTGTACGTTGTATTAAGTGGAAAATAGTGTTAAGTACGTTGTATTTTTTATCAATTTTACCAATGTAAGATGCATTACTAGATAAGTTGAAACCAAATAATTGGGGACTGACTTGCAAACTATTATGATCTTTTTGCAAAAAGATAAATCAGGGGAGCACATGCCAGCAGATCTTGACATTGATTACACATTCCACTTACATCAAAGTATACATGTAATTTGTCTTTACCACAGTTATTTCATAGGTTTTAAATTTGTACCATTTAGCAGATTCCAGAGATAGTTCCATAAGTCATACTATTTTACATTCCCAACGCAGGCTGGAGTTCAAATTTATCTTTGTTTCTTGTATAGAAAAAATAATATATAGATTTCATAAGCAGAAGTTCTAAACCATTTAAATAGGCTGGAGGTTCAAATTTATCTTTTAAGTTTTAACTATATTAACTTTACCATACCCGGCAATCATGCTCAATCTCTGAAGTCGGTGGCTTCAAGACTCCTTTTATGCACGGCTTTTGCCCATTGATATGAAGCCACGCATCAATCTGTTCTTGAGGAACAAGGCATTTTCCGTTTGCATTAGACCTCCCAAGAAGTTTATGCCTAAATCCATCCTTCTTTCGACCCTTGTAACCCTATTTTGAAATTATAAGATTGCACGATCAAAGAGATAGACACTCCTAATTCCAAATCACAATACTCCAATGCAGAAATTGTTAAACATCGTGGAAACTGGAAAGTACCTCTGTCCGTGCACAAGTAAATTCTTCTCTTCCAAGAGTATCAAGGTCAGTGTCAATAGGATGAACAACAGAGTCACAACCAAGATCTGTTGCATGAAGCACACATCTGCCATAAAATCCGACTTTGTCACTATCAACACCTTCAACCTCACTTTGCAGTAATCCCTGACAAAAGAATACAAGTCAACATGTTCAACATGAGTGGGAGAGTTTAGTTACTGGATACAGAGATGCAGTAAGTTTTCTTTAATACTTTGCACCAAAACGGAAAGGCTTAAAAACCAAAAATTGATTAACCCACATGTAGACATCATTTGCAGAAAACGTAGAATGTATTATAAAGCGTTTAGAGGTTTATTGACTTATTGATTTCTGGAATTTGAAGGAAAGGGCTAACATGCTACCCAGTAAATCATTTGCACTCATATATTTGTCTTTAGAACACATAAAGCCTAGCTTTGGCAAAGTAGAGACCTTTTGATGTGCGCACCAAGGATGAAAATGAACAGAACAATTCACAACCCTGCACTTTATACCAGAGCCTCCAGATCGGTTACATATTGAACATACCTGATGGAAATGAAAATATAAGTACTAAAAATGATATGGTGACTGTAGGGATAAAATCATATAGAGTAAGAAAAATCAAATATAGGAGAATCAAAGTAAGCTGGACAATGCATCTCATCTTATAGTAGCTAAACTCAAATGGACATTTGATTGGATCATCATATAGAAAAGCGACCAAAAAGCAAAAAAAAATTACTTCGGTTTGAAAAGCACTTACCACATTCTTGGGGGGTGAAACACCTGAAACATCAAAAGCACTCATAGTATCAACATTTGGACATCGTGTCCCTGGTGTCCATAGACCACAAACCATGTGCACCCACTGCTTAATCGTCAGATCAATTACTCCAGCAGTTATACTATTGTGTACTTGAAGAGGTTTTTCATCCAAAATTTGTACAACATCTGTTTTGTCAACTGAATCCCTGATTAACATAGCACATGGAGGTTCTTCAGCTACAGAGATCGCTAAAGATTTTGAATGAACTTCATATTCAGAGCCAAAAGTTTCCAATAATATTAAGTCATCCTTTGGGGTTCCAGAGATGGTATATAATTTCTTAGCCTTGATTTCAGATCCAATACTCCAAGCCTCTAAAAGGCCTTTTACAATATTCTGACTTTTCAGAGCTTGTGTCATTGCTCCACCTTCATAACCACATAGAACACAAACCTACATTGCAATGAATAAAAGAAAATTTAGGTTACTAAAAAAACGATGTTAACATGTACACAGCATTCCAGGGGTTATTATAATCAAATTGAAAGAGACCTAGAGTAGATCCTGAGAATGAACAGAACTGAAAACTAAAGTTTCCACATCAGGAAATCAGGTTTCAAATAGAATAAATGGAAAGTATGTCAGATCAGGTTACTTTTGATCATCTCCAATTCACGAGACATATCAAAGAAAGACCAGATTCATTGAGAAAATTATAAAATGTTGGAATATTTTTGAGAAACTCGCAGTTACACAAACAGAGATGCATGCACAAAACTTCACTGTGACATGGATGTTGGCCATTGTCAAACCAAGTGAGATATTATAAAACTCACTTGAAATCACAAAGAAAGGGAATCAGCAGTGTAGCTGATTGATAGGGTTTTTTTTTAGATTACATATGAAATTTGCAAAAAGGCATTAAGCAGCTTGATTTGACGAGCTAGCCAACCCCAACAAGTTAAACATGCTTGATGTGAAAGGAACATGTAAAACAAGCTGACTTGGAGCCCGAGTTGACTAGTAAAAAAATTCCAATATAGAACCAAATGGAGCATTTCATAGTTCTGCAGAAACCAGCCAGCTGAGCCGTCCAAGTCAACATAAGACAAGTCATACAAACAAGCATTGAGGGAAGGGAATTAATTTTATTCCAAGACAAATTATATAGGGTCATGCTCACTCCTTGTTGACTGTGATGAGACAATCAACTAAAATAAGTCTTAGTCTCAGCTCAAAGAGATATATGTATGTCTCTATTTTCCTTAAAATATACTATTGATATTTATCAAAAAAGAAAACTCCACGAGAAAAACATAAGATTTATGTAAAGACAATAAGAAAGTTATATAGGATTGTAAAATTGATTATTTGTGATGAAGTAATCATGTTTATATTGAACTAAATGCCAAGTTTCTCACATTATCCTTTGAATTCACCCTGCATGGCCTGCAACACCAACGACCTTTGGGAACTCTGGAAACACCATAGCAAGCCTGGTGCACCTGCACAAAAGTGATGCGAACGATCTAATTAAAGCAATGTGAATTGATGTGGATGCACACTAAAATCAAACTTGAATATGATGGTTATATACTCTAATCAAGCAGCTACAACACTCTAACAAGCAGTTGTTGCGGTCTTTCTTCGAACTTCCACAAACAGAACAGAATGCATCTGAATCCAAAACAAATGGCTGACCCTTCTGCTCCTGTGCAGATCTGCAGGATATTTCATAAAGGTCACAAAAACATAACTATGAGCTGTTCCAAAATATATTACAATCAGATAAATGTTCCAAGTTTGGAATAAATAAATCAAGCATGTAGTATAATATGATCGCTCACTTCTTAATGCGGCTTCGAGACAATTCGCCTTTGCGACATTTACTACCACGATCAACATTCTTTAAACAAGACTTTCCATGAGAATTAATTTTACTTTGTAAGGGGCCCTTTGGAGCCTTTGTAGGCAAACGGTTAGAAGAACAAAGCTCCTTCCCTGAACATCACTATAAGGTCAATAATGAAGCACAAATTCTAGCTGGGCCAACTCATTGGTCTTTATAAAACATATGCTAAAGAAAAAATAACAATAATAATCTCAAGCAGTAGGCATCAGATTAAATCCACATTCCACAGGATCTTATATCAAAAAATTCACATCCAAGGAACAAACTTGCAACTGAGGATACAACGCACATCATAAGCAAAACACTGAGATTTTTTTTTTTGTTTTTACCTTTCTCTGCAAGTTCATAAAGGCTGCGTTTTCGAGCTTCTTTGAATCTTGACTTCAACGGAGCACCGGAATTGAGAGTGCTGTGCTTTAGCATTTTGCCGCTGGTAGCATCTTTGAGATTTCCTGACATGGACAGTTCTGCTACACACACATCATCTTCACTACAGCATTCCTTATTTGTTTCGACTGTAGGAGTTTCGTCCTCTACATTTTTGGAGACATTGCTGTACTCTTCACTGTCTGTCTCTGTTTCTTCATCCTCCAAAACAGACAATCTACCATAGCTTTCACAGCTTCTTCCCAACGATGTTTTCTTTGTGTCTACCGTCAAAACATGTTCACGATCCTTAATTGCAGTGGTAGAACATCTTTTAGCGATTTTCAAAATCGTGTTTAGGGAAACTATTTTGGGTGGCTTTATTTGATTTTCATCCAAATTACCACTTGAAATAATTCCAAACTTCCCACAACACACCACAGGTTTTGCCTTCTTATCAAAAAAATCAGCATCATTGATGGAGAATTGTTTAGCAGACCCAGTTGAATTGAATTTGACTAATTTCCTCGCATCTCTTTGACTGAGTTCTTGACTTGGAAACCGTCTGCTTACATCTTGTGCCCAGGATTGTTTTGACTTCCTTTTACTTGATGGCCTAGATATTTTCAGATGATTCACATCATCTTTCACTTGTTTACTACAATCATCATCCAATTCCTCATGATGATCAACAAGCTCACAGATACCTCTCTTCCGAGAGATAATTTTTGCTGATGATAGCATCAAGTGTTTCCGTTTAAGACCTGATGACTGATTAGAATAGACACCACATGTTCTCATCAAACCATTCTTGGGTTTAGACAGTATTTGAGTACCTCTTGATGAACACGAATGTGATTCAGTATCCACAATATCTTGGGGAGAGTCATATTGCACGGAAGAAAGACCAGAAGCAGGAAACGCAGCATCAAGCTTCTTCCATTTTATTGTTTTCTTTTTCTTCCCATATCTGAAGTTACTTTGGGGTGGTTGCGTTTTGTTGTTGCTTTTCTGAACAGCAGGGACTTGTTTTCGAACTTTCTTTAGTCCATAGGAGCTTCCACACCTAATATTGTCAATATGGCCATGTGAATATAGCTTGGGTATATATGACGAGCATTTACCACCTTTGAATGAATCAAGCTTATGGTGAAAGACAGTCTCAGGGCTTCTATCACTGTCCAATGCGTCATCAGATGACCAGCATCTTTCGATGCCTGAACCTTCATCAACTACATGCTCATTCACATACATATCATTACCAGCATCTACAGTACAGGAATCCGTCATATTAACCTCCACTGTTAACTCGGTAACAGCAGGGGCAGAAAAACCTGAATACACGTTGGACATCTGCTGCTCATTCATAGACACAGCTTCTTGAGTTCTGTCAGACCTCTTACGAGCAGTTTTGACAGCTTGAGCATCAAGAATGCTTGCATCAACTAACTCAGTTGGCTTCACAACACGATTAACATTAATACGTTTGTTTGGTACATCTCTCCACTGAGAAGCATGGCAGTCATTTTGCACAAGATATTGTGTTCCAAAGTTCCCAGACTGATTTAATGTAGTTGTTCTGTCCTCCTGGACCTTATCGTCAAATATTGAAGGAACTGGGTTTGAGGTGTTACCAATCTTTCCAAAATGTGAGTTACTGCAGAGTAACACAAAAAAAATGTCATAATGATGCTAACAATGATCACTCATATCATTGTCAAAGATTTTAGATACTCACCTTGGCGAAGCCAGTTTAGCATTACAAGAATCCTGAGAAGGCCGATTCCTGATGTCATTGTCATTAGAAAGGAAGGAAACTCCATGAGAAGGTGTCGAGAAACTGCACCAGTTTGCTTCATCTGTATAGAGAGACCTTTAGCTTTTACAATGATAATGAAGGACAATCCATTATTTTTCCAATCAGTATTATATTCATTAGTCTTATAATTACTATTATTATATAGACTTGAGTTCAATAATGCAATTGTTTTCACCTGTCACACGTGCCACCTTCTCAAAATTACCATCCACATAATGCTTAGAAAATGCCTGGTGCTGCTTGACTGAAAACTCAGCCGTATCTTTTCTATTGGTAAAGTGAGGTCCCACCTTTCGTTCTTCAGATGGTACTGAATGTAAAGTAGAGCCACTTTTCTGCATTTCTATGTTTAGAGGGCTGTATACTCCCTCTGGTCTTCGTTCCATTTCATGGGTTTTCATGGCATGCCTCAGCTTAGACGTATCTAATGTATGCCTCATTGCAAGCAACCTCAAATTCTCATCCGAAAAATGGGGGCTTACATCAACACTCTTTTTTTCGGACAATAGTTGCATCAAACTTGGCAAGTTTGCTGAAGAGAAACCTGCCGACACTATTGATAAAGGCAAAACTGATCCGGTACTGCCTTGAATAAAAGAAGCTTTCCCGTGTGGGTTTGACTGATTGCTAATATAAGATGCATCCGGTTGAACTCTTGATGAGTGACACCATTGCTTTCCCTTTATAGTTGAACCACTAGATATAAGATGATTACTGGAAACTCCCGGGACAGGAAGAGGACCGCCCATCTGATGACTGTGTAAAAATGGTTTACTTTTCTCTGTGGCGTAGGAGCAACTATTCTCAATATGTTGAGAGCTTTTACCTCTATCCATGTGATTGAGATGACACAGTATATTATTGGTTATTTGTGCCGGTGTTCCATCATCCCTGTTCCCTGAAAAACCAATTGGATCGTTGGTACTATGAGATTCACCAAGCAGTCCAGTAGACATAAACGTCCCACTATAATTGGTCATGTTCTTTCTACTCACAGACATGACATCTCTGTCAGATAGGGTACTGGCGTGTGAAAAAAACATGTGTGAACTTTTAGCCCTGTCACCCTTGAATTGACCAACTTGTGCAGAATCAGCAGGTGCATTATGCCTAAAGTCCTTCTTGCTTTCATTTACTCTATGAGAATTCGATGCACTTGAAGGATAGCACCAAAGATTTTGCCCTGATTCCATAGTTAATTTGGGAATAGCTGCTGCACAAAATTATACAATTTAAAGAAACAATTCAAAGAAATAAAATAAAACAAATATATGAAGTATGTTAATAAATAAAATTCTTGTTTAAAGTACTCACCATTACAAAATATGCGGTCTTGTAAAAATGACTTCTGGCTGTCCCTGCATGTATCAAATGGCTGTGATTGCACAGCTGACACAACTGAACCTTCCAGATTATAACCTCGCTGAGAAGGTTGCCCAAGCCTCAACTCAATGTTAGACGAAGAATTGTCTCTTTCAATATTCGATAAATCCCTCATATTGTTAGCTCCACTGACATCTGAAGCTCTACCAAAACTATTGAAGTTCTCAACACTTTGTTTGGCTATTAGTGGATCAAAACCACGTTTATTGAGAAATGCAATGTAATCGGATATGGATTGGTATCCACTCCCTTCTCGTGGTTTATCTGAACCTTTAGGTTGTGAACTTTTCACCATGTTCATTGTCAGGACATCTGCTGGAGCTGGCACAGCAACTTGTGCCCTTCCAGGAAAGCTCTTGGGAGGAATATTGCCTCCCTGTTGAGCATTCCTCTGCTGAATTTTATATGTGCCATCATGAATAGCGTTCGCAATGGCACTCTCTCTCTTCTGAGAGTTGGTGGGTGATATGGAATTGCTCCAATGTTGTCCAGCCCTTGGTGATGCTACGCATGAATCAACCACTTTAAACATGCCAGAGTTGTTTGATATGTTTCGTGCAGTTGCCTTTTTGCAATTTAGCAAATCAACTGTTTCTGGATTTTTTTCAGGCCAGTCCCATCCATTACTGTCATCTGGAATCCTAATCTAAAGCATCAGAAAACCATCACCATCCAAATTTTCTGGTGCTTCTAACAATGCATTCCAATATGATTAAATTTTTAATTTCAGACATATACCATTAAAGCATATCAGATGCATTTCCCAACAATATATGCTGTGCCTATATGATATCTTTAAAATTACAGGCAAGCAATTCATAATAATGTAATACTATTCCTTGGAAAAAGACTATGTCCAAAGTCTAAACCAATTCCCATATGTCAGAACAAAGAGACATAGGAAAGGTATAGAAGCAGTAGTAAAACTATTATTTACAAATCATGTACTTGGTAGACTTGCATATGCAGAAGTCGAGCTAGTTTACTCGTTATTTTGATATTATAAATCTGGTTTTCCTTGTTTGAGATTGTTCCTGGTGCACTTTCTCAGGGTATATAGACATATAGTATTATCAAATAATATGGCAGAACGAGGTGAAAGCTCCTCTATTTTCCATTCTTCACATCACTAGTGTCAGAATAAACTATGAGGCAAGAAAACATCTGATTGTAGTTACAAAAGACACCCGTGTAGGGCCACGCGCCATACTGATTCGAACTATTTAATTTGGAAATATAACCACTACCACTCTTACAGCTGTATCCAAGAAAGAAAAAAACGATTCTTCTATAATTGTTATTTTCATATTAATTTTAATTCTTTTTTTATAAGCAAACTCCAAGCCTCAAATCATAGTATGCCGCATTTATCAATTCAATTAAACAATTCAAGAGAAATTATATTGTCATTTAGCATTCCTTAGCATGTACACCATTCATATGTTAAAAATGAAATAATGTAAAGCCTCCAAAACCGATTATGATCTGCTTACCCCATACTTAGGAAAGTAAAGCCTGCGCCACTGTGCAACAGTCTCACCACTTTCCAAGCGAACAGCATCTCCGGGGTTAACAATGCAAGATCCAGAATGCTGTAAACAACTCTAGTAAGAACAATGTAATACTTTGTATAACACGAATTTATTTAGAAACAAAAATATTTTGCATCACCAAGATATACCTCACAAAATTTAGATATAGACATTTGCAGTCCATGACAAAAACAACAAACTGCCAATAGTCCTTTGCTGTTGAGTAAAAGCTCCCCATCTTTAACATTGTAATGAAGAAATGCTTAGAAAGTGTTTCCAATTGTTCAAGTTTCAACAAAAAAAAAGGGGGATAGCAAAATGCATATACTCACTTGTAGCTAGGCAAAAAACACGCAGACCCTCCCTCGAAATAGCGGAAGCTGTACCTGACGCAGTAGATATTGCAACTGATGGTACCTTCGGAGCAGCCTGAGTATTTGTTGAATTATGTTGACCATCAGCAAGATTCAAACTAGATAGCCAGCCCTGCCGAGGATACAATGTATCTAATCCTATCTCATTGCCTCGAACAATAGGGTGGAGACTTGTCTGGTTGATCACTGAATTCCACGTTCCATTTTGCATTTGATGGATACCATGCAATTCAGGAAAACAACTACCATTGGAGGTTGATGCTGCACAAGAAAGAACCCCAGGAAAATGGTCTGGCCCAGTTCTCATATCAGGGGTACCCTGCTGCTGAGATAGTAACCCAATAGGTTCCAGTGGAGCTCCATAATTACCACCAGTGAAAACTAAATTATTATTTTGTATGGGAAGCATTCCAGGATCCATAGATGTCGTTGAACTTTGCATTGGTTGGATGCCATGCTGCAACTGTGATGAAGGTCCAGATAGAAGAGAAAGGAATGAAACCCCCAACTCAGGCTTTCCTGATCTGCAAGACAGTAGGTTCGAGTTGTTGAAACCCCTGGGTTCTTGTACATGTCCCATGTCGACTGATCTGAGCTCTGGTGAAACATATGGTTGAATAAACCTACTTCCATTCATCTCCATCTAAGAACAATGCAAAGTCAAGTAAAGGAACACATTAGCCCTAATAGTAATGTAAATTCCCTACAAACTTAAAACAGATGACACAATGTCTCAGTCTCTCAGACTACCCTATATGATTGTATCCTCCCCTTTTATTAGCTCTATATCTATATCTTTATAATGTCGGAAGCCTAAGCCAGTATTTCATTTGTCGTAGATTGGCATATTTTATGTGGATGATTCTAGCTTATGTTACTGTACATGTTGTATCATTTCAAACATTCGGAGAGCTCACAATACAATAGTATTAAATAAAAATGTGAGACTGGAATGGAAGGTCGTGTTCAATTGTCAAACAGTTATTTATTCTCGGTTCAATCAAAAACATTAAAACACAAATCTTGCAATTAACATCCAAAGCACATAATACTAACAGATTGAACTATAAGCAAACAAACTTTTATGCTTATTCTATGCTGCATTATAAGCAAATCAATACTACACCATCTTTTTAGCTACTCTAAAGTACCCACATTCCCCTAATTTCACAACTCATAAACACTAAAAACTGCAATTTGCAAATAAAATCAACAATTAAACAATTAATACGAAAAGAATCGATGATCAGAAACCCTAAACTTGAAAAATCAATCAATCACACACCTGGTTTCGTGAAACTTGTTGTGAATTTTGCGAAGATGAAGGTAATGAAGACCATGAAGAAGTACATTTGGTCTGCCATGAGTTCTCCATCTTAATAAATCTTAAAAACCCTAACCTTTCTCCATCCTCACTCTCTTAACCCCCAATCATTAATAAAAACAAACCTTCGAAGTTCGAACAACTGAAGAACAATAATCGAACAAATGAAATAGAAGATTGAAATTGAAGAGAGAGAAAGATGAATAGAGAGAGAGAGAGAGAGAAAGAATGGTAAAGTGTTTTTAACTTTCTTCTCTGCTGCGAAGGTTTTATAAGCAGCAGAGAGAAAGAGAGAGAGAGAGTGAAAGAGTTGCAGAGAAAAGCAGACTTTTTAAGGAGAGAGAGAGAGAAAGAGAAAGAGAGAGAAATGAATGATGATTGATGAATGTGTTTTGGTTGTAGTTATTCGAGGAGTGCCAAGTAAGATCCAGTGGATGATATCCACGTGTAATTTTATAAGTGAGATTTTGCCATTGGATTGTAAGATTAGAGATTGTGAGTTTTAAGCCGTTGATTATGAATACAGCTGGATTTAGATTCTGTAGTTGTGGTCACGTGAGTTTTGGATGCTTCAGACAAGCAGAGTATCCAACTTCCAAGTTCAGAAACTGTTCAAAAGTGTGTCTTACGTACTCACGTTCAAGAGGAATGAAATGGTACCTTTGTGGTTGTGACATGTTCAGTGTTTTTGGTACAAACTACAAACCAAAGGCCTTTGGGAATTTTCATCTGGAATCCATTTTTGTTTTCAGACAAGAAGTAATAAGAATAGCTTGACGATATCCCCAACTGTGTGTTATCTTCTCACGGACTCTATATTATTACAGAATTATGTGTCATGGCGTGATGGCAATCACCTGGAGATGTTGGCGTCCTCATCTATGTATTCTATTGACATTGACCTGATGGTAGCTTTTTTTTATTATTACATATCGATCGACCGGTACTCAATGACTAGCATTTTTTAGCCTTTAGATCTTCCCACCTGAACCCTGAGAAGGTGTTCGATTACTTGAAACTTATACAAAAATAAGTGATCGACCAACCTGCTCCTAGAAACCTGAGTTTTTGAAGAACAGACAGTCAATTGCATAAATCAGGATCTAACATAACCGTTGGTTGGTACTTGGTACCACTGGTGTGGCGCTTTCATGATTTTTGCTATTAATTAATTTAAATACTAGCTAACCCACTCATATAATCATATATGCAAGGAGGATTTCTTACAAAGAGAATGCATCTTCAACTTGGTCCAACATCTATAGTAGTATAGTACTACTATTTGATATAGGAGATGATAGATATACCATACCAAGTACAGTATGAGTTTAGCTTGGGCATTAATAAGTTAAAATCATGGTTTGGGTCGGATGATCGTGTTGGTTGGCTTTGAAACCAAAATCAACTAGAGCTACATCTAGGTTCGAGGAAACCAATGTGTATGTATATATATCTAAATTATAATCTACAAAGGGTGCATAATTTGACTAGGACTAAAATTTAGTATGACTAGATTAAATTAGTATGACTAGGATTAATATTTAGATTATGCTTGATTTGTATTATCACTAGGATTAATATTTAATGTGACTAGGATTAAATTAGTATGACTAAGATTAATATTTAGTGTGACTAGGATTAAAACCCCAATCTTTCTTCCCTGTCCCCATCTTTCTCTTCCCTTTCTCTTCCCGAACTTCTGTCTATCTCAAACTTCTTCCCCGTCCAGCCGCCCCCATCTCATTCTCTTCTCTTCTCTTCTCAAATTTTTAAAATTTATACCAATTGCATAATTTTGATTACTGCTTTTTTCACTAAACCTTTTTTCTTCCCCTACCAAACCTTTCTCTTCTTCACTAAACCTTAATAAAACATCATCATATCAGTCATCAATCAACTTTCTTCAAAAGGTATGTATTTCTCCTTCAATCAAACCTCTCTTTCTACTTTTTTATCAATTTCTATTTTTCTATCATAGAAGATAATCCCTGTACTAACATATAATTGAAACTATTTTATTTATCCAAATTTATATTTTTATTGTAGTATACAATTAAATTAATTATGCTTACCATGGCAGAGCCATTATAAGCCTAATCATCATCTTCAATCCTATTTATCATTGCCAAGGTAAGTCCCCTCTCATAAACCTCCTTTTCTCCTTCAATCAAACTCCATCTTTGTTCTTTAATCAAACTCTGAACGACCTCTCTTTATTATATAATCAAACCAACTTTTAAACCAATTTCTAAATTTCTGACATAATAATCAGTTTAGCAATAATAAGGGCTTAGCAAAAGATTAGCCATTAAACAATAACGATCGATTTTCAGCATAGTAAATTTTAATTTATCTTAAACAATAACGATCGATTTTTAATATAACTATCTTACCCCATCTCTTAAAATCTTGCAAATATATATCGTTTTTTATTTGCAAATATATATCTTAGAAATTATCTAAATTGGTCAAAGCCTCAAAGGTATCAAGAATGATGATGGTATTCACCTGTTCAGTTTTATTCAGTTTTGTTCAGTTTTGTAAAATTAGTCTGTGAGTTTGTTGGCCTAATCAAAATTTCCCATGCCTTGGTTTCGTAAATATGACTTTGTGCCACAGCCCGCATCAATACAATGCAATACCCTCGCAATTGGTTAGGCCAACAATGTAGTGATTTTTATTTGGTTGAATTAATCTACAGATTCAAATTGGATCAGCAATTTGCTTTATGATAAATACATTAACATGTTATAACTTCTATAGTAAATGTGTATAATCAATTTATATAGTAGCAGTCGATAACATAGTAGCATACCAGTTGCAGTAGTCAGTGTTAGCTACCCATCCAGGTGGAAATATGGTTTTATTAATTTAAAAAAGAACATTATTGTCATTTGGATGGCAGCGATGATTAGTGGCAGAGTTAGTATAGGGACTAATAAGACAAAAAAGATATGAATGAGAATAGAATGAAAGCCACCAGTGCAAATTGGTTTCTGTAGAGCAGAGGTTTCAACATATGGATATGTAAGCTTATATCAAATAAATTTGAATTTTGCTTATTGTAAGCAACATTAATGTATCGTGAATGTGTTCCACTTCATTCTTGCATTGCTTTCATATGCCAGTCTTCATTTATCATTTTTTGCAGACAACTATGTGTGAGAATTATACAGGAATTGACTTATCTTAAGTATTTTCATGTGTTTGTCATGTTTACAGGTAAGAACCTATTCTACTATCCTTACTGAAGCATTAAATTGTGATTGCTGCAAGGAAATAGATGCCACAAATGAAAGGACTTAGAGCTTGGTTTGGGATTATATATGTTTATGTTGTCGTTACTAATGAAGAGCTTTTAAAAGGAATGATTTGCAGATCCATAAGGAGGTAAATCTACTTTATATTCCACTCTTTTGGACTTATCAAATAGATATATGCGTTTGAACATATCATCCAATTTATAAGGACTTTACATGAAATTTGTAAATAGAAAAGAATGTGACAAGTTTAGTTGTAAAAGAAGAAGAAGTTCAGGTTTTAGAAAACAACTAATTACAGTTTGGGTTTCTAGGACAAAATAGTATATAAGACAAACAGAGTACAACAGTGAATAAAAGAAAGGGTTTACGATCATTTTAGACAAATTTGAGTTTTACATATGTTTGGCTGAAAATTTGCTATACAGGAAGAAATTTGTTTACCAAATTAATTCTGAGTGTTGGAAAACAAATCTTGACTATTTATTAGGCTGAAAATGTTCAAGTCACAGTCAAATGAATCAACAAAATAAACTTTTTATTTGCAGGAAACATTTCTGGTTTTCACGGTCATATAATGATATAAGGGTACATGCTCTATTATTTGTTCTGAGCTAAGTCGTTAAATTGTAGAAATATGAGGCTATTTTACTCTTAGTCATTAATTGATTAATATGAATCTAATGCCAAGGAGCCCTCAATAACATTGGCTAGGAGTTTGAAGAAAAATATTGTCCATTGATGCTGAATGGTAACACATGCTGAATGTGCCCCTTTGTGAAGCAACACACATTGGTTTCACAATGTTCTTTTACTTTGGATAGTCAAGAAGCCATTCAACAAGATCAGATAGTCATTAAACATGAAAAATTGAGTACAAAATGGTAAGATAGTCACTAAACATGCAAAAGCTCTTTGTAATGTTACTGGTTACTGGTGTAGGTGTCCGTTTCTGCTCTGACTATCGTTTACAGTAAAATAGTTGGACATACACTATATTTATTATCCCAGAAATTTAAAGTTAAAATTGTGACTGTAGATAAAAGATGATAGTAAATCATGTTGGTGATAATAAAAGGTTGTTTAATTAAAATGGGTACGTCTAGGTGAAACATCCATGTCAAAATGTGGATTATATACTGATTAATCAAAATGGATTTTCTATTGCTTTGCTCTAACTTTTTTTTATATTGATTAGCATATTATTGGTATTTTACTACATCACTTATTGGATTTGTGTAAGGTTGTTTGACAAAATTATTCGTAAGATAGACCCATTTGTGAGTGTGATCTTGGGGGCTAGAATGCTAGAATAAACTTCTCAGCTAATTAATCATCTCTGCACACACACCCCGCCACAGAATTTCCAGAAAAATTAATTAGTTTATCACCTAGATGTAGCATTAATCAGTGTAGCATCATGGATCACCTACATGTCACATAGCAAACATGGAACCCTTACCTTCTACCAACGCATCCTGGCTATGGCCAACCTACACAGCCTGTGTAGAATTTTATAGAAGACTTTGTAATTTTTTTCAAAATTTTTACATTTTTTTAATTAATTTCATTTTGCAGGTCCGTAGACTTTTCTATTTGATCCTTACAGATTGTAATCCTTCAAGACCAGAGATTTTATGGCAGAAAAATGCTTTGAAGATTTGTGATGATTTGCCGCACAAACTAATAACTACCTTTGGTATTTCAAATCCGTCTGACGATGACGTTTGTGACTACGGATTGTTTTTGTTGAATGAATACGTGTTAGAAAGTGGTAAAACATTATCTGATTTTCCAGATATGCCTTTACCGTGTAAAACATGGAATGCTTTAGCTACAAACCGTCTGATTACAGAGCATCAAAACTTAGTGTACCCAGGATTATATGAGGAAGCTCCGACTAAAGTGGGAAGTTTCAATAATGAACAACTCCATGCGTATACAACCATTACAAATTCAGTTCGTAATGATAGTGGACAAGTTTTTTTCTTGAGTGGTCAGCTGGTACAAGAAAAACATTTGGCTATAATACTATTGCGGATACATTGAGAAATGAAGGTCATATCGTAATCATGGTTGCTTCATCAGGAATTGCATCATTATTATTAACTGGAGGAAGAACGACTCATTTTATGTTTAAAATTCCATTTGAAGTTCTGGACGATTCTGTTTGTGCAGTCACAAAACAAAGCATCTATGCAGAATTATTCAGAAGAGCGAAACTAATTGTATGGGATGAAGTACCCATGCAACATCGGTTTTACGTAGAGGCAATTGATCATACACTACGGGATATTCGTGAAAATTGTAAACCATTTGCAATTGGACTAAACTTACTTGCAAGAATTTTCCATTCTCTCTGCTCGCAATGATGATGTTATTACTCTTAATCAATTAGCAATAAATCACTTTCCAGGAGAACTTCATGAGTATCTAGCTGCTGATAAAGCCATTGAAGAAAATGAACCTATCGAAAATAGAGGAAATAGTATATCAAGCGAGAATATGCAAGCACTTGATCCAGCGAGTCTACCACCATTCAAATTACAACTTAAAGTTGGTTGCCAATAATGTTGCTCCGCAACCTTCATCCAAGAGATGGTTTATGCACTGGAACACGTCTAATGGTTGTCCAATTTGCTACAAGAGTGATCGAAGCAAGGATTCTTAATGGTAGTCATACTGGGAATTACGTGTTCATACCACGTATAACTTTTCAACCAACTGTTTCAGAAACACCTTTTCAAATGGCGCGTCGACAATTCCCAGTTCGATTGGCGTTTGCAATGACTATTAATAAATCTCAAGGACAATCCGTAAAGTTCGTTAGCATAAACTTGCGAAACAATGTCTTTAGCCATGGTCAATTGTATGTTGCATTGTCAAGGAGTACTACTTCGAAACAAATATCTGTTCTTCTTGAAAGCAAAGACGATGAAACAACTACCAATGTTGTCTACCCTGAAGTTCTCCTATAATTGATTTAAGGTATGGTTATACTAAAATTGAATAAAATCTTTATACAACTAATTTCGCATGATTACTAATTTAATACTCGCAATGTGATGTGAAATATGACAGAGTCAAAGTTACAGGTGGAATACGAACAACTATCAAGCTACTGTAGTCGATTTAAGGTATGTTGATAACATTGGTAGCATATACTTCATCCATATATATTTATTATGCTTTCTTATCGATGAGAGAATATGAGTACAATGCTCATTAAACAAAGGAAATGGACCTACAACCACTTGGTTTATCAATTATTTCGACCAATTCAAATCAACTAAACTACTGAGGATTAACTGTCTCTTTGAAATTTTCATTTTCGTAGGTGTATTCATTGTTTCCAGGAGTGGGAACAGTTGTTAAAAACAGAATTAAGAGAATGAAGAATTTAGACTGTGCATTATATTTTAAGAGATGGTATCTATTCAATCCTAAGCTGGGTTACACAATTTAGACGGTGCATTATATTTTAAGAGATGGTATCTATTCAATGCTATCCTGGGTTACACAACCGCGACAGACCAGGCAATATCCGCTTGAGAATAACATAATCCTGTACAACTACTGCTTTGTGTACATAATTCAATTGCGAACTGTTTTTTTCCAACAACATTGATAACTTTTTTCAAAGATATGTCCCGATGCACTAAAATCAAGCCATAAGGAGAAACATTTTTTCAGATTAGAGGTTCAAACATTAGTTCGATGGCATGAGTTTTTAAAAACAAGGAGCATTAGAACTTGAAAGTCTTTATAATAGTGTCATTCAATTTAGGACATCCATACCCAATTGTTATAACTTACTTTATTGTGTGAATTTTTTCTTAATTAATTTCATTCTTCAGGTCCGTACACACAAAATTATATCATAATTTTTATTTGGCAGGTTTCGAAGCGTCGTTCGCGCAATAGAAGAAGAACGGATCATGGGGATACTTCTTTTTTTGTTTTTTTTTTAACCTTTGGTGGGAATACTTCAGAGTATACTGGTAGTTTTACTTGGAGTAGCAACATAAACATTGGCCAGACTTTATTTTGGCTATAAATCAATTATCATTTATTAGCAATAAATCAGTTCTACATGGGAAGACTTCTTTTTTTATTTTGGCCAGACTTTATTTTCTACTGTCTCCTATGCCAAACCTCCTTTATTTCAGTTTCTTCTAGGCTCAAATGTTGTAAGGGAGTTGTTGTAAGCGCCCAGCTGTAGACTGAAAAATAAAAATTAATTTTCTTCCAGGTTCTAAGCGCCCAGCTGTAGACTGCAAAATAAAAATTATTTGGCTAATGAGAGGGAGTTGTTCGTGACGAATGAGTGTATGGAATTTGAATTGGGAGACATTAAGCAAACAATGGTTGTGGATATTCGTGTGTTGCCTTAGGGACACCAACATAGGAAGGATAATGCCGTTGCAGATAGAGTTGATAAGCAAAGGGCCGAAGAGAGGAAGCAAAACGGATTGCCAATGGAATATTACTGTAAAAGCTTTTACTGGCCCGAAAAAGGTTTATTTTTTACTCTGCCCAAGTGTATATGTAACTACGACACAGGAATCACCGAATTCCGATCGAAAATATGCACAAGAATCATGACACTATGGAGAGAGAACTACGCTGATAACAACAAAACAGTCGTGCACATGATACTACTCGATGAATTTGTAAGTATTACGCTAATTATACTACTCTATAATTATAAATCCTCATAGAGATTCTTCATGGCTTGGGTAGCAGGAATTGACTGGAATATATACTTTTTTTTTTTTTTGATAAAGTGGAATATATACCATGCATGCATAATATAATAGACATTATATAGAGCTTAGCTAATTGATCATCCATATAGAACAACAGGTTATCAAAGATTCAAAGATGTGATGTTCTTGAACATACAGTCTTCACCATAATTCTAATCTTAATTATTATAATCAAACCAATTTTTGAATTACTTCAGTAGATTTTTTTTGTTGAATTACTTCAGTAGATTTTTTTTAATATAGTGGGTCATATTTAATCATAATCTGCCTTTAGAGTCATACCTACTGCAGTCATGAATTAACTAAATGAGTTTTCTTCCAAAAGGTTTATTAGATTATGTAACAGACTTAATTATGATATAATTGATCAGTTTTTTTAAACCATTGTTTTACAATAAATTCAAGGAAAATTCAAAGTTGAACAAATATATATCTTCCTTCACTGGCAGTGTGATGGCTTAAAGGGTAAGGTACTCAATAGTTCTATGTAGCAGCGTACAGTGGGTAGGAATATTGTTGTGCAGGTCAAAACAATTGTCTCGAGTTGGCTTAACATGGACACGTTCGCGATGAATATGAGAGAAGGAATCTGTTTCAAAGATCTTTTGATTAATTGACACACCCTGATGGAGGAGAGAAGGTAGTCAGGATAGTAACTAAAGACAGCAGCAACAGGGCAGTAATTTTCTTTGCTCCAGTTTGCAGCAGTGGGGCTTGACTTGCAATCTATAGTCCTATATGGTTTTGTTTTTGTGTGTTTGTTTTGGTTGCAATTGGTTTGGAAATGAACCTGACGAGTTTTTTAAGCTTGCTGATCAGGATTCTAACGGTTGGAGATGATTAATCAAACTTTAATTTTATCACAGATAAAAAGTACAGTGGGTAGTAGCATTGACCGACAAGAGTCAATGTGATGTTGGACAAATAATGTATCCAAATATTTTTTTGGAAAAAATAAGTAAGGAGAAAATAATGGAAATATTGAGATCGTCAGCGGAAGATATACCACCAGAAGAACAAGAGGATACATATATGAACGAAATGGACCTGATGAAAAAAAAGATGATATACAAGAAATTTCATATGGATACATGGAGCTGATAGAGATATTTACTTTAAAAAGTATTGTTGATTAGATTAATTATTATATTTTTAAGAATAATTACTTCAAATAAATAATTGTTTTTTTTTAATTGCCCTTATATGCCAATTGTTGCTAAATGTACTATAATGGGTTGTAATGTTCATCGTTGAGTACCAATTTTATTTTAACATGTTTTTCTTTATTTTAACATGTCAGGGGCGCCGCCTAGGCGCTATTTCTGAAGGGGGACGCTCCGCTGGGCAAAAACAGCGCCTAAAACGCCTTGGGCCGCCTGGGCGGCGCTCAGGTCCAGTGCTCTGTTCAGAGCGGCCCATACAAACGCGCTCAGAGCGGCCCAAACATAAAAAGCCCATATAAAACTCTAAGCCCAAAAAAAAAAAAAAAAAACAAAAAACCTCACGTTCTCTCTCTGGTCTCTCTCGTTCTCTCTCTACGGTTGCTGCTTCTTCCACTGCTCCGCTGCCCTCACGTTCTCTCTCTGGTCTCTCTCGTTCTCTCTCTACGGCTGCTGCTTCTTCCACTGCTCCGCTGCTACTTCTTTCTCCGGCTCTGCTGTTGCTACTTCTTAATTTTATTCTAATCTTCCTTTTTTTTTTTCAATTTAAATTCAATATTATTATGTTGTTTACTCTACAGAAAATATTAAAAGAAAGAAATATTGTTAAGTCTTAAGAGTAGTGTAAACTGTATGTCTGATCGGAGCGCCTCCTGAGCGGTGGAGGCGGTTCTCGGAAATCCTAGCGCCTGGCGCTCCGCCCCGCCTTTGACAGCATAGATCTCTACTATTTGGTTCTCCCACAAACAACTAAAGGATTCACAAATTTTAATTCATCTAAATTAGAATTCCTTATGCAGTATTCAATT
Organism: Aquilegia eximia; assembly: GCA_023053565.1. Classification (NCBI taxonomy): domain Eukaryota; kingdom Viridiplantae; phylum Streptophyta; class Magnoliopsida; order Ranunculales; family Ranunculaceae; genus Aquilegia; species Aquilegia eximia. The sequence goes on from JALIGU010000007.1 coordinate 16,205,484, forward strand.
AATTGGCGAACGTGGCAGCGCCACGGGTATTACTAGTATATATATAGTATATACTAGGTTTCTCTTTTCTCTCTAACTAATCTCAAACCATCTTCTATAAGGATCTATGAGTCTCAAGCCAAAACTTGTAGACGAGTTTTATAATTATAGATATAATTATCCATCTATGGCTCAACAGCAGGTAATTGCGGCTCTGCAGAATGGTCGAGATGTGGTTGTACAAGAACCTGATCCAGGAAAGATAGCAACAATTTGCTTAGGGATTTTGCAGTTGCTTGATTTTGCAGATCATCAACTGCAAGCCTTAGTACTTACAGTGTCTCCTAGTTCGGCTATAAAAATTAAAAATCAGGGAGGATATGCAACAACTTGGTGGTTCGCTAGGCATGAAGGTTTGTCTTCTTGATGGCTCAATCGGTTCGCAAGGACTAGATGGAGTTGATGTAGTTGTTGCAGATATTGGCAATGTGCGGTTCTTGTTTAGGCAAAGGATCACTTCCGTAGATCACATTAAAATGATTTTTTTGAACGAGCCAGATTGCATGAACCCTACGGTGTTCAATTCTATTTTCAACAAGCTGCCAAAGAAGGAATATCAGTTTGGTATTTTCACAGAAACAGAGCCGCAGGGACAAGTTTGGAGATATGTTGAGCCTAAATCGAAACAACCACCTTTTTTTAATTCTGAAAGTAAGGGGCCGGATCTGTCGTTTAAAGGCATAAAAGAGCATTAGCTTGTCAGTTTTAAGTTTGGATTTCCGAAGTTTGACGCACTAATAAAGGTGCTTCAATATTATAGTCAGGAGGGGAGTGTCGTTTTTGTTGGGCATTTCGAAAGGATTGATCATCTAGCTAGGGAATTCCTAAGCAGAGATTATCTCCAGGGGTGGAAAATCCTTAACACCAGCAAGGAAATGAACCAGAAACGCAGAGACCAAATTACGAAACAGCTGTCATTTAAAAATTGTGTGCTTATTACCACTGAAGAGTGGGCTCGTGGTATTGATTTTCAGAAGGTGAAGTGTGTGGTCTGCTATGATATGATAAGATACGACCCCGAGGAATATCTTCATTGTATGGGTCGGTTTAGTGGAGGTACAGTTACTGCTATTTACTTTGTCACTAGGCTTGGCATGGAGACCTTGTTTGACATTCAGAAGCAGTATTATCGCGAGGTGGTCTTTAAGGTATCAACTCTGGTAGATGGGCAGGCAGATTTCTCCCCAGAAGAGTTTCCGACCAAGGAGCTTCCACATGCTGCTCCAGATATCAAGCATATTGTATACGACTGTGAAGAGGACTCTTGGAAGTCGTCCTCACTGTACAATGTTGTTTCAAGGTTTTTTTGTCAAAAAAAGAGTGTCGTTTTCGTGAATACTTTCAAACAGATTAAGATTCTATCTAAAGAAATGGCAGACTCTTTTGGCCACGGCGAGTTCAAAGTTTTTGACACCTTGCCGGAATTTTCTGCGTGTGAAGAGGCTTGTATGCTCATTACTACTGACAAGGAGGAACTTGGTAGTGAGCCCCCAAGGGAGGTACCCTTGATAATTAACTTTGATCTGCCTTTGTCACGCGAGGTCTACAATCATCGTATTGCTTGTTGTGGAGAAGATGGATCTGTTCTCCACTTTGTCACTGAGCATGATTGGTTCAAGGTGTTTCATGTTCAAAGTGTGTATAAATATATTCTTACTGAATAGAAAATATACTTTTGAATTATATATTTTCTATGAAATATAATTCTCTATAAATTTTGCTGTAAACTGTTTTGTACCCATTGTTGGTAATTGATATGTTTTCGTAATATTATGCTACCATCCAAATGTAACGTTTATCAGTCCTGTATTGTTCTTGGGATATCAGCTCAAATATGTACGAAATCGTGTTGAATGCATACTTTAAGGGTAGTGATGATAAAATGTGTATTGTTTGATGTACTTATCTTGTCAGATTTCTCATACTATTGTATAGAAATCTTTGACCGTATAACTATCCTATTAGAACTCTATATGATTTTGAGGTTTCAACTTGTTAGCTTGGTGGTCTTGAATCTGATACCGTCACTGAGAACCTGATTTAGACAAAGGTGGACATTTAGGAACCAAATTCCCGCTACACCATGATTTTGGGATGAATAACTATATGCTCCATTATTGTTCTTAATTACTGAAAAAAGATATACTCAAAAGTTGGAGAATAGCATCACATAATTGCATGGCCCTCTATATGAATAATCATCTCTTCCAAAGTAGTTTGTTGGAGGAATATTTTCATTCAACCCACAATTAGCAAAATATCTAAGGGGTTCCGTGGGATCGTGACACCATGGGATCAAAGTAGTAGTAGGAGTGGGACTGATCCATGAACTAGCAGCTAAATTAATTTTTTTCAGGACTACTATATACTGTGACAGTATTTCAATAATGACAGTATATATAGTTCGTATTAAGTACTACAACTGTTGGTTACATACGAGTCGTAAAGACATGCTATTCTTTAGAAACATATGTGAGGCAGATTGTAGAAAGAGGACTAACGCAGAAGTAAAACATTCAACACACCACATGCAGCCAGTCACATAACTCATTCACTCAGACTCACAATATACAACAGAATCCACACTTGTGTGCATAGGCATTTCATATATTTGATGAGTCTGTTATAGTACCCATCCATGCTGGTGGAAGCATTCCAGTCTGCTCATGCACGGTCTTAAACAATGGTGGCAACATTTTATAGACCCCGCCAACCTCTGTCATGGCAGAACTGCCATTTCCAACTCCACCCGTCATTTCCCCACCATTCCCATTAGTCCATATACTGATCTTTGGTTGCAATCCTTGTACAGCCCCAGCATTAATCTTTGCAAGTTCTTGGAACACACCCCCATTGATCATCAAATAATCTCTTACTGCAGAATAGTTACCATCCAATGCCTCTAAAAGTGTACGTATATAGATGCCTTGAGCTTGTGCTAATGCAACTAGTCCTTCAGCCTCTTTCTTTTTGGCATACAGTTCTCCATCTGCAAATTGTTGCTGGGCATAAAACTTTGCAGATGCAAGTGCTCTCTGTGCTTCAGCTTCTTTCTCCTTCTCATAAAGCTCTGCTTCTGCTGCCTTCTGTGTCTTGTAAAATTCCCAATTTGCTTCTTGCACCTTGTGTCAGAAAAAGATTATCTAAGATTTTCTTTACAGTATTTTTTACTGTGAAAAATCAAGAATCTGATATATTTTTCTATTAGTGTAAACTGAAAATTAAAGAATCTGATTATTTTTTAATGTAAATTTTAAGCCTAGGTCCCTTGTGATTGTGCAATTTATTAATTGCAGAGTATGAAATAATCTGCATATGTGTAATACTCTTTCTTGTTCATGCATATGTATCTTGAATAAAAAATAAAAAATAAAAAAAATGAGAAGATCGAGTCTATAGTTACCTTGGTTTCATACTCCACACTAGCTTTACTCAGGAACTCAGCCTTAAGCTTCTCTGTCTGAGTCATAGCATTCATCATCTCAACCTGTCTTTGTAATTCTGCCGCTCGCAGTGCCACAGCCTTTGCTGCCTCGACATCAGCCAACTGTGCCTGTTGAGTCCACCCAGCCTTCTTCATAGCCAACTCGGCATTTGCCTCAGCTACCTCAGCCTCCCTCTTATTCTCAAATATCTTGACTTCTGTTTTCACCTTAATTTCTTCTTTCTTCCCTTCTCCCTGCCTTTGTGTCGATATGATCTTTGTCTCTGCATCAATCTTTGCGGCATTTTGTAATGTTTGTCCTTCACGAAGCTTTGACCCAACCTCTCCCTTCATCTTTGCTTCAGCTACATCAACTCTAGCTTGATTAGCAGCCTCCATTTGAGTTTTTTGTCCAAGGTAGGAGAAGTATTCATGACCAGGTACATCAACAAGTTGCTTAACATTTGCATTATAAATCAAAAGTCCAAATTGATTCAATTCAAGTTGTACCTTCCCAAAAACTTCATGTTTAAACTCTTTGGTGCCTTTAAAAATTTCTTCCATAGTCATGGATGCCGCAAGAACACGAGTCTCACCCTCAATGATCCCTTGAACAAGCTCTTTAACATGGTTAGACAGCTTGTCATGGGGAGAAATGAGCTTAGCATATTTAAGTAAGCTTTCGTCATCATCAACTCGGGGGCCTATAGTAAAGACTGCAGGGAGAACAAAAGGGAGCTTCTCTGCACTCATAGCTTGAACCCCAAAGGTATAGTTTACAGGTGAGACATCGAAAACTGTGCACGATTGGCCAGGAAGGATCCATCCTTTCTTGACGATCTTTATATCTTTTATGCCTACACCAGTGATTACTAGATACTCTGATGGACTAGCAACTCTATACATGTTTGTTTGAGAGTTTATGATGTGTATAGGAAAAAAGAGACTTGGTTTTGTGCTAAATGAACAAAGTGTTGTGTTTATATATACTGTAAAGGATGAGCTGTATAATATTGGCGTAGAGTTTACGTTGTAAATATATAGTTTCTTTGTAATGAGATTGATACTCTTCTCTGAAAAGATTGTCTGTTAGTATAAGAAAGTTGCACAGCAAGTTCTTGCAAGTCAATTTGTTAAAGTCAAACAATGTGAATTGAGGTTGTTTTGCAAAATTTGTTGTATGGACTATGGAAGGGTATCTCTTTGTGTAGTATTCTATGGTATATCGCATTCAGAGTTCATGTCAAAGGACTTGGTAACGCGCTTGCTTTTGTCACCTCTCTTTGAAGTTTAAACTTTAAACAAATGATCTGAAGACTTGGGGTTCACTCGTAAGTTTCCATACATTTTCTCTTTCTCTTGTTTTCAGCATTTTCTCTCTATGTTTTGAATGAGATAAAGATATAGCAACTGTTGTAAACCAGTTTCTCTAAAAGCTCGAAACTTGTAGAGGGAGGCTACCACAATGTATATCAACCGGAATACCGGATAAACTGGTAGGCACATACCTAACCAAACACGGAGGTGGACTTTGCCACTCTCCCAACTGGGTCACGGGCCGCACATACAGTTAGGCCCACAGTCCTAACCAAACATGGGGGTGGATCCACCAACACTCCCCCTCAGCAACATATTTATTTTAAAATGTTGCTGCAAAGAATTGAACCCGTGACCCGAACCGCTCTGATACCAAGTTGTAAACCAGTTTCTCTAAAAGCTCGAACTTGTAGAGGGAGGCTACCACAATGTATATCAACCGGAATACCGGATAAACTGGTAGGCACATACCTAACCAAACACGGAGGTGGACTTTGCCACTCTCCCAACTGGGTCATAGGCCGCACATACAGTTAGGCCCACATTCCTAACCAAACATGGGGGTGGATCCACCAACAACAAATGCTCTTCTTATATAATTGAAGGTCTGACATATGTAGGCATGTAGCATGTAGCTAGTAACCTTTTATTTTGTTAATGAAAATATTGTAGATTTGCATTTGAACCCTTCTTCTTTTATTTTTTTTTAGTAGAAAAAGTATTTTCATATGTAAAACTTTTTAGGAAATTAGTGCAATTCTTAGAACAACAGAGTGCAGACTACAGAGTACAGACTACAGAGTACAGACTAGTTCCCTTCTTTGGTTGAGCTCAGACTCAACATTTGCCATTCTAACACAAGGTATGATTTATACAACTTGTCGTTCATAACAAAACTTTTGTCGATGGAGAACCACACCTTTCCAAAATACAATCTGACAGAGCATATGATATTGACCATTTGTCTGTCTGTGTAGGTGATGTACGGATAATTCGTACGTACTGTCCTAGGTCGCAAACTTGTAATACAGTAAATAAATTATTTTCAAGTGAAAATGATGTTGCAGTCCAAAATGATGTTGCCAATATTAACTTTCATATCTGTTGCAGATTGTCCGAGTCTCAAGGAATTCAACTCTACGTCAAGATGAAGTCCAAGTTGTTAAGATACTGTAAATCTTATCTCCTACTAGTTAGGAACGTAGTTTAGGGTTTAAGAATTTTGTTTATATATACTACTGTAAAGCAACAATTGTATTCATCAGAGAAATAAGAACTCGATCCATTATTCATTGTAATTTTCATTTTATAATTCTATTACCATGACACTTTTGCCCTAGTTGCTAAATTAGTAACTGTTCGCGCTCTTCTCTCACTTGCTGCAATACGAGGTTGGACTCTACACCAACTTGACGTTAATAATGCATTTTTACAAGGAGATCTGAGGTCTATATGAAAGTTCCACCCGGTTTTCACAAACCAGGAGATAATCGTGTCTGTCGATTGAATAAATCACTTTATGGACTCAAGCAAGCCTCTAGACAATGGTTTGCTAAATTCTCATCTTCTCTCATAGAAGAAGGATTTACTCAATCTCGCGCAGATTACTCCCTCTTCTCTTATAAACAAGCAAATATCTTGGTTTTTGTTTTAGTTTATGTGGATGACATCATCATCACTGGAAATGATATTTCCACGATATCATCTCTCAAGTCTCGTCTAGAATCGAAATTCCCCATCAAAGATCTAGGAAAACTACAATACTTTCTTGGTATAGAAGTTTCAAGGTCTTCCTCTGGTTTATTTTTATGTCAACGAAAATATATAGTTGACATCCTTCAAGATTCAGGCCTTACTGGTGCAAAAACATCAGCTTCTCCTATGGAACAACATCTCAAACTTCTTCCAACATCCGGGGAATTATTAACAGACCCTAGTGTTTATAGACGTTTAATTGGGCGTCTCCTCTATCTAACAGTTACTAGACCAGATATAGTTTATGCTGTTAATTATCTTAGTCAATTCATGCAACAACCTCGGACTGCTCATTATGATGCCGGGATACGTATTTTACGCTATCTAAAAGGCACTATTAGTCATGGAATTCTTCTGTCATCATCTAGTTCTCTTAACCTGCAAGGGTATACAGATTCTGATTGGGCTGGATGCCCAACAACTCGACGGTCAACAACCGGTTATTTTACCATGCTTGGCAGTAGTCCAATTTCTTGGAAATCCAAGAAGCAACCAACTATCTCTCGGTCATCTGCAGAGGCAGAGTATAGAGCCATGGCCAACCTCACTGCAGAGTTACAATGGCTTCACTATCTACTCAATGACCTTGGTATTCAAACCACAAACCCAATACCATTGTATTGCGATAATCAAGCTGCAATTCATATCGCAGAAAATCCAGTTTTTCATGAACGAACAAAACATATCGAACTCGATTGTTACTTTGTACGTGAAAAACTGTTATCTGGGTTGATATCTCCGACCTATATCTCCTCCGCGAACCAACTCGCAGACATATTCACCAAGCCACTTGGAACTGATCAATTTCGCCGACTTTTATCCAAGTTGGGCATCCGTTCTAACCCTACTCCTGCTCCAACTTGAGGGGGGGTATTAACTTTCATATCTGTTGCAGATTGTCCGAGTCTCAAGGAATTCAATTCTACGTCAAGATGAAGTCCAAGTTGTTAAGATACTGTAAATCTTATCTCCTACTAGTTAGGAATGTAGTTTAGGGTTTAGGAATTTTGTTTATATATACTACTGTAAAGCAACAATTGTATTCATCAGAGAAATAAGAACTCGATCCATTATTCATTGTAATTTTCATTTTATAATTCTATTAGCCAAGGTACAGTTGGGCTATGCTCTTGTCCGGCCTGATAATTTTCCCCAATGCTCGATGGATGGATATTCTCTTATCATGCAAAATGGATATTTTCACTATTGCTCAGGTGGAAGAAAGCTCATATCTGACAATGTTGCCGTTTTGCATGAAAAAGGCTTTCTTTGTCAAGGGGACTATATATTATAAAGTGTAAGGAAATTTGTCTGCGTTTAAATACATTCGGAATTGTTTACTCATTGAGTCATTGGTATGCTCCTAAATTTAAATTAAACTTTTTATTTTTTGTTTTCAAGTTCTACGGCTCTACCCAAGTTGAAAATGAACCGATCCGAAGCTGCTCGGCTCAAATCACAACCCTGGACTGTTGGACATACACAACTGAAAAGGCGATGAATGAGCCATACAGATACTTATCAACTGTAATTATGATTAAACATTTGTTGTACATGAAGTGAAGTGGACAAAATAAAAAGAACAGGCTGAAAGTTATGTAAGAAATGAATGAGTTTGAGCAAAGGCCCAGTTTAAGATATGGCCCAATTAAAAGCCCAATTGTTGGGCTTTAAACATTCATCCTAGGCCCGAATAATGAGGGACTTTTCAACTTCAGCTGACTAATTTTGACTTGACTTTGAAATTCACATTTCTTGTCCGAAAAACACATTTCTCTTCTTCTTCTTCTTCTTCTTCTTCATTTCACTGAAGAAGAATTCATCAAAAACCCTTAAAAATGGAAACAAAAACCCTAACAATGAATACCCTAGCACCAGGTTTCAATCTCTTCTCATCAACTAAACTATCTCAAAGAACAATCTTTTTCTACCAAATCATAGTTCTTCTCATAACATTCTCAGCATATGCTTCATTTCATGCTTCAAGAAAACCCCCAAGTATTGTTAAAAGTGTATTATTAGGACCTGAAACACTTGATTTTGGTAATAATTCAAGCAAATTAGATACGGGTTGGGCACCATTTGATGGAAAACAAGGTACACATAGATTAGGTGAATTAGATCTTGGTTTTCTATTAGCTTATTCAATTGGTATGTATTTTTCTGGACATGTTGGTGATCGAATTGATCTTAGAATTTTTCTTACAATTGGTATGTTTGGTAGTGGAATTTGTACTATTGTTTTTGGTTTAGGGTATTGGTTAAATGTTCATAAATTAGGGTTTTTTATGGTAATTCAGATTGTTAGTGGATTGTTTCAATCAATTGGTTGGCCATGTGTTGTTTCTGTTGTTGGGAATTGGTTTGGGAAATCGAAAAGAGGGTTGATAATGGGGATCTGGAATTCACATACTTCAGTTGGGAATATTATTGGTTCAATTGTTGCGTCGTCAGTATTGGAATTTGGTTGGGGTTGGTCATTTGTTTTGCCTGGAATGTTTATTATTGTTGTTGGGGTTTTCGTTTTTTTGTTTTTGGTTGTGAATCCTGAAGATGCTGGGTTTGAATCTCCTGGAAAGGAGATTGAGCTGAGTTTGCAAGTTGGGGATGTTGAAGATTTGGAGGAAGTTGTAGAGGAAGATGATGTTGGTCTTATTCAGTCAGAGTCTTCGGATTCGGTTTCAACAGCTGCAATTGGATTTATTGAGGCTTGGAGATTACCGGGTGTAGCACCGTATGCATTCTGCCTCTTCTTCTCTAAGCTAGTGGCTTACACTTTCTTGTACTGGTTGCCGTTCTACATTAGGCACACAGGTAGTTAATTTTGCAAATGTAGAGAATCACCTTTCAGTTCACTAGTAGATTTCTCTGATAGTTGATCCAAAAACTGAATCTTTACTCTATTGGAATGGTAGAGGTTGCTGGTGTGCGATTATCTCACAAAACTGCGGGAATCCTTTCGACAATATTTGATATCGGAGGAGTAGTTGGTGGAGTTTCAGCTGGATACATTTCTGATAAAATCGAGGCTCGAGCAGTTACTTCCATTACATTCTTGTTTTTTTCCATTCCGGCACTTATTCTATATCGAGTATATGGAAGCATTTCCACGTACACAAATGTTGGATTGATGCTTCTTTCTGGATTGCTTGTGAATGGTCCGTATTCACTTATAACAACAGCTGTTGCAGCCGACCTTGGAACACAGAGTGTTATTAAAGGGAATTCTCGAGCTTTGGCTACTGTTACTGCCATAATTGATGGTACTGGCTCTGTTGGTGCAGCTCTTGGACCCCTACTAACTGGATACATTTCAAGTAGGGGATGGAATAGTGTTTTTTTCATGCTTATTCTTTCAATATTTTTTGCGGGACTCTTCTTGATTCACCTCGCAAAAGCTGAGATAAGTAATAAAATCAATGAGAGGAAATGGTTTTGGCACGAGATATCTACATAGTGAGGAGAAACTATACAATATGGCTTTCAATCATGTAAGTTCTTTGATACACATTCTGTAATACTCAATTTTACGTTGATTATTTGTTATATACATACATTCAAATACGATTTACAGAGGAAATTCTTCAGTTTTATTTTCTGTCTTCATGTTTCTTTGCATATTTCGGTCCTACATTTACCCTTGCATTGTTTCGACGTTTCTTCCAGGATAAAATATTTAAATGTCTGTATTCTCTTTCAATGAACCATACTACATTTCCGTCTTGCATGTTAAATATTTACATATGCTCTGTAGAATGTTGATGAACTTAATACCAAGGACAATTGTTTTACAAGACTTGGTCGTTTAGGTTGGAGGCAAAGCTATGATTGTGATGATCAGGAAGTGATCATTGCAGCATGTGGAACCAACTGTGAATAACAATAATAAATTGCCACATTTTCCTTCACGGAGGCAATTTTACCTTGCCATTAGCATTAGTATGAAGAGCTTGAGATAAAGATGGTAGCCATAAATAACGTAAGCAATTTTCCAAGAAGAATAAGTTGTAAATTGGAGATTGGTTAGTTACTCAAACACGAAACTGTTTATTTGGAAGAGCCACTTAAATTTAAGGAAATCTTGACTGTGATAAGTTGACTAAAGCATGGACAAAGAAACCAACTCAAATGACTGATACTTAGGTGCTTCCCCCGAGAGTTGCAAAGGAGACATTGTCATCAGCACCCGGGCGCAGGTGTTTGACCTCTACTCCGTGAGAAACCCCCAAAGCATCAATTTGTTAAGCCGCATAATACTGCAACAGTTGAGTGTGTACCTCAAAAAGTTTACTGTTGCATTATCAAAAAGTGTAGTGTTTTGTTGTAGAAGATAAAGCTAGCAGAGGTTGAAAATCTTCAATGGGGCAGATGATCTCAATTTTTCTTCGTATCTGATTTATTCTTGTTTTGAATTATTTCCAACGAACCCTAAATGTTTGGCCCAAATTATTAAAAAGGAATTGAGAACCGGTAGAAGGTTTTAATCTGGCTTTCTACATATCTTAAATTTGATTTACACGTGGTTTGCCTGAATATGAGAAAAACCTCAGCTGCTCCAAGATATAACTCAGAATAGGGTAAGAATCTATGGGATGCTAAGTAGTGCTCAACAAATTTCTCTAGCAACAAACAGGGACTTATATGGTAATTCGAAAAACAAAAACGGCACAGTACCACAAAATGTGATCTGGAGGGATCATGAGCTTCGGACAGAATCTGCTTGATGGGAGTACAACAAATGAGTGAATTTCTTGGTTACTGGAATAGTGGAATTCAGGTGAATGATATGGAAGATCAAAGGAAAATAAAGCAACAAGGTTTCACCACTAAAACCTTGCATGACTGCCTTTAGGTAATCTCCCGTAGAAGAAAGCATAGAACAAGAAAGTCCCTTCTGAGGTTTGCTTTTCTGTTACTCTCTTGGTAAAGGTCACTCGTCAGGTGTATAACCTGAGAAGAAAAATTATTATGCAGAATGGGTATGTGGTGTGTGACCAAAATGAAGTCTCTCTCTTGAACTGCCCTCGTACAAAGGAAGTATGAAGAATCTTCTTATTATCTCTGCATTTGTCCTGTTGATAACAAAGCGAGTTTTATTGAGTATGATCCAGAGCAACCTCAGCATATGATTTCTGCCGGGGACAGGTTCTTTAGCAAAGTTGTAACCTATGCCATAATCTGGTGGATTTTGCTAGAGGGAACCAAAGAGTTTCGAAGATGATTTGCACAGGATTATCCGTAACTTTGAATCTATCCTGTGGTGTTGGGTCTCTCATGATTGAATACGTGAATATATATGATTGGGATGCTGTGGTTCAACACTAATGTAACACTTTTGGTAGCACTTTCTGTAACACTACTGTAATGACATATGAAGTATGAACTTGTTTCACTAACGAAAACAAAAGGTGACCATCTAGTAAGGGCCCAAAATACATGATTTGTTCTTTGTTCCCTTCCGCTAAATGGAAAATTTTACTACAGTACCTCGTGTAATAGTTCTCCTAGTCGAATTCTCATCTCAATTCCCGATACTTGTTAACTGATAACATCATCAGTTGATTAATTATGTCTGTTAGCATCAGTTGGTTGATCATCAACAAAGAAAGTAACACTAAGGTGTTCGGATAGCGAGGTCTTTAAAGTTGAAGAAGCTGTAATTCTTCAATCTCAAACAATCAAACACGTAATTGAAGATGACTGTCCAACAAATATATCTTTTGCCAAATGCCATATGGACGGGATGGGACAACTCAAACTTGTCCAAAGTGATTGAATACTGTAAAAGGCATGCATGCTGAAGTAGAGGAAGATTAGAAGGCTAAAAGGTAGAGGAAGAACTTAAGGCCTGGGACGCTGAGTTCATCAAAGTTGGATAGTAAGAGTTTGTTGGGACTTCTTGCCAAACAGTTGCCGACATGATGAAAGGGAAGACATGACAGCAGATTCACAACAATGTTCAATATTAAGAATCATTTCACTCATGAAGAAGCACAAATCCACGCAGAAAACTATTAAGAATCATTTCACTCATGAAGAAGCACAAATCCATGCAGAAAACTATTAAGAATCATTTCACTCATGAAGAAGCACAAATCCATCATAAATTTCAATTGAATCAGAATAAATGTTTACTTATCAATGATCAGTTGTTGACAAATGAAATTGAAATCTTCTATGCTTTTCAAAGAATCTGGCACAACAAAGGAAGACCAAGTAAGAAGCAATAAGGATGAAAGACCTTGTAGCTGACATAAGGATGAATTTAGAGAAGCTTACGGAGACAGACTTATTGCACACTTTCAGAGAGAGTAACCAGGTAGCAGACCACCTTGCTAATCTGGGTGCTCTGATGGAGGGTGCAACGACTTTTTGTAATCCCTTAAGTGAGGAGTTGAGTATGCTTGTTACTAATGATGCCTCTGGCATGATGTCCACTAGACATTAAGTCTGAAAGTTTTGAGTTAATAATAATCTGGTCGGGGTCTGCTAACCCCAGCTTGCAATTTGCAAAAAAAAAAAAACAGAAGCAATAAACTTGATTGTAAAAACATGTATAGATCAGAACAATAAAGAACAGAACTATTTATTGCCAGTAATCCACTTGGTTATTCAATTGTTCTCCCAAAAGAATGGTACAAAAACTTGGGATTTGGTTCTAGTTCTACTCCACAGATTACACTTTGGCATACAAATTGACGTACAGAGTTAAGAATATCTTGTCTGAACCTAGACTATCAGATCACTGTACCTTATGTTACACTAAGAATACACTTAACCACTATCAGTTCTCTTACAGGTTTGTAAGTAAAATAATTTAAAATTGTAGTACTAACATAACAGGTCAAGCCAAGCTCCTTGCTCCTGATCTGAAAACCTACCAGCAAAACTTGACCCTGACACCATTGAGAGACATTTTACCTCCCACATAAATTATATACACAATATAGAGCAATCGATTAATCACCACTAACTGATTCATTCTAGCCTTCTAACAGGCATTTGAGACTGTGAAGTCCCTCTGCAGATATGCTTCGTCTGACTCTTGATCTGTGTTCTATAACATTAGGAGGCAGTTCCGAGTGAAAGCATATTACCACAACTGTGAGATTGTCTATTGCCCCCCGCTTTATTGCTTCCTCCACCATTTCCTTGCAGCATAGTTTGACATCATTGTGCTCTTGGAGTCTCCTTCTAGTGAAGTCTACGGCATTTTGGCTTGTAAATACATCCCATATTCCATCACTGCCAATAATCAAGAACTCATCCTCTTTTGTTAGTGTTATCAATTTCAGTTCTGGTTCAGCACTCAAAGGCCCACCATGTTCGTCAGTTTCCTTCATCCCTTCAATGTGCCAGTCACCAAGAGCTCGAGTTACACCTAACTGCCCATTCAAATAGCCATCATCAATATACCCACCCAGCGATTCAATGCGTTTCTTTTCCCTTGTACAGCAAGGCCTGTGGTCTTTAGACATCTCAACCGCCAATCCTAGTCTTGACAGTACTGCCCTGCAGTCTCCAGCATTTGCTACTAGTAGAGATCTGTTCGAACAGTCCCAAGGCAATTAGTTACTTATTGGAGAACGATGAATTTATACAACTATTAGACATCATTTGTGCTAGGCAGGAGTGATTGGAAACAGTGGCCAGCTGGTGACGTGGGCTGGAACCTTCTGGTAATGAAGAGACTTCAACCCAAGGCAGTACCACACGCTGGGGAGGCTCGAATTTGTGACCTCCTACAGTGCGCGATGGTATCACATCAACCACCCAACCCAAAAGGCATTCAATGGAATAAACAGTACATTGACAATATAAAATGCATGCTTCCACACCGGAAAAATAATAAATAATGCATGCACAGAGGAGTCCAGAAACATAACTCCTAATTATTTGGTATTAATATTTACCCACCTTCCAAATATCATTGCAGTCAGTGCAGTTGTGCCCGATGACAGGGTAGATTGAAGAGAGCATCTATTTGCAAATGCGGCATCTGTTTTGGCAAATGACCTTGTAACCACTCTTTCAAGTTTTAAAGGGAATTCAGCATCCTCAACAATGACCCTTGGCAAATTATCACGAACAAAATGAGCGGCATCCTTTCCTCCATGCCCATCGAACACCTATGAGAGAAGTCAGGTTAATATCAGTTCTTGACACTTTAGAATCAGCTATGTTTAGTTGCATTCAGTTTTTAGAATAATTGAAGCATCACAATATGAGGCAATTCCAATTCTTTAAAGTAAATGATATTAAGCACATTATCTGACAGTAATCATTTCTTTCTACAAATGTCTCCATATATAGTCCACATCCTGCATACCAAGTCAACAACACATGTATTTACTTTCCAAGAATCAAGGGTCTTATTGTTGGATGTCAGGTCTCTGATTTCAAACCCACTTGCATATTTGAATCACTGATATTGGTAAACTCAGCAAACTTAATGGATATAAAGAAAAAAAAAAGGGATTTAATATGCTTTTTAGAGGAGTGGGGGCTTTTCACATTCATAGCTTAAGTGAAGCAAAATAGTGAGAACACTAAATGGTTATCTTTAGTCACAAAAGCAGAAAAGCTTCCCTCCCCCCTCCCCTCCAATTTCTTTTAATGAAACAAATGTGAAAGACATAATCTTCTGTTCAATTGTTATCAGTGACGCCATAGGTAGGTTATTTGAGTTAGAGAAAAAAAGGTTAAGCAGCTCAGAGAAATGCTTACACCAAAGAAGGATATAGGCCCCCCATCATAAAAGCAACCAAAATTCTTTGCAAGATCTGCAATGCAGACATGTGTGTCCTCCATATACTGACGTCCTCCAATATCCGACCACTCTCCCGAACGAATGTCGGGTGCAAAAGTTTCCAATAGGTTCTGGTCGTTCTCAATGACTGTGGTGTTTTCACAAATGCTTCCTAACTGCAAAAGCCACAACAATAAAACTTATTGACTAACAATAGGGTAAAGGTGCAGAGCAAAAAGAACTAAAGATGAAAGTTTCAGCAACCATTTGGCCAAAATTTGGAGTTTTAATCATAAACTATCAGAATCTTGGCCTGACTAGACACTTTAAGAGATTGATGTGCCATATTGAGAGGGTCTAGCTTGAAGTCAAATCTGGCGTTCTGCCAGTTGAAGTTATAAAAGACTTCTCATATACAGATACAATAAATTGAATTTATTCATAAAATTAAATGGACATGGATGTACCAGCTACGTACCAGGTCTTGAGTCAGTAAAAATCCTATTCGAACTTGTGTATTCACACGACACAACAACATGTGGTAAAATAGACTGTGTTTCTAACAGGGAACGACAACAGAAAACTACAAAGATCTAATTGTTACAACGGCGCAGAGGATTCATACTGGCTAGAGACAACAATTTCTCCTTAGATAAAGACATGTGTACTAAATATCTAGAGGTAGAACATCACTGGCATCATGGATGGGATTCAAAACTTAAGTTTTCCTCAAGCTACCTCTGGCTCAAGCTCTGCATAAACCCTATATCTCCGCACATTCTTATAATTGGTAAAATGCATAGTTTTTTTGCCAAAATGAAAGGATAATAGAGATTAGGAACATAAAGCAATCTTATTCTATTTGGTGATCTTGAGAGTTAAGTCAAATTACAAGAAGCACACGACTTTACACTAAGAGTTGCAGAACATGTCAAGCTCCGGAAAACGAAAACACTGAAAATATAATATTGCAAAAACTCGATACTGTAGCTACCACATCACAAACTATTGATTGTAAAATTTCGAAAAATCGTTCTTCTAGGGCTCATAAATGTCAAGCAAACCGACACTGTGAACTATCAGTGCACTTACTAATTTCATCATTTTCGTTTATGTATATATGTTTTTTTAAGTTCATCATTATCCTCATTGTACAAAGACTCCTCAAAGACCTAGCTATTGGTTAATTGGGGGTGCAATCATTGGTTAGCTCAATTTGAGTAAAATCTTGATTAAATTTCCAATTAAATCTACAAGGGCCACATTTAAAGCTTCCATCAAGCAAGTATAATTCACTAAATTTGAAAATTGGGACTTTCACATAAAATCATTAAATCATTCCATAACTATTTACTTCATTGCATTTAAGTTAAAATTTGTAAAGAAATTAAGAATAAAAGATATCTTACAGTAAGAGGAGAATTGTTGATAACCAAATCATTTCCAGAACAGATCTGATCAAGTTCTGTTTTTGTTGAAGCATTAGACCATTTCTCAATATGGGTATTCATAATTCCTGTATTTAAAGGCTTAGATTTCTCTTTTTCACACAAACCCAAGTTTTCTATTCCTTCTCCTACTTGTTCTGCTTCCACACACATGGTTTTTACACAGAAAAAATATATATCAATATCAATAAAAAGGAATTGAAGAAAGAATGATTGCAATAAGGAAGAAAAAATTGTTATGAATCATGAAGTGAAGATTCAATGGAAGTGAGAAGCTCAGCTGAAGAAGAAGAAGAAAGAGATGCAACAATTCCAGATTTTTCTAAGAAAGCGTGGCTGGAATTGGTTGGTGGTGTTCTTATTTATGCCATCTTTTTCAACTTTTTTTTTTTTTTTTTTATTTAAAAAGCTGGTAAGCATTTTTTATAATTGCAATTTACTTAATTACCCTTTTTTTCTTGAGATACTTTGCTCTATGTCGGCGCGATTCGTTTTCATTGGAAGCTGTTTTCTTTGCCTTTCTAACTTTCTGGGTAGGGGTGGGCAAAAAACCGGGAAACCGAATTAAAACCGGAACCGAACCGGGTCAAAACTGTGTTGACTAGGAACCGGTCAAAACCGAACTGGAACCGGAACCGAACCGAGTATATACAATTCGGTTCCAATTTCTATTCTAATATTCCGGTTCAAACCGAACCGAACCGAATATATATTTATTAATATATATATATATATATATATATATATATATATATATATTTTTTTTTTTTTTTATTTTTTACTTATATATACACGTTATATATGATTTTTTTTTTTGTTTTTTTTTATTTTTTTATAAATATTAGATTATATTCAAATATTCAAAAAAATTACAAAAAAAAAATAAAAAAAATGAAGTTATTAAAGCCCAAAACACAAAAGCCCATAATAAAGCCCAAACCGAAAACCGAACCGAACCGAACCGAATCAAATCGGTTCGGTCCAACCCAGTTTTAATAATAATTTTCGGTTTTTGAAACCGAACCGAACCGAACCAACTTGCACGGTTCGGTTTCAGTTTAGTGGAAAAGTTGAACCGAACCGAACCGTGCCCACCCCTATTTCTGGGTGCTTCGAATATTTTGTTGAGTTTTTTCTTTTCTTGCACAGTTGCACCTACAGGTCTGGTCTCACTATCACAAGTCACAAGCCATCTGGGTGAGCCGGTGAGGGTATGGACTATGGACCATAGTTTAAACTTTCTAGCGAAATTTCGTTTCTAAAATGACTCTATAGATCGAGATGCCGATATTGAAAATTATAGTGCAAACCGAGATTCGTAAAATTTCACAAAATTTTGTGATACCGAATTTTCAAATACCGGCATATCCCGTTGAAAATTTGTGAAATCTGACAAAATTTTAAACTATGGTATGGACTATGGAGATGCCCCGTGTGGCCATTCTGCTTCACTTGCTTATCAATCCTAATTTTTCATCAGTTACAGTCATTGTTGGCAGTCCCCAATGAAACGGTCGATTTTCTTTAAGCAGGACCGCGGGGCTCCTGCTAGCATTTCTCTTTTATTTATATAAAATGATGTCATCACACATAAAAGTGATAAAACATATATAGTAATAATCTTCTGTTCTACGTCTATATTGATGAGGTCAAATAACTGAAAATGACAACAACGTTTGCAAAACATTTCAATTCTAACAATGTATTGCAGAACATGACAACCAAGTGGATTTTTTTTACACCCGATAACAACAATGATTTCTCCGGTACCTGAAGCCAGTGACATGTCTATGTGGCTTGTAAAAATAGATGACGTGTCAATAAAAATAAGTAAAAGGACACATCAGCCTGACATGTGTATTACACGTGGGGTAACAGACACGTGCTCCACACGTGATAGACATAAATCAACCAAACAAAATCGAAATACCTTAGATCTTTGCTATCAGATCGAAAAGATGTCTTCTTCCCCAAACTGAAAACCCTAGTTTTTAAATTGGAAACCCTAGTTCCTCAATTATGTCTTCTTCTTCAATTAATTCACATACCCCAAGTTGTCAATGTAGAGAAGAAGCTGTAAGAAGGATTTCTACTACTAATGAGAATTATGGAAGGAGATTTTTTGGTTGTCAAAAAAGGTGCAGTGAATGCAGTGCAGTTAGAAGACCTCTTACACCTGTGCTCTGTATTCATTGTCTTAACTTTGAAACATTGGTCTTCAGTGTCATAACTAGCCCACAATCTCGAAGGACACTCACCTTTACAGCACCAAGCTTGTATTTGAGTAGGGTTTCTCCTTGGAAAGCCAATGTCATACCCCTTGTCAATACTATAACCTATTAAACATTTCTTTAGTTTGTCCAGAGTCGCAAACTTGTGTCCTATAATTGGAACATAACCAAAACAATCACCTTTAGTGTTAACATGAGGAATTGCAGCCTTCTTTCTTATAAATTCTTCATCTTCTTTTTCAGAACCTACAGGTGAGTCATAATCAATATTTTCATCATATTCTGCAGTGTCCTTGAAATTGTTATCAATACTTCCCTTCATACCTTTAGCTTCAATCCAGTTTGAGGGACCATCCTCCTGTTCAATATATTTTTTTTCACTAACCAGACTAGCTTGTTTCTCAATCCTAATTTGTCTAACTTCATCACGTGTGGAGCACGTGTCTGTTACCCCACGTGTAATACACATGTCAGGTTGATGTGTCCTTTTACTTATTTTTTATTGACACGTCATCTATTTTTACAAGCCACATAGACATGTCACTGGCTTCAGGTACCGGAGTAATCATTGTTGTTATCGGGTGTAAAACAAATCCACTTGGTTGTCATGTTCTACAATACATTGTTAGAATTGAAATGTTTTGCAAACGTTGTTGTCATTTTCAGTTATTTGACCATATTGATGATGTTAAGGCCAAAATTTCGTTGGAATATGCACAGTACAACAATATGACAGGCCGTGCCTTCACTGCATTCAACCCCAACCTCAATTGCAATGGGTCAATGGATATGTGTTTCTTGGTCACTTATTTAAGAAGTTGGCAAACTCGCGCACATCTATCGTCATCAATGTGGAAGGAGAAAGTGAAAAAAAAAGAAAAAAAATGCAAAACGAGGAGAAAATAATGATTTTGGAATCTCAAGATTTCTTATAACTTAAAGAGTTAAGGGATGTCCTACAAAATGATTGTTAGTGGCCAGTGTCATTTGTGATCATGGAATCTAAATATATCAATGTTCTATTAAGCTCTTTATTTTTGTTCGACAATTTTTATTTTAACCATTTGGTTCGACGATAAGTGTGCTTGATCAAATCAAACGATAAACACATACACACAACACACTCAATCCTATATGAAGCAGTAATGCAAAATAGTCTGAATGATTGCCGCATACTAAAGGAAAACATATATACTTGCAGTATGTATATATGTCCCTAATCAAAGGTGCGTGACTTTCCTTTTGTAGGCATGCAGTAGGTAGGGCTCAAGGACTGGTAGGCTATCTATCCAGCTGCTTAAAACTAAGACACTAATTTAGAAACTCTAGATATGAGCTATCATTCCTGATTAAGTAACAAAATGAAATATCCAATTTTCTTTTTGCCCTGACTAAGCAAATTCTGACCATTAAAACAAGAGACTTTTGGACATACCCCATTTGAAAGTCGAAATTTGAGACACCCCATTTCAAAACAAAAGAGATTTACAACCGTAGGTTAGTTTTATGATGGATGGCTAAGATATATATATTACACCACATCTTAAAATGGGGGGATCTCAATTTTTTTTCTTCTTCAAATGGGGGTATCTCAATTTTCGACCTTCAAATGGGGGTATGTCCAAAAATCTCTTAAAACGAAAGTAGTCACTCACTCACTCATCAGTTAATAAATTGTGAGAAATCATGCCATGCTTGCACTTATAGCAACAGAGAAATGCAACAAAGTCTGGATACAAACGAAGTGAATTTGTGCATCTTATCAAGAATTTAGTCTTGATGATATATTAAAGCCAAGCCAATTATATAGTTGTACTAGTAGTTTTCTTTACGTGGAGTTAGTTATTCATGCATGCATTCTGGATAAATAGGCATATTATTTTGTATTGATATTCCTGTAAATGAACCTTGGTATATGTAGCTCCTCCAATATATATAGCTAGTAGCGACTCCATCTACAAATGCGATAAACTGACAATGCAGATCGAGTCAGGTGATCACCACTCACCAGTGATCACATCTGCAAATGTGACTCAATGCAGCAGTTGGTTCTGCGCCACTTTCTCTAATACTACTATATTAATTCTGGGTATATGTACCTAGCTAGCTACATGGATATATCAGCATCATATAGATCATATCGTCTCCCATCAGATCTGAGTTCATAAGTCAGATTGATTGAATAGTAGTGCATGCCAAAGAAAATTAACATACTACTGTGCCTAAATGTACAAGATCGATCTGAGTTCTCGTTTTTAGTTTTCCACTTACATGTGGGTGGCTATTAAAAATAATTAAGATTTTAATTAGTGGTGAATATAACACAACAAATCTCTGGAAATTTAAAAAACGTCCTCCTTCCTCTCTCTTGGTCACTCTTAATAATCTCCACATGCATCACTTCGTAAAGAGTTAAAACATATAGACTTGACATGTACACCATTCTTGACGAACCAGCTAGATATCTCTCCTTGTGCTTAAATGCGTACTCGGCCTCTTATTTTTCTCATGCCGGTGGAATATAATCGATCTTGAAGTGCTGATCACAAACCACTAGGTTTAGTGAGACATCGGATAATCTTGTCCACTTCCCACTTCCCAGTGCGTACGTGCCTTCACTAATCAACAAGTTGAGAATTGTTGGGTTTTTTCGTGGAAAAGAGGACGGAGGGAAGTTTTTTGTCTGGGAACGTACGTACGTCCCGTATCACAAACAACTTTGTTCTTGCTGAACGTACGAACGTGTATTCGACGTACGAACGTTGATGGTATCATTCAGGAACGTACGTACGTAGTTAGGGCGTACGTACGTCCTGTAGCACAGACTACTTCTCCGTGGTCCGACATACGAACGTTTGTTCGACGTACGTATGTCCTTTTTTGCTTTTGTGTTATATGGGCCCTGTTTAAGCCCATTTCATGTTTGATTGTAAGGCTATGTTATAAAGCCAATGAGAAAGTTGGAAAACCTAATCTTGATGAGAGAGAGATTGTGAGAAGCCATTAGAGAGTTTGAGAAAACTTTTGTGAGGAAGAACACTTTGGTTTCTTCGTGAGGGCTTGTATAATCGTCTCTATAAGAAAGATTGTTTGTTTGTCCGTGGACGTAGGCAATATTAGCCGAACCACGTAAATCTTGTGTTTTGTGTGGGTTTGTTTTTTGTTTTGTTTTGTTTTGTTTAATTCATACACTATTTCAATCTTGGGTATTGGTGCATAAGTTTCCGCTGCGCACAATAAGAATTACCTCCCACAGCCTCTAAGGGAAACCACAGTATAAGAGGTGAACCATGGTTTCCACATGCAGTATAATAGCACTAGCTAGCTAGCTACGAAAAACATGCACATTTAGTTTGTTGCAAATTAAATTTCTTCAAGAATTTCCCTAATTAGGGGAAAACATCATATCAATCAAAATGAAATTAATACACAACAACCCAAGTTCTTTTATGAACACTAAAGTAATCTACAGGCCAGGGTACACTATAATTCATAGTTCATACCTCTCTTCAATTCACTGTGTATCTTTTTCACTATACGTACTCTCATGCAAACAGGACACTAGCTTATAAACTAATCCTAACCATTTATATAATGTATACATGCTCAAGGTTGCGATATGCAGATGAGGAGGCATAGTTTTGGAGCTGAGCATAAATAAACAAACAACATACAGTAGGGGAACCAATCACAGTTTTGGAGCTGACATTATTTCTCTTCTTCTTCCTCACAAAGCAGGGGAACCCAATCAGCTCCCAATCATATATATCCCTCTCTTTCACATGCCAATTGATCATGGTAACCAAGAAGAGTACATTGTAGGTATATATATAGCAAGATTATATATTGCATTAAAACCTAATTAGATATCCATATATTTATAAAATACTCAAACATCCATATATATTGCATTAAAACCTAATTAGATATCCATATATATATATATATATATATATATATATATATATATATATATATATCTAAATTATAATCAACAAAGGGTGCATAATTTGACTAGGACTAATATTTAGTATGACTAGGATGGATGTGTATGACTAGGATTTTCTAATGTGTATGACTAGACTCTCTTTTATTCTTCACTTCAATCGTGCCCTGAAGTCCTTCCACTAAACTTTTTTTTTTTCTGGTAAACTTCCTCTAAACCTTAATAAAACATCATCAAACATTCAAACCTTTCTAATCATCATCGTCAATCGATTTCATCATTTACTTCATCATCGTCTTCAATCGGCATAAGGTATGTCCTTATAAACATCTATTTCTCCTTCAATCAAACAAATTTCCTCTCATAAACCTCTATTTCTACTTCAGTCAAACTCAACAATTGCAGCCTTTCTGATCAGTTGAGCTATTCAATCATAGCTCTTATAAACCTCTCTTTCTACTATTCAATTATAAATATGATAACCCCAACCACACTTCAATTGAATGTTTCTGATGATTATGGGGAAACATAAATAACCCCAAACTTTAATTTTTTGTTTAGTATAAGAAAAAAAAAAAGGTACCAATTGAGTTTATATTCATTCAGGTGTGCTAATGCTCAATTAAATTTAAATCCAAACCTTTGTTTTTTTACTGGGATTAGAGTTTCAATCTTATTGTGTAGTAAAACAGAGAAAAATCGAAACAGATTACCAAGGATCCAGGCTTAATTTCTTGATAATTGAAAAGTTTCAATTTTTTTTTTTCTGCTCTTTTGGACTAGCACTTTTAGATAAATATATCAAACTAAATTAAATTGAATTACTTTTAGATATTGTTATTCCTCAAATAATTCAGTGTTTCTATGTTTGCAGTATGTAACACTACGTACCAATCTCTGCGAAATCAAGTGGGAAATCTCTGAGGTTCAATACCAACTATTGAATCCTTATTTATATTTGAGTTCAGTATTCACAGTGGCTGCGCCCTTCTAAAATTTTATAGTTCATAGAGTTGGGCACAAAAAGTTCTAGAGGGAGTGAAACATGGTTTTTGTTTAGAGGTAAGTTTTGAATCTTTATCTCTTTTTAGAATTACAAAAATGGTTACAATTCCAGGATAAAATGTATATTTTAAGTTCTTATATTGTCAACATTCCTAGAGAGAAAAAGAATGAAAATGTAACACTGTAACTAAATCATGGCTACAATGCTACAGTACACTGAAACACAACCAACGAAAATGTTGTCAAACTTATAGTCAATTACAACCTTACATGTTGCCTACTGAGTTAGGTATTGCACCAATTATTCCTAACCAACACATCTATAATTTAAAAAAATCATTATCATTTCAGTGTTGTTTAATTGTCCATTCATTTATATTTTCCACGTCAGTGTTTCCAGATTGTATTTTATTAATCTTTGTAACCTTTATTTATTGACCCTCTTTCTTCAAAACACATCCATGCACATTAGAGTCTAATGAAGTTGATGTTACCTCAGTGACTTTTACAATATTATTGTTGATGGGGGAGGGGTAACTCAAATGATAATCTTATATGCAGTAGAATGTCGCAGATATAGTTGCAGACACAGAAGCAAACCAGACAGTAAACCTTTAGAAATGGTATAGCCTATGATGACTCTGTGAGGGTGTTTTAAGTTAATAGGGTGTTGCTCAATTGCAACACAAGATCCATCGTTCTTTGCAAATGGTAACTTGCATTTGTGACTGACATTCACAAATAAGATTCTTTTACAACCATTCTTTTGGTTTTTTTTTTGGTTACGTAATGTGCCTAACTAGCTAGAGCGTGTGGTTGTTAACCACAAGGTCGAAGGTTCAAACCCTTCCTCTAGCATCTTCATTTAGATGCATTCCGAGAAAAGAAAATATATTCTATAGGATCCTAGAGTAGGAGCAAGTGTGATGTGTGACTAAGGTGCAGTCCATATATGATGTCTGATTTTCATATTGTGTAGTTTAATTTTTTATTACTTTAAGTATTTTGTTGCATAACTATTTAATAATTTTAATAGGGCCTTTTGGAGGAAAGTTGTCTCACTAGGATCAATATTGGTGGATAAAGTAGCATTTTGAATCATATGAAGAACAGGATATGAACGAAATGGTTACACTTCGCTCCTTCGTAGGTGATTAAATCTTATATTGTCTTCATTGATCACATTTATAACAATCACTCTCACTGATTAAAAAACTCACTGGAATGATTTAAATATGCTTCATTTTGATTTTCGTTGTCTCCGGAGTGCACCGTATCAGTTATAGTGTGTAAATTACTATTTGAGGGGAGTTCTGCTACAAAGAAACTCGGGAATACAGTATGTGATTGAGTATGGCTTTCTCCCAGATTTAACTGTTAAGGCAGAAAGGTAATGCTTGCCCATTGATGATTGTGGACAGCCAATGCTCTAGGAAAGTTATAAAATCAGGAGACATGATGGCAGAGTAAAATATGCAATAAATAGTTCGAGGAATGTGACTTCAAATAGTATCATATTGAAGCTCAAGTGCAAGACAACATCGGACTGAAATTTAAAATGAGGTACATGTTTCCAGGAAACAGAGGACATCTGTGGATGCTTGGCAAAGCAATTGTATTCTTTGAAAAATGACAAGCAAAATGATATTTGGTACAAAGAAATAGTCTTTTAAACCAATAACTAAATCAAGACAAAATTAAGAAATAGATGTATGGTGTTAACCATAACGTGAAGCTAACTATTAAGATCAGATAAAGTGTACCCTTATTCAGAAATCAGATATTTACTCAATTTGATTTTGAACGTCTCTCAACAAAGATTATTTGTATATTAACCTCTGTCACTAATTAATGTGCGTTGAGAATCTTTGTCGCTTATTTTTTTGCAATTTGTTAGTAGACCCTCTAATCCCACTCTTGATTCCAATTCTGCAGATTTAAATTTGATTCAAACTATATCAGTTGGAGTAGCAACTCCAAAACCAACCGTTGAGGTGGAGAGGAACATAACTTTTGTGTATTCTATTGCTAGACTTACAGGTATATGATCCAGTATCAAGAATTAGTTAAGAAAGAGCTTTACAAAATTTAAATTATGCAAAATAGTGTTATTTCTTGATAATTTAAATTGAAATAGTGTCACAGTTGATGTTAATAATCTTGGTTAGACTCACATATATTGAAGAACTTTTACTGAAACATAAGTAGTGTCTACATTGAAGGAGCACACTCACACTTTTCATCAAATATGCTCTTCTCTTTCAGGTTCACTTTTTTTCAACAATTATAGCTTCTCTCAAAACTTTCTCAGGTAACTTTCTATGGTCTTCCTCTCATTTTTTGTTTTTACTGTGCTTAGTGATCAACTTTCTATCAAATCATTTCAACTAACTCCGTTTTAATCAACTCCGCCAAAATGAATTAATTCTTGCATATGTTTCCCTGTTGTGGCTTGAATTGTGCTTGGACTTTTCTTTTTAAGCAATTTTTAGATTTTAAACTATTCATCTATTTATCACAATTTACTTTACTCTTTTAGTATAATTCATCGAGATTTTATGAAAGGAATAATTTTTTCCAATTGAATCCTTAACATTTTGGTTATGTGGAATCTTATTTTTGACGGATTTTTTTTTTTCAAAAAATACCATTGGTGGAAGTCTCTTTTATTTTTTTTCTTTTGGGTCTTTTGTAAATGCACTAATTCTATCTGAAAATTTGGAAAAGAGGCATTATTGTAAGATGCACTACTTATGTAAGATGCATCACTGTAACTAGAATTCAGTTACAGCAGCAAAGATTTATGGCGGTATGGGTTTAAAAGGCTAGAGACTTATAAACTTGGCATTTATGGGGAAACTAGCTTGGAGACTTCACTCAAACCCAAATCTTTTATTAGCAAGAATAATCATGGGGCTGGAAAAGAATACCATAAAAATGAAGTTATACTTCAAGCTAAATTCAAACAAGGATAATCATGGGGCTGGAAAATAATTATAACGGGAATAGAGGCTTTGAAGGGAGGTATGCAGTGGAAAATTGGGAGTGGGAATCAAATTTCATTTTGGACAGATCCATTGGTAGCAACAAAATTACTTATTGATGATCCTACTTTACAGGGGCTTCTTATCAATAGGGATGAGAAAATTCTACAGAGTATTTGTAATAATCAGTGGGATATACATAAATCAAGAGTCCCAAGTACTGACATAGTTAATGTCATTAAAGGTATCCCATTACCTCTAACTTACACCAGTTCAAACACATTGGTCAATGGGATTAGGCTACATCAGTGGATATCGTGGATATGAGTCATTTAGGACTCCTTGAAGTTTCCATGGGGTAGCTTACGTTAAACCCATCTCTTTCTCTCTAATCTTAATGAATTTTTTTGTTAAACCTTCAAACTTTTCCTACTCTCTCTTTTCAGAATAAGGTGAACAAAATGTACCCTCATGTCAGCAAGCAAATGGTCCTAAATTAAAAATGTTGAACTATGGAGCCTGCCAATCAAAAAGTTATGTTTCACTCAACCAAACCACACTTCAGATATCTATGTTGCATGTCTAATATCTTGATAGATGGAAATATAACAATCTTACTTTGTATAGAAATAGATTGACTCAATTTGAGTATTTCTGTTATCGATTATTTGAGAGAACTACCGAATATTCTGCTTTATTCCGAGCTGGTCCTTTGTTTCAACAATTTATCGTAGATGCATGGGCGTCCTATGAACAAAATCGGTTGTATTACATAAGGACGCACCAAGATGATCTTCGTTGCGATGTATATAGTGGATTGATAGATATTGTTAACAACGGTGATAACCCAAAAGACCTTGGGAAACGATTTATTCTTCCTTCCACACATTTGGGCAGTCCTAGGCATATGTACGAGATATACCAAGATTCTATGGCAATAACTAATACTATCCTTCATTTATTTGCAGGTAATTACTATGTCAGATCGTCATCTGGTACTAAAATTTTGCTTAACCATGACATTCCTGAAGTAAAAGGTTTCACAAAAGAAATGGAATATGTCGAAGATACAAATAGCGGGAACATAAGAACCATCAAACAAATATTCAACATAGTGAAAGGAGAACGAACACAGGTTAGATAATCAGATCATATCTACATAAATGTATCTTTATTACTATAAGAATATATATACACTAACAATCAAACTGATTTTATTAATTACAGATGGACGAATATTGGTTCGTTGGTAAAATAATCCATGTTTACCACAATAGAGAATGGCACTATATGGCATGTGGAAAATGCCATAAAAAAAACAGAATTCAAAAATGAGAAGCACTCTTGCAAAAATTGCAAAGATCTAAAAGCAAACGAGAAGCCATTTGAAGTGTAAGTATATATTTCTACAAAAAAATATGAAATCTACTAAAAAAAAATTCCTTCAAAAAATAAAAATTAATATTTTGATGTAGGTACAAGCTAAGCATGGATACTGAAGATGAAGATGGCGTAATGATGATAGCTGCATTTGATGATGCAATAAGAAATATTTTCGGGATCTTAGCCGATGAAATGGTTGCTATAAGTCTACAAGTAAGTTATTAGAAAATCTAATGATTAAATATTACAAATTCACAGCATTTCAATAGAAGTACTAATCAATCTTACATGCATGAAAATAGTCAAAAAATTGTAGAAAACATTTTTCAAGAATTAGTCGGAATGGAAACATCATTTTATGTTCAAATTAACTCTTACAATTGGACAAGAAGGGAAACATCATTAATGTCAGTTATCAAGACTAAAGAAATACTAGGGATGAAGATGAAGGCAAAAGAAATGCTCAATGCTCACAAGGCATCAAAAAAAAATTATAATTTTTTTTTTTTTTTTTACTCTTGAAGAAAATTAAATGAGTCACAATTTTATTAATCTTACTTTTATTTCTATATAGGAAAAACTACGACCAACTACACCAAAGAAGATATCAAAAAGAGCAAAAGTAGTAGATGTGGATGAGGACATGGATGACCGAAAATATGAATCTAGCTACAAGAAGTTTAAGAGAATCAAAGAAGAAAAGGAGGAATGAAAGTGTCAAATTAGTACTTTTAAGTTTTCCATTATTCAAGTTTACAATTATTAGGATTTATTTTAAGGGTTATTGAATTTAAAGACCAAGTAGTCCAACAATTTATGATTATTAAATCAAGTTATATTTCAGATTAAACTATTGATTTATTTTCGTTCATATTATATACTGTGATGTCAAAAATACACTGAAAAGATTTATGCTATTATAATTAAAATTCTATCTAAAAATTCAAATTAAATTTTAGTTTATCATTCTATACTGTGCATCATTCTACTGTGCATTATTCAACATACCTGGCAATTCTGCTTTGCATTACTAGATGGAATATGATTATTTTTTTAGTAAAGTAGTTCCAGGATATGATGGAGTGTTAATTTTAAAGGACTTCTTTGGTATTATAAGGTTAATAAAATATTTGCAAATTGTATATAAATTATGTGTATAGGCAATCTGCTACTAATGATTATAGTTTATTATTGAAGTAGTTCTAAATATTTCCCACTTGATAAACAGTGCGACTGCTAGATTTCAAATCATATTAACAAGGAAATTAAATAATCTTATGGAAATACATTTTCGCCAGCAATGGTGTCATTGAAATACACTAAATGGTATAGGTTTGGGTCTGTTTTTGTTGAGCTTGGTGCCATATGGGATGTATTGGTATTTGGTACCTCTGGAGAATGACAAAAGAATCAAAGCACTGTTGTGGGCATGGATGACCATACATGTGGACATTCTTAACGAGCTGAGTAAACACCATTTCCCTGACTTGCTGGAAAACTTTTCCAGCACATTAGGACTCAAATAACACACATTTTTTTGTATGAAAAACTGGTGTTGTACATCTTATTTCAATTATATGATATTATACTCAACTAAAAATCAAGGTAAAAGGAAGGAAGGAGTGAAACCAGTTCATGTCTTCAACCCTATTTCAATTAATATGCTTCAGGAATATTTCAAACTAATGGAAGCTGAGTGGATCAGTATATGGGGTAAGAGGAGGGGAAAAAAGATATTGCAAGACAAACTTTCAGCCAATATTCAAACCAGGATATGGGCTAGACCTCAGGTTGTGCAAGACCCGTTTATGGTTTGGAGAGATTTCTTTTACTATTTTGATAGGTATGTGTGCGTCCTTCAGTATATCTGGATTGTCGTCCTCTAGAATGGCAAACCCAAGATCAGATTCAGGGTATTGACAAACTTGCTCTCATTTAAATGCAGTGTTAGAGAAATGAGTGAACTACGCCATTGAAACGAAAAAAATAAGCCTACACTCCCTTGCAATTGAATTTGTGAAACCTTGCCAGAGTCTCTACTGTTAAGATGGTGCAAAATCCTTAATTTTATATCTAAACCTAGAATTCAATCTACTCAACTACGAGTCCTATTGCTATTAATACAAGATAATTTTGTGAGTTCACTGTATACATTTTATTGATCTGTATTATATTGCTTGAAATCTTGACTTTTGAAAGGTAAGCTTCTGGTTATTAAAGATTATATCCAAATTTTCGTAACCCATTTTAGATTGAGAGCCTATCATGGATAAAAGAATATATATAATTCAAATATGAAGAAAACTAAAAAGGAACAAAACTAAACATAGCTCTAAAAGGAACAATTGATGCAAAGTAAATTCAAAAACCTATAATTGCCTTCAGACAAAGAAACAAAAAATCAAACTGATAAATTTAAATATAACATATTCTTAAATCCTTTAAAAAATCTCATATCCCTGCTTCTTCAACCGCAACTACTGTAGAAATTGTTCGAATACTTTAGAATATATAATTGTGGATATATTTCACAGATCTAATTGACATAATTGAATCCAGATTGATGTCAACTTCAATTGATCTTTCATTATCACTATCAATATCATCCATTCTATTGCTACCAACACCAACAACTTCTTCAGTTTCAGAAATATTAAAGTCATTCATCCCCCCCTCCCCCCACACAAAAAAAAAAAAAAAAAAAATTAAACAAAATCAAGAGAAACAGAATATTGTCTTCCATTGTAATAATAGTAATAAATCAAAAATAGCATACTAAAGCAATAATTATATAGGCCTCATACATTCCAAAAAAAGAATCCCTAATATTAAAAATATATATTAATTACTTCAATAAATAGATAGGTATGATGTTTACAACAGTTTTAAATTATTATATCGTATTTTTGAATTATGTGATTACAATAATATAACAAAATAAAACCATTATCTAAATTTAATCCTATAAAAATTATTAAATATGATCATCAGCTTTTAATCGAACAAACAAAATTTATTTATCTAAATTATAATTTGCTATGTAGTATACAATTAAATGACAATCGTGGCAGCGCCACGGGTATTACTAGTATATATATATCCTTAATACTAACATGAATCAAACTAGCTAGAATTCTGCTACTACTTCTCAAACACAAAGCTTTAATCAAGCTTTAACATAATCAATGGCATAATTAATACTCACCAATTCCTAAAGCCATTTCCAATGTTCAAATAAGCGCGCTAGATCGGGCCAATACCTAAAAGTATATAATTATCGTTCACTGGTCATCATCACGGATTTGTTGGTCAATCCCTTGTCCCACTGCTCCTTCAACCACTTCTTGTGCCGCGGCCATGGCCGCCGCCTCCTCCTCCACGTTGTCTTCAGCCCTGTTATTGTTGTCCTCCACCACCAATTGGTCGTTGAAGTTCAATCCCAACATTAAGAAAAACCTCTTTAAGATGGATTCAGTCACCTACAAATCAAAACTTAGCTTCGATCAATCTTTATTTCAATGAAAAAAAATGTAATAACCCAACATATATTGATGTAAGAAATTGAAATGTAATGTAACATACATTGATGTAAGCTAGTATTAACATTAATGAGTTAATTACCTTTGAATAGGTGGTCACCAATAGCACCATGGAAATTATATCCAGATTTCATCTTCATGTTTGTTGCTAAATAAGTTTAGATAGATTGCTGCTACTAGATTGACAAACCCAGTTTGATCCTTAATCCATCCCTCAGTAATAGTGGAAACTATGGCACAAAACCATAAAGAAACCAAGAGCAAAAAAGTTGGGTTCCATTGGATTTCAATTAATCCTTGCAAAAGATATAAAACCAAGTAGATAATCCATTCATCATCTTGCTGCAACTCAATAGACCCAGCAATACATCTTAGTATTTTGATGGAAAAGAAAGCTATTGATCGAAAACCCAATAGCTATAGCAACATCATAGGTACACAATTCCTTTGCAAAAATGTAATATACCCAGTTGATGAGATGAAGACCACATCAAAATATTTGGGTGGAGGCTGATTCAGAGGCTGCAGTTGTAGCTCTAAGAGGCAACAAGCCTCACTGGAAGTTAAAGCATCAATGGGAAGAAGTAAGGCTTTTGAAATTAAACTTGCTGATCACTGCAAATAAGAGGGAGGCTAATTTCGCAGCAGACACATGTGCAAGGAAAGGGACTCATTTACAGGCTAGACAAAGATTGAGATGGAAAACACCTCCATTTCAATTACCTTTAGAGAACCACAATTCTGTCTATTATAGATTTTGTTAATTTTCTGAGGCAAGAATGTAGATATAAATTCCTAACTCTTTTTGTAACTATTTCATTCTTATTTTAATTTAATCACCCTTGAGCAAAAAAAAAAAAAGACCACATCAAAATACACAAAACTTGAGTTGGATTGACGAAGGGAAGATCGGAGTTCACACCCATTTTGATTTAATATGGATGGAAACCCACCATGTAGTTCAGTAACATGATGATGATGATGAGGGCAAGATTTCACATTCATATTTATTATTAATGGAAGGATAAGAAGGGTAGCAACATACACAGAAAACAAAATCCAAAATACATATCTTCCCAATTTCCCTGGACGCTCTCTAATATGCAAATGGTAAGCAAGACCCTGGATGAAGTCTGGTTTGAATGGCCACCAAGAGGAGGATCCATCAGCTAGCTCCACTCCTTTTTTTCACAATGTATTAGCGCTGAAATTAACTTCACGCCAGGGTGAATGATTAGTAGCCAATCAGGGATATTTTTGACTTGTGTCCATTTTCTTCCAACTTTCCAGTGGGAATTCTCATTGTTAAAAGCTTTGCACACGGCAGTTGAGTCTGTGAATAGCCTCCAACTGCAGCTGGTCCTTCACTTCCAACCGATTGCACGCTCTCCTCCTCGTTGCCATCCCCATGGTTGGTGGTGTTGTTGATGCTGATGTTGTTCTTGTTGTCGTGGTTGATGGTGATGTTGTTGTTGATTTCGGTGTTGGTGTTGTTGTGCTCCAACTGGTCACGCTGCTCCTCAAAGTGCATTCCCACTTCCCATCAGTGCATTCATTAAAGATTTGGACTGAGAAGAAGGTAGTCTTTGTGTTTCTTCTGAATCACTACAACCAGATTTAATCATCATCATTGGCCACACCATATTTTTTCAATTCGAAACCCCAAACCAGCAATTAGAAATTTCGTGGGAAATCACAAATCAACAAATTGAATTCACAGTATTTTTGTATTTCAGTATTGGGGTTTCTTCTTGCACCTAGAAGTCTTGCCTCATACTGAACTTTTATCATGCATGTAAGTTCTGAACATCTCAAATCCCAAGCCAATAAATTTAGTTGTATAGTTTTCTTTTACAGGGTATTTCATATTTTCATGGAGTTAGTTATTCATGCATTCTGGCATTGCTAAATAGGCAAAATATTAAAAGGGAGAAAGGTCAAGACATGCAATGTGTGATCATTAATTCATTATACACATTGCCTTAATTAAGCCATTAATCATTTTGTATCGATATTGATATTTCTGTAAAGGACCTTTAGTTAGCTCCTGTGGTAGGGACTCCACATCTGCAAATGCGATGAACTGATGACAATGCAGAGTCATCTCAGCAATTGTGTCTGCAAATGTGACTCAATTCAGCAGTAACTTCAGTGACCTGGTTCTCGGCGCCTCGATTTTTTTATCTAATACTACTACAGTACTACATACATTCATTCTGAGGAAGTGGGGATGTACGTAGCTGACTACATGGATATATCAATATCATCATATCTTCTCCTATCTGATCGATATTAAAAAATTATAATAACAGTAATTCAGAACACATAAATATATTTTACACACGCATATTGACATATATTACTGAAGAAGATTATTAATTAGAATAGCAAAGAAAATTAACATATACTGTATATACCTATATATAGAGAGAGTTCAAACTTCAAACTCCTTTTTAATTTTCCATAATTTGTCCACTTACTGACTTACATTATGCCAATTGATCATATAGTAGCCAAGAAGAGTACAATGTATATAACAAGATTGCATTAAAACCAAATTAGATATCCATTTATGAAATACTCAAAACATATATCCATAACACTAACACAAATCAAATTAAATTAGCTAGTTAGAATCCTGGTACTTCTCAAACACAATTAAAGCTTGATCAAACTCCTTTCTAAATCTGCATCAATATGTTCTAGGAGTGCGTATTCAATCAAATTAAGGAGCTTCTTAAGTGTTGGTTAATTATTAAAACGAAAACAACCATACCTAAGTCACCAATATTCGAAGACTCGCCAATTCCTAAATAAAGCCATTTCCAATGTCCATTGCTCGATCAATACGTAGAACTTAATAATCATCATCACTGGGCGTCAGGGACCTGCGGGCTCATCATGACATCATCCCCCTTAACCACTTCATCTCCTCCATCTGGTTGTTCTTGTCTCCTTCCAACTAGTTCTGCATCATTTTTCTCTCCGTCCTCCTCCTTGCCGTTTTCATTGTTGTTCTCGATGTTCACCACCAATTGCTCCTGGTGCTGTTGTTGTTGCTGCTGCTCATCGTCTAAGTTCAATCCCAACCGCAACAAAAACTTCTTTAAGAGGGATTCAGTCACCTACATACAAATCAAAACTGGATCTTCATTTCAACGAAATAGAATTTAATAATAATAAATATTTGATGCAAGAAGTGTAACAACACAACACATATAGATGTACAGACAACTTAATAGGAAATTAAGTAGTTACCTTCGAATAAAACATGACCCCAAGAACCGTGGAAATTACCCAAAGTTCACTTTTATGATTGTTACTCAATAGAGTTAGATATACCATTGCAACAACACTGACAAATCCAGTCTGATCTCTACTCCAACCCTCAGTAATGGTGCACAAAAACACAAAGAAACCAAGATTAGAAAGATTGGAATCCACTTAATTTCCCAATTAATTTCAACACAGCCTTGCCAAACATATAAAACAAAGTAAATTAGCCATTGCTCATCTGTATGCAACTCTATAGATTCAGTAAACCATCTTAGTACTTTCATGACGATATCCTTATAAGCTAGTAAAAACCCCATACCACCAGCAACTCCATAAACACATACTTCCAATGCTTTAGCTAATAAGATGAACTTAAAGCTTGACTCGGCTAGAGGAGAAGGTAGGAGTTCACACCATTCTTCATTAAATATGCATAGAAACCCTTGAGGGCAAGTAGATTTTACTTTCACTTCCATTAATGGAAGGAGAAGCATAGCAATATATAAAAAAAACAAAATCAAAAAGAAATAACTACCCAATCTTCCTGGAATTCTTCTAACAATTAAATGATAAGGAAATACCATTTCTCTATTGATTCTTCTCTCCTTTTCTCTCTTTCTCTTTCTCTCTCACTCCCACTCCCACTCTGTTAGTTGTAATAACCAGTAAGTAAACAAGCAAGCTATCACCTTTGTTGAATAAAAGAAGGATCTTTATTCTTGTAATGGGCTTGGATCATGGTCCTGTGCATGGGCCTATTTGTAAAAAAATAAATAAACCCAATCTTGGAATAAATGGGTCATTTCCTTTGGGCTAAAGTAATATGTGTGGGAGATTTGTGATAATTAAATCCTTTGGGATTAATCTAATGATTTTGTTACCCTACAGGCCTACAATGAGAGATGCTAATAATTATTATTTTTTTTGGGTAATTTTATTTATTTTTAACTAAATTATCAATTATCATTTTATTTTATTTTTACTTATTTTTTGTCAAAATAGCTTTCGTCACAATGTCTATGGCAGTCTTGGTCAATTGATCATTATATGGCAGAAAAGATTTCAATATCCACCATCAATCAATACCAACACACAATCATATATGCCTCACTTCTAAGTTATAACTATCATTTCTTAGAATCTTAGGGTTAAATTGATCTTAGGTCGATCCATAGAACCTGAGAGCATTCCCAATGGTAGGTTTTAGCACACTTTTAGTTAACTTTTAGTGAAAACACTTGCCAATGATAGCTTTTAACACACTTTTCAAGCAAAACACTTTTAACTAGTTAAAAGTGTCACGTAGGAATCCATCCGCCACAATAAGTGGGGTATGGATCCATACCCCACAATTAGTGCGGTATGGACTCATCTAAAAGAAGATCCATCCGCCACAATGAGTGCGGTATGGATCCATACCCCACATAGATTACGGTTTCAATAATCCACCATTGGAAACACTAAAACCCCTTTTTCCCTAAAACCATTGAAAACCCCAAAATTCCTTAAAACCATCCTATGTGGCACCACTAAAAGTGTTTTACCATTGGGAATGCTCTAAAGCCGAAGTGCTGTATAAATGGTATAAAAGCAAATTCCATGCAATTAGAAAAGGGTTTAATTGATCCCATATCATTAAAATTCAGCAGAATAATATTTTCAAAGTTAGAATTTAACGTCCACAGGTGAAAATCCAATAAGAAACCAAACATATCACTGCAAGACAGTAGGCAGCCGGCTCAGAAATGCAACACTTCTTTCTTGAGGGGTTGTCTGTTCACTTCATTTATACATTTTAAGCTTAGGAACATCATGCTCCATTAGTGATTATAAACATGTACCAGCAAACAAATACTATATCATGTGATGTTGTAAAGCACTTAAGCCCTCACCTTCACTGAGGCTAGAAGTCACACGGATAACACAGCTATAAAGGTAACAATTTTATTAAAGGCCTTCATTGTCCCACCATTACTTTTAAGATGGACATACATGGAACACATCAAAACAAGATCACCAGAATTCATCAGATTACAAAACAAATTCAACCAATTGTTTCCCGGCCATACAACCCACCACCATAGACAGTGATAGACGTATATTGCTCATAAGTCATAATGCTCTTGTACCATGTAATCAATATTCCAAAGATATATCTTGCAAAAAAAAAAATAAAAAAGTATTCCAAAGATATAGAAATCAAGAATAAACCAAAGTACGTCAAACAAGGGAAAGAGAAATTCTATCCTAAAGTCGTCTTTGTAATAGGAGGCTACTACACTACTACTTAGTTTAAGTCCTACTATGTCTAGCATTCCCCTATAGCATTCTATTTACATGAAGTTCTTCGTCTTAACACTCACCAAATTTTTTCTCTACACAAGTCACAATGAAATATGCAATTTTCTTTTTACCACGAGTCCATGACTAAGTAAATCTTGACGGCCTTGTATGCTCACTTTCCCGCATTAAAATTCTGCCAGAATAGCTACTAGATCTCTCATCTGCTACATCCTGATATCACAATTAAAACAAAAGTAGTCAATCAGCAGTACAAAAGTTCCAACATTTTGATAACATCAATGAAAACTACGGGTCTGTTTGATTCATACAGGAAAACAATTTCTGGAAAATCTATTTCTGAGGCTCGAATTAAACACCCCCGAAAAGAAAATGAATTGTTCAACTGTTACGGTATAACTTATTTTGTTTGAGTTAAATGGATAGATTCAGTGTTAGGGATATTTGATTCGGGAGAGAAAACAATTTACCTGCAAATAGCTTTATCATAAGCAAATATTCGAAAAATAGATTTTTCAACGACTCTAGTGCTATATTGATTATAATTATCACTGCAAAATCATGTAAATAATTGTTTTAGTTAGAGTTCATCCACACTGAGCTCCAATGAGCTCCAATGTGTCCAAACATTTTAACTTGTCGTGAAACTTATTTTTAGGGCAAAGGACTTGGAAGCCGCCCAATCTTCTCATTAATCATTATATGAGATATCATATCCTATTATGTGACGAAGCACACATACCCTTGAGCAGTTGAGCTCCACTCTTATTTCTCTCCTTATTTCTCTCATGTCCAAGCACCTTTATTTCGTAGGGGCTTCACCAACCACTAGTCCTAGTGAAAGATGGCGGTTACTTATGTGATTATCTCCCTTCCCAGTTGGCCAGTTCCCAATGTCCCATACAACAATGAATTGAGAAAAAGACCTCATTACCCTCTTGGTGAAAGAGGATTCATCAGAAGGTAATCATCTCCTCCTCAGTAACATTGTGAAACGTAGCACATTAGAATGTCCCCCAAACCCCCACCCCCCACAAACAAAAGAAGAGAAAACGCACTAGAATAAATCAATCCTACAGACCTAAAGCATACGTCCACACACACACTCTCAAGGCAGGGATGTCGAAAGCTATCATCGGAGCAACTACAACATAAAAACCTGAGTATTAATTTTAATAAGACCTCTAGGTCACATTTGGATAGGTTTCTTGTCTCTTCCTGACACAGGAGAATTTAACCAGCTCCCTTCAATTTCCCTGTATTTCAGATGCTAACATAATACCTACATGATACATCCCTATTAAGACTTCTTTAAGAACTAAAAAGAGATAATGTACCTTATTATATATACTCAAACATAAAACCCTAAACCCTAGTACTGTACAACTAAAGCAAGCTAATACAAGTAGTCTGAATTAAAGAAAAAAATAATAATTTGAATTTACCTTATCCATAGAACGCTCCAAAACAATAGATTCCGGAATCGGAATGGTAGCAGAGGTAATAGTAACCAATTCTTTGAGTTGTTTATCTTCAGAAAAAGATACATTATTATTCTTCTGGGCAACAGTGAATTCTCGAATATGAGTTTGTAACGAAAGAATATCTTGATGAAGTTGTTCCATATCTTGCTGTATGTTAAAGGGAATGGTGATACTTTTGTTGTTTTGATGAAGATGATTTTCCAAAGAGAGAAAATTCTGCTGAAGGTTCATTAGATCTAACTGTAATGGATTATACTTATAGCTCATCATGATTTGGAATATACCGATATATACTATAATAAGTACAAAAAACAAGATAAACATCCAAAAACACTTAAAGATAAATTTCCAAGAAGAATGGTTTTTCGGCAATCCTTCTTCTTCGATTGGCGGTGAAGATGAAGATGAAGGTGGCTGTTGGACGATTACTTGTACTTTATTGGTTCTTGTTTTCTTAGAAAAACACTGCTGAGAAGAAGAAGAAGAAGGTATAACACCAAGTGGCCACATGATATTTCTTCTTTCTTCTTCTTCTTCTTCTTTCTTTCTTTCAATTTCGAAACCCTAAACCAACAATTTCGTGGGAAATCAGAAATTTCACAGTATTTATAAACTCGGACTCTGACTCGGACTCTGACTCGGACTCTGACTCGGACTCAGACTCGGACTTAGACTCAGACTTTTGGTATCGTACGATTCGCTCATGGGCCTCATCCATGGATCCATATCAATTTGGACCATGTGAACTGATTTGGACCCATCTTGTAAAAGAAAAAGTCCACCAAAGTCCAAACTCTGGCATGCTTGCATGCATTACCCTTAGTGTACGTATACCTCAATTTCCAGTATAAGATGAAAATAATAATTTTAGGAGACAAGTATTTTTTTATTTTTATTTTTGGATAAACAGGAGACTACATATTTCTCTATTTGACCTGCATGATAAACAATCAGCAGCAAAATCTGTGACTGTTGCCAAGGAATCAGATTCAATCCATAAGTCTAACCATCCTTTAATTATCCAGAGCAATCTCAAAAGCTTCAACAAATAGCTAAGCATTTAGCCATGTGATTTGTAGTTTCTCCCATATATACCTTTACATACAGTTAGCTTAAAGTCTCCTTTGTGATCTCTAAACACTACACCACAGCCAGCTTGACTAGGATTCTGAATAGCAAATCCATTCTTGAACGTTTGGACTTCTTATTTGATTTCAAATATAAAACTCATATACTTTCTTGCTTTCAACATTTCTTTTTCTTGGTATAATTTTGATAGTTTATTTTCATATAACAAAACTCATCCACATATGTTTTAAGACTTTCTTTGAAAACAAATGCCAATTAACAATTCTCAGTTTCTCACCCCACATTTTTGAAATTTATCAGAATAATTTCTTTCAGCATATAAAATTTAACATCCCCACGGGGGCGAAAAAACAACTAAAAAAACCCCAACACTTCCTTCTTCAGGAGTTGTTTGTTCACTTCCTTAGGCATGCAATGTAAGCTTTAGTAACCATCCTGTTTCATTAGATCCATAACAACATGATTTGTTGTGGACTTGTGGTAACTTCATTTCTTAGCCCATTGCACCGTCATTTTTTGTATTCTAAACCAACATGATCAAGTTGGTTGAACACTTGAACTTAAAAGACCTTTTGTCCGATTGTCTCTATATTTACATTAGTGATCATAAATTAGAAATTCATTAAAAAAAAGTTAGACATTCATTTGCCTGCGCTACTAATTTAAATGAAAATAATAATTTTAGGCCGGAGATTTGGCCTGCATGATAAGAAATAAGAAACATTCCAAAATTTTGTCTGGTTTAACTCATCAGGAAAATCTTTAGTTAGAGAAGCCGGCCATGGTATCAACAGATAGAAAAAAAAAAAAAAACATTCTATTGCGACGATCGAGAATGCTGGCTACCTATAAATAAGTGATAAGTTAGCAGAGGAAAAAGAAGAAAGTTTCCACTTTGATCAGCTGAGAGAGTAAGACGACTAACACATGGCTATTAAGATGAACAATAAAGCAGCTATGTTTCTTAGCATTGTTTTGATGCACTCATCACTTCTTCTAAGCATCTCAATGGCTGATGCCAGGCTTCTTGGTCGTAAGTATAAAATTCTATAGTACAGATAAATTTTGCGAAGTCGTGAAAAGTTCAAATAGTTGATAAAGTAATGGGGATGCCCTGTATCCCCATTCTGTTCACTTGCTGGTCTAGACTAGTGTATAGTGTCAATCCATGGCTCATGGGATGCACCATGCATGTTTGATATATATTCAGTAGTTTCATTAGTTGCCAGCATTAATTGCTGGCAGGACCTAACTCAGACAACAATAGATCCAAATTCTGTTTGGCAATATATTCATGAGTAGTAGTTTCAATTACATAAAACAATGTGAACCATGCATAATCTAAAACTCCAAGTTGTGACACAGTTCTTGGAGTGCAAACTGGTGATACATGCTTTGAATTTGCACAGTATGGCAATATGACTGGTGGTGCCTTCAGCGCACTCAACCCCAACCTCAATTGCAATGCTCTCTTCGTGGGTCAATGGATCTGTGTTTCTGGGTCACTTGTCTAGTTATCTAAGAAGTTGGCAAACTCGTATGTCGTATCTATTGATGGATCGAGCGAGGAGAAAGTTAAAAAAAAATGCAAAAATAAGAAGAATTAATAATTTTGGTATCTCAGGCCGGATTTATTATAACTAAAGGATGTCTTATTGTTATGATCTACAAAATTATTGATAGTGGTCAGTGTCATACTGTCATTTGTGATCATGGAATCTAAATATATCAATGTCGTTCTATTAAATCAAAGGAGAAACACACACACACCCCATCCCATATATTTTGGGTTGTTGCATATAAGCTAAAGGAGAACGTATAAAAATTGCACTATGTTTCTAACAGGACGGCGCGTGACTTTCCCTTTTTAGGCTATCTATCCACAGCTGCGTAAAACTAAGAAATTCAGTCATACTCACCATGTAACACTAGTTCAGAAACTCTAGCTATCATACCTATTATCTTAACACTTACCAAAGTTTCTTTTCTGCCCTGACAATGAAATATGCAATATCATTTTTGCCCTGGCTAAGCGAAACCTGACAACCTGGTATCCTCACATTCCCACACTAATATTCTGTCTGGGTAGCTACTGGATCTCTCACAGGCCACATCCTGATCAATATTACAATTAAAACAAATGTAGTCACTCATATCAGTTCATAAATTGCGGAAATTCATGCCATGCTGGCAACAATAGGAATGGAGAGTGAAATGCAACAAAAAGGTACTACTACTACTACTAGCAAAATGCTGGGAAGAAATGTGGGAAGAAAGAACATTCCCACAGATCGAAATGCAACATTTTATTAGTAGTAGTTGAAGTGTTAATTAGGTAGCAAAAGCTAATTTTGGGTACTTACCCAAAACCAGTTATACATTGTGAATTATCGCAAGATATTTTAGGCGATGAAGTAAGGGCGGTGGAACCAAAGAAAGTCCTTTCCAATGGCTTAATAAGCATTAAGAAATCCCGACACCGTACATCACTGCATGACAGTAGGTCTAATGCATCATGCATGCAAATGCAACTACCTACTACCTTATAGATGCAATAGTATTTTCCTGGACAATGGCAGATAGATCCCCATGCCAATGTTTTCCATTTGTTGCTTGTGATTATATATATGCATATACAGTATTAATGCAACAGATCAGAATGAATGGAATATGATGGAGGAGAAAATAGCACACCACAAGTCCATAACAGAATCAAAATGTATTCCCAAATCCTAAAGGCCTCCTTGTACCAAGTCTACAGGTACCATTTCTCTTAAACTGTCACCCTACAACTAAAGCAAAGAAATCAATTACATTTACAGACCAGTAAACTAAAAATCGCTCTTTCAGTCAACACAAAAAAGTTTTCAGATTTTAGAGCAGAATAACACC
This sequence comes from Aquilegia eximia, assembly GCA_023053565.1. Taxonomy (NCBI): domain Eukaryota; kingdom Viridiplantae; phylum Streptophyta; class Magnoliopsida; order Ranunculales; family Ranunculaceae; genus Aquilegia; species Aquilegia eximia. The sequence continues at coordinate 16,248,346 of JALIGU010000007.1, forward strand.
AATTGAAATCCTTGCTACATTGATGAAGACTCTTCTGCAATATTCGCTCTTTATTAAGTTCCTCAAATAACTTCCTCTTGATTTCCCACATTACCAACTACATCTTGGCCTTCCTGGTTAACAACCGCCTCTTGATTTCCCACATTAACAACTACATCTTGGCCTTCCTGGTTAACAACTGCCTCTTGATTTCCACCATTACCAACTACATTTTGGCCTTCCTGGTTAACAACTGCCTCTTGATTTCCCACCACATTATCTTGGCCAGCTTCCTGGTTAACAACCGCCTGTTGGTCGCGATCCCACACGCCACGAATATAGCCAAGCCCAATGAGCAGAGTTGGCAATATAGATTCCTTCACCACTCGGCCTATCTTAGAGAGTAGATTTGGCAGAATGGATTCTGTCATCTACAAGGAAACAAGTATTTCATTAATTAGCTAGGTAGAGTGATTAGTTTATATACTGCAACCGGTTGAAAACAAAATAAACAATAAGACATACAGTATATACAAAGCTAAAGATTCATTAACCGTACCTTTGAATAGAATCCCCAAATGATCACCAGCTTAACAACATAGGTGTGGTCATGAGTACCATTCAGTAAGCTTAGGTACCAAACAAGAACACCGAAGATGAACCCACTGTTATCTTGACGCCAATTAAAAGTAATGTTGGAGATCAAACTGTTGGTATAATATTATGTGAACTCAGGAATACAATGTACACGAATTACAGAAATGGAGAATACACTAAAACAGAAACAAGTAATATATTTATTAATTGAATTCAACAATAACAGTAACACTTACTACACAGTATGAAGGATTAAGGAGATGGAATAGAGGCTTGCCAAAGCAATATCCTTAAGACAATATTACGTCCCTGCTACTGGTGCAAACAGGTACTGGACGATAGTCTCCCAAGATACAACTATTCAACGCTCTGCTAGACTGCACTGTAATAGCAGAGCTCTGGCGAACAAACAAGAAGAACCTTCGAATATTTTACAGAGAGAGAGAGAAGCAGACTTAATCTGTATTGATTGTGTGTTTACTGGCCAGAACAACACGCAATTTATAGGCTAAGTCGTGCCTGTTCACAACAGACACGCACCTATTGGAGAACGTCTTCACTCAACAGGTGCAACTCTCTTGGCAGACTTATGAAACGTTTAAAGCCCAAGGGACGTACTGTTTCATTTTGAAAAGACATATTTGTTAAGGCAAAGATGTAACATGATCCTGTGAACCTGTTCACAACTTAACTAAATAAGTGGTGGACCAAAAAGATAAGATAACTTATCAACCACCACATAGCCCAAGCCCAAGCCCAAGCCCAAGCCCGAGCCCGAGCCCGATCCCGAACCGAACCGAGCCGGACGGACGGCGGCGGCGGCGCGCGCGCGCGCGTGTGTGTGGTGGACCACTAAGTGTATAGCCTTGCGCTATCGCGCGAAAACTTGGTAACCCAAAGGGCTACACCCTTAGTGTTATTATTTTGTATTTATACATCTTTACTCACTTCCCACAACTCATGTGGGACTAAGTGTTTTACACACTTAGTTCATTCAATCAAGGAAATGGTCTGACAGGGTCTGTCAGACCTGTTTCTCTAACAATCCCCCACATTGAATGAAATCCGTCTACACATTCTCAAAAAAGCTTCTTCGAAGAGTATGTTGTAACAACATTGCCTCGGGATAGGTAGATATTTCACTTTGAACCTTCCGTAGCATAGACCTATCGGATTTACTTAGCTAATCAGTGAAATATTTCATCTTGAACTGTCAGCTGTTGGTGTAAACCAAGACAATAAGCCATGCACAATGTTATCCCGATTCTTGTTTAATTCTCGGTTGTGTTCATTTTGGCCCTGAACAATCTTAGGTTCTGCGAGTGCTACTAGAGATATTCTGCCTTTAAGAAATCTCATAGAGCCGACCCAGCTCTCACTAACATAGGTGACCGCTCCTATTAAGGGTATCCTACTATACCCCACTTGTATTTCACAAGATATAGGCGTCATTAAAAGCATAGCTTATCCTGAACGACACTGTAGGTTGCACTTGTTGCATCATGGGAATGGGATAGAGAAAATTCTCCCAAGTGCTCCTGGTGAGTTACTCAGAACTGGTTGTCCTGTTGAACCTAGTCCGTGGGATCTCCAGTCGCTAGGTTAGGTTTCCGTATAAGGTAACTCGTGGTTATTGAGGCGTTAGCCCCATTCCCCTCGATGCGCAGTCAATTTTCTCTCTAGATAAACCTTTAGTAAATGGATCCGCAAGGTTATCTTTTGACTTCACATAATCAATGGAGATTACTCCATGTGAGAGTAACTGCCTCACGGTATTATGTCTACGACGTATATGTCGTGATTTACCGTTATACATAAAACTTTGAGCTCTTCCTAGAGCTGCTTGATTGTCACAATGGATACATATGGTCGACACAAGTTTCGGCCATAATGGGATGTCTTCTAAGAAACCCCTAAGCCACTCAGCTTCTTCACCTGCTTTATCTAAAGCTATGAATTCAGATTCCATTGTGGATCTTGCTATGCAGGTTTGTTTTGCAGATCGCCATGACACTGCACCACCTCCCAAAGTAAACACATACCCACTGGTTGCCTTGGATTCTCCTGAATCAGAAATCCAATTTGCATCAGTATAACCTTCAACAACACTTGGATATCTTCCATAGTTTAAGGTATAATTAGGTGTATCTTTTAAATACCCTAAAACTCGCAAAAGAGCATTCCAGTGTTTTCGGCCTGGATTACTAGTAAACCGACTTAGTTTACCAACTGCATAGGCAATATCTGGTCTTGTACAGTTCTTGACGTACATTAAACTACCTATGATTCGAGAGTACTCGAGTTGATCAATGATAGGACCATGATTTTTATGTAATACCATATTTGGAACAAAAGGTGTATTTGTCTTTTTTATTCCATGATGTTTGAACCTCTCTATCATTTTTTCAATATAATGAGTTTGAGATAGCCCAATTCCATTAGGTGTTCTAATTATCTTAATTCCCAAGATAACATCTGCCACACCTAGATCTTTCACTTCAAAGTTGTTTTTGAGCATCTTTTTCGTAGACATAATGACTTCATTGTTAGTCCCGAAAATGAGCATGTCATCGACATATAAACAAACAATGACGTAAGCCTCGCCTACTTTCTTGAAATAGACACATTTGTCACATTCATTGCTTTGGAACCCATTCTTTATCATGACTCCATCGATGGTTATATGCCATTGTTTTGGAGCCTGTTTAAGACCATAGAGGGATTTAACCAGTTTACACACTTTGTTTTCTTTCCCTTTGACTTGAAAACCTTCTGGTTGTTCCAAATAAATCTCCTCTTTTAAATCACCATATAAGAATGCAGTTTTAACATCCATCTGATGTATTTCCATATTAAATATGGCTGCAATCGCGATTAACATTCTAATTGATGTTATCCTCGTTACTGGTGAGTATGTGTCAAAATAGTCTAAACCTTCCTTCTGACGATATCCTTTTGCTACTAGTCTAGCTTTATACTTATCCACCGAACCATCTGGTTTCAGTTTTCGTTTGAATATCCACTTATACCCCATGGTTTTACTTCCTGGTGGAAGATCAACCAATTCCCAGGTATTGTTGCTTTGGATGGATTCAATCTCATTTGCAATTGCTTCCTTCCAAAGTGGAGCATCCGGAGAAGACATTGCTTCTTTATATGTCCTAGGTTCAGTTTCTAACATATAAGTTAAGAAATCTGGACCATATGACTTTGAAGTTCTTGCCCTTTTACTGCGTCTGGGCTCTTCCAATTCAGGCTCATCTGAATTGTCATCTGGTTCATTTGTTCCATTAGACACCTCATGTGTCCGTTTTGGAGTTTTATCTACATGATCTTTCCTATGAGGAAAGACACTCTCGAAGAATGTAGCATCACGAGACTCAATAATAGTGTTAACACTTATGTCACTATTTTCAGATTTAAATACCAAAAATCTGTATGCACTACTGTTTTGGGCAAAACCCAAAAAATAGCAATCAACTGTTTTAGGCCCAAGTTTAGTTCTCTTGGGTGGAGGAACCATTACTTTGGCCAGACACCCCCACACTTTAAGGTATTTATAATTGGGTTGTCGTCCTTTCCATAACTCATATGGAATGGTTTCAGTTTTCTTGTGTGGTACTCTGTTTAATATGTGATTAGACATATGTAGAGCTTCCCCCCACAGGTTCTCAGGTAGACCAGAAGTTATAAGCATGATATTAATCATATCTTTTAACGTTCTGTTCTTCCTTTCAGCAACACCATTTTGCTGAGGTGAGTAGGGTGCTGTGGTTTGATGGATTATTCCATTTTCAGCACAGACTTGTACGAATGGTGATTCGTATTCACCCCCTCTATCAGATCTTATGATCTTGATTTTCTTATCTAACTGATTCTCAACTTCATTTTTGTACTTTATAAAAGCACTTATTGCCTCGTCTTTACTGTTAAGTAAATATACATAACAGTAGCGAGTACAGTCATCAATAAATGTGATAAAATACTTCTTCCCACCTCGTGTTGGAAGTGATTTAAAATCACATAAATCAGTATGTATTAAACCTAGTGGCTGAGTACTTCTCTCAACCGAATGAAAAGGTTGTTTAGCAAATTTTGCTTCCACACAAGTCTCACACTTATGTGTTTTCTCTATGTCAAATTTAGGAATTAATCCTAAACTTGCTAGTTTCTTCATTTTTCTGTAATTAACATGACCTAATCTGTCATGCCATAAATGTGGTGACTCAAGCAAGTAAGAAGAATTATTTTTATTCATAGAATCAGAATACACTTTTGCCTTGTTGGTTTCAACAACGGCTACATTCGCCTTAAAGAGGCCATCACTTAGATACCCCTTTCCCACATACATCCCACCTTTGGTCAGTACAAACTTATCTGACTCAAAGACCATTTTGAAACCTTTCTTACTAAGGACAGAACCAGACACGAGGTTCTTCCTGATGTCAGGTACATGGAGAACATCATTGAGAGTGACTTTGTGTCCAGAAGTGAATTTCAGAACCACTTTCCCATAGCCTTCAACCATTGAAACTGCAGAATTGCCCATAAAGAGCTTTTCTTCATGCTCCATCTTCTGGTAGGTAGAGAAGAGACTCTTGTCAGCACAGATATGACGGGTAGCCCCAGTGTCTATCCACCATTCCTTGGTATTAGATACCAAGTTCACTTCAGAAACCACCGCAGACAGGTGCATGTTGTCAATCTCCCTGGATATGTCAGTCATGTTCGCCTCAGGAGCTTTTTCGTCTTTGCGATGCCTGCAATCTTTGGCCAAGTGACCTTTCTTACCACAAACAAAACAGCCCCCTTTGAACTTTTTCTGACCTTTGTCCTTGGGTGCATTGTTGGACTGATTCTTCTTCCTCTTCTTAGAGGAAGTCTTACTTTGCTTTGAGGTCTCCACCACATGTGCCTTAGCCTCAAACGTACTTCGGGTTTCAGTACCCCTGTTGTCCTCTTCAATCTTCAGTCGCACTATCAGATCATCCAGACACATTTCCTTTCGCTTATGTTTCAGATAATGCTTGAAATCTTTCCAAGAAGGAGGCAGTTTCCCAATGAGTGCTGCCACTTGAAAAGACTCACCAATTACATGGCCTTCAGCATGGACTTCATGTAATATGATCTGGAGTTCTTGAATTTGATCAGAAACAGACTTGGAATCAATCATTTTGTAGTCCATAAATTTATCGACCACAAATTTCTTGAGACCAGCATCTTCAGTCTTGTATTTCTTTTCCAGAGCCTCCCACAGTAATCTGGCAGTAACAATAGGTTTATAAACCTTGTACAGCACTTCATCAAGCGAATTGAGAACATAATTTCGACAAAGGAAATCAGAATGCTTCCATGCTTCAATAGCCTGGAACACTTCCTTGTCTGTTTCAGCAGTCTGACCAGGTTTGGGCTTAGGAGTATCTTCAGTTAAGAACTTTGCCAAACCGAGAGTGGTCAGATAGAACAACATCTTGCTCTGCCATGTCTTGAAATCCACACCCTTGAATTTCTCTGGCTTGTCTTGAGGAGTGATGATCTTGATCTTAGTCAGATCAGACACTTCAGTAGTCTTCAAAGAAGAACTGCTCGTCATGTTTCCTATTATTTCACACAAAAACCAACTTTTAATATTGTCTTAAGTCTGTTGGTATAATATTATGTGAACTCAGGAATACAATGTACACGAATTACAGAAATGGAGAATACACTAAAACAGAAACAAGTAATATATTTATTAATTGAATTCAACAATAACAGTAACACTTACTACACAGTATGAAGGATTAAGGAGATGGAATAGAGGCTTGCCAAAGCAATATCCTTAAGACAATATTACGTCCCTGCTACTGGTGCAAACAGGTACTGGACGATAGTCTCCCAAGATACAACTATTCAACGCTCTGCTAGACTGCACTGTAATAGCAGAGCTCTGGCGAACAAACAAGAAGAACCTTCGAATATTTTACAGAGAGAAAGAGAAGCAGACTTAATCTGTATTGATTGTGTGTTTACTGGCCAGAACAACACGCAATTTATAGGCTAAGTCGTGCCTGTTCACAACAGACACGCACCTATTGGAGAACGTCTTCACTCAACAGGTGCAACTCTCTTGGCAGACTTATGAAACGTTTAAAGCCCAAGGGACGTACTGTTTCATTTTGAAAAGACATATTTGTTAAGGCAAAGATGTAACATGATCCTGTGAACCTGTTCACAACTTAACTAAATAAGTGGTGGACCAAAAAGATAAGATAACTTATCAACCACCACATAGCCCAAGCACGATCACGAACCGAGCCGGCCGGCCGGATGGACGGCGGCGGCGGCGCGCGTGTGGTGGACCACTAAGTGTATAGCCTTGCGCTATCGCGCGAAAACTTGGTAACCCAAAGGGCTACACCCTTAGTGTTATTATTTTGTATTTATACATCTTTACTCACTTCCCACAACTCATGTGGGACTAAGTGTTTTACACACTTAGTTCATTCAATCAAGGAAATGGTCTGACAGGGTCTGTCAGACCTGTTTCTCTAACACAAACAACACAAGATGAGAGAAATGTTATGAATGAGAGTTTCACTCCAATTTGCATCAACGATGTCTTGCAGCACATATAACCAAAAATAGGTGAACCATTCCTCATTATCACCAAATTGACAAATCTCCACAATGAAGCTTAAAAGTTTCACAGAGCATGCAGCAATACTTAATCCAAGTGATACCTTAAACCATATAACGACCCAAGTAATATGAGATAATAGTATTACAAATGTCATTGATGATGGCGAGTCGTTCTTGATGGGAATAAGATCAGAAATACTGAAAACCAGCCAAGTGTAAAACAATACAAGTCCAAGAAAACCATGGTTCCTTCTTATCATTGTCTGGGTGGTTCTCATCATGTTTGGATCACCTACAATACAGATTCACAGCTTATTAGCTTGATGAATTGACAAAAACCCAGAATCACAAACATGACAAATTAAATAGGGGTATCATCAGATTTAATTTTTAAGACCCCCAACCATAATATAACAAATCAAACTTGAGTTAAATCAATTTGAGAAAGGGTTTATTATATTTTCAGTTCTTAAGCTGATTTACAGATCAATGTACAAGAAAAACAAATCCAAAAGCTACCAGCATATTCACATATCAATTTACAAGCAGAACTTATAAAGATTAGAGCAAAAAAAACAGCACATTTTTGTGTAAGTAATGATTGTGAAATAAATGTTAACATGCAGTTGATGTTTTGTGATACTGTTAGCAGTATCAAAAACAATATTAATATTGTGATAAAAGTTTGTAAATCTTGCAAGAAATGCTCACGTTGATGATGTCGTAAATGGTTTCCCCTATATGCTCTGCGCATCACTGTTTCTACAATTTAATTTCAGGAAGAAATCAATCCACACAAATCACCTTTAGGCTAGCTTCTCTTTCTTCTTCTTGCTTTAAAGCACTACTACTAAAAGGACATTTCGGTCAAAAAAAGAAATGAGAGTGAAATAAATATCTTGTCTTGACTAGTGTAATAAAAACTCCTAGTTTTGGGCTTTTTGGTAAAAATACCCATTTGGCTTCAATTTGCCGCAACGCCTGAAAATACTGAGGGACAGAGGCGAACAAATACCGCAATGCGTAATTCACTTGAAAGCAACAATCTGTTCCCAAACCTATAAATACATAACAAACAGTTCCTTCACTTGGTTTCCCAATTGTTCAGTTGTTTCTCGATTTGTAAAACCCTAGCCCTAGCCCTAGCCTTAGTTTCATTTCAAATTTCTTTTTCGCAATTGACATCGAGGATTTGTAAGAAATCTCCATCACATTGGTTCAATTATTCACCAACTCATGTTATCTCAAGTTTATATGAATTATTTTGATGACTATTGTGAATTTTAATTTTACATTTATATATATCTTGTTTTTCAATTCAACCACCAGGCCTCTTTATAAAATGTTATCAAAACGATTTAAGTAACTAGCATGTCGTTTATAAATGGGATGTAGAATGTACTAAGATTACCTAAATGTTTTCTGCTGGTGCTGGTGCTGGTCATTTACTTTCAGCTGTAGGTAGATGTTGCAATTATAGATTGTATCCTCCTCACAGTTTACTTCATAAATATGAAGATATTAGACATCCTCAATTGCCTTGTCTTGGATAGTGGATACCCTATTGATGTCTTCGACAAGAACAAATAACCTGATGCTTGCCTTTGAAGTCAGCATCCTGTCTTGGGGAAGGAATGCAAGTACAGGTAACTTATCTCTGTTTGCGAAAAGTTTGACAAGGATGTTAAATAGCTTCAAATTTTGAATTCCTTAATTCACATAGATTCATTTAATTCTCTTTGCGAAAAAGTAGTTAATTATCACTTCAATTAATTAGAATGTTCTATAGTGACTGTAATAATGATGCATTAAGATATACTGTATCATAAGTTGAACTTCTAAATGTGGTTATTAAGAGTTATACTTGTATATGTAAGTTATCTCACATCATTCAACTTAACACGGTCAAGGCTTAGGGTTATAAATGTTAAAAGGTTCCATAAAATTTTAGCTGAAATCCAACTGTTTCCCTTTGGATGCTATATAAATATATCAACAATGGACCTTATTAAGAGCATTCCCAATGGTAGGTTTTAAATCACTTTTAACAACTTTTTGTAAAAAAACTCTTGCCAATAGTGGATTTTAACACACTCTTATGAAGTTGCATTAAGAGAGTTTCAGAGCCATTCGTCAAAGGGAATATCTTTGAACAAACTGCATAGTAGTTTTCAGGCACAAAGGGACACTGATAATAAAGAATCAACTTCAGTAGTTGGTAGTGTGACCTCATCCAGCCATCACAGAAGACTTGATGTTGACCAGTGGTTACGCCAGCAATCTCAAAGATATAAGCCAAAATCTCCAATTCACTATCAATGGTTGAAGAAGTTGGGAGGGGATTGTCAAATGGCTAATGAAATATCTCAGAAAGAAAAAGATGCAGAGACGTCGTTAATGCACAGGTTAGAGGGATCGAAAAAAAGACAGATGCACGAATGATTACACACAAGTAGCTTTTAATATTATGTTACACTACAATAATCTTGGTTATAATGCTGCTGTATATGGTTGAATGTGTGTGCAATGGTTATATAAATGATCCATAATAGACATTTTTGGCACAGAATATCCTCGTCAGTTACATAATTAATTCACAGTGATGATCCTCGTTCGTTTCACAATCAATCCTCATTATGATGGCGGAGAATCTGCAAGATCCACGATCCACGCCCTTCCACCTTCTATATAAACAGAACTACGATGACTTGATCTCTAAGTTCAATTCCCCCGAGCTAGAGTACGTAGGCAATCTCGATCTCAACGAGGTGCAGCCACCCCGATCTCAAATATCCCCTTTGGTCAAGTCCCCCAGCGACCTGACCTAGTTAATGCATTAATCTAGAAATAGGTTAATACAGTATAAAATATAGTAATCAATACCTCCAGTCTACTCCTTTTCTTTCCATGACACTAAATTGCTAACATTCATCATGATTCAGTATCTACAAAATGAACCAGATGATTTATCTGTTCCAATGCAATTGCAAAATTTCAGGTCTGAGATATCTGTAGCAAGATGCAAATTCATGCTCTTTCTGGACATGACAACACAGTTTGTTCTGTTTTCACACGACCATTGGTAAGCAAATCTATTTGTTCTGGTCCATATTTATACAGCCTTTGTCAGTGACGTCGTCTAAAATCATTCTTACCCTTTGCTATATAGCACAAGTTTGTTTTCTTTTTCTTTCTTTTATAATGGTAGCTTTTACTGTTGTTCAGAAGACATTAAAATGGCAGTGACTCCTGATTTGGGGCTTGGATTTAGTGAAGACCTATAGGACATCTGACTAGCAGTCAGCCATCCTAATCTTTGTAATCCTCCCTCCTATCCTCTCACATCCAACACACGAAATAATGCACTTATACCAGTTGTTTTTAGCTCATAATTTTTTTATTCAAAGTGTTATACTAGTTTGTGGAGTAGATTGCTTATGAATATAGGGTTATCGTCGGGTCTGGCTCTGTTTGTGTGAAATTCTTTTTAGTATTGTCGCTGGATCTGGCTCTGTTGCCTGAAAATCTTTTTTCTACAGGGAAGCTGTTTTTTGTGCCTTTTTTTGGAAGTAGGCAAACAGAAATATGTTTTTCTTTTTCGTGTAGTAGCAAGGCCTATTTTTGGGTGTGTGCTTCATAAACCTGATGAAGGGTATTTGATTTGATGAAGACCCCATGTATTTTTATGAACACTGGTCCAATGAGCTAATCTAGATCGGCACACTTGAGCCCCTTCATCCTTTGCTCTTCCACCTCTTACAAACGTGCAGCCTTTAGCAAGGCACTAATGATGCCTTAGTTGGACCTCTTAGCATCCAGTTTCAAGATTATAGAATCCCATTCAACTATGAAGTTAAGGTTAGGTTCTGCCTAGTCTAACGGACCACCATAATAACTGTTGTCTGTTGGCATCAAGCCGCTCCATCCAACAGTTTTAAAAGTCAAATTTGCTATGGTGTTCCATTTTCTCTTAGTAAATCTGGTTGACTTATGTTTGTACAAGCAGGAAGTTTAGTTGTATGATGGTATGTAATATCTATCTAGTAATCTGCAGGGTTCCAAATTCTTTCGGAAGTAATAATAAAATGTTTTTTTTTCAGGATCCACAAGTCATAGCTGGTTCCCATGACTCAACCATAAAATTTTGGGACCTTAGATATGGTAATTACCAATTCTTCTTCTTGCAAATTTGTTCCACATACACATTTTTTCCTTCCTTTCTTATATAAATTACCTGTTGTAGGGAAAACAATGGCCACTCTTACTCACCATAAAAATCCGTTCGGGCAATGGGACAACATCCCATAGAGTACTTTCCTAAACATCTTTGTTCTTTTTATGCATATAAACATGTACTCTAGTGAACTCGTGATTTATTTGCATACAAGTATTATACATTTTTTGTGTGAAGTGTAAAGGTTCAACTTGAGCATTGACCTTGTTTGTCTTTTTAGGCATTGTTTTGCATCTGCATTGGCTGACAATATAAAGAAGTTCGGCCTTTCCAAAAGGGGAGTTTTTGCATAATATGCTGTGACTGTGAGTAATCTCAAACCTTCAATCTATCAGTATTTTTTCAAGTGTGGAAATATGTGGTAATAATCTGTCTTTAGATGTGAATGTTTTGGAATGGTGACTATGACTTCGTCCTATGATACAATCATACAACAATCATTGGACATTTTAAATTTTTAATGGAATCATACATCCAATTCATTTATAACTTCCAAATTATTGATTTTTATTACTGTGTCATGCTCTGACAACTGTTTACCTTTTAATCAGCTCCCAACAGAAGACGACCATAAATACTGGCTGTCAGCGAAGATGGTGTGATGGCCACAGCAGGTATGTTGCAAGCTCAGTGTTTTTCAATCAGGTCATACTGCTATAGCAGGCACATGGAACATTCTTGTTTATTTCTCATAGTGCATCTGTTGAATTGAATTTCAATCTGTGAAGAGGGTTTGTATCAAAGTAATTTAAACAGATGGCCTTTTCTATGACATAACAAGGAACTTTCTTTTCCTTTAAAATTGACCAATCAGATAATACCAACTATCCAATCTCTTTTTAGTCATTTTTTTGTTGTTGGAATGTGGAATTGGTTAGCTTATTTTCCTTTATGCGGAGAACAGTCACAATACATATATTGTTTATTTTGAAGGTGACAATGGGAGCTTGAGGTTCTGAGATTGGAAAGGTGGCAATAAGTTCCAGCAAGGAGAAACAATTGTGCAACCTGGTATGTGTTACAAACAATTGAGAAACAATTCCTTTGCTGGAATTTGTGAGAGTGGCCCTTACCGGATTTATGTTGTGTTTTCCAGGGTCATTGGATAATGGAGCTGGCATATATGCTCTTTCATATGACATAACTAGTTCTCGGTTGGTTACATGTGAGGCCTGACCAGAAACTGTGGAAAGTAGATGAGATGAGTGCCACACCAGAAACTCACCCTCTCAACTACAAGCCGCCAAAAGAGCTGCAACGATTCTAAAACTATTTTACAAAGATGTAAGCTACTGAAGCTTTGTTTAAGTATTCTCATATGTTGTAAAATTTATGGTTTTATACCACTGAACACCACTTATTCATGATCAATACATATACACAACTTTTCTGCGAAAACATTATTGTTATGATCTACAATATTATTGTTAGAAGTCAGTGTCATTTGTGATCATGGAATCTAAATATATCACTGTTCTATTAAGAACTTTCTTTTGGTTCGACAATAAGTGTGCTAAATCAAATCAAACCAGAAACACACACACACACACAATTCTGTATTAAACTGTAATACAAATATATTCTGTATTGCAGCATACTAAAGTGTGCTATCTATCTGCAGTTGCATAAAACGAAGAAATTCAAGCGCACTCATCACATGATGCTAATTCAGAAACAGTAGCTATCATACCTATTATCTTAACACTTACCAATGTTTCTTAACACAAAGAAAAATGAAATTTTTTATTTTTGCCCTGGCTAAGCAAATCCTGACAACCATTTATCGTCACTTCTCCACATTAAAACTGTCTGGGTAGCTACTGGATCGCTCATAGGCTACATCCTGATTGATATTATAATAAAAACAAAATTAGTCATTCATCAGTTCATAAATTGGGATATTCATGTTTTGCTTACATAGTAAAAAATTAAATTACCTTTCAAACAAAAGGCTTTGAAACCATAGACTCCGGAACAGCAGCAGAGGTAGTAGTTTTGAATTGTTCGGGTCTTATTAGGTTCTTCGTCAGAGGAAGAGAAAGGTTGAATTCTTGAAGATGAGTTTGTAACAAGAGCATATTTTGATGAAGTTGTTCCAAATCTTGCATTACGTTCCAAGGAAGAAGGGTGGTGGTGGTTTGTTGAAGATGAGTTTCCAAAGAGAGCAAATTTTGTTGAAGTTGTTCATGATCTAGCTGTAATAAATTAATCCTATAGCGAATATCGGTGGCTGAAATACCAGCTGAGAGTAAAGAAAAGCCAACCAACAACAATAATAGAATTAACACAAACTTGCATGTGCAGTATACTGGGTCTTCATGGTTCCAATTTACTTCTTCTTCTTCTTCACTTATTTTGGTTTTGTAGTTCATCTTGTTAGATTCAAACTGATAAGAAGGTAGTCTTAGACTGTCTTCTTCTCTATTACTACTACTTCCAGATTTCAATAACGGAATATGCCGCATATTTTTTCTTCTTTCTTCTTCCTTTTCTTCTCTTATTTTTCTTCTTCTTCAAACCCTAGACCAGCATGCACACAATATAGGACTCTACAAGAGTTCTTCTAGGATTCTAAGATACTTCTTCAGTTCTTCTTCGACAGATGGTGAGATCCATGGGCCTTAACAATTTGGTTTCGATGAGGTCCATGGACCAAGTGAGCTGATTTTGAATGTTAATGTTATGCACTTATGCTGCATACTGGCAAAAAAAAATAATTTTTGGTACTTCAACAAAACTTTTACATTGTGAATTATTTGTAGTATAATCAAAGATATTGATCAATACGATTGTCAATGGGAAATTAATGATATATTTTTTTATTGGCAGGGATTTAATTTATATGGCAGTGTTGGTTGATTGATTAAATAATTTATATAGCCAAAAAAGATTGCATACAATTAAAGGCAAATTGGTGATTGTCCATCGATTTTAATTGCTAATTAGAGATTGCTTGGAAAAACTAAAACACAAGATCAGGTCAGGTTGATTCTCTTGGACAAGATATTTGTAACTTTGCAGGTGACTCAAATATGTTGAAGGAGGAGTTTGAAAAGGTTGCTTCTCTCAAAGTAGTGGACAATCTCGAATATTTTTGAAACTAGTGGGCAATCTCTAAATGGCAATTAAAACCAGTGAGAATTGCAGTAAGTTCGATATTGCGATCACGACTATAGATGTTCCAGTTTTAAAAGCCTCAATGTCACACCATCACTTAAGTTTTCAAACAGATATGCAACCTAGCTATATCATAATGCGTTCCTACCCTGTAATCTGTATTCAATTATTCATGTTTAACACAAGATATAGAAATCAACAACAAAACATGTAAACCAAAGGAAAATATGTTCTATCAATCCGAAACAACAAAACATGTAACACATAAACAAGGCCACAAAGATGATTACATTAATCCAGTTTCAGGACTCTACTTGACCCAGATAAATACCAGGCCCATAATACTCTAACCTAGAACCCAGACACGGTTCACACTTGACCCGTCTTCTTCACCCACAAGGAGCACCAACAGCAAAAACGATGTACTCTCCATCTAGCTCAAGCTGCTCACTTATCATAATACACCATACCAACAGAAACAAACCAGATCTATAAGAATAAACCAAATCAAATATAAAAATCTAATCTTTAACTCGATTTTGCCTCTAACTTGATTCTAAGTAATTCTTGCATTACATTGAGCGACTTTGGTGAAGATGAGTTTCTAAAAAGAGAAATTGAATTTGTTGGAAATCTTACTAGTAATACTAAAGTGATCGATGATCTTCAAAATAAAAGTATAAATTATTACAGAGTAAAGGAATTTTAGTCTACTAGTATTAGATTTCATACACACAATTGCCCACATTATAAATAAGTAATTCATTACTAATAAATAATAATTTCTTTCTTTTCTTCTTCTTCAATTTCGAAACCCTAAGCCAGCAAAATTAATGATTTGATTTCCGATCCCAGTATTTATAATAAAAAAAATGTCCTTGTTGGATACCATAATAACGATTTGGTTCAGTGAGATCCATGGACCTTATCCATGGATCCTTTTTAGAATGAAAAAGTCCAACAGTGGCTTATGAGCACACAGTCACACATGGTTTACTTAAATCTTAAAACAATCCATTGTCATAAATAAATTGTATGTCGTAGTTAATATTGTCATTTCGAGTGGAGTTTGTTGTCGAAAAAACAAACGACATTTCATTCAAGAAACAATGAGAAAGAATGCGCGGTTTGGGCATGGATCAACATGGAAAAGACCTACGGCATTCTGAAGGAAGGGTATGAGTTTGGGGAATTGATACATAGGTGGTATGATTTGTTCAGAGAGCTGTGAGAGGGGATGATTATACAGTGGTGCAGAATGTTCCTATGCAGGAGTTACAGCAGATGTCCAGAGCTAGGTAGTGCCAGTGTCCTAGCCTGGCAAGGGGAAGCAGCAGAAGAGCTTGAAAGACTGCTTTTATGTTTTCAAGTTTTTGTAACTGTTGTTATGATGTTAAGACCTGACGGTGAGATAAGAACGCTGATCAGGATTGTATTGTGAGTTCCTTGGAAGCGTAATAATACCTTACCCAAAAAAAAAAAAAATCACTCAACTCGAGGCAAAGATCACTGCTAGAAAATCCTAGCACCTAGCTGTTATATGTTTGAAGGTGCCGAGGTGGGATGATCTTTTGCAACAGTATGCGTGTCCCAAATGGTGTAGGCAAACATATTCTATAAGCGATGGGCCATGGCATCCATCACTCCATATTGAAGTAATATTTCAGAATCAGAATGAACAATATCCTAATTTCCAGCTTCACCTGAGCTTTTGATTCCTCATTTTAATACATGTTAAAATGGAATCACATTGTTTCAATTTTCATATCAAAATATATACTTCTTTTTTTTTTTTTTGATCGAATAGAAATTTTGTTAATATCTGGAAACCATAATACATCCGGTGCAGCAGGTGTTAATGACCCCGTCAGGTTACCTCAAAGAGAACCCCATACAAACACAAATTACAGTCAATAACACAACATCCTAACCTGAGGAGACTACCCAATAGCATAAACTTCAGACCAGTTGTAACTGTCTGCCATTCATTATCTTGCATCGCAGATTCTTGCCCTTCACGTGCTCTGTCTTCTGCATCCCTTTATTGCTTCCCTGTCTCTCTTAGAACAGAACATTCTGTCTTAGCTCAGGGTACCTGTGTCCTTGCCTAGCCTGCAGATTGTCTTTGCTAACCTTCATCGAAACCCAAAAGTAAAATATATACTTTTTTACCAAAAACAATATATCAAAATATATACCATGAACCTGCATACCACATAAAAAGTACTGGTCCTTTAATGTCACAGTGCACATACCAGAAAAAAGGGTGGACATGTTCTGTTTATCATTGTTGCCCATGGGTTGATCTTCTTCCAGTCATGAAGCTGGACCTTCTTACTATGCTTAAATCATAAAAATGACTTCTTTAACTGCATCATATTCTCCTCTATATGTGTTTTGTGTAGCTCAACTCTAAGTCCAACACTCGACTTCAACGTGTGAATAAGATAACCTCTCGATTCCCACTTAATAGTCATAATATGAAGCATTGTTGCATTCATCAGTATAAATTGCACAAATCTTATTTCGCATTCCTTTCCCATTTACCCATTTTAGTTCTGCAGTTATAAGGCTTGCTGAAAAAAGGACGTCGTACTCGTCTTCATGTGATAGTTCTTTTGAAGAGTCCCCCTCATCTTCTGAACGGCTCTACAAAGCGTAAAACATTCATCACAAAACAAAATGATTTACATATATATATCCCACCTAAGTTCTGACTACAAGATTTAACGGTATATATCCTATTCCCACTCAAATTCTTATTTGATCATTTTTGTTTTTTTATTAGATTATTGTTTTTAAGTAATAGATCTTAGGAATTCTTTACTAATAGATATATATTAGGAAACTTAGGAGAGATTAGTGGAAAGAATAAAACAAATATCTCGAACTGTAATTTGTTGTTGTGCTTCTTCCTAGTTCGTACGCCCACAAAAAAAGTCCAGAAGAAAAAAAGATATGTGACATTGTCCCTTCGTCTTCCTTCTTCTTTTTGTGGCCATGTCTTCCTAGTATCAAAGGTAATAACAAAACTTGACCTTCAACATATTTTCTTTTCTAATTAAATTAGAATATGTTTATTTTTTATTCAATTAGCTCCAGATTTGCATTCTTTACACAATATCCACTAAATGATTGATTTGTAGCCTGGAAATTGGGAGATCTTAGTCACATCACACAAATCTCTCGTACACCACATTTATTTAGCTTACCACAAATATTTTTAAGATTTTTTAGGTAAACCATAAATAAAATAAAAAAACAAAACTTTTAGTACACCACATTTTATTTTATTTTTTTAGTAATAAAATATGTATAGAAATAAATCTAAAGAATCTAGAAGATAGAAATAAATTTAAATAACAACAATATTTCTAGATAAGAGAGTTTACACTTTACATTTATTTACAATTGGAATCATAAAAAAACATTCAAATCTTAGATTTTAACTATTGCTCTCTTCATTAAAGGCATGACACTCCATATTTCTTTTTCATAAAAAATGTAAAATGAAGTTTTAGAAGAAGAAGAAGAGATTGCGGAAGAAAGTTGATTTTTTTTATTTTAGTATATTTTTAGTTAAAAAAAAAATGTATCTTTATTTGCTAACTTCAATTTAACAACGTTTCCTTATTTGCTACATTTTATATGGAAGTAAAATATTTAAAAGAAATAAAAAGAAATCATTGTAATGTGTGGTATGTCAAATAGAATAGTAAGGATAAATTCGTAAAAACATAATTATTCAAAATTTATCAAAAAATGTGGTGCATGAAAGATTTGTGTGGTGTGATTAAGATCTCCCTGAAAATTTTAGTATTGTAAGTATTTTTGCGAGTTTTTTCTACTTTTTTTTTTTTTTTTTTTTCTGAATATTACATTTTGCTCTATTAATAATATATGATTTTTTGTGGTCTTTATATTTACATTTTTTTGTTGTTTGCTAACTAAAAGTTTGCTCCCCTTGGGTGAAATTCCTGGCTAGGTACGCCACTGTCTGCTGCGAAAATCACTCTTATGATGTTCGACTTCACCGGTGAAAATAAAATCATTGCTGCGGTGAAGAAAAACCCTGATCTAGTCTTGATAACGACCTTCCTCAATATCCCATTCTCTCTCTCGCACCGGGATGTATTCATGTTGATTCCCATTAACAACTGCCTCATCAACATCCATGCCTAGAGCAACCATGACAATATTAAGGAGTTGACGAGTTGAGTCCACATTGTAAGGAGTAAATTCCACATTTTGTCGACTAAAGTACATATGCCTAGAGTCTCAAACATAGTTTCTGACACCTAGAAAAATCACACAGGCATATATTGATTGGTTGATGTAATATGATTTCTAAAAAAGTAAACAAAGAAATACATATATTAATTGATATACAAGCTAAATTCATGAAGTACCTTAAAAAGAAACCCACATGAGATAACCACCTTGATCAGATAAGTGGGTTGATTGCTACCATCTAATATGCTCATATACTATATGAGAACTCCATTAATAAAAACACTGTCATCTTGTCGACACATGTAGGTAATACTAGAGATCAAACCACATATAAGTTACAAAATGACATTGAATAGCCATGAACTCCAATACATATCAAGTTCAACTTGAAAAAGGTATAACCAAAAGTATACAAACTACTTATCATTATCCTCAAATTGGCACAATTGTTTGATATACCATAAAACAGGTACCGAAACAAAAACCAATAAGAGATCCAAATATTCCTTGGTTGACCACAATCAGTACTTTACCATACATGGCATATGATTGTTTTTGAGTCTCTTGGGATGTGGCTTCATACGATTGTTTTTTAGTCTCGGGATGTGGGGGCTAATGGGTTGCTTGGAGTATTATAATTAAGAATATAAACAACCAGCCACCCAAAAAATGCTACAACTCCAATCAAGCCAATAATTCTTTTAAAAAAAGTCTGAGGCCTAACATTGTTTGGATCTAAAAAAAAAACAAGATAAAAGATGACCAAAAAATATATATAATAATACCAGCTGACTAAAACACAGCCAAAAACTTATTTTAGAGCTTTTAAATCAAACAAGACAATACTAAACAACACAATATACGTTTATCAATTCATCAAGGTAGTTAAATCAATTGGTATATTTGGCTTATTTCATTTCTAATCTAAAATAAAACTAGTTTACTGTTTAAAAAAAAATCTTCATCAAGACTAGAGGCTATTTCTTCATCAAGACTGCGGTTGCTAATGGGGCATATGTCGCGGTGGAAGGTGTTGATGCATACTCTAGCCAAAGATTTGTTTGCAGATTATGGGAAGTGGGCAAGTGTAATTTTTAGTGTGATTTTGTATCCACCGGGATTCTTAGGAGGGTTGTACTGTGCTATATATTCACGATTCATGGTGGAGTATCTCGTTGATCTTTGTTCTTTTAAAGATAAGATCAATGGTTTATATATTTTTGGTTGTATCTTATTCAAGATACATTGGAGCAACATTGGTCTGGTAGCTATATTTAACCATCTTAAGTTTGATTTCATGTGGATTAATATCAACAATTACACATGGGTGGAATCAAGATTCTAGTAGGGTCGTAATGGATTGTTGGTGTGGTATTTGACCATTTAAATCAAAGAATATAGTAAAGAGGGACCACTCTAATCATATATCGGTAAATATTTGCCTTTTTTTGCAGCCAAAACAAGCAGGACCTAAATTGTGTCAAACAATCTATTATCAATGTGTCTTGACTATCTAATCCACGACCCTAACCATATAAGAAGAGATATATATTTTCGTCAATCCAAAGGCTTTGCAAAAATTTAGGGAAACCGAAAAAAAAATAAAAATGTTCGGAAGTAATTTCTCAAAATAAGTTTTCTATAAAAAGAGAAAGTAATAAGTACAAAACTAAAAATGTTTTTTTTTTTTTTTTTTGGCTCAACGGTTGCATCCCTCTCACACAATGGAGAGGGCATCGGTTCGAAACATGTCAATAGCTGATTGCTAGATATAAGTTTTCTCACCTAATTCTATTAAGGAATACAATTTTGTTGTAATCTTAGTCAGATGTTTGAATTTGACCTACTCGCCATCGACTAGTCGTACTAAATTGTGCTACAATAAATACACGAACAAAAATTTATTTATTCTTTTGTAGAGAGCATTTTTAGTGCAGCGAAATTTTAATGGATTGGGACTTTGGATATGATCAGGTGTGAAAATCCACTTCTTTTTTGGAAACACACATGTTTCATTAAGAATACGGATGACATATCTTATGTCATTTAAAAGATTTTCATAAGTTTATTTTGAAGTGATTGAATGATATATGACGGTTCAAATATTGAAAAAAATTGATTTATAATTTTGGAATTCTCCATTGAATAGATTTATACAATGATCTATGAAGGACTAAAAAAAGCCATTCTACATTAAAAATGTTTTAAGCGCATTAACCATGTAAAGTGAATTTGTCCACCTGCACGTAGATATCATATAAATAAAACATAGCTTCAAAAGAGATTAAACTTAAAAGAGAAACTCTACTAGGTAGAGAGTTCATTGGGAAAGTGATGATTTTTTATTAATAATTGGATAGCATGTTTTTTTTTGTATAGAATGACATGTTCTTAAGATAATGATGTATATACATATAAATTAAAAAGCTCATTATTAACCAATTTCAACAACACTACTCGCTTAAATATAGTCTACCCTTTTAGAAGTAATAATAATAATCTATCATTTGTTTAACGAAAAATCTCAATTCATGGTTGCATTCGAGGATTTCTACATGGATATGTTTAATTAATAAAATCTAAATTTTTCCAAAAATATGTAGTATTATTAGAATATATAAATTCACGAGAGAAGGCTCACAATAAAAAAACGATTGAAATCTAACTCAAGAAAAAAAAGGGGTTTCTTATTCAAAAGGACAAAAACAGATTGTTTCTTATTGAAAAAGGTTTTGAAGTCAACAAATTCTATACTAAAATACCCACCCTAATCATAGTACGATTATAGGTCAAATCATATATAACAAATATGATGCCTTGAACAAAACATTATAACGTAGGTTGGGAGTGATTCACCCTAGTGGGAAAGGGCAAAGTCAGAATTGCACAAAAACTTAACACTATGATTTGACCTAAAATCAGAAGTCTTTGTCCTTTTCAATAAGTAAAAAAAAAACTGCATATCCTTTTTAATAAGGACTTTTAATAAGATTGTCCTTATGGAGGGTTGACTCAAAAGAGATTGTCCTTCTCACCAAAAAAATCATGATGTGTGTCCTTCTCAAAAGTTACTTGAAAAAAAACCCTCAATATTGATTCTGTTAGCTGCAAATTAATTCAGTTGCTCCATTTTAAATTCATTAGCCCTATAACAAAGGAACTATCACAACTCCACCATGTGTGTTAGTACATGATCTGTATCGAACACACTTAAATACCATACTAACTTCAATTATGAACGCATGGTTATCTTCACGTTACTGGCAATTAAAGCACATAAAACTAATGAAGTGTTTACCATGCTTACGTGGTAGTGATGTACTCATGTATATATGATATGCAATTTTTAATAGTAAATCAACTTTATAAACAAAATATATACAAAACCAAACCTCCTTTCTAGCTAATCAGCTGGTTTAGATTTAGTATTTAATTACTTTCAATGTAGTTTGATTCTTTTTATTTCAAAGTTCTTGAGTTTTAGTTGTTGTGTTTGTATATCATGTTTGGGTTAGTTCAACTGATTTGTGTGTTTAGGTCATTTAAAAAAATATAATGTTTGTTTTCTGTAGATTTGAGAGAAATGAATAGGCAAATACGTTTAAGAAAACTTCATGGTCTTATTGGAGCATTTGTCTTTTGGAATGCTTTGATGATATACTCTGTGTCTCTTATACCATTCCAACCATTGTCGAGAAAAATCGATACATACGACCTTATTATATTCTTGGACTGTTAGTTTATATAGATATCTTTATAGTGGTAATTGGATGTACGGTTGCTACA
Source organism: Aquilegia eximia (assembly GCA_023053565.1). Lineage (NCBI taxonomy): Eukaryota > Viridiplantae > Streptophyta > Magnoliopsida > Ranunculales > Ranunculaceae > Aquilegia > Aquilegia eximia. The sequence continues at coordinate 16,270,913 of JALIGU010000007.1, forward strand.
TGTTCAATACTATGTCTCAAGTCCATATTCTCTTTTTACCATTTTTGAAGATAATGACCAATGGTTGATGTATTTTCGTTTATATCTATTACAAAATTATGTAGGACATGTTTTGGAGTAAAAATATCAATTAAAATATCAATTTATATTTGAATCTCATAGAAATTTTGACATAATCTTCAAATTAACTCGGATCATTACAAAAATTCTCTGCTTAAATAACTTTTAAGAGTTTTCTTTCGATTTTGTCTCTTCTTTCTCTTTTATGTGCACCATCTTCTCCATACCGTTATTTATTTTAATATTATCCTTTGTTTTCTTGGAATTTAGATTCCAGAATCCAAACACAGTCTTAATAAGGAAAAGAAAAAATAATGAATAACAATGTCACAACGGTTGGCTCAAATGAATATGTTTTTAGAAAGATTGGTTTTGCTAGCGCAACTTGTCCTCCATTTTTATGTAATTCTTTGAACTGATTAATAAAATATAACGCGGTCCTCTAACTTTTTATAATTTCTTAAATTCTTTTCAATAAATTTTTTTTGGGATTAAAAAAATAACATACGGATTAAACAGGGGATGTGAATGTGCGATATGTAATACTGGACCACCATATAACTGAGTTTTTGAACTTAGGTTCCTCATTTCAAAAATTCCAGACAAAATTAAAAATGCAATTTTTAACACCAATCACCAAACGATACTTCAAACAAATCACTCGATTTTCTCATTTCCAAATCATTCTCAATTATCAAACTTCTTATTCTTCTTCTTCCACCAATCAATTTCCACCAATACCCTTAAACCCTAATTCAATTACTAAACCTACTACTAGGGTTTATAATTCTTCAATCAATAAACCCTTTGAAACCTTAAATTCAACTGATTTCAATCATCAAACAGTTAAAGAAACAATCTCAAGTTATGGTAGTGATTGGAAACGAGCTTATGAGTTTTTCAATTGGGTTGAAAATGAATTTCAATTTAAACACAATATTGATACTTACAATCGTATGATTGATGTATTAGGTAAGTTTTTTGAATTTGAACTTGCTTGGAATTTAATTGATACAATGAAATTGGATAAATTGAATTATCCTGATCATACTACATTTCGCGTTATGTTTAAACGTTATGCTGCTGCTCATATGGTTAATGAAGCAATAAGTTGTTTTAATCAAATGGGGGAATTTGGTTTAAAAGACGAAACTTCGTTTACGAATTTAATTGATGCTTTATGTGATTATAAACATGTCATTGAAGCTGAGGAATTGATTATGGGAAAGGATTCGCCTTTTAGGATTAATACTAAGTTGTATAATATAATGATGCGGGGATGGTTAAAGATGAGTTGGTGGGGTAAATGCAGAGAGTTTTGGGAAAGTATGGAAGAAAAAGGTATTCAACGTGATTTACATTCGTATTCTATATATATGGATATTGTTTGCAAGTCAGGGAAACCATGGAAGACGGTTATGTTGTATAAAGAGATGAAGAAGAAAGGAATTCAATTGGATGTTGTGGCGTATAATACAGTTATTCGTGCCATTGGTCTGTCTGAAGGTGTAGATATGTCGATGAGGCTTTATCGTGAGATGATAGAATTAGGATGCAAACCGAATATTGCAACTTATAATACAATTATCAAGCTTTTGTGCCAATCAGGAAGATTGAGACATGCGTATGCGATGCTTAATCAAATGCCTGAGAAGGGTTGTTTTCCTGATGTGATTACATACCAATGTTTTTTTGGAACTCTTGAGAAACCTAAAGAAATGCTTAAACTATTCGACAGGATGGTTGAGAGTGGTGTTCGTCCAAGGATGGATACATATGTTATGCTTTTAAGAAAATTTGGAAGATGGGGGTTTCTTCGTCCAGTATTTATAGTTTGGAAGAAGATGGAAGAACATGGATGCAGTCCGGACGCATTTGCTTACAATGCTTTGATTGATGCCCTGATTCAAAAGGGTGAGGTTGATATGGCACAAAAATATGATGAAGAAATGTTGGCTCAAGGACTCTCTGCTAAGCCACGGAAAGAGTTGGGTACAAAGCCTTTGGGTGTACAATCTGATGACTGTCAATGATGTTTAGCTTCCACTTCTGTCAATAACTGTCTAACTTGACTTGAAATATCTTTGATGTTGAAGGAAAAGGTGTTTGAGTTCTTCTGTTAAAGAAATGTATTTATCTGTTGCGCTTTTCTCGGTCCAGAGTCAGCGAACTTGGCCAGCTTTATTATTGATGATTTGATCAGCAATAGAAGTGTAAAAGAAGCTTTACAAACACAAAGTTCTGAAGCCGAAATGGTAAGTTGACAACTTGACATATGGAGATAAGTTAGCTCCAATGTTGGTCCAATTGACTTGTGTGTTGATGTGTGTATTGGCTTCCTGTCGAGCAGTGGAGTTTTTACTGTTGCTTCTTTTTACAAACGTCTGGTGGAGTTCAATGGAGTAAATGATTCCCTAGCAACCTAGTATGGGAAGTTGGGAACATGACTTTCTTTACAAGATTAAAGTTTTTTTTTTCTGGTGTATGCTTTGGGATAGAATACTATCAGAGGATAGATTGAAGAGGTTGGATTTGAGCGTCCGAAGCAGATGCTTACTTAGCAAATCTGAGGAAGAGACTCTTCACCATTTATTTTTATCTTGCTCCTTTGTGCAGAAAGTGTGGCAATGGGTTTCAAATGGAATAGCAGGTCACTATGGCAGAATGGAGAAAGTTCAGAGTGTCAAAGAATGCTGCAAAGATGGCCAAAGGTGAACACTTCGAGATGGGGTGGAGTACTGTAGGAGTATCTCCGTATGTGGTGATCTGGAATATATGGAAGGCTCGCAATGATAGTATTTTCGTTGGAAAAGATTTAGCTCCAGAGAAAGTATGCCTAGCAGTAATGGAATGCTTTGGTACTGATCTATGGGAAAGATAGAAAGCAGTGTGCGGCGTTTTCAGGAGCTCTTTCTAAATTGGCCACTGGTGGTGACTGGTATGGCAACACTTATTCTAGCAATGCAAAGTCTCACAGGAGCAGTGGCAATAGCTCTTTGGCTTGTTTTCACTTATTCCAAGACAAGGTGGAGACAAACAAATTGTAAGTGCAGCAAACGATAGTCGTGAGCAGATGTGGCAGGCTGCAGACTTGGAAGGAAAGAAATAATGTCGTTTTTGAGGGACCAAGTATAGTCAAAAGAAAGTGAAGTGCATGGTGAAGAAAGGCATTGTTGATTCAAGCAAGCTAAATTCATCTTGTATGAACAACACTATCAACGACTTGATGGTTTTAGCTAGGCTTGGGATTGGATGCAGACCCAAGCCGAGTATAGTTATCAAAACTGTGTCTTGGATCCCACCTGACGCAAGGATCATGAAAGCAAACTGTGATGTAACTTCAAGGGGAAACCCAGAACAGGTAGGTTCAGGAGTAGTATTCAGAAATCACAAAATTTTGTAGGTGCACTAATGAAAGATTTGGGGCATGCTACAAACTACGAAGCAGAAACTGAAGCCATGGTGATAGCACTTGAGGCAGCAGAAGAACATAGATGTGAAAGAATTGTCAGATTCAAAGGCAGCAGTAAAGGCATATCAAAGTCGCAACATTCCATGGGAGCTTCATACCAAACGGTCAAGGACCTATCAACGGCTACAAGATGTCAGAATTACTCACCTGTACAGGGAGGGCAACTTCAATGTGGAGACGGTGGCAAAACATGCAGCTAATCTGGTTAGAGGGGAGATGCAATGGAGTTGGACACAACCAAGCTTCTTGAAGATTTTGGAACAGCCAGGGCATACTCATTTTAGGGAACTTAATTTTGTAATGGGAGTGGTATGCCACTCCATACCACTCCAGTGTCTAACTTGTAACATTCTTGTCTCTATTTCTGATTAATACAGATTCACACTTTCGTGTGAAAAAAAAGAATTCATGTGCTTAGCTTCCACTCTGTCAACAACTGTCTAACTTGACCACTTGACCTGAACTATCATTCATATTGAAGAAAAAGGTGTTCGAGTTCATCTGAGAGAGAAATGAATTCATCTGTTGTGTAACGTTCTCTGTCCGAAGATATAAGAAGTCATCCAACTTGGCCATCTTTATTATTGATGATTTGATCGGCAACAGAAGTTTAAAAAAAACTTTACATACACAAAGTTCTGAAGCCAAATTGGTAAGTTGACAATGACAACTTGACATATGCAGATAAGTTAGCTCCAATGTTGGTCCTATTGACTTGTGTGTCAGTGTTTGTTGGCTTACGTTACGAAGGCAATTCTCAAGTAATGATCTAAGTTAACTAGGCCAGGTCTCATCAGTCCATCTGTTCATGTAGTTGTTAGGCTATGGGCCTTTGGCGTTGTGTAATGCTTACACTTTATATTTACTTGATTAGAGAATGTTCATTGTTGAATTTGTTGCTGAAAACATGCTTTACTGGTCCTAAGATGAAAGGGTCGTGTTTGAAGAAGTTGAGGGAAGATGCAATAGAGTATTGAAACTCAGTTTTACTGGTCCTAAGATGAAAGGGTCGTGCTTGAAGAATTTGACGGAAGATGCGAAAGAGTATTGAAACTCAGTAATATGTGCTTGATGTAGAACAGAAGGTCTGAAGGTCTGAATGCAGTAATATCCAAGCAGATTTTTTATTTAGAATTTATTGATACACAACAATGCAGAATGTATCAATATATATATATATATCCAAGCAAAAGCAAAAACATTGCTCACAAAGGCTTACATAAATGAATCAAAACAGAAAATTTTGTATTGATTTATGATTTATATTTGCCGAAAACCTATTTCTATTCATTTTGTCAATAAATTTTTCTTTGTGCACAATCTTTTGATAGTGATTCAAATTGAATTCAATCGAGCACGGCAAGTTGTTGATATTCTGGACCTTCAAGGGCCATTTCCATTACAGCTTCTGGACTTGGAGCAATAATATCTTCCTCATTAAGAAACAAAGTCATCATATTCTTTGCAAATCCACTAACCAGAGCCACACCCTTCTGATCACTTGCCACAGGAGTCGCCTCGGAGTCTCTAAGGTTCCAAAACACTATCTCAGGTACTGTATATCCACTTTTCTGAAACTTTTGTTGTATTACTTCATAATCTGTGTTCCAACTATTGTCTTGTTGCCTCCCTGCATTGTATGGGTTGTAACCATACTCAAAGTTAAAACGATTTCTTCCACTAGCAGCATCGAATTCCATGTCGCTGAAAACGAAGACTTTCTTTATCATCTTGTCAGTACTTAAGTTCCCAGCCTTAGCTACTTGCAAAATCATGTCAAAAACTTTCTGAAAATTGGTGTTCATCCCCCACTGCATCTTCTTAATTGATTGAGCCTTTGACCGCAGATCATCTCCTTGGATAATATGAAGCTGAGGATCTGCACTGAAGGTTATTACCCTGCCTTTCCATGGATGTTCACACAATTCTGAGAGCAAAAGACCAAGGGCTACAGCTACATCCATTGGTGTACCAGCCATGCTTCCAGAAACATCGCAAACTGCAATACAATTTTTCAATTTTCCCTTTGCGGAGAGATCATTAACCATCCGCTTCCATTGCAGTTCAGCAACTACACCACCATCTGATTCATGTTTTTCTACACGTGTAATAATCTCATGTGGAAGCAATGCTCCAGCAGCAATCTTTGCTTCTCCGCTTGCAACCTTGCTCAAGAAATCATTGAATCTTTCTTCGTCATGTTTTAGAAAATGCTTCTTGTAATTGGTCATTGCTACAGAGGGGACTCTACCATATGGAAGTGTGTTCCACATGTTTGAACTCATGTATACCTCTGGCAATTCTAAAATTTGACGAAGAGGAACAAGAACTTGTTTCCTGAGACGATCGCGAACTCTGAAAGCATAATGAGCTTCTTCGATTCCTTCATATTCAGGATAGGAATCACGGGTGAATACTCTCCTGGCAATGCTTTCACATAGAAGAATACTTTTATCAAAAGCCGAATCTAAAGAAGGACACCACTTGGCAGCTAAGCTGATCTTTCCAGTCTCACCAGAATTCAAAGACTTGAGATCAGCAATCAAATAATCCGCAAAGGCTTGAGAGATCTGATCATGCAAGAATCGAAAATCTGGATCACGAGAGTACCTCTCAAACGCCTTTTTAGCCTTGGCAACTTCTTTCTGCTTCCTAAGATCTCTAGCTGTTTCTACTTGGATCTTTACTTTTTCCATCTCAGCTGCAAGTCTCGTCGCTAGGGGTATTTTTGATTTGTTTCTTCTTGGTTTAACCACTCTCTTTTCTTGGTATGGATTATATTTATATTTCTTTCCTCTTTTATTTCTAAGCATTACCTTCGGCATCCTTGGCTTCTTTCTACTTCTACGTTGAAACTCTTCTTTTGCCACTTTTCTAACCTCAGATCCTTCAAGAATTCGATAAAGAATCTCTGGCAAGTCTTTAAAGTAACCAAACTTCGCAATCGACTTCACGTTACAAGCTAGGGTTTTAGGGTGGTGCTTATGAAGCCATAAAGCTGCAGTATAAAACCCTTCTTTATCTGACTTACCAGTACCTCTAACACCTCTTAGATGACAGATTAGCTTGAGAGTTGTCAGATCATTGTGATTCCATGCCAACTGCAACCGTTCAGTGATCGAGTCTGCAGGTGTACTAGGTACTATATGGAAAAAGAAATCAAGACATGGATTACTAGTAGACAAGAAGGTAGCAGATCCATTCTCAGTATAACCCCTAGTTGGTGGTGGAGGAACTTTTCTTTTATTGAAATTGGCTACCATAAGATCCATGAAAGGATCACCAGATGCCGAAGAAGACGATGATGAAGCTTTTTTTACAGGCTTGTCATGGAGTTCTGGAGGACCTAAGAGTTGACAAGAAGGAGGAGTAGCCATTTCTTTCTTAGGGTTTGTTTTTGGATTTGGTTTTGTGTGTTGACTTGTTTTGATCTATATTCTTGTTTGTTTATGTGAGAGAAGTTTCAGAAATCTCTGCTATATATTTGTGCCAAATATCTATCCTTGGGCACCAAGGAATTTTTTCTTTGGCACCAAGGAATTTTTTCTAAGATCACATACTCCCTTTCCTACCATCCTATACCCTATACAAGTGCAAATCTTTCTAAATTTCTGGGTTTATGAAGATTAATTATTTATTAACAGAAACTAAAATATTGATGCTTGGATTAATTATATTAACAATTTCTGGGTTTATGAGAATGTTTGAGTCTTGGGATTTAATAATAGTTGATATGAATTTTACTTGTAGGCCTAGCAAGCAAATTTTAGCAATTTTGAATCTTCACCGGAAAATAATAATAATTCTAAATTGAGTTTGAACTTTGAAGTATTACTAACCAGTGCGACTCTCTCAAAAAATCTACAGAATTTCAAACTGGTAACAAACTGATGAACTAAGAAGAATACTGTATTTTGGTGTTCATTATACCATTATTTTGGTTTTCAAATACATTTCATTATACCGTGTTGTCTTTTGTTTAGCACTGTGCCATGCATGAACTAGGACAGAGTATTAGTGACGGCATGAATGAGTATTAGTGTATGTCCGATTGCCTAAGCAAACCAGAAGATTAACATCACTCCCGATCGCCTAAGCAAACCAGAAGATTAACATCACTCCGGAACCTATTTCTTAGAACCACTACAACAAAATGTGACATCAGAAGACTAGCATTTCACCCAAAAAGCTATTTTTTGGATCCACTGCAACAAATGCATGCACATTAGGACAGTTCCTACTTCCTCTGTAAAATGTTGAACACAATTTGCTACACAATTGGACCAGTTTCACCTTTGCTTACTAAAGGGCATACAATCGCGGTGAGTAATTTGAGTGGAAACTATACAATAAAGAGGAATGCTGCTGCGCAAAACATTTGCCCATGTAGGATTAACAAAACATGCAATAAACCTAACTGTTGCTTTGGCTTCTAGGCAAAATATCTGCCCAAGTAGGATTAATAAAACGTGAACTAAACCTAACTTCACTTCTCTGAACGCATATAAACATAAACTAGCAGTGCCTTTGTGATTGGGGGAAGGCAGTCAAGTGAACTAGGAACATGATGAACTGAATAATACAGCTAGGAAATGGAGTGTAATATGCACAAGTTACACTGAAGGGGTTTGACCGTTTGACAGACAAGATACCAATTGCAGTCCAGAGCTTACCAGACTAGCATTACAGATCACACATTTACTACATGCACAAGTGCATACAAATCCACGAATAAACTAACTGAAAAATATCAACGAACTGTTCCTTTCACATGTTGTAGTTGACAAACACAACTACAACTGCAATAGCACAAGTTGAGAACATAAATATAGCTTAACATACTCTGCAGTTTAAAAGCGCAAATAAAATACTTTCAGTTTTAACAAAATCCTCGGACTAAGAGACTAACAATTGTCATGCAAAACTTTGAAAAGACACCTAGACGCCTAGGAAAGCTTTTTTCCCAGATCCACCAGAAGATCCAGCTGGAATAACCTTCAATACATTGAACCTCACAGTTTTTGACAATGGCCTGAAGAAAAAGTTATGAATACATTAATTAGTTGTGCAGGAACAAACAAGCATTACAAAGCAATAATAGAGTCTAATGTACAAACAGAAGGTCATTAAAAGCTGTCTAACCTGCATTGCCCAATGATAACATGATCTCCCTCCTTGACACGAAAGCATGGTGATACGTGTGCTGGGATGTTAGAGTGCCTCTTCTCATACCTAAAAGGGTAAAGCCATAAAAAAGTTAAGGTCACTTGACATAACACAGAAGGTGAAGTTTTTATATTAAACAACCAACTGAAATATGTTCTTACCTCTGATATTTCTTAACATAATGAAGGTAGTTTCGGCGAACAATGATGGTCCTAACCATCTTGGCACTGTGACAAGTACCAGCCAGAATACGACCCCTCACAGAAACATCGCCAGTAAATGGGCATTTCTTGTCAATATATGTCCCTGCATACAAAAAATGAGAATGCAATCATTATAAAGCAAGAAATATTTCGAATGTATAACCTGAATGTATTAAAAATGATAATAACCACTTGATTCAATTTTATTGATTTCCTTATAATCATGTTTCTTATACAGATTAACTTTAGTTGCCACTATATAATGTACAATAGAACATCAATCACACAGACCTATCTAACTTACATTAATGAAAGTCAACACTTCTCTTGTCCTAGTGTGTGCACCCAAACAAGTTCTTACATCTCTCATTATTGAGAGTAATTTAAAATGGTTTTATTACCCAGAATTTTTTGGACAACCATAAAAGTCTTTAATTCTTCAACATCTTAGCATATCAGTATATAATAATTCCATTAATCCTTTTAGAATTTGAAGTAAGATAATGCTGGATATAACTGCATACAATGTGGATATCATACTATGTATAAACAAAGAACCATTACATATAATGGATGTGCAAAGACAAAAATGAAGATATATAAGAATAAACCTTTCTCATGGCATGGTATTAATTGGTATGCATAACAACAATGTAATAGCAATTGTTTCATTTTCTCGTTGTATCATAAGCAGATTCACGTATCACTAGGGAATAACAAGCAATTCAACACAAACCATATCCCAAATGTCAAATTATAAATCCAACTCATAAAATATCCTCATTAAATCATATAAAACACTGTATAGTCTGGTTCAATATCATTTCCAGTTTCCAAACTTATTCACTCAACAATTTCCTTCTACAACATCTCAAACAAAGATCATTTCTAACTAGCACAACATATCAGAATCAAATGTAATAACTAAAACCAAACCTATTACCTTCGATCGCTTCTCTTGGAGTCTTAAATCCCAATCCAATGCTCTTAAAGAAGCGGTTTCCACCTTTTCCAGGTCTCTTCCCTTTCCCTGATTTCTTCGAGCTATCAATCAAATCAAATAAAACAAAACTCAAATTCAAAAACAAAAAAAAAAAAAAAAACCCTCATTAAACAACAAAAATACAAAAAACCCAAATCAATATTTCAATTTCTTTACCATAAAAACACCTTGGGTTGCTTCAAAAAAGCCTTCTCAGTCTACAATAACAAACACAAAAACCATTAAAACCAAAATGAAGATTTTCTCAACAGAAATAAACAATCAAAAGCTAGATCTATAGAGAAAGAAACAGAAATAAAAGGGTTAAACCTGTTCTGCCATGTTGTTCGAGAGGTTTTAGATGATTAAAGGGAAAAGGGGAGGGGAAGATGAACACTGTGCTGCTGCTATAAACCCTAAATCGAGAAGAGAAGGTTTTCTTATCACTAAGAGATGTTTTTATATATATATGGTTGAAGGGTGCCCTAAAATTTAATTGACTAAAATGCCCCTTGAGTCACTTGATCAATATTTGTACCCATGAATCCTTAAATGTACCCCAACTCATCGTTTTCAATTCTTCTTCCTAAAACCTTCTCTAAAACCCAACTCTTCTCTCTCTCTCTCTCTCTCTCTCTCTCTCTCTCTCTCTCTCTCTGAGTTCAGCTTACTCTGTTTGTGTTTTTTTATTGAAGTTCTTCAGGTTGGTTAGTGAATGTTTCAACTTTTCTAATTTTAATAATAATAATTATTATTATTATGTAGATAATAATTATTTACAATATTCTGTAAATATTTGTGAATTTGGGATAATTTAATTCCTTGCAAGGTTTCATTTGCCATTAACATGAATGATTATATGTTGAATTTCAATTTCATTTTCTCTGACGACTTTATTTATTTATTTTATTTTATTAATTAGTGTAGAAGAAATGGTGTTTTAATAAAATTCATGATTATAAAGTTCATTTGGTATCCATTTCTATTAATAAAATTCATTATTGAAGCCTTTTGTTGTCTACCCATTTCTTGTATTTGTCATTAGAGATTGTTTGGGGAGTTTTGTGTGTAATGCATTCGTGTTATACTTGTGCTGAATTACATATCAATAAGCGAAGTTTGTCGTTTTTGGGTATTACTGTATTAGTGTGTGTTTTAAAGTATATCAGTGGTATTCTGAGACTTTGTTATTCTTGCTTTGACACTAATGAGTAAGTTCTTGTCCGTGATCGGTCCTCGAGTAGGTTTCTGACAAGGTACTGCCATAATTTGAATGATTTTACTCTATAACTATTTTAATCCAAACAATTTTAAGTAGCAAATTGAGATTTATTTGGGTATAGAGTTTTATTTTCTGTGGTAATCATGTTTAAAAATCCTATCTACAAATTTATGGAAACAAAAACATCTACTTATCATTAGTGTCCTATTGGTTGCTGCGCATTGATGTTGGGTTTGTATTGTTGCAGATATTGTGTTTCATTTTCAGTTCGACAGCATCAAGTGATTACATGCAATGGAGATAATAGAATCCATCCACGACATTCCAGTGCAAGATCCCCCAGAGGAAGATTTCTCTTCTGCTGATCTTGGCTGGACTAAGTATGGAACTGATGAACACCATGATGATGTTGCCCTAATTCCATATGATCGACTGGAATCATTTATAATTGGAGAAAGTTCGTGTGCAGAATGTCCAACACGGTTTCATATTGAAAGAGGAAGAGCACGTAAAGAAGGAACTTTGAAGACTTATAAGAGTGATGAGTATCTGTTGTTTAGGGTGTAAGTAACTGTTAATTTGCAAATTTCATGTTGGTATTTAGTTTTCTGTATTTTGATATTTTAGTTTCTTTGTTGCTAACTTTATTTACTTGTTTCTATTTAAAGCTATTGGTGTTCCTTTGGTCCAGAAAATTATGGAGAGGGTGGTGGTATTTTATACAGCAGGAGATATCGGTTGAATACCAGAAACCGAGCTGCCAGACCACAATCCATGCGGGGTTGTACCTGTCATTTCACTGTGAAGCGACTGTATGCCCGTCCATCTGTTGTACTCATCATATACAACAACAGACGTCAGCATGTAAATAGCTCTGGTTCTATATGCCATGGGCCACTGGACAGAGATGCAATCGGCCCTGGTGCCAAGAAGGTTCCCTACAACTGCGATGAGATTCAACAACAAGCAATGTCAATGATCTATCTTGGCATGTCTGAGGAAAACGTGAAACAGAAATATATAGAAGGGATACAGCGTTATTGTGGTTCAGATGCGAAAGTCAGTAACCATGCATCCCAGTTCGTTCATAAACTCGGAATGATTATCAAACGGTCAACACATGAGTTGGATCTCGATGATCAGGCTAGCGTACGCTTATGGGTTGCACGAAATAGCAAGCTAAAGTTTTTTTATCAGGATGCTTCGGAAAATAGTGCCTTTATATTGGGGATCCAATCAGAGTGGCAGCTACAACAAATGATTCGTTTTGGAAATCAGAGTCTCATTGCAGCTGATTCAACCTTTGGCATTAAGAAACTCAAGGTAAGCATAATATATTTTTGGTTATTTAAACAAGCTCCATGAATTATATGTCAAATATAGCTATCGTGTGGCATGTCTTTAAATGGCAGTATCCTGTGTGCACGATTCTTGTGTTCGACTCGCAACAACATGCACTCCCTGTTGCATGGGTCATAACTCGTAGCTTCGCCAAGGAAGATATATCTAAATGGATGAAAGCTCTTCTTGACAGAGTTCGTAGTGTTGATTCTTCTTGGAGGATTAGTGGGTTTCTTGTTGACGATGCAGCTGCAGAATTTGATCCAATCAGGCAAGATGCTCTTGACATGAATACTTGGACTATTTTAAATTTTTGTTTTGTAAAAACTAAAAAGATGTCCTTGTCTTAGCTAAATAATATTGTTTTTTCAGGGATATATTTTCCTGCCCTGTTCTGTTTTGCCTCTGGCGTGTTCGTAGATCATGGTTGAGGAACATTGTCAAGAAATGTACCAACATTGAAGTTCAGCGTGAGATTTTTAAACGTCTTGGAAGAATTGTGTATAGCATTTGGGGTGGAATTGATTCTGTGGATGCTATGGAGGAGTTCATCCAGGATTTTGTTGACCAAACTGCATTCATAGAATACTTTAAAGCCTCCTGGGTGCCTAAGATTGGTAATTTGGCAAAAGCACTAAATCAGTTCCTGTTTAATACTTGGTTTCGTGGTTCACAGCTATGAACTTCTTCACTTGCTTGTTTTTCTTCTAACTTTGTTTCTTTATTCTGGCTAGAAATGTGGCTCACAGTTATGAAAACTCTTCCACTTGCAAGCCAGGAAGCGTCTGGTGCCATTGAATCATACCATTTGAAACTGAAACAAAAGCTATATGATGATTCACATCTCAGCGCACTCCAACGAGTTGATTGGTTGGTGCATAAATTGACTACTGAATTGCATTCGAGCTACTGGCTAGATCGTCATGCAGATGAAACTGGTTCTTTTCAAAATGTCAAGGAAGAATATATTGCTTCCACCTCCTGGTATCGGGCTTTGCAAATTCCAGACACAGATGTCATCTTGGATGACAAAGACCACCTCTTTGCCAAGGTTGCAAGCCAGAAAGGCACTAGTCATGTAGTGTGGAATCCTGGGTCAGAATTTTCTTTCTGTGATTGTGCATGGTCCATGAAGGGAAACCTCTGCAAGCATGTTATGAAGGTCAACACGATCTGTCATAATCGTCAAGGTTTTGAAGTGTCCATGTCATTTCTCTCGTATAAGCAAATCTTGAGCGATCTTTTGCAAAAACCAATTGATGATTCATTTTCACTTGATCTATCAACAGCCTTGACTCAACATGTGCTTGACCGAATGAAGAGGCTAGTTGAATTGAATGATTCAAAAGGTATTGCCAATGTAGTTAGCACTCTCCCGCTAAAGTGGACTGCTAAGAAACGCAGAAACTTAAATGGCATGCCATCTTCGAATCTGGCCCTTCCTTCTAATTTGAAGAGTAGATCCAAGAAAGTTGCTCCCAAGAAAAATCGGAAGCGGAAGAGACTTTCACGGTTAATGTGATTGTTGCAATGTCTATGATGAAGGAAGCATTATAATTTATGGTAAATTTTTGGCTTTTTGCTCATTGTTATTCAAGTCCTGATTCTTTTTATGACCTAGGTCATCTATTAGACCATTCCTGGTATCATGTAATACTAGTGCAGGGTGTGAATTAGAGTGTAAAGATGTATAGTAATTTTATGGAAACAAACTTCAGCTCTTACAGATAGGCGAATGTCTGTAAAAATGACAAAATCATGCTGTCAAGTGTTATCAATGAATTCGTTTCCCCAATGGCCAATAGTCCAATACACAAAGCACTGTGCTATTACATTTTAATTTTTAAACACTGCAGCCCGCAATGTTATATGATATATCAAGCAGGGCCTAAGGTTTTCAGTATGTTGTCTGTCTGATGTTTATACAATTTCAAATTCCGTGGTATGTTTCTCGAACAGGAGCTAGAAGGTGACATTTTTGCTAAACCTACTCTCATTACAACATTTTTGTGAGGGAGCATTAAGCTGAAGCATTACCAAAAACTTTTGCTTCTTCTGTCTACTGTTCTTTAATTTATTTTCCAACAATATATACACAAAGTAAAAGTACATGATTTACAATTGTTGCTAGTCTCATTAGTAATTCTTCCTAGAAAAGTTTCCTCTTCTATCTCCCAACCTTTTGAAGAAATGGGTACTTTCAAATGTCTTGAGTTTTGTTACACAATACAGATGACAAACATATTTACAAGTGGATGAATCATCAAATTGTTACTTTGAAAGTTCAAAATTCCCAATTACAATGAATAAATTGTGTAGAACTGGGAAAAAGGAATCTGTTGGGAAGTTACTCATTAACAGCACTCCTAATATAATGTATGTATTATTTTGCTCACCCAAATGATGGAGTTCCAAACATTCTCTTTAATAAATATAAAGTTACATAGACAGAAGCCTACTCTTTCCAAAAGAATAAAGAACCGGCCCTCAACAAAACAACCTATTTGTCTCTCCACATATCAATCCTGATGTATAAATAACCTGCTTAAAACTAAACAAGGATGCGGAAAAACATCTTATTGAACTTCCCCTGCACTGATGGTGCGATCTCCTCTGAAAAAAAGACCTAGTAATGTAAGCTCGAAAAGGCGATGGAAAGCCCCAAATTACAGTCACTGGACATGTATGCACATTGAGCACGAAAACAAAAACAAAAACCTCCAAATCATGGCAGCAATGTTGTAGAAAGAAACAAGAATGTGATTCCTTGTTTGAAATTATATCTTCCTCCCTCTGGCAGTAATATAAATATGGGAAGTCCATACATCTACAATCTGAAGGAGTGAAAAGTTCTTGCCTCAATCACCCAGAGTCCCACACTGCCTTATCAACAATTATATGACAGCCATGATGGTATAACCAAGTAAGTCACTCCTTCTGCATCAGGGAAACAAAACCTCAATCAGGACATTTCACAGAGAAAAAACACCCTTATCCAAGGGGAAAAAGACTTGATACTTCAGAAATCAATATATAACAGTATACCACCAACACAGCTAAACTGGGTCCATCCTCTCACTCCACCCCAATATGCACGAGGATGAGCAGAGAGTAAATATGCAGTACTCAATGAATTGAGATCAATGCTTGAAACAGACCAATTAAGGTAACTTGTACCATTACTCACCATATTGCTTATACAGGAAGTTCGAATAAATTATTATCTTTTGAGTATATCTCGATCCAAACTTAATGGGGTTAAATATATTCTACTTAAATGCAACTTAATAGAATGAAGAAAAATACAAATGATGATGATTGAGAGGGGAGAAGCAAAGAAAGAAAATATAAGAGCTTAAGAACAAACCTTTTGCCTTTTGGAACTTGGCGAGGTTTCTGGATGGTCATCACGGGGACGAGAGGTTCCAGCACATGGTTCATAGTCAGTCTGCATATACAGACACTTATTGAGTTTCCAGACTAGATTTTTAACCTTAATGGCTATGCTTCACAAATGTGACGTTATTAGTAATATAAACCCTTGCTTTTATTTTGGTAGAATTCCTTTGCTGCTATGGGAGAAGTTCATGAAAAAATGACAGAAAGGGCTCCAAGTTCATACCTGTACTGAGGCTTGTTGAGAGTTTCCATTTTCGGAAGCATGCACTCCATTTGTCTCTGGTACTGAGGTCTGAGATATGATGGGCATAATCTGATGAAGCAATCTGGACAAAAAGATTCCTTCATCAGTACCAAATCTTGGCTGGGTGTCATGTGTATCGGTACCAATGTTGTTTCCTCTTTGAGTGTAGGCAGATTCTGTATGCAGCTGATCAGATCTGAGAGTCTGTGTTGCAGATGCTTCCCTATGTCGAGGTTGACCACTCTGTTGAGTGATAAAAGCATCTACAGCATCTGCTCTTTGTAAGTTTGGAATCTGTAATTCAGCTGCCAAAGACCAGGAAGTTAGGAGATTTAGATCACAACATAGTGATAAAGGAGTACAAGTGGTTTAATTATTAGCACAAATAAAACCGACTTAAGGCCTTGGGACATCAATTTATCAACTTCAACAGCATGGTAACAGAATTTGTTCAAAAAAGCTTCAAAAAACGGGTTATATTTTACCAACTTAAATAAGAAGTTAGCCTTCTTACAATTTGAAGTAACTGACAAATAGTCAAATTGGACATATCCCAGTGTTTCAACTTTTTAAATGTCTCAAGAGAAAAACAAATGTCAAAATAAAGTAAAACGATTTCGAGATTGCAGATCTGTTAATAATCTTTTATCAAATCTGTTTTCATATGGCACTCTATATCAAATCATAAAAAGGTGCTACCTCTATATATACTACCTCCAAAAACAAAAGATACATGTGCGAATGAGCCTGTGGCTCAATGGTAGCACCCCTCTCACAAAGTGGAGAGGTCGTGGGTTCGAAACACGTCAACAGTTGGTTGTTGATATAAGTTTCCACACGTAATTTAAAAGGGGTCGGGGTCCCCTCAACCCCGCTTGCCAATCAAAAAAAAAAAAAAGATACATGTGAATAGTAGTTAATATTTACTCCAATTTTTTTGTATTTTCCGTGAATTGAACCCTTCCCAAATAGTGTCTCATGTCAAAATGCAACTATAGCAGATCAAACCAGCAGTGTTCCAGTTATGCTCCAACTCCAGAGTGCACATTTTGCTTAGTGAATGTTACATGTTGGAGTTGGAAGTTAACAGAAAACCCCACTTATAAAAGGTTGGACAATGTGAATCAGTTGTGATTCTGCATGTAGGTATTTTTTACAGGAGCCGATCCAGAAGAGGAAGTGACCTCCAGATACTCTCAAGTGATCATGCAAATGCAAAAAGCTAAAGATTCCTATTTTATGTATATGCAAAAGTTCAGAAATACTACAGGAACAGCTCGATGAGAAACTTAGTGCTTGATTCAAGCATATGACAAAGAAGAAGATGCCTTTAACAATAAACACTTTTAAGACTGATAAAAGGCGCGTGCTTGAAAAAAAATTTATTGAAAAAAGACTTTGCTTTGACACAAAGAAAAAACCCTAAAATCAGATTTTCCATGGGCTTAGATTCAACACAATAAGAACAGTAAAAATACGGAAGGAAGAACACGTTGCATTTAAAACCACCACCAAAAGTTGTACCTTGTTGTTGAATTTGGAGGATTATATGTGGTGAATTTATATCAGAAACTGTAGCAGTAGGGTGTGTAGGAAACAGGCTGGCTAAAGCTGGATTCTCAGTTCTTATAGCAGCTCCAATGGATGCATTCTGTTGCATTGCAGAAGTTTCAGGAATTCTTTGGTTATGTCCACCAGATGCTTGAGCTCCTCTAGCATCATTTGACTGTCCAGAAGACACATGCTGAACTCGGGCTAAAAGAGGATAGAGTAACCCCATTGAACTACCAGATGAATTGGTAGTGGGACGGCCAACAACAGGTACTGTAGCAACCACAGTCCTGAGGGGCAACACACGGACTCCAGCCTCTCCAATAAGAGATGCCCCCCCTGAGACCCCAGGCCCTTGTTGATGAACGGAACCTGTACTGTTAGGAGCTCTTTCTGGGCCAGTTTGTGCAGGGCTTTGCTGTGCAGTAATTTGTTCTCCTTGATTAACATTACCAGCGCTCATTGATGGCCCTAATTGGAATACAGATTAGACTAGTAACCATATAAATAATGGAAATATAAAGTAGTTTCAGAAGAAGAAGATATAGAGTACCAGCACGTATTCGTATGTCAATATTTCTCGGAAACAACCCAGAACCAATGGTTCCACCAAACAAACCAGATCCAGCATTCATAGTTCCCATGGAACTTCCACCAAAACCGGCTCCTGGTTGAAGAGACTGTTCACGAAAGCTGAATAAATTAATAATGCCAGTTAAAGAAACTAGAGAGAAAATCTGACAAGATATTATGAGTAAAACCTGAACCATGATAGGATTTGGACCCGATGTGGATATGAAAACTGCAGGTCCAGCATTAACAACAGCATCAGACTGCAACAAAGTTTTGCTATGTTAACAAATAGTTAAAAAGAACTGCAGGAATACAGCAATATAAATGCACACACTCAAATAGATACACGCGCGCACGCACACACACAGAACTGTGAGAAAAAAAAAATTAATACACATTTAAGTAGTAAACCGCAATTAAATGGGAGAGAGATTACCGGTGTTTGGCCCATTCGTAATGTCATTGTTGTTCGGCCAAGCTCAAGAAGCAAAGTACCCAAGTTTTGCAAAGCAATCCCCATTCTCATTGCACTAGTCTGGATGCTATTCCGCAACAATGGAGAAGTCAAATTTGCTTGATCTTGTAGCTGTCTTGCAAGTTCCTGCCAAAGAATGATGGCATGTCATATAACAAAAATGCTTCAGAATTGGATTGCACTTGAATGTGTTGAACCTAAAATAATGTAAAACAGGCTAAAAAATATTTCAGTGCAAGCATGTTCACGAGAAATTTGGACAGGAAAATCAACGTGTGCTTGGAGTGCAAAATATGTTTTCATGGTATGTCAATTACATGGAAAAAAGAAGAGATTGCTATTTTTCTAATTCTGATGGCATAATCACTTGGTGGTAATAAGATAGTCTAGATCTCATTTGCTAAAGGTCTTCATAGCTTAGACGTGTATAAGGAGTCTTTGTATGTATTTGGTTTGCTGTGTTGATCTAGGAGGAATGCCGTCACACTAATCCACAAATCAAAGAAAAATATAATGAAAATAAACATGTATTGTCAAACTATATCATTCCAAAATCATTTACTATAATTGATCACAAGCAAGTTATGATCATGATAGCACTGAAACACATACAAATAGGCGCTCCCCTGCTTGTAGTGTAAGCAATTGTCTCGTAGACAACATAACTTCTGCCAAGGATGCAGCTGTTGGCAACCCTACTTGTCCAACATCTGAACTCAAAGCAGGAGTCAGCTCCTGTTCAGCATTGATGCTACTCTGGACCCCGCCTGCAAAAGGAAACAGGTCTCACTATCACAGTCCCGACTAATTAAATGAAACAGAGAAAGAACATGAATAAAAAGAGAACTGACCAATGGAAGTGAATTCATGCCTCAAATGGGTTAGATACTGAAGCAAAGTTGTCAAAGAATCAGGAATAACCTAGCCAAAAGAAACAACAAGGTTAAGTCCTCCAGAAAAAAGTACACAAATTATTTCACATTAAACCAGAAGAACAAAAGAGAGATAGCGCCACATGGTGAGATTTAAATTCTTTAGAAATTCAATCATACAGGCGGCTGAAGAGCTCCCATTGAAGATGTAGTGGGAAGTCCGAAAGCACCATGCAGTGGGTCAAATTGAACTCTAGCAGTAGGCTGGTCTTGCTGTGGTTGGTTCGACTCTGACATAACACTGCTACCAGATGTTCTTTGAAGTCGGTCTGGGCCAGGCTCCTGTCACAAGGATTTTATAACAGACCAAAGCATTATACACCACCATCTAAAGCAGGCCTTTCAATATCTAGTTCATTTACTAATGTTACGTTGACCATCATGGGCAAGATAAAAAGCTGAACTTAAAATCATAGAAGCAAAAGATATAACTGCTTTATCATAAAAGATACTGTAGCAGCTTCAATGGCATTTGCCCTAGAGATATACCATTTGTTCCGACCCTTCTGTGCTGCCCCCAATATTATTAAGTCCAATAGAACCGAGCACAGCTGAAATTAACTGATGAGAGAGTGAACGCACCAGATTAGTCAGATAAGACATCGCTAGTAATAAAAAAGAGCATCAACCATCACAGTGTATTCTCACTCTGCCTATATCTGGAATATTTCCATCTCCTGGATCCGCTACGTTAAAGCTTCCAAGTAATACTCTATGAGATACTCCAGTTTGACCCATACTAGCAGCTGGATCACTTTCTGCAAATTTTATAACGTCATAGCCATTAGAATTAGAACTTGTTGGATCACAACTAAAAAGATCTTTCAGAGTGTGGTTTTCAGCTAATCAGTTTTTAAATATATAGCGATCAAGCAGACAGGTGCTAGTGTTTGACAGATTACAAGCTGTGGCACACCACCTCTGCAGATATTAAAACAGTGCAACCCAACCCTCCGAACCCAACCACTACCCTGGATGCGCTCAACCAAAAAAGGGAAGGGAAGTGGGGAAAAAGAAAAATGAAAACATGGTAGGCTAGCATCAATGTTATTCGCTGAATTTGCAAGCAGTCTTCACAAGAGACATTTAAACTCACAGGAAAGGTCATATAAATAAAATTGAGCTAAATATTCTTATTATGAGGCACAAAAAATATATTTTAAGCATCTGTGGCTATTGAGCCCATCAATTTTAAATGTATAAGAATCTCAACATGGTTAACAATTATAAAAATATGGGTTGATACACAATCATAAGGGTCACATTGTCCATGTAATTCCTATTTTTCATTGGTAGAATCATAACTTTAATGATAGAAGTGTGGTAATAGGAATCACACAACAGCTCAGTGCATTACATACGTGTGCTTGAGAATTTCAATCCTCCAATAAAACGATCATATAAATAATAAAACAATCATAAGGAAAAGAGCTAGTGAACTTTTATAAAGCATAGCAAACCTGGATGATCGGGTAAGCTCTCTGATCCTGTAGGCGGCGGAGGAATAGGTTGCCTAACAACCAGATGCAAAGTGTGGCCATCTTCCACATCTGAATAGAATTAAGTGCAAAACTCAAGCTCCACATTACTTTATTAAGACTTCTAACCAATATTAATGTCAACTGTTTTCTTCTTCTTCTTCTTTTTCGATAACTAAAACTTCGTGGTATAAGCCTTTGGTTACATCAAAATGCGTTCTCAACCTAATAGTAATTAGCATGAAACTAATACACTACACACCCATCCTCATTCCATAACTTTATACCTTCATTGCTAAGTCTGCAAATCTGCAATCTACCCAGATTACGGTCTTTAAATTTTCTATATTAAGTCTTACCCAGTTAATATTTTGCAATACATGTTCCTCAAAGATGTATCAACCATTTTTTCTGCCATTCTAACAGATATACACCGCATGAGTAATGAAATTAGCCTTTTGGGGATAAGCTCCATGCACTACCTAAGTCCAGAATATGTAAAACAATACTACTTAAAAAGGAATGTTCAGCATCATGCAGCACTAGATGATCCTAGATTCAGGGCTGAAGTAAATCAAACCTCACACAAGTGAGGTGGGAAACGTTGTACGTTATGGTCAAAGATAATGCCAAGTGGAGTTTAGGCCTCCCGGTGTCAGCTAATGTATGTGAATCACATCTCAGGGTAAAAGACGAAACCTACATAATGACATGAAAATCAGATAAAAAACGACCTTGGGAACAAACCAACCATTATTAATTATAAATGATCTAAAGAAACACCAATTGAGGCTAGTCAGTGAATAACTTCAAAGAAAAGCAAAACTATAGGTAAAGCAAATTGCGAAGAAGGCAACTTGGTTAATTGCGAGCAAAAATAGCTCCACTATATTCACGGATTTTCAAAACAACTCTATGGTTTCGATAAGAAAATCAGCATTTTCAAAAGAACTGGACCCTTACCATTGTAGTTGGAAAAAGGAAACCGTCAGAATCCTCAAAAGACGTGTTTTTTACGTGTTTATAACACAACTTCACTAACTAAATTCTGCGTTTGCGTATGTCCACAGGATATTAAATGTATGATTTCCAGTATAAGGAATTCCATATCTCTCACCTGATACAGCCTAAATCTAGGTTTTTCCCTCTCAACGCCTTGCAAACAAGTCAAATTTCTCTTTATACAATATTATGTTTAATTACATACACGAAACCTCACAGCTTAACAAACAACTTTGACTGGAAAATAAATCAGTCTCTCCGCCACATCCCACAGCTACATGTTTATTAAATCTACCGCTAGTCAATTTACAAACAGCAAGACAACCAGACACCCAGAACTAAAATCAAGTTTTCCAAGTAAGAGTTCACATACGATGTGGTTGAAAAGAGTATGTAAACATATAACAAGTATTCTGTTTCAACAACGCAAAAATCCCATAGTATCTTAACTTTTATCATCATTTGAACCAAAAGAAAATAAATCAAACATATATATGGATACGGTATGCTGAAAGTAGCTGATCATCTTTCAAAACTTTGCCACGGCATATTAACCGTTGAAGTTCTGAACCTACTCCCGTAACTGTTTCAATTTGTTCCTTCAACTCGGGAACCGGCACCTGTAGGAAATTTGATTAATTTGAGAACTTCAAAATTCAAATAAATTCAAAAAACCTGCTTCAAATGGTAAGGTGCCAGGCCAATCATTTCATAAACCACCAAAGCCTAGTCTTAGTCGCAAGCCTTACATAAGAATGGTGTCAAAAGAATAGCAGAATTACCTCTCAAAAAAAATAAAAAAAAAAAAGAAGAAGAAGAAGAAGATCATGGGTCACTTAAGCCCTGTCTCTTTTGGGATGGCATTAAAATAATTTTAGTAGATATTAACCAACTTTCTATTAGGTTCTGAGGACAAGTTTCCATGCTATTAGGGGACCTAACTTTGGGGTGTTATGGTCATCTCACATTCAAGCAACTTTTGGATTTTTCTTCTCTTTTTTAATGCAATTTTCATAGTCTGCCCTGTGACACATTTCATTATAAAAAATTGATGAAAACTACAGTTTATTCTCCCCAAACCTGGTAAACTATGGGTTTGAGTAATTATTCCATTAATATAAAAAATGCATAATTTGTTGTTATGTTCGATTTCTACATTTTCTGTTAGCAACAAAAATGATAGAAAAATGAGCAATAGTAGATGAAATAATGATAGTGCTACTTTGGTACTAATAAGGAATAGTAGATGAAAGCATAGCACAAGCTGTCATTTTTAGGAGAATATCCCTTTTCTAAGATATCAACAAAGTTTCGGAACCATTATGTCAGATTGGGGAGGAATTCACATTTCTTATATTTTCAATAACTTACGGTTGATAATTTAATATACGGTCGGGACCACTTAACACATACAAAGTCTTTCCCCCTTTCCGGGAAAGTCTCTCTCTCCGTTTAACATATGATTAGGCATTCTTCACCTTACTTGTAAGTTGTAACATGTCCCCTACTTTCTATCTGCTTTACCAGACCATGCCTTTCTCGTCTCTATCATCTTAACAAAACAATTTTGTCAAATTACAAGAATTTTGTTATGTAGGTCAAATGATTTTTTTTATAGTAAGGTCATAACAGAGTTTCCCCTCTACAGGATTAAAAAAGATGGGATTTTGGACACTCTCGTTCTCTCTCCACGTATCTTTTCTACCTTGGATTTGACTAACAAGTTTAGACCTACCTTTGTTTCTTAATTACCCAAAATTTTTGTTAATAATCTGACAAATCTGGAGGATTTTCAGGCAAAATGAAATGATTCACTAATTACTACTCCGGTGGAGTTTCACAATCCAACTGTCTACAGTCTACATAATAAAATGTTCCACAAAAATTTGTGAATCATGCAAAATCTATTGAAATCCAACACAAGCATCACATTTATGAACTAATATGGAGTGTCCAAGTCCATCTCAAGTCCTTCACATGGTTAGAAGTTCCATGCAGAATGGAATATAGCTTTAAAAAAGTATTATATTGAGAGTCTGCTACATAAATAATCAGTATAAAAAAAATAAAAAATGAGCTGTATAACATAATTCTGGTAAGAATAATCATTGCATACAATATAAACAAAATGTGCTTTCATCATTAATATCCACAAACAGAATCTATAATACTTACACGCTTATTCACTCGTAATGTGTATGTCTGAGAGTCCAATGTTTTAATCTTAATTTCAACAGTAGTCTCAGAACATTCAGCCTCGTCAACCCCAGCAACCATTACTTCATCAGTGCCATTACTCCCCATCGTCTTAGAATCCACTAAATACCTGGAAAGGCCTCCAAGAAAAACCACGATTAGGTTTTGTAAACAGATATGCAGTTATTAAATATAAAATTCAAAAGATAAGTATCAAAACAAAATCTTTAACAAATATCCTCTAAAGTTAACCAGCATATTGTATTTATTTGTTTCTTTCTTGATCAATAGACAGATGTATTTAGATTAAAAAAAGTCCTTTTCAGAGAGAAACAAAAAGTTGCTACTTGCATTTCACGAACATAACAATATACACACCACACAAATTCTCTCACACACTCACACCCACATAGGTTAGAATGGTTGGACATAAAATTGTAGGTTTAAATAAATAGATATCAAAACATGCATGAATCATGAAGTTGTTAAATACAGCACACCACTTTCTACGTGTTAACCTAAATATGTGAAAGTTTCCAGCAGATGATTCATGGACATAATTATCTTTCATTACTCAGCAAAAGAATAAATATATTAATAATAAAGGGCACTAATGCACATATTGTAATATTTATAATAAAGGCAAAAAAAAAAATTATATTTATAACCAATATGCATATAGTCCACAACAACGTGTGATCACATCTAACCCTAAATTAACTCTATTTGAAGATGAGTTGCAATTGCATCTTGCAAAAGTGGACAACAACGAATTGAGCTATGACACAATCTACGTATGTCATGGCAAACTGAGTCAAGCTTAGAGGATGTCTGAGGTAATATACATCTTTCTGAGATAAAAATGTGAGATAAAGATGTTATAATCCTAATCAGAGTTATAAAATAACTTCATTAAAGTCAGTAAACATAAACAACCAGTCAACCACATTGTATCGTCATTTTCAATCTAGGCATCAAAATATACATGAACATCCCACCAACAAAATATCCATTGTCACTAAAAATTTAAAATCAACAAAAAGTTCACAACATTTATGAAAGTTTGAGCAGTTGGCATGGCATACAAATCCAGCTACGTAGGTTCTCTTGCATGAAATTTATTCATTACTTAGATAGTTATATCTACTTCATGTGTATAATCACTTTGGTGGGATGCTTCATATACCAATTACGAATCTGTTTTCACATGGAAACTTCCTAGAAGAATGAAATCCTTATAATAAAAGTGATTTTAATAAGACGTTGTATTAGATTTTGACAACGCTTTAAGTTACAGAATCCAGAGAATCGTACAAGAACAGCAACACAACGATACAAGAAAGGAGAAAATCCAAGAAGCTAATGGTTAAGGGTAAATATGGACTACACGCATCCTATTTATTATTTTTGTCATAATGTTAACCAGTGTGATTAACTTGACAAATCTGATGGCCATTCTATCTTCATGTCCATCGAAATACACGCCTCTATGCTGGTATTCGACAGCTTTAAACAGTTGACTGTATAATTCAATTGTCCACTATCTCTTGCATAAAATGTTTAGTTAAGGTCAATGATAAAACAGAGTTTCGAATTTTCTGTAATTCTATCTTAACCCAGTATCTGTATTAATTAATTAAACTTTTCTAATATATTCATAGGTATAAACAATTAAAGTGCATAAGTTCATTTTCCAATGTTAACTTAGACACAGTTAGAGTTTGCATACGTGTCATACTAAGTCGTAAATCCCTTTGCACCATATAATAGAGTTATTCACGGGAGTCAGAAAGTCGCAAAATTGTGTGAAGCTATCCATACATCTTCCAACATGAAAGCACGGTAAGGTAATTATTGCTACTAAAAGAACGAAATAGTTAATACTTCATATTCCGATCTATATGCATGAAAATAAGTGTTAGAATCTAGGACATATAAGGACCTAAAGAAATAACTAACCAACCCTATTTACCTCACTAATCTAGCCTAAAACAGATCAACCACCAAAAAATGGAATATTTCTTCTAGAATGTAGGTAAACCGACTACGTGATATTAAACCTTTACTATTAATATAGTTATTACAGAGTTCCAAAAATGCTTTCCCGATTTATTTTTCCTAATTTTCAATTAAATATTAATTCTACTACAAGGAACCAAGGGAATTATAATAAAACATATTGAACTATATGCAATCCAAAATAGAGATGAAATATACTTCTTTTAAGCAAAATAGGAATAGTGAATACTAAAGTCATAAAACCCTCTCTATCTGCAACATTAATTTAAACGGTGATTTGTAGAAAGTACTTCACTCCAATAACTTTCCTCAATCCCACACATTAACTACCAGCAAAACTAATCTAAAGTTCTAAACCTATATTCTACTATGAAAAGAAATCAATCAACATCTAAGTAACAATCATATCACATGTAGATGAATTGAACTACACAGAACTTATATACAATATAAATGCCGCAAAACAAAAAGTCTCAATCTTTACTGAATTGAACCAGCTATAAGAATCAAATGATATAATTCATACAGTAACACACAAAATCAATCTAAAATTTTTAAACTAGTACAATTATAACCTAAACATGTAGCTACAACACTACATTAGTGAACATTGAAATCAAATCAAATTTCAAAACTTTTTCTCAAATAGTTTAAACTAGAAGCTAACATTTCCAAATCAAAACAATTCAAAACATTAGGGTTTTATGATCAGAAACAGCTGTAAGAACTCATCAATCAAAGCTATCAGTGAATCAAAAACAAAAAACAATACAAAAAGATGAAAATTTTCAAGAAAATTAACATCATTAACTAATCATCAACGAAACAGAAGAAAAAAAAAATAAAAAAAATGAATTTCTTTTTCATCGAAGAATCAAAGATTACTGTAAAAGTTTGAAAAGAAATAAACAAGAAAAAATCGATCGATTCGATGAATTCAATTCAATTGAAGAAGAAGTTGAGATTTAAAGAGAGAAAAACCTGAAATTAGGGTTCTATAGAAGCGTTTCTTTCTTGAAAGTTGAAGAAAGAGAGAGTGAGTGAGAGAGAAGTGCTCTCAGGGACTCTTTTATATCTCACTCTTCTCTTCTTTCTTTTTTTCTTGTGTGTACGTTTGTCTGAGTTGTTCTGGGCTCTGGCGCCGTCTGTCAAGCATGAGGAAAGGTATATATTTATTCCTGTGTTACTCGGTTGTAATGTAAAAGTGATTTGTGATCGTTTGATTAGAAGTCAATTGTTGATTATAATTTGGGAAGTTTTTATTGTAATTTATGATCTTACTATTAATAAGAAAATCTAATTAAGTAATATTTAAATTATTCATTGTTTGATTCCTTTCAGTTTCAAGCTTTGGCAATATCAACTCAAAATATTTAAAGTATTCCACTGGACTATAATCTCAACTGTGAAATGTAGAACTTGGTTACAGACATTGTCAAGCTGCTAAAGAAGTGAGCTCCCAAGTCACACTGCTAAAGAAGTGAGCTCGATCCCAAGCACGATTTTATGTCTGTCCATCATAGCTAGTTGCAAAAATTATGATTTCATTTTTACAGTTTACGTTTCATAGTGATTTAGACTGAAATGTTCGTGTTATGGACATCTAATTATCGCGCTTGGGTAAATCAGTTGAGTGGTAAGTATTGATTTTTTATGAAAAGTGAGGGAGCTTTGATGTAACCTGTAAGATATAGTTGATGACTTGATGCAACTTGCAAAGTACCGTCGTCGACATGCACCAAGAAATATCTTTTCTTTCTAAAAGCAAGCATTTCAAACCAGAGGTTTTCAGTCCAATGGCATTCAATTTGTCACTTGGATGTTGCTTGTTACCCAGACGGCCTGCTTCTTCTTTCCTGAGTTTATTTGAGTTGGGCTTTTGAGAGAAAAAACATACACTAGTGTGGGTTTTAGTCGGCCAGACTTGGACCTAGCACAGAATGAAATTAGGCCATTTCAAAACAGTTTTTTCTTTTTTTTTTCTTTTTGGTGTTTGCCCAAAGTACAGTAAAGCCAACCTTGAACAGGCTTTTTTTTTTTATCAAGGTAAAATTATTATTCATGTCAAAAATGTTTACAGTCCTCGTCAGCATGCGCAAATGCACAGCCAGGTTACTTGTATCCCAACTGAGCATACATAGCCAGATTTACAAACACCAAAGGGCACTACAGATACCATTGTGCACTGTTCCTGAAGCCTGAGAGTAGTCTCCCTGAATCCCTGATGCTGCACTGCATGTGTGTCCAGGCAGGCTCCTTCAGACTTGCTGCTACTCATCTCCACCCGTTTCCCTTTCTGATGATCCTCCCTTAACTACTTCCCTGAATTCCTTAGAGTTGGCTGCTACCATTTTTGCTCAAGATATGAATAAAAGTGGTCAAATACTCGATCAAATCTCTCTTCATGTAGTGGAGATGTACATGCTTAGGAGAATGTTTGCTCTAAGCGCTCTATACTTCACACAAAAATGAGCACCCATTTATTACCTCAGTAACCACACGAGCCAAACCTAGGACCTGGATCCCCTTATAATCAATTGAAATACTACTTTTTTCCTTAATTGACATGATCATATCATTGAAGTTTATGCATAATACTACTTGGTGAAACTGTGAAAGTGTGAACCTAACTCAATATATACTACTGTATATTTTTTTCCCCTACGGATGGGAAATGAGAATAGATTCACTCAATGCAGAATGATCCAGTGTACATCTCAAATGCATTCAATGTGTCTGAGCAAAATGTTTGATGGGTCACTTTTTACACGATGATGATTGTAACATTACAAGATGAGCACTCTATAGTCTATACAAAGGATATATAGTGAATGTTTTTTCTTGTCACACATATATAATTGTAAAGAAGCTATAGTATGAATTATTATTTTCTTCTGTAACATATCTTGGTCGTCTGTTAATTAGAGTCTATAGTCACTCACTGGCTCACTCCTGCACATAATAACACCTAGTTCATAGGGTTCCCCCAAGTGGTATGATTTTGAGTGTCTTCCAGATAAATGAAATCATTCTCCCTCTTAAATTGCTTTGAAAGTACCTCTAGTACTATTGGCATTATTTTGTTTTCATAGGGAAAATAATATCACAGCAGTGAAAAAGGACCGATAACTTTTCTATGCGCGCATGGTACTATTTCATTTGAAGTGCATGCAGTTAATTTGATGGTCTCTGTAGGCCAGGTTTCTCTTTGACTGTTTGAAGATGATGACAAGATGTCAAGATGTATAGTAATGGGGATTTCTCATTTCTGCAATTCTGCTACACTTTGATTGCACAGTACTGGACTTGAACTTGAATACTATTGACTATTAGTTAAGTCACAAGGTAACTAAGACACAAGTATCAGATTATTAATTGAGCTGCGCAGCAACCAATAACATTAATAGATAGTAGAAATGAATCTTAAGTTCTCTGAACCAATACTGCAGCTTGAGGGATGTTTCATACTTTCATTAGAAAGATGGCTCAATGATCGAGTCTTCTGAGTTCTGACAAGCAACAAAACCATCTGAGCTCTGTACAAATTTGTCCAATTATTAATAACACATGCATTATATACATGCATCTATCATATAAACTATAAATTTAATTTAAACATGTTTCAATGAATGGAGCCATATATAGAGGAATTGAATACGACTATATAGAACAATGAAGGTGGTTTTGCTGTTGACATCGTTACACGTCTGATATCGATCAATGATCGTAAAGCCTCCGGTCCATATGGCCCTACATGTTAAGACAGTTGATGAAGATGATCAGAATCGGAATAATGGTGAATGTCAAATGCAACATGATATTTCTAAGTACTGTAGCAACAACATGGCCTAAATATGGTCCCTGCTTTCAAGTTCTTCTCTATTCTAATGTCAACTTAGCAGACCAAGGCACGTGTGACCCAACATAGAACATGTGAGCCCACACCTAAAAGTGACTACTCAACCCTTCCAATAAATTTCATCAACATAATAACCCCACATCTAAATCCTTTAGTAGACCTTCAAGGGTACATAAAATACATAAAGGGTTGGTCACATAAAACAGGATACCTACTTCATTCAACTGATTCTTCTCTATAACCCTAATATTCATTTTCCTTGTAAATGATTTGTGGTCCCTTTTAGACAATCCTTATAAATAGGATTGTGATGTGTTGGTTAAAAGGGCTGGAATCATTTATACTTTTAGATATCAATCTAACAAAACAAGGGAATGTCTTGTAAATTACCACTAGCTATAAGATATATCGTTTTTTTTTTTTTTTTCGTATGAACAAATTTTGTAAATTTCGGATTCCATACAGAATTACAGATTATTGATTCATGAGCAGATTCTATTTTTTTTTTCCTTAAAGACCATATACAACATCAATTATAAAATTAATTAGAGTGATCGGTAGGTTAGGGCGTCTTTCTCATATCGGATTTGTGTGGTTCATTTACATATCAATACTGTTCTAGATATATTATCAATGTATAGTAAATGAGAAATACTGTATGCCTTTAATATCATTCTTTTCAACCAAATATAAGTCCTTTCACAGAGTTCACACTTGTTTCACATCCTTCAATTGATCAATTCAAGACAGAGATACATATGTAGATTATAAGAACAGAATCTGTATTTATATCTCACCACATTCATTTAAAGCATTAGACTCATGTTATTTTGGAAGCTGTTCTTTAATATAAAAGTTACAAAAGGCTAGCAGTATAGCTAAGATACTAAGTAGTCTGAAATGATCATCATGTACTCAATCACCAAAAGTAATAGATAAAAATATAGAATATATACTTTGTACAAAATGAGCCCTAAACCTAAAAAAACTGCAGCATTTCTGTAATGTTGTCCAACTGCTATCATTCTTTTTGGCTTTATATAGTTTGATATCTTGTTTTAGGTTGTTGACAACATTCAGTTGTGAATTGGAGGTTTTCTTCTTGCAGGAGAGTAGTCCATCCCAGCTATGTCTATGATATCAGGATATCTCCCTGTGGTGGCCTCTCCATGCTCAGGTTTTGGTGACGACTTGACAGAGAAGTTCTCCTCGTTTCCCCCATGCCCATGAGCATGATCAGTTGTTGGTTGGTGGTTCATTTTAGGGTCGACTTTGGTTCCCTCACTCTTCACATTCTGTAAATGGAGCATACAATCATGGATTATGAGAATGGCCATGCCAATATCTTAAAAAAAAAATAAAAAATATTATATATATTGAAACCAATTAAGTTTTATTATCTTTTCCTAATAATAGACCAACCTTTGAAGTAGTGGTTGCAGATGGTGCCTTGGTGATAAGTTTCCTAGTACTCCTTCCTGCACCATTAATAGAGTGGCATTTAGATATACAGAACATGTTGTACATAATAGTGTCTGACTATTTTATGTGGGATTTCCATAAAAACTACTATCAGAAATCAAAATACTAACAATGGAACATTGAAGAGTAGAAGTGCAGAGTTATTGATTATATCTTGGGAACAAAATTGTGGAATACATGTCATTGTCATGGCTTGTTGTATTGTATTATATAGAATCCAGAAACCAACTCTCATAAGAGTAATTGAAATCAAACAGCATCTGTCAAAACTGTGGGAGTAGACTTGGGACTTGGGAGTGCAGAAGGTTGAAAGAAAAATAAGTAAAAAGAAAGAAAGAAGAAGAGATTAGAGGGATTATTCAATGGTGTTTGGGATGGTGAGACCTAGGTCCTAAGTAGTCTTCATGAAATCCTGGTTGCTTGTGGTGGGTTTTCTTGTGTAGTGCTATAGATAATCTTCTCTTCAAGGTACCTGAACAGTGTCCATCTTTGCATAAGACCACCTCTGCATCAAAGCCATTATTGCCAACACCACCTGTTGATTCAACCTCAAACAATCTGTCCTTCTTCTCCTCCTACACACATACACAAGCACAAATCTTCAGTACATGATAAATGACAAGAGTTATCAAAAAAACTAACCATTTAATCATGATAATTAGATTACTCACATGATTTCCTCTTTGTTGAACAAGTTTATCCAATCCAGGTTCCAAGCGAATTCCTTCACAAAGAACAAAAGGAAGATAAGTTAGATATGATATAATCTACAAGTTAACATATATATTAACCACCTTTGTGTATTAGAATAAGTAACCAAGTTGCTTATAGAACTTACCTTGAATCTCAACAAGGAGAGAAAACAAAACAAGAGAACAAAGTAGAAACAAAGCAAGCTTCATTTTGAGATAGTTGTGTTGTGAATTTGTTATGTAAGAAGGAAGAGAAGAATAGAAAATGATAAAAAGAGAACTTTTAGAACACTTTTGAAAAGCTAGAGAAGCTTAGAATATTGTTGTGGCTTGTGATTTGAGAGTGTTGGATAACAAGGCAAATGCTTCTTTAAATAACATAAGTTCCTTAGAACCCTCTACAGTGTTTTGATAGATTGTGTACTCCATGAGTTGGGCACCTACTTATCTATCCATGTCTCCTCTGTTTGCCACGTGGTTCACTGACAAAAATAGTGGCATTATTCGTTTCGTGATATTTTCATCATTGGCATGATAATAAAATGCCATGGACTTTTTATCAAAGCCCAAGAGTGAAAATGTCAAATGTGAGAACATTTATCATCACTGATGTCAAATGTAGTGATGTGTTGTAACTTGTAACTGACTAGTTAGGTCTAGGATCCATTACAGAACATCGCGAATTATCTGCAGATGAGTTACGTTGATCATTCAAGAAGAAGATGATCCTATCATTGGTTTTGATGGCGCGGCAACTACTACCGTTGGCTGCATTATTCTTCGTCTGGTTAACGGGCTACAAAATTATAATAGAGGACCCAAAATGAAAATGCCGTAGGCCCAATAAACCAAGTTGATGAGAAATATGTTCTCCATGAAGGGAACTGGTGGAGTAGTAGTGGGTTTAGCTCTCTTAATTGTACAGGATCAAGATGTCGAACCGTCGGCAAAACTCATATAAAGGACTGAAAACAATTTAACTGACTTCTGACAGCCCATGGGTTACGGCTCATAATTAAGTCTGCCTTTCAAAGCCCACGTTTTATTTTCACCAAAACAACACCTAGGTGCATGTTATCAAACTTGTGTATGAAGTGGATGTTGCTTGTCACGTTTAAGAAGAGACAAAGAAGAGTTAGTTTAACAGAGACAAACGACGTTAAAATTCCGTCGTGAAAGCCGTGTGGTCTCCTTTTGCTCCGTTAGCTGACGTATGATTTTGTATTTTAGTGATCTAAATTGATGACGTGGAAAAAATATGCCACATCAGCACCGTCTAATCACGCGACTTGTCTGTATTTCCAGAAGCAAGAAAACAACTAGTGCCGAAGCTGCTGGGAATAGAAAGGGGCAGTGCTCTGTATTTAATATTTAAAGACAAATTGCTTGAAAAAATGATGATTTCGTTTAAGCCGTTCGATCCGTCATTTTAATCTTCGAGTTTAGCAATCTTGTTTTGTTGATGATGGTCATGATGTATTAATTGCAGTAAAACTATATCCAATACATACATGTCATGCCGTCATGGAACATGCATTGCAAGAAAACACATGCATGCATGAAAACATTAGGGAATGTAGTTTAGCTTAATTAGCTTCATGAGAACGGAGAACCCCTTGTTTGTTTGAGATTAGTTCCATATGAGCGACTGTGACTGTGTACGTACCAGAAAGTTTAGAGAAGTTGTGAAGACTAATTAAAATGACCCACGCATGAAGAAATTCTAATTAGGTATTTCTGGGTCATCAAAGTGATGTCAAACTAGCTAACATCTAGGTGTTTTTCAAAACTCAAAAGCACAAAGCTCCAAGTATTACCAACAAGGTTTCCAAGCTTCAAGCCAAGTGAACTACTATTGAAAGTTTTAAACTACATATACGGTCAATATTTTTTAACAAAAGCAATTCAAAATTTCAAATGACATTATGGAACATGTTTTTAGTTTGCATAGAGTGATAAGAAAAAGGGTTTTGACATAATCTTGAATGTAGTGGCTGTTGTCGGTAGGCACTAGGCATTAGGTACTTAGGGCAGTTTGATTCTGCTTTCTAGGAAAAGTGGTGGGGGAGGAAGATTGTTCCTGCTTCGATCCCAAATTTTATATATAATTAAGTTGCTCAAGTTGTTTGAGCGCGCATGCATGCAGATCACTTTGTAAACTTTTCTGGAACTCTGAACTTCGATCTCCAGAGAGTGTGTATTTGTGTTGCACTTTTCTACCCTACAAATCGAAAATGGCTTGAAATAGAACTCATCAAAGTTCTATTAAAATCAATAATTCTAGTTAATTTTGTTTGCTTTTTATTTCATCAGCTGGTATATATATAAATGTTGCATTATTGTATTTTTCTTACATCTAAGGTACATATATATATTATTCCAATAATTCACAAGGAGTGATGTAGTAATATATTTGAATTATTTTCACTACAAACCATATAATTTAGCAGTTATAGCCTTGTCTAATGTATTAACCTATTTCTAGATTAATGCACTGCTGGGTCAGGTCGCTAGGGAGACTTGACCAAATGGGGATGTTTGAGATCGGGGTGGCTGCACCTCGTTGAGATCGAGATTGCCTACGTACTCTAGCTCGGGGGAATTGAACTTAGAGATCAAGCCATCGTAGTTCTGTTTATATAGAAGATAGAAGGGCGTGGATCGTGGATCTTGCAGATTCTCCGCCATCATAATGAGGATTAAATGAGTAACGCGCGCGGATCATCCCTGTAAATTAATTATGTAACTGATGAGAATATTCTGTGCATTGAATGATAGCACGTGTGCATAGCAGGTCGCTGTTCGTTGCGTGGTCGGGTCGCTTCGGTCGAGCTGGTAGCAGGTAGAGATCATGGCGACCTGATGAGTGGATGACTGTGCCACGTGGCTGCTTTTGATTGGCTGGAGTATGTAGTACCCCTACATAAGCCCCCTCTTTTTAGGTTGAACGGAGTTCGGGCTGAAAAGAAGTAATCGAACCGATCTAGCCCCCAAGATGAATGAAATATGGGGTTCTTTAACGAAGTCGATCCGCCCCAAATTTTGATGAGCTTGATCATTGAGATTTGCAGGACGCGATGAAGGTCCCTTGTGGTAATGGCAACTCGATCATGAATTTGTGTATAGCGAGCTAGTTACTTCCAGGGAGACCTGGTAGCTCGTTCAGAAGGCATGTAGACGAGATGGACGGCTACAAGCAGGTCGTACTGAAGTGGGTCTTCTTGTATGTATGGGTTGTTGGTCTCGGTCATGCTTTAAGGTGGTCGCCTTTTTGTGGTTGAGTTGCATAGACCTGATAATGTTAGCATGTGAAACATTATAAAATTCAATAAAAGACTTACATGGAATTGTACGTCTTCCTTATGACTTGTATGTACTATCTTTGTCGCCTTGTGACTGGACACTTTGATAGATATGGCACTTTGGAGTGCAATGTAGCTCGTTTGAGAAAGAGCGTTGGTTGACCAAGTGTTTTGAGAGTTACTTGGAACCTTTTGGTGCCCGATCTAGTGAATGGTCGCAGCGTGGAGACCTGTTTGACAATTCTCGGGCATGTGGCCTTTGTGGGTCTGCATTGCGTTGAGAGTGAATGCGTTCGACCAGGCGTGTGGCTAGAGAATTGTGTTTGAGGTCGTCCCGCATACGAGTGACTCACTAGTCAATGAGGGTGGCCGTATTGTATATCAAGCATTTCACTTGTAAAGAGTTAAGTGAAAGCAATGTAGCACATTTG
The DNA here is from genome assembly GCA_023053565.1 of Aquilegia eximia. Classification (NCBI taxonomy): domain Eukaryota; kingdom Viridiplantae; phylum Streptophyta; class Magnoliopsida; order Ranunculales; family Ranunculaceae; genus Aquilegia; species Aquilegia eximia. Next base: position 16,306,994 of record JALIGU010000007.1, read on the forward strand.
TGCAAAAATAGCTCATGGGGAGTGAGGTCGTGTTCATGTGACCTGCACATAGAGAGAGCTACAAAAAATATCATTAATAGCTAATTGTGCTAATAATAAGTTAATTTCATTAGATAAAGTGAGAATAGCCCCATGTATGGCATAAATGTTCTTGAGGTCGTTGAAAGACCTGTAATTTGAGGAGGTCGTTGATAGACCTGGTGAGGTCGCGATGAAGGACCTGGTATGAGGGACCTGGTATGAAGGACCTGAGAGGTCGTTGGCTTAGGGACCTGAGAGGTCGTTGACTTAGAGACCTGAGAGGTCGTTGGCTTAGGGACCTGAATAAGAGGTCAGGTCGCGATGAGACCAAATATGAGATCGATATATGATCTAAAATGTATTTACTTTACATGCTTATAAGCCAACAACGTTAAGAGATCTGCAAACTCCATGCTTCATTTGTATGGACAATAAGAGAATGATTATATGTAACATATAACAATGTGAGTAAATAAATGTGAGTAAAGAAATCAGGTCGCCACATTTGCGAGCTGAAAAAACCTTCAGCACTTGATGATTGATACAACATGAATAATAAATGAGAATTAAGCCATAGTCAACATCATTAAAGTAGTTCAATGTTGAAAATATATGATAAAATTGATTGTGGGATACTGGTGGCCACATGCTCAATGGGTGGAAAAAAGAAAAATCAAATGTAATGAGAATGTTACTGATATGTCATGGATAATATTTGGCTTGTAATATGGATGTACTGATGTGTCACATGATTAGTCATGAATGACAGAATGGCATACGCGACATATAACATAAATGGCCATATAATAACCCTATGGGTAAGGAGTTAACAATAAGCAGAGACAATTGAGGTCGCTCCCGTTGCCTCATCTGAATGACCAAAAAAAAATATGAAAGTGATACTTATCTTTGCTTCTGCCGAGCCCAGTAATTGTGTAGACAATTTGGTCCAAGCCCCAACTATGAGTTGCAATTCTTTCATTTCAAATTCGATGAATTTCTTGAAGTCACCACTTATGAAACAATGGTGTAATGGTGGGGTTGGTGGGTGGAATTCGCTTGAGAAAATCCCAAGTCCCTGTAGTCGGCGCCAAATGTATTAACCTATTTCTAGATTAATGCACTGCTGGGTCAGGTCGCTAGGGAGACTTGACCAAATGGGGATGTTTGAGATCGGGGTGGCTGCACCTCGTTGAGATCGAGATTGCCTACGTACTCTAGCTCGGGGGAATTGAACTTAGAGATCAAGCCATCGTAGTTCTGTTTATATAGAAGATAGAAGGGCGTGGATCGTGGATCTTGCAGATTCTCCGCCATCATAATGAGGATTAAATGAGTAACGCGCACGGATCATCCCTGTAAATTAATTATGTAACTGATGAGAATATTCTGTGCATTGAATGATAGCACGTGTGCATAGCAGGTCGCTGTTCGTTGCGTGGTCGGGTCGCTTCGGTCGAGCTGGTAGCAGGTAGAGATCATGGCGACCTGATGAGTGGATGATTGTGCCACGTGGCTGCTTTTGATTGGCTGGAGTATGTAGTACCCCTACATCTAACCATATTGGCAGTTTGGCACAAAGGTTAGGAGCATATGAAACATGCATCCAACTTCTGATGATAAATCTAAAACTTGGAAGATCGACAAATTTAATTTGCTACATTTAACTCTAGCAAATTAAGATCATTCAAAATATGGGAAGAAAGTGGCTTGGCCCTATAAATCAGGATGATTTAAGTGAGATAGTTGTTTTAATTGTTTCATTCCAATATATATAAGTAACAAAATAGCTGTAGCAAACATCAATCAGCATATATAAATGCCATAACAGAGCAGACAGCCTTTCGATAATGTGCCTATATAACACCATAATACCAACACTAGCTACCACATGTGTATATAAATGTATAATGCTCTAAACAACCTTAATTAGCGTGGACCATTACTTCTCAATATTAGGGAATGACAGATGGAAGAAGAAAACAATTTAATTAGCCAAGAGTAGTTATCACTCTTACAGAATGCGGGGATTGCGCGAACTCAGAAAATGTGAAAATGCCATAAGATTTGAAAGAATTTTTAGGTAAATCATATAGGGGTGAGATTAGGTATATAATTAATGAATTCCTACCTATATCACACCTTTTGTTTCAGCAAAGATGGATATTTTTTGCATTGCCATTCATCCTATAAACCTAAAATTTCTTGACGAAGGTCCCGCCTCAATACCACATTTTCCAAATTCAAGTTGGAACCTATCTCATCAGTCATCACACCTATAAACAAAATTGAGATATTTTTGGTGAAATTTCTGAAGAAAAGCTTCCCATCATCCCATATATGCATGTAGTCTAATATAACCAGTCTTCATTTTGATCTCTTTGTTGTTCCCTTGCTTAAGTTTTGCCATACCTTAATGTCAAGATTTATTAAAACTTCACATGTTTCTGATATGGTGTCACATGGATGTGAGCCCATCTTATATGTGCAAAAACCACAACACAACATGGTTAGCCATGAATCAGTGTGTCATGTCAGGCAAGCCCAATCAACCATGGGTCCGACCATTGGACGTGATTCAAACCCTCTTTTTGGATGGACGTAACATGTGTAAGACAAGACTTTTATTGGGTCGGTGTTTCCTCATGGAGCACCAAAATCTAGCAAGTGGCCGGTTGCCTGTAAAATGTGTTTTTCCATTGAGTCAGTCAGTTTGAACATCATCTACATCAGAATTGAATCATGGTTTTGATTGTGGAAATGCTACTGTAATGATCTTGCCAGCTCTTTTTGTTCTCGGAATATTAGGTTAAACTCCACCATTTCCGGCTGTTCAGTCGATGATTCATGGATGGAAATGCGACGCATAGACTACTGATCAGTTGATATATATATATATATATATATATATATATATATATATATCAAAGAATTTTATACATATATGTGTAGCCTACTTGTGTGCTATGCTGTCAGGGGCGGCGCCTAGCGCCGCCTAGGCGCTATTTTGGAAAGGGGCCGCTTCGCTTGGGTAAAGTAGTGCCTAAAACGCTTCGAGGCGCCTGGGCGGCGCCTAGGCGTAGCGCTCTGCTCAGGGCGGTTGATATAGAGGCGCTCAAGCGGCCCAAAATGAAAAAAGCCCATGCCCATGTTCTTCTTCTTCTTCTTCAATGGCGACTCTAGAAAACGCTCGAATGGTCTTTTGTTTGGTTCTACTGTGCATTATCTTTTACTTTGTGCGTATTGAATGTTCTTTTTTTCTCTTATTTCACACTTCTGTTACTATTTGAGCATCACCGTGCTCTATTGCATTTGGTCAATCACCATTACTCTTTATCGTCGTTTTCATTAGTTTTGTTCTTGAAATCTTTATTTCTTTCTCTTCTTCTTCTTCTCTGAGAAACTGTTGGTGAACATGAATAGCGATTCAACTTTCATGGACGAAGGTTCATCAAGTGATTTTCAATTCTTCAATCCTTCAGTCGTCTTATCTCCTTCTCAACATCCTCCACCATCGATCGGTTTACCACCTCAACAAGAATTGCAGAGTAGTCCTATGGCGGTTCTTGAATCAATTTTAACAAATCTAGGCTTTCAAGAGCTTCATGTAGCTGTTAAGGGTGCTGATCAGGGCGCCGCCTAGGCGGTCGAGGCGGTGAGGCAGATACCGAGCGCCTGGTGCTTCGCTCCGCCCCTGACAGCATAGCTTGTGTGTGGGTGTGTACACCCAATCACAAAACGCCATGTGACAATAATAATATAACCTATGTATGGGTTTAGTTAACCCTAATGGATTTGATCGGTTACGGGTTACCCAACCACTTTATAGACACGTGTGTGTATATATATATATATGCTAAATACCTAAATGCGATATGATGCTTATTCTTAATCATGCAATATCTGATAAAATTGTGAAGTTAACAATCTTATTTTATGAATAATAATTTTAATTAAAAAAAAATTGATTTCATGGTAAATAAATGTCAAAAATGGAATAATCTGCACTCGGCCGACAATCGTTTTCAACTCAATAATGGCTGGACTCATTGTCACTTATAGAATGAGTTTCATTATCAAAATTATTAATATTGTATATTATCCATTCATGCATGCTTAATGCTTTTGGAAAAATTAATTATGAAAGTTCAACCAATTTTCTCTTAAGTTCCAGAAAATTGTAGATAATACACATAACATATCAATTGTAATCTATTATTAGCTCTTGAGAGTGGTCATTATATGATGCAACTAGGTTAGTCAGTATCAAAGAATTCCTGTGATTATAAGCAACAACAACATTTCTTTAGATTTCCGACCATGAATCACAGTCAACTTTTGATATATTGATAGAAAAATTTCAACCTAGTGATTCTCACTAGAATTCTCATTCCAAATAGTCACTTCACTTCACTTCACATCACATCACATTTGTTTCATATTATCCTTTCAATCCATCAATCAATTCTTATGATTTTCTCCGAATAGAGATGGAATGAGAAAGTGTTCTAGTGTTCTAGGTCCTTTTGTTGTTGGGCCTCATTATTGGACTTAAACTTGGATCTACTCCATTTTTCATGGATCCTTTAGCCTCACAAAGGTCTGGCCCATTGTCCATTAGTTAGTTAATTTAGTTGCAAAACACCCGCCACTTTAACCGTCAAACCTACCATAAACTTAGTTACCCCTATTAATATGATTCACACATAAAAAACTCACTTCTTTTTTTCTACCTCTAACATTAAAAATCCATATAAATCTGTTCCTTGTATATTGTTCTTGAAGTTACATTTGCAGTAGGAGAATCATGGATCAATCTTCTTCTTCTTCAAGACCAAATTCTTTAGAGGAAAAGCAATGCATGTAAGTGGTAAAGTATAGTTGTTTGTTGGTATTTTCAAATTTTGTTGATAAGTAGTGAGGACGTACATCATAAACAATAACAACTAGTTGTTTGTTTCTGACATGTAGAAGTGGAGGAAATGAAGAAGATAAAGAGACTACAGCACAATGCTCACTAGGGGAAAAATGTGAATCTAGTCATAGAAAAAGCTATCAAGGTGTATCTGATGAGCCATTTGATAGATGTTTGAAGCTCGCGCAGTGGAATAATGAGCTTGGTTCACTTGATCCGGCAGATGGAATGTTCAAATTTGATTATGTATGCATATCTATGATGATTTAGCCTCACATTATAATGGCCTGCGGTATTGTTAGCTGCCCTGGCCTATGGTATTGTATTGTATTAATAGGAAAAATAAGGAGAAGGGTAAATAGAAAAGAAAATTAAATTGCACCCAAAAGACGTAAGAAGAGCTAGACTATGCTAATCAGAATGATGGCTATTCATAGTAAAATTGTTCAGTATCTGTTTAGATTTACATGAATGCCTTCAATGCAATTCCTCTGCCTCCAGCAGAATGACTTACGCCCCGATGGCCAAAATTTTGTGGTTTGTCGTGGGAAAATGTAATTACGTAAATTGTCATGTTCTTATCTAACACGGTTGTTTTTTCCTTTTTTACTTTGTGTAGACATCTTCCCAAGGAGGATCATTTTTACTTGCAGCTCAACATGTTGAAGTTCCAAGGACAAGTTTACATCAAGGGGACTCAAATTTACTCCCCCTATCGATTCTGGAACAAATTTCACACCCCGTTGAATCTGACCAACGATACACATCAAATGATGATAATTCATCAACTACTTTTCTTCTTTCGAGAAGGGCGTCACAAGTTTCAGAAGCTTTAGCAAGGAGCATGACTAGATCAGGAACATCACAACTATCACATTTTCCGTTACCTAATTTATTATATGGTCATGCAGGGAGTATTGGCTCTAGTTCTCAGGTTTCATACAATCTGATTCAGTCACAGCCTTTTTTCAGTTCACTAATTTGTCATTGGATTTCTCGTGGAATATATGATGTGATCAGGGCTCCTCAACTAGGGCAAACTTCTTCTTCACTATCCTTGGGAGAAAATGGATCTCATAATGAGGTTGTTCGTCTAAGGCAACACTACCTGCAGTCACTTCTCTTTGTGCATATGTTGGATAGTGGATCAGTAGATGGTTCATTTTCATTAAGTATTACAACACCACGAAACGGAAGACAGGTAAGACTAGAGAATTTTCAGAGATCAACAGTTCTGTTCTTTGGTCATTTATGTTAATAAGGACACTATGGCCGAATGGTCTAAGGCTTTACATTCATTGTTTGTGGATAACTCATGCATTGCTATATTGCTGCAGCATGAGCAGGGTATTATACTTCTAGGCCAATCACCTATGTTCAACATTGTCGATGTGCATGATCGTTACCGAGATATGAGGCTGGATGTGGAGAACATGTCTTATGAGGTTATCTCCCTCTTAAACCATATTTGACTCTCATTATGAATATTAGAATATATTCAAGGTATTGTATGTACTTACTAGTACATTTTTCTTCCTTTAGGAGCTCTTGGATTTGGAAGATCGCATTGGGAACGTTAGCACTGGTTTATCTAACGGAACAATAAACGAACTTCTCCAACACAAAAAATACTTCATATTATCAGAAGAAAATGCTTCCAAAGAATCTTGTACTATTTGTCAGGTAATAAACTATCCTTCAAACTACAAATGCAAACAGAGATATAAAAGTGATATTAGCTTACAAATATGTGTGGTTCGACAGGAGGACTACATTGAAGAAGAAGAACTGGGGACTCTAAATTGTGGTCATGAATTCCATCATACTTGTATAAAACAATGGCTACGACGCAAAAACGTTTGCCCAGTCTGTAAATCCACTGGCTTAACTACTTTAGACCCTACTATCGTCACAAACCCATAACTGCATGTATTGCACAAACAAATTCAATGAGCTAAAATCTTCGAAAAACAGTGCTGCCATTCTTGTTCTATACATGTATCAAATGTAAATGTAAATTGCAATTCTTATTAGTGTATGTTTCTCATTCATATTTGAAGCAGTTTTACTGAATAGAGCATAATGGGCCTTTTTACAGGTTGGGTTAAAAAGCCCATGACTATTTATAAAATCAATTTTCGCGGGAAGTCATTTTCACTAGGAAAATGGCGCGAATTAGACCCCACTATAAAGTATAAACAATAAGAAAAACAGGAGAGAGAGAGAGAGAGAAGATGGAAGGTGAAATGGAGCAATTGCTGAACATGGGGTTTTCTGAAGAAGTAGCAACACAAGCTTTAGCAGCAACAGGTGGTAATTCAACACTCAAAGCTACAGAATGGATTCTAAATCACAAACCAACTAAAATTTCTCAAAACCCTAACCCTAACCCTAATTCATCTTCTTCTTCTTCACCACCTATTCAACCTAAACTCAATCGTTTCTTTCAATCTAAACCAAAATCACCCATTTCTTCAACCAAAACCCAAATCGAACCCATTTCTAAACTCAACAAAGAACCTTATTTAACACCTCCCCATAACCCCAAACGCCCTAAATTAGTAGAAAATCAAAATCTACATGAACCCTTATCGGAACGAATGAGGCCGAGAAATGTTGATGAGATTATCGGGCAAGATCATATATTGGGGAAAAATTCGATTTTACGATCAGCTTTGGATTGTAATAGATTACCTTCTATTGTTCTTTGGGGTCCTCCTGGTACTGGTAAGACTTCAATTGCTAAAGCTATTGTTAATTCTTCTTCAATGTCGTATAGGTTTGTTTCTTTATCTGCTGTAACTGCTGGTGTTAAGGATGTTAGAGATGTGGTTGATGAAGCTAATAAAATGAAGAAGAAATTGAATAAACAGACTGTTTTATTTGTTGATGAGGTTCATAGGTTTAATAAGTCGCAACAAGATTCGTTTTTGCCTGTAATTGAAGATGGGAGTATTGTGTTTGTTGGAGCTACTACTGAGAATCCATCGTTTCATTTGATTACTCCGTTGTTGTCACGGTGTAGAGTTCTTAAGCTTAATTCGTTGCAACCTGATAGTATAGGGAGATTGCTTAAAAGGGCAGTTGATGATGGGGAGAAAGGTTTGCGGAAGAGTGTTGGGTTTAGTCAATTTAGTGTGTTGGTGGAAGAGGAGGTTTTTGAGTTTTTGTCGTTGAATTGTGATGGGGATGCTAGAGTGGCTTTGAATGCTTTGGAGATTGCTGCAACAACTGCTGCAGCTCGAAAGCGTAATGATATGTCCTGTAAAGGTAAAGGAAGTGTGGAATCTTCTCAGATTATACCAATTGAGGAGTTAGAGTTTGATACAAATAGAATGCATGGTGGTGATGAAAACTGTTATCGTTGGAGAAATAAGGAGGATGTGGATCGCTCAGTTGTCATATCTGTCACTCTTGATGATGCTAAAGAAGCTCTCCAATGTAAGCACCTTGCCTATGATCGAGCAGGGGAAGAGCACTATAACCTCATAAGTGCACTCCACAAATCGATGAGAGGGAGTGATGCTAATGCTTCTATTTACTGGCTGGCAAGAATGTTGGAAGGAGGAGAGCAACCTCTCTACATTGCTCGAAGGCTCATTAGGTTTGCCAGTGAGGATGTGGGATTGGCTGATCCTACTGCGCTCCCTCAAGCTGTGGCTTGCTATCAAGCTTGCCATTTTTTGGGCATGCCTGAGTGCAACGTGAACCTTGCTCAATGTGTTGCTTACTTGGCATTGGCATCCAAGTCTATTGCTGTATATCAGGCATTAGGAGAAGCACAGAAGGTTGTGAAGGAATCAGGAGGACAGAATGAGGGGGTGCCTCTCCATTTGAGGAACGCGCCGACAAAGTTAATGAAGGACTTCGGTTATGGGAAGGGATATATTTATCCTCCCAACCACCCATCTGAATCATTATCACAAACCTATTTGCCGCCCTCCCTACATGGTTACAAGTTCTTAGACTGGCCAGCTAACAACATGGGTAGATGAGCAGGAACGTACACTTGATCCTGATGCAATGGACTAGGTAGACCCTTTTTTGTTACTTCTTGTGTGTTGGACACTTTGCGTTTTAGAATTCCCTGTTGTTCATATTTGACTGCCATCATACTTTCCTGTAAAAATGAAAAAAATTAAAGTAAGTTGGAACCTTTTGAAGTAAGAAATGCCTCTAATGAATGCTTTAATTTTTATATATGGCCTACCAGATGATTTCTGACTAATTCAGTGATATGCACCTCCATTTCCTTCTACTACTTTTTAACTCTCTCTTTATTCGCAAAAAAGACTAGTTCAGTGATATATAATCTTCTATGTGCCTTGTTAAATCGTTTCTAGCATTAATTACTATGTAGTGTTTACTCTGTTTTTTCTGAGAAGAAAGTATCATGTATGACTTCATCTTTCCCCTATTCATCTTATTTTTGTCCAATCAATGGCATTCTTGTATAATGTGAATAGTACTGAAAATAACTATATTTAAGTCTTACTAGTCATCAAGAATAGATAAATTTGTGAATATGGAGTATCTTAGATTCTTGGTCAATTGAAGTACTCAAGATAATTTGCTTCTACATAAAATCATGGGTATGAGAAGTCCTTAAAATCAGAATATGGCTCCATATTTTATCCACTCATACATTGTGGCTCCCCCGGTATGAGATGTGTGAGCTCAGTCCTAACTAGAGGTACATTAATGGAACACTAGATTTAAATATTATGAGTTGATGTAAGATTTTTTGACCAAAATCAAACCCAAAACCAAATTAGTTAGAAAAGACCTCAACATATCAGTGGATAGAAGGTTAGGTACTCATATATGGTGATGATCTGAACAAGCATTACTTATTAATAGACAAGTCGTTAAAGTTGGGGGGTGGATATAATGAATAAATATAAAGTTGTACAGCATGAAATGAGGGTCATTTTAGTTTGCTTTTATTAGCTGGAGAGTAGATGCCTTGAGAATTTTGCAACTGAAAGTGAGGCCTTCCTCACTTAAATTTGGTGTGTGCTGATCCAGAGGATAGTAGTTGGGAGTGATACATGATCATCTTATGGATTGCCCACATGAGAAGCATTGTCGATCCCAAGAAATTACAGGGATTGATCACGGTATGTACTGCTGCACAACACTATATTTGGCTAGTTTAATAAAATTCCTTTACTGGCAGTAAAAGAAAATCCTTGAGGTTGAAGGCCAGATATGTAGTTTTTTTGGCATTTGTTAGATAGGAAAACATAAAGACTGAAGCTTTGGACAAGATGAAGTGGAGGTGACATATTGGGAATGCCAAATATTTTTGAAGCTTTTCGGGATGCTTAGAGGTGTCAATTTTTACTAAAAAAGTGGATTCGGAAGTAAATTATAGATTAAAGGGTTGTATTTAAAGTAAGTGCTCATATAGTGCATTGGTTTTGTATTGTTTCTGACATTATTGCATTATTAGAAAAGGCAAGATCCCATTCTTATGCACAGTTTAGCATGCTGAAATTGGTTAATGTTGCTAACCCCTAAGCTATGTTCCCTCGTCTTGTTCTGGTTCTTTGGAAATTATTCCATAAAGATGCATGTGCACTTGAAGGTCGGCATCCAATTTACCAAAAGCTTTAGTGAATAGGATATACTGAATGCTTCTAAAAATCGAAGTTGAACGAGGATTGCATAGCAGTGATTTTTTGTGAATTAGACTTTTATATGCTTCTGTTCATTGGGGACAATGACAAGGATGAAAGTGCCCAGAATGACACTATCTTTCATTCTTTGTATTTTATAGCTCTTCTTGGTTTGTTGCAGTTTAATATATCTGCTCCTGTGTTTTGATGAACCTGCAGGCCAAATAGAGTAGATATTTTCTTATTTAAACGTCGAGGCTTTAGTAAAATTGAATTGAATAACAAAAATCTTCGAATGACCCTTTTCAGAAAATCTTCCAAGTGTAATTTAATGAACACAACAAAACTACATGCCCTTACTTCACAGTCACACTGTTAGACATTTAAACTACACAAAACTAAAGTTTGTTTAAACTGCATTGTCTGATAATTGCTGTGTGTATATTTTGGCCCAATTGGTGTTTGATCTAAGACATCAACCTTGGACAACAGACCAAGGTGGGTTTTATTAGTCACAGATGACAGATCTAATACAAACCTTTATACTGGAGTTCAAATAAAAAATCTTGGGCAGCACACTGATGCAGGACCTAGCTCTTGAGCCAAGGTGATGAGGACAATAGTTTAAGTAGCAAGGACTAGGAGACATGTCAACAGATCTCACGTTCTCCTCATATCTTACTCTCATTCTTTTAATGTTTCTTTCCCTAAGAAGTACTATTAGTCTTCTTAGACAAAATGGTGTGTACCTCACCAAGGAATAAATTAAATCCCCTTTCCCTTATAAACTGTCATATATACTCTCTTATCTCCATACCCTAATCTTTCTCTGTTCATTTAATCTTTTGCTTGAATTTTCCGAGTTACTATCCCAGGGGAGGTTTCCATAACTCTTCACCTTCGTTGTGTTGGATGTGATCATGGTATGTAGTTATGATAATTTCAACTTCAGTTGTTGATCAATTTTGTTTCAGTGAATTTTGTTCAATTTGGTGTATGGTTTTCAGGGAATTCAAAAGCCAGCATGGTTGGAGGCTCTCTATAATCAAAAATTCTTCATAGGATGTTCGAAACATGAGAATGCGAAGAAGAACGAGAAGAATATTTGTTGTTTAGATTGTTGCACTAGTATTTGTCCCCACTGTGTACCGTCACACCGTGTCCATAGACTTCTTCAAGTTCGGAGGTATGTTTACAACGACGTCGTAAGACTAGAAGACCTAGAGAAGCTCATAGACTGCTCCAATGTTCAGGTTAGTATATATGTATTAAGTTCTGACTTATAATTCAATTGTCATACATGTTAATGGAGTTGTATTTCAATTTAACCAAGTCTTCTCATACTGTAGGCCTACACAATTAATAATGCTAAAGTGGTATTCATCAAGAAGAGACCTCAAAATAGACAGTTTAAAGGCGCTGGCAATTACTGTACTTCATGTGATAGAATTCTACAAGAGCCTTACATCCATTGTTCTCTGGGGTGCAAGGTAACATTCACTTAAATTCTTCTCCCTCAATTAAATTTTACGAACTAAAGAAGTTTTATCCGATGGGAATGAAAAATTCAGTCCTTAATTACAATTTTTATCACAATATCCTATTTTCATTTTTCAAGCAGTTCAACCCACTCTTTCTTGTCATAGTCATGCATGGGAATTTTTGTTACTATCAGGTTGAGTTTGTACTTAGGCATCACAAAGACCTCTCTCCATTCTTGAGGATATGCAAATCGTTACAGTTAAGTCCAGATTTCCTTCTACCCTACAACATGGGATACGATGAGAATGAGATGACCATAACCACAGAGATACCTCAATCAACAATTATGGACTACGATGAATCATCCACAACTTCATCATCAGAGTCATCTGGGTCTAAGAACATGAGCATAGAATGCCTGAAATTTGTTAAGAAAAAAAGAAGTGGATTGTATGTGTGCGCAAGGTCAGCTAGTAGAGCTTCTACTACTTCATCATCAGAGGAAGACATGGTGACAAGCATGAGTAGAAGAAAAAGGATTCCACATCGATCTCCTCTATGTTAAACCTTAAACAACTAGTTAGTAGTAGTACTTTGACTTAGCTTTGAATTCAAAGAGTGAATGAATAAGTTCCCTCTTCTCACTTCTGAGATTATTATTATTTTTTCTCTCTTTCTTTAAATTTTGAAGTTGTTTTTTCTAATCAAGTAATCACTTGGTCGGGGTGTTTTGTTTTGATGGCACGTGATTCCAAATTCCAAGTTTTTTTTTTTTTTTTCTTATTTTTGTTGGAACATTTTTCAAGAGCTAGCAATTTCATAATATTTTCATCATGTTTCAAGGACCTTAACTAAGATAATATATGGACCGTACGATTTTTATATTTAACCTCGAAAAATGAGATGATGTTGTTAATTACTTAATTTGTTGATTTTTATAAACAGTAGTATATGGAGATACTAGCTTTAGATATTATTTCAAGCCATTGTGTTTAAGGACAACCCAATGATGTTTTTGGTCTGATATAGACCTAGCTAGCACAATAAGATAAGAGCACATAGAGCTGGTGAATGCAACATGATTCATGCAATTCTTGAAGAAAGGATGCATTTCAAGAAAATTATGTCTACCAAAGTTAGTAGAAAGAAAAGGATTGCCCATGGTTCTTCAAAGTTGAAAAACAAAAGAACAGATCAGGAACAGTGACCTTTCCAGAGCCCCAAAGCCAATGTAGACATGTAGTTGTACTAGCAAAGTCCAATACATTTTGCAAAGTTCACATACCCAAGACTGCATCACAAGCCCATTTTCACTAAGCCTAAGTGGCTAAGTGGTTGTTGAAGCATCTTAATTAGACCTGTTCCTTTCATTAGCACTGCCCACTAAATTTTCCATCTCAGAAGGATATCATAATTCATAATTGAGTTTAGGACTAATGTATATATGTCTTCTTAATGCGCGACAAATGACATATATAATATGGTTTTAAAAGATCACATTTTAAATAAGAACAAGATTTATACACAAGGACTTAGCTAGGTGATATTGTGGTAATCACACTGTTGAGAAGAATCTATTACCAACAAGAAGGAAAATGTTGTTTGATTATCACTAATTGAGTCCAAGTGGGAAGAGTGACATACCAATTATATACATTTTAAAGATTTACTTGATGATGGATTCTTATCTTTCCAGCAATGATAATGATAATATATGAGAAATGAGGTGACAGAGAGAAAGCCATGAGAAGGGTGAAACTGCCCTATTGCCCAGCTTAGAAGAAGGATTAACTAATTAGCAAAGAGAATAAACAAGGAAACTAAAGGGATGAACTTCAATATAAATCTTCTGCAGAGACAGCAGAGTATACATTACTACTACTTACAATTATTAAAGAAAACACTAATTATACAGTTACAGTATGAACAATAGTTGATTAATGAAAAGAAAGGAAATGGTATGTAGGATTGTAGGGTCTTAAGCTTGTAGAGTTGTAGATCATTAGTATTATATTGCAAGGGGAGCAGCTTTACAGGACTAGTTTACATATTATGAATATATTTGATGCTAAGACTGAGAGTCAAGATTTCACTTGCAGAGACACAGTTCCTTTTAAGTTCATACTTCATACCATGATCTTATGTAATACAAAAGGGCAAAAGCCCTTGTAAAAAATAATAAGACCAAAGGTCTAGCTAGGTATTGCTGTATTGGTAAGCAATAATTGAGATATTCTGCATGATTATAATACTGTATCCCAAAGCCTACTTATACCTTTCTTTTTGTCAAAAAATCAAGAATATAGCGCAAATCGTTATTTATATCTTAGTGCCACCATTTGCCCTTTTATTTCCTTTTTTTTTGTGAAACTAATAATGTGCTCCCATTTGAATTTCCTAATTTATTTCCTTTTTTTTTTTTGTGAAACTAATAATGTGCTCCCATTTGAATTTCCTAATGGTATTGATCTACCAATGAGCCTGTAGCTCAATGGTAGCACCCCTGTCACAAAGTGGAGAGGTTGTGGGTTCGAAACACATCAACAACTGATGGTTGATATAAGTTTCCACACATAATTTAAAGGGGACAGCCCTCAACCCTGTTTGCCAATAAGAAAAACAAATAAAAAAATAATGGTACTGATCTGCACTTTAATTTTTTTTCCCTTAATCCTATTTCATTCTTCCAAGGTTTTCTTTGAAAAGGAGAATCAATCCTGTGCTTTTCCAATATAAAAAAGCTTCAAATAGCTTAATATAAGTTTCAACTTCCAATATTTTCTTCGGCAACTTGGTTAGTCAGCTAATATATCTAAAACAGTTTATATATCTAATTACAAGTAAATGACAAATTGTAGTACTTTAGTTTATTGATTAGTGAGAATTCACATATATATTTTTAAATGTCAAAAGCAAATCTTGTTTGAGCATAGCACTTGATAGGAGCACAAACTTACCTTCAAAGAAACAATGACAGGCAATTAAGCTTGTCAAAAATTTGAATATTTAACATCAAACATGACCTCTACTTTTGACCAAAAGCTCTCAACAGTCTACTTTGCTCTGCCAATAAAATTTACTGTTCAATAGAAAATAGAAAAGTTTAGTGAGTGGAAGTGAGAAACATTCTTTGCATGAAAAACGTTTTTATGCTACTTAAGTTATGAGAGCACCACTAATTAAATTCTTCTAATTCTCCACAATATGTTTCTTTCATAAAAGCCTCATTCTCCAAACTTCCAACACATTAATGCAAGAGTAACTGTTATCTTCCATCCCTCCCAACTCTTCTTTGTATACAAACATGTCTTATCCCATGGCTCCTATTACCAGAACATCAATGTCCAATTTTGACCAGCTCCAATGGGTAGTCCAAATGCGTCGAACTTTAGAAGAAGAGCTCGAAGATGAAGATATTCCTGTCTGCATCTTTAATGTTCCCAAAGCCTTAATGTCTAGCAAGCCTGAGGTTTACATTCCACAACACGTAGCAATAGGTCCATACCATTATTGGCGCCAGGAGCTCTATGAGATGGAGAGGTACAAGCTTGCTGCAGCAAAGAGAACACAAAAACGGCTTCATACCCTCAAGTTCCAGCACCTTGTTGATCAATTGACAAAACTTGAGCCAAGAATTCGCGGTTGTTACCACAAGTACCTTGATTTCAATGGCGAAACTCTAGCTTGGATGATGGCAGTTGACCTGTCATTCTTGCTTGAATACCTTCAGACTTACGCGATCAAGGAAGGTAAGAGGCTAACAAGAGTTTCATCTAGGATGTCTCATTTGGTTGACTATGCAGGTAGAAAATCTGCCCATAATGCTATCCTTAGAGATATTGTGATGTTGGAAAACCAAGTTCCACTTTTTGTCTTAAGAAAAATCTTGGAATTTGAACACACTTCATTAGAATTAGCCGATGAAGTATTGTGTTCAATGCTTATAGGTTTGTGCCGTGAGCTCTTACCATTCAATATTGTCGAAATCCCCTGCATTGAAATTTCTGAGATTGCACATCTGCTTGATTTTCTTTATCAAATAATGGTTCCCAATTCTGAAGTACCACCGGAGATCATCGAAGAAGAAAATGATCAAAACAAAACACTTGAAAGAGAGGGTTCCTCGAAACATAATTATGTCAAAGAGTTCTTTCATGAGATGTGGAACTTGCTTTCAAAACTAAACAGAGGTCCAGTTCCTTACATTAAAAAGGTCTTACTTTCAAGACCTCTTATGTTAGTAGCCAAATTACCTTGGACAATTGTCAGTAGACTCCCCATTTTTTCGCTCATAAAACAACCACTTCAATATTTTTTCTTTCATCAAGATAAAGAAGATGTCAAGCCTGAAGATCCCACAACAATCAACAAACCTCCATTGGTTGAGGAGATCATGATCCCATCAGTCACAGAACTCTACAAATCAGGTGTTCGGTTCGTACCCTCTAGTGCAGACATTAAAAACATCAGTTTTGATCCCAAGACAGCTACATTTCACCTCCCTACTGTCAGCTTGAATGTTAACACAGAAGTTGTACTGAGAAACCTAGTGGCTTATGAAGCATCAACTGCATCTGGGCCATTAGTTTTTACGCGTTACACTGAATTAATGAATGGGATTGTAGACACTGAGGAGGATGCCAAGGTTCTTAGAGAAAATGGGATTGTTTTGAATTATATGAAGAGTGATGGGGAAGTTGCAGACTTATGGAATGGAATGAGCAAGTCTGTCAGACTAACAAGAGTGCCTTGTCTAGACAAAGTTATTGAAGATGTGAATAAGTATTACTCTGGCAGATGGAAAATTAAAATTAGGAGTTTTGTGAGGACTTATGTGTTTGGGTCTTGGAAGTTTCTCACATTTTTAGCAGCTATTTTTCTCTTGCTGTTGATGACTCTACAAGCTTTCTGCTCAGTTTATACCTGTTCTCGTTTTTTTAGTCTAAATAGTGCAAGCTCTTCTACATCATGAGAACTAGTCTCTATGACCTGTTCTGGCATCAAACTATAATCACTTCACTTATTCCGTGGTTTCTTTTTCTGAAAGATTGTATACACATATTTGGTTTTGCTTTAATATAAGATGACTGTAGACAAAGAAGGTGTGATTGTATTCTACTTTTGATTAGTTCATTAGTGAGATGAGTTGTGATGATAAAGCTGTATAAATCATTTGTATAATGCATTGTGATAGTAGTGTTTGGGCATTTGATCACATTATATTACAAATAGGGTGAGTGGTTCTTATCATTTTTGTTGTGTTATAACCAAATGGTTATTTGGAATATAATCAAGATCTAATGTTATATATGATATTAGCAAAGCTAACAGACATGCATGGACTCTTGGCAAGTTGTGTTTTCTTTAAGGATCCCTGCTTGGTGTACTTCTCATAAAAAATATGCTTTTGTTGTTGACTGTACTTGCTTGAAAGTACAGTGAACAACTCTTAGTTCCCCTGCCTATAATCCTATACAGTATACACTCACATATAGTCATTAAATCAGTGCTTAGCCTATGTCTTACTTCGTCACGTCGGGGTCGGGGCTGGTTCCGGGTGGAAAGGTCTTCGAACATCACCCTGTAATTTCTTTCGTGCGGCGCCTGATTAATTATAATTTATTGAATGTTGACTGCTTGTGGTAGGTAATTATGTACATTCCCATACTAGCAAATGGGAAGATAAAAGGTCTAGTTTTAATTAGGTGAGTAAATGAGTTGTGTATTTTTGTATCTTGTTGGTATGTTCTTGTGTACATTCCCATACTAGCTGTCCTAGACACCACCCATGGTTTTCCACCAAAATAAGAAGATGTACACCCTGTATATAATTAAGAAACTTAGGGCCTGTTTACTTGTGGAAAACTGTTCTCAGTTGGTAGATCATATATAATTGTAACTCGAACCTTATGTTTTTCGTTAACGTATTGCAGTGCATACTGGTTTAAGTATTACATGCATATTTATTTCTATAAAAGTGTTCAAATTTTCTTCTTGTTGGATTTTCTTCTTGAATTTGGCTATCCACGACTATGTGAATCTTCTTATTTAGAGGCTCCTGTTTCTGACATGATTTGTAGAAAAGAACACAACTTTGATATAATCTGACAGGATTTCCTTTCACTATATGTTAGTTAGGTCACATCTGACAGGATTTCCTTTCACTGAATATCAACTTATCCATATTCATTATATGGTGTAAAGAAAAGAATACACTATTTACATAACTACACATCACCTTTGTATAAGAAAGAGTAGCTAGATTGTAGTAAATATGTCCTGCTTCGATCAGCTTTGTAGCAGAGTTGTAAGATAATACCAGCTTGTAAGAACAATAGTAGTACATATTCAATACTACTAGTTACTATTTTTAATTCTTTTTCTACCATGATATATGCCTTCATGGCTTCATCTCTGCTCTTTTTTAGTTAATCAGTGTGGTTTGTCTATTCTGATAATGTTTTATTCTTCTAGACCGACCAGACGGTTGATGCGTAGAGCTAGTATGCTGTTTTCCTCAATTACCACTGTGTTCCAATGTATTAACCATATTTGTGAGGTTGGTCAATACATTAATGAATGATGATGATGGTGATGATATGAATAATAACAAAATAAAGACATGAACACCATTGTATACGTGGTTCGGCAATTGTGCCTACATCCACGGAGAGAGAGAATGAACTTTATTATAGTAGTGGTGGTGATACAAAATGGGAGCTCGATTATGAGGAGAGCTCGAGAGAGATGAGACCTGAGAAGTGAGGTCTCATCATGAGAGATTATGGAGGTCGTTGATATTGAGACCTCGCCATGAGATAGTGGTGAGAGCATTAGACTATCAGACCATGTCTGGAATGAGTGATTTGCCTTCATATTTATAGGCTTACAATGTAACTCCATTCCTAGCATTTAATGAGGTAATGATGAGAGAATATCTTTGTAGTAATTGGCTTTAACTTTGTAACTTGTGCCATCAAGAGAGAGCCCATTAGATGTTGACATGTGGCACCATGATGGACGGTAAAGATGGTGCCACATGTATGTTGTATATAGTACCCCTACATCCAACCAATGGCTCTATACTAATATGTGAGAATAGCATTATGTTACTCAAAGTTGCTGCTATTTAATTAATTCTTTGCTCTTAATTACTCCCTGAACCCAGAAGGGTGATCAACAATATATGAATATATCAATATAAAAGAAAATCTTCTTGCAAATTTTATTTTTAAGAGAAAGATCACATTTCATTGATGGAAATTGAGAAATGATCGAGAATATGGCTAATAATAATATAGATTCATATAAAAGATTTCTAAATTAACTAGCTAACTAATTTTTTTTTGGCTTTTTTTTTGGATGCTGGAACCAGTCCTATGACTGGGGGCTAGGCACCCACGCCCGACACCTTCTCATTTCATCAGATGATAGCATCAAACTCTGAGAATCCTAAGACAGCATTGTTTGGAATAGAATACTCCTTCAAGGTCTTAGATCCTAAGAGTTTTTGTCCCATCCAAGTAAAAAAGAAGTTATAGTCCGGAGCTAGATTATGTTTTTCGCGGAATTTGTACTCCAAAGTGTATATAGTGTCCTTCTGTGCGAGAGGGAAGGCTTCTTCTTTGTTGTCGTATTGGACGAAGACGAAATTCTTTGGTACACCTTCATTGGTGATCATGACACTAACCGTTGGTCTTTCACTTACTATGTAGTCACGCAGTAAATCATCATCATTCATCACTTTCCTAAAAGTAGAGAGGCTTTGTTGAAATGGACCAAAACCTAGTTTCTTATTAATCTGTTCCTTCAGTATTAAAACTGTCTGCCCACAAAATGCTCGTATGGTAAATTCTTTACCATGACCAGCAGCACCTTGGCAAATGATGTCAACTTCGACTGCTGTTGCAAGATCTTTCTTGATGTAAAGAGTCATCTTCTTATGAGTCTTGATACCTTGTAAGCCAGCAATTTTCCTATCATTATCAAGCATCAAATACTCTTGGTATTGAAGGATTTGTTCATCAGCGTCAATTTGATAATCTTGTTGGATACGATTTTTCAAGTCACCAATAGTCTCTACTCCTTGTATTACATGACGCTCACCAGATTGGTCGAACTCAACAATGATGTTCTCCATTGTATTGATGATTTGATGAAGACTTAGCTAGAAACAGAAATGTAGCAAGAATAGGAAGGTCTGTATTGTAGAGTCGTTCTAGCAGCAAGTTGTCGCTTGATGTTGAGTTGCGACAATAATCAGCTAATGTATTTATACAAACAACTCGTGAAAATTTAACATTGCTCTCCATCCCGCGGCCTGCATTAACTTTGTGTGTGGAAAAATGTTGTTAAAGCAAAGATTGTTGTGGTACTTAATGAGTTATTGAGTTTGTTGTCAATATTTGCTTGTAGATGCTAATAATGAAGACTGCGTGTTGAAACCGTTTGGTGGTCTATAGCTGGATAAATTCTCTCCAGTCGCCAGTACAGAAATTAAATCTGGCAACAAGTACATGCAATTGCAACCCCATCAATCATGACGCAAGTACATTGCCAAAGATTGTCTGGATTAAATACATCCATATATACACTAATAAGCTCATCAATTGTTCCAATTGTAGCTTCATTAATCCATTTACATAAAAGCTTACGACACAAGGAAACATCAGATTCGAGATTGAACTCTTCTAGTATATAAGTATATAACGTGTGTCGCGCTTAAAAAGAACATTGTCAACAAAACGTGCAGATTTTGTTTTTTCATATCCATTGATATAAAAGTTAAAGAGTGGGAGTAGATTTCCATAGGTACCTCCATCTCCTCGAAAGGAAGCTTGTTCAAACAACCAAAGGCATGTCTAGGAATGAAAATATCTTGTGAAGTAGTTCGCCATATAAATTGCTTATTCTGCTATCATCCTTCCACTCATTGACATAACATACTTGTGTTTCGTCTCTTTGCTGCTAATCGTTCTGATCTCCTCAGCATTGTTTTGACCTTAATTATAACTAGCTTGACAAGTAACTTTTGAGAACTAATGGGTTTGGCTTGAAATAAAGCTAGCTCCACACTAAGGAACAAAAGATATTGAAACTCAGAGTCAGAGTTTAGTTACTTAATGCCTGCCCTGATGCCCTAAAACTTGGATTAGTATTTAGTAATTAGTTAATGCAAGATATGAGAAAATCCAATCATAAATTTCATTTAATCAAAGTCAAAAACTACAACCAAAATAATGTCTGGGATAACAATTCTTTCATTCCTATGGCCAACCATGAACCACCTACAGACCTACTACAAGCTAAGGCAATGTTGCAACGATAATCATCAATCATGTAGACTTGTTTCTTGATCCAATGACAGTAACTTCTGCTTCTATAATGCATGTATCGTTCACCAGAAAACCTTTGGTTGGATCATTAAATTCCTCCAGGCTGATAAACGATGGCCAACCCCAACCAAAGCTTGTGGTTTTAAACCAATAGTCAGCTGCAAATACAAGGAAATTCAACGAACACTATGTGTGTATACGAATGTAGAAACGAGAAAATAAATTCAATTGTCCTTACCAGTACACTCCATGTGATTTCCATGTGCTTGGTTTTTTAACCGCAAAATGAATTTAGCGTAAACTTTTGCACCAGCAGACAGTGGATCTGTATCAGCTAAGTATAGAAACAACGAAAGGCTACTGTTCCTATAGTTTTGGTGACCCATTGGACATAGTCTTATTTTCCTAATAAAAGGCAAACATATATAGATTAATATGTCAGTGAGTAATGCTAACTTCATTGAAGAATGAAGAGGTACCATTACCAAATACAGTTATGCTTCCCAGAATTGAAAACATCAGAATATGTATCACCAGTCAACCGTGAGAAATTTTCGATTTTCCATGAATGTTCATATGGAAACATCGTATTTAACATTGTTAAACATTCACTTCCTCTTCCACCAGTGTTTCCAAGAACAAAAACATCAACACCAAATTCACAAATGTCATCCACAAGATATCCATTAGAAGGATTAGTAAAAGTTTCAAGTGAGATCAGTTTAGAAAAGCCCCATTTTGTTCTTATACCATGAAATCGTCTTACTCGCCCACCAGCATCTAGGCATCAAAATTAAGAAAATAATGGAAATAATCAAAAGTAAAAATAAAAATAAAAATAAAAAAATTAATCCTTAATTATATTATTACCTCCAAGTGTTAAGTACTTGTCCCTGATTTGATCAAATATAAAAAACTTGTATATCACATTAACTTCCCAACCAGGAGATAAGGAACATGTCTCGGCAATAACCAAATACAAAGATATATGATCATTTACATTTCTTGTCGAGTCTCCGTTTGGATTAAGAATCAATTTCCTGCATGCAATTACATATTAAATTCTCAAACAAGATATTACGTACAGAACTAATAATCCTACATCATATATAATTAACTACAGTTTTGAATTACTACCATTTGTAGTCTCCTACATGAAAGATACACGACTCATATTTTTCCACCGAATTGGTTGATAGTAAGGAAAAAGACTCAACTTTGAAGGAATAGTGAGTTGGTGGAGCATCTCTGATAACTTCTGTCACCTCTAAAATAAAATAATTAAACATGAACCATATTAGAAAACAGATCGATATCTGTACATTGATGATTAATATGGATAAAATTTAAGAATCTCTCACCTTCGAAAAGGTCCTCTGCTGTCAGACTCATGTCTCTCATCCTTAGCTCCTTGGCCAAAAAATTTTGAATAGAAGAATTGTGAAGAAAAGATAAGATAAATGCCTGGACTTTGGGTAGCTTGTCTTGTTTATATAGACTACCAATAAGCTATGTTATGTTATGTGTACATGGAGTGGAAGATTACAAGATGCAGTTAATTAATTAATGCTATAGATGGTTTCTTCAAACGAAGAGATTAGATTAATTCTTAATTGGAACTCGGCTTCACGACCACCAGCATTATTGCAGTGTTCATGGTATACTCAACAAGCATTTGATCTTCCATTAAATTCCTTGTTTTTAAGTACTGGAGTACTACAACATGCATTTTACTTATCAGCTTCATTTTATGGCATCAACGTACAGTAAATGTAAATACATTACATAAAAAAGGACAAGTCGTGATGGAGATTGCAAAATAAAAGTAAATAAACATATGAATTTTACGTGGTTCGACAATGGTGCCTACGTCCACGGGAGAGATAAGTGTATTTTATTGATATGAGATGAGAGAAGCTAGAGAGAGCTTGTCCTCTTTCACATGAAATAGATCCCTTCATATAGATAGGGAATTACATGTGTGATATTCATATTGATTTTGTAACGGAAAATAACGGACATATAATGAGAATATATTTGATATTGATCTTGTAATTGTTGGCATTAATATGCATTGCCACGTATGCGCCACACGAGCTCATGAGTCATCGAGTTGGAGTATGAGTTGTACTGCATGTCGAGTGGGCCAAGTTGGAAATGGGCTTGAGCTCGGGTGATGTAACTCGATTGAAGTCGGATGAAATAAGTGCAGAGTCGGTATATGACATTCTGAGTAAGAGAGATGAAATACGTGCAGAGTCGGTTATTGGAGTTCCGAGTAAGAGAGAGCTCGGTAATGGGTATATACATAGCCCCCTCTTATTAAGTTGACTGAAATTGGTCAGCTTGATAAAAAGTAGAAAATGGGTTTTGAGAATGATTGACTTTTTGAAAAAGGATGTGGAATTCGAGTTAAAAGTTTCATATGCATTTGAAATCTCAACCAAACCGTAATTTCGTAAGCGTTTGCTTCTGTGAGCTGAGCGTTTGCTTTTGAATCGTTTCCGAATGTCGTGTCACGATGACAATGTTGACTTTGGATAGATGTATAATGTCATTGAGGTCTTAGGTTATTTGATTTGACATTTCTATGCACATGAAAAATCTAACCCTTGTACCAATTTCCTTTGAAAAGCTTTTGATATCAAGTTTGAATGAGAGACACGAAGTCGGTATGAAAGTTAAGAAAAATAAATGGCTCATATGATAGGGATGAAAATCAATGTTCAAAGTCTTCATCCTCGAGCTTAACATTTCCTGGAACTTGGATAAACGGTTAGTATTTGGGAGATATAATTTAGCCCCCAGTTTTATATCAGATAATCATAATCATATGAATTAAAAGATATCATATACTAACATTGATATATGCAAATGACTAGATTCAACAAAATATTTACTAAAGAGAATTTGCATAGTCCAATTGATGATTTAGGAATATCAAGAGATGCAATAACGTGCTAATTAAATGTTATTAGAATGAGAATGATGATGATAGTAAATTGTATAATGTAGCAATGAATGGCTTCGTATTTATCTTAAGATTTATTTGACAATGGTCAAATAGCCCAAGCTAATAATAAGACCATTTGTAACAGTAAATGAAATGAATGACTAGCTTCGTTATGACCGAAAGCAATGACCATATATCATAAAAAAATTTCTAAGTTTGATATTGAGCATAAATGAGGCCACATTCAAAACAATTAATATGAAGGTGCCATAAAATATATAATTGAATGCAAATTTATAATTATAATAAAATTAATGTACTATAAATAATATTATGGTTTTAGTCAAACATTGACCATTTGAGATGATAGAGTAAAGTTACATGTTATTGTTCATGATAAACATGGTAATCTCATAAAAACAAAGTCAATAATGATGTGACCAGTAATTGATTTTCTCGTTGCTAGAATTTTATAGTCTTGAAATATCAACCAATTGTTAGTAGATAATATTATATATAACATATTTTGTGTTGCTAAATGGGAATAGAGTATGGAGCAAATCACATAATTAGGCTCCATTGTTGAAAACAACTTGCTACTAATGCTTGATCTATACAAACTAAGTAGCCATTAGAGATTAGTATGGTCAAATAAAGTTCTTAATGATAAAGAATTTAAACTTTAGCTAGAAAGAAAAAAAAATACTATATGCAACAAAACTTGTATTCTCATTTAAAGTTCTAGAGATATTGAATGTTTGGTGATGAACACAAAACTTTTTCCACGCTTCAAGGTTGATGTACGATCACAAATAGTCGGCGCCAATGTAAATACGTACATTACATAAAAAAGGACAAGTCGTGATGGAGATTGCAAAATAAAAGTAAATAGACATATGAATTTTACGTGGTTCGGCAATGGTGCCTACGTCCACGGGAGAGATAAGTGTATTTTATTGATATGAGATGAGAGAAGCTAAAGAGCTTGTGAGGAGCTAGAGAGAGCTTGTGAGGAGCTAGAGAGAGCTTGTCCTCTTTCACATGAAATAGATCCCTTTATATAGATAGGGAATTACATGTGTGATATTCATATTGATTTTGTAACGGAAAATAACGGAAATATAATAATGAGAATATATTTGATATTGATCTTGTAATTGTTGGCATTAATATGCATTGCCACGTAAGCGCCACACGAGCTCATGAGTCACCGAGTTGGAGTATTAGTTGTACTGCATGTCGGGTGGGCCAAGTTGGAAATGGGCTTGAGCTCGGGTGATGTAACTCGATTGAAGTCGGATGAAATAAGTGCAGAGTCGGTATATGGCATTCCGAGTAAGAGAGATGAAATACGTGCAGAGTCGGTTATTGGAGTTCCGAGTAAGAGAGAGCTCGGTAATGGGTATATACAGTAAACAACATACTCTAATAGAGAGCTTGGGTTACACTTACATCCACTCCACATAAGGGAGCCATTAGTGATCAACTAATTTGTCCTGTTTACAATTGAAGGTGTATGTAGGCACGCGCGCACTTGGGTGTCACCAATCTTGGTTGCCTAAGCTAGTTCTTCTGACATTTTAACCAGATTGGCTTTTGGTTCCTCCAGGCAAAGCTAGCTTTGGTTGCCTATCTCTTTGCTTGATGCACCCCAGAGGCTCACTAGCTAGTATATGAGCCGGCT
The DNA here is from genome assembly GCA_023053565.1 of Aquilegia eximia. Lineage (NCBI taxonomy): Eukaryota > Viridiplantae > Streptophyta > Magnoliopsida > Ranunculales > Ranunculaceae > Aquilegia > Aquilegia eximia. The sequence continues at coordinate 16,333,005 of JALIGU010000007.1, forward strand.
ATATATGTCTCACCAGAAATGTATCAGTCCTACAAAATGAAGAGGTTGTAGATTCAATTTAAAACACGTCAACGGCTGATTGTTAGATAAAAAAGTTTCTGAGATTTAAGAGCCCAAAAATAAATGGCCCCAATGGTTTAGACATATAAGAAACTTCTTCCAACCCAAATCTGTTTGTGAAGTTGGGTATTTTTCATAATAACACAAACCCTCATCCTGCAGTGCTAGCTGCCTGTGTTGCAAATCTCCAAATTTTGAGTTTCAGACTAATTTTCCTTCGTATACTCTTTTTTTTTTTTTTTTTTTTTTTTTTTTTTTTGAAACGATATGGGTTGAGGCAGAACCTAACCTCCATTAAAATGCTACATAAACAATGTTATGTAGCATTTCAGCTAGTAATAAAGGAGTGAAGGATATAAAAGTTATATGTGCTCAAAAGAATGCTCTAGTTGTCCTCAAATGAATACCTTAAAGTACCTCAGTTTCTGTTTTGGTAGCACGTTCTTGTACTAGTTTGTTCCATATTCTGCAGTAGAGTTCAAAACAATTGGTTATTTTATCCTATCCCTGATTTAACTACAGATCATACTTTTTTTGTGCATGCATGGGCAGTCAGAAAACAAGTGCTTAGAGTTCTCTCTAACTGTACTTGTCCGCAGAATGAAACAACATTCTGACCAACTCAATGTTTTGTCCCCCTTTGAACTAATGATCTATCTTGAGTGAGCAGACTCCCAGAGAATGAATATCTGCCATCCCATGCTGTGAATTGAAGGAGCTAGTGTTTCACTGTTTTGGTACCAGTAGCTATAGGGTACCCCCACAATAATTTATACCACCTAACTCTTCTCAATTCATTTTGATCAACTCTTTCAGTCCACTAGCTAACTCTGGTCATTGATCAATTCATTTTTGCGCACCTGGGGCACTGGGCTGCTTATTGCCATTGGCATGACATAAGGAGTTTGTTTTTGTTTAAGAATTGAAATTACAGTGTCTTTCCTTTTGATTGAGGAAACATGGATCAAACACCAACCCTAACATACTTTACCAGGGTTCAATTCAGTAGCAGTCTAGCCGATAAAATTAAAGCTGCTGGCAAAATAGCCTTTACTGTGGCAACTTCTCCACTTTCCTCTATTTAATTACTATGCGTTAAATCGTAGTACTTTCATCAGTATATAACTCAGATCAGTTGGTGGATTTCAATGTTTAAAACAAAATTACCTTACATCTCGGTAAGATGGGTGGATCGATCTGCTAAGTGCCAACGACGTATATTGCACATTGTGCTGACGATTGCATTTAACATAAGTTGATTCCACATGAGATTCAAAGTGTTTTTGTTTAAGGAGAATCCAAAGCTTTTTTGTGTTTTAACATGTAAGAAAATCAAACACCTTTAGTTCTCTGTAGCAGATGAAAGCACGATGCATCGACCTTAATATAATTATTTTCATTCACGTACTCTATTTGATTGATCGAGTCATCCAGTAACTACTTATTTACTCGAGTTTTTATGATACTACCTGTACCTTAGATCATTAAGATTCCATGAAAGGAAACAAAAGGGATATGTCGATATAAAATTCAAATAGATTCTCCTTCTACTTGAAATGAAAAAATCCACTCATAAATTTCATTACAACAACAAAAACAACAACCAAAATAATGTCTGTGAATCTGCGACCACATGCACTCGTTTCTTAAATCTTAACTACATATACTACACCACAATGATAATTATGTAGACTTTATTCTAGATCCAAGGATGGTAACTTCTGCTTCTACAATGCATGTATCGTTCACGTACCTGAAAAACTTATTGTTGGATTTTTGAATTCTCGGAGGCTGATAAACTTTGCCCAACCCCAACTGACGCTGGTAGTGAGCTGCAGCCAGCAAATAGAAGGAATTGAAATTCAAGCAATGCAAGAGTTTCAAATATATCTAACAATCTGGAAAGGGTAACATAAAGAACAGACAACCATAAGTATACATAGGATTATTTGTCACATGCAAATACATGGACATTCATTCTCAAATTCAAACCAAACTTGAATTTAATCTTGTGGACATTCATTCACAAGTTCAACCATAAGTATAAGTACAATATTGCCGTATTATGTCTTAATTAATTAATTAGTTTCTGAATGGTTTTTGTTACTGCGGATCCAGGAATTATCAAAAGCGGGAACTTCAAACTATTTAGAAAATTTCTTAAACGAAATTATTAATCGCCTAAAATTCACATAGTAATGATTTTTCTAAAGTTACAAAGCAAAATTCGGTATTAGTGTTCAACAAATTTAGCTTAATTAATAAAAATAATTCAACAAAACAATACCTAATGAAACCAAGATATCAATATATATTGAGTAAACAAAATAATTAAACAATCATTGAACTATGTAAATAATTACAATCATTGAACTATGCTATCAGGATGATCGGAAGCGAGGTTTAAGTGATATTAAGAGATTTGATGAGGCTCTTGGTAACGCATAGACCTTGTCCTTGAATTCTTGTAGCCGCCCGCATTCAAGTAATGGATAGTAGACAACCATCTTTTCTAGAACTTCGGCATTCTCAAATAAACACTTCATAAATTTAAGTTCATTCTCAAATCCATCACAAGAATCACAAAGGTCCACCAAAGTAACTCTAGTTAGAGCCGAATAATCCGTTACAAAAGCTTCGTCAGTGAAGTAACTTTGCCAGTAAAGTGATTTGAGCTTTGGACAACAAAAGGTTTTCTTACAACCATGGAATTCATTTTCTAAATAGAGCTCTATGTTCTCCAACCGCGGAGTTGATATATTGAGAGTTTTGAGATGGTCAATTTTGCAGTTGTCCATTATCAAATTTTCCAAAACTGGGCAACTCAAAGTAAGCTGACCATCAGAATCTCCACGGGGAAATTTAACATTAATTAACTTCAAGCTCTTTATATGTTGAGCTGAACACACAGTCATTGGTAATAACTGTTTACTACACATACTCAACTCCTTAATTTTAGACGTGAAAAGACAGTCAGGCAGTTGTTCAAAGCTCGCAATCCGCATACTACCATAATTAATATTTAGACTAAATTTTTCGACCATCTGAATTGTAGCAGCATTGATCCACTTACATAGTTGATTGCTTCTCAATACTGTAGAGTCGATTGTGAAATTCTCTATTTTAGATCTAGTGTCACGGTTAAGAAGTAAAAGGTCAACCATTCGCGGAGATTTTGATTTTTTTATGCTTTCAAAGAGATGAATATAAATATTGGGAGTAGATTTCCAGACATACCTCCACCTTTTTGATAGAATGCTTGTTCTAACAACCAAATCAATGGCTACAAATGAAAGTATACGATGAAGAATCTCGTCCGATAAATTGCTTATCCTACTATCATCTACCACCTTATTCCCTTCTTGTGCTTTCAATCTCTTCGCTGCTAATCGTTCTGATCTTCTCATTTTTGTTTTGACAACCTGAAACCTTTTTTTTTGTTTTCTTCAGATTAACAAAGTGGGGAAGAAGCTCTTATCTTGTAATAAAAGTTTTTCTTACTTGCCTTCTTCGTGCATGAACCTAGACACCTGCCTACTTTGGCAACTCAACAATACACTTGTCTGTCAGTGCTAGGGTTAGATGTGGGCCCAAAAGTTAAGGCCCGTAATTTCTTCTCGGAGGATTTTGGCATAAATGATGGATCTAGAGATTTGTTTAGTAAACTTGATTGAAAAAGGAAAGAAAAAATTAGTGTAAACCCCATTTTTGTAGCCACTTTTGTGATAACCCGGCCCCCACATTTTTTTTTATTAGAACTAACCCCCAAAGTTTTTTATTGGTCAAAAGTACCTAGGGGTGTTATGTGAGCTGAGCAGCTCGAGCTCGGCTCGTGTTCGGCTCGAAAAAAGCTCAGCTCGGGCTCGCTCATCTTGTAAAACGAGCCGAGCTTGAACAGATTTAAGGCTCGTCTCGAGCTCGAGCCGAGCCCGAGCTTTATTCGAGCCGAGCCGAGTAGCTCGAGTTAAATAATTTAAATTACCACCATATCCCAAAGGGAAAGAAAGATTAGAATGATAGTAACATGGGCGTCTCCTCCTTCTTTACACTCCATATCCCGCATTTACCTCTCTCTCTCTCTCTCTCTCTCTCTCTCTCTCTCTCTCATCTCCACCACTCTCGCTCCTTCGATCGATCGAATCTCAATTTTTAAATAACAAATCGATCCTTAGAATAATAACAATTCATAAACAGAGAAACTGATCGACTCTTTTTACACTACACACAGCAGGAAAATTTAATTATATCCAGATCTCAATCTCTCCATCTTTCTCTCGTTTCTTTCCCTATCCAAATCTCTTATCTTTTAATCCAAATCAAATATAATTCATTCTTTATCCTTGAATTCATCATCATCACAATTCCCACAACCTGTCCAGTACAGGAATTATATTTACTAGAAGATGGAAAAAGCTTGCAACAAACACCAATTCTACTTCTACTATTCGGTCCTTCACCAATAACAATCGCCCATTTTCTCATCTCCTTTCCACATAACTGGTTTCTTTTCTACAGGTTGAGCCTAAACGAGCTTGGAGGGTTCGAGCTTGATTCGAACTAAACGAGCTTGGAGGGCTCGAGCTCGGCTCGAGCTAAACGAGCCTAACGAGCTCGAGCTCGAGCTCGAGCTTGATAAATAGCTCGCGAGCCGAGCTTGAACATAAAACCAGGCTCGATTCAGAAATTAGGCTCGGCTCGGGCTCGACTCGTATTAAAACGAGCCGAGTATGAGCATTCAAAGCTCGGCTCGCTCGGCTCGAATAACACCCCTAAAAGTACCCCTTGAGGTCAAATTTTGTGCTCAGTTTTTTCATAAACCCCAAAATACCCCCACAAGTATATTACACTTTGTTTTGTTGTTTACCTCACATTTAAAAAAACCTTATCTTTGAAACTTAGGGTTTATCTTTGTTTAGGGTTTATGTTAATTACTATAATGGGATTTAAGGTTCATAATATTTTTTTTATGGGGTTTTTATTACTTTGAAAGGGTTTAAGGTGAATGATGTTTAGTTTATTGCTTTTAATAATGGATTCAAACCTAAGGCAAAAAACGAAAGGAAAAAAGTGATGGTTGATCTAAAGATTAAAGAAATGAGTTACATTAGGGAGGGAAATGAGACTAGAATTACAAGAATGGAGAAGAAGATGAAAGGAAGAAAAAAAAAACAAAGCAAAAACAAGAAGGTAAGCTTGCCTAATTGTCTTCCATGGTTGTAATATAAATAGGATAAGATGTCGACACGTGTCCTCACTAACATATTTGAGAAGGGCAACTTTGGTATTATAAAAAAAATTTAATTTAACCAAAAAAAAAAAAGAAGAGATTTTGGCACTTACCCCCATTTGAAAAAATATAGCAGTAACCCCCAATTTTACAAAAATCAATTTTTGAATTTTGGTAAAATAAAATATTTTAATAATATCAATACTACCCCTCTAGTTTAATGCTGAATTGCTGATAGTGGGAGTAGATTTCCATAAATACCTCCATCTTTGGGAAAGAATGCTTGTTTGAACAACCAAATCCATGCATGTCTAGAAAGGAAAATATGTGGTGAAGTAGGCCGTTCGGTAATTTATTTATACTACCATATTGTTTTCTTGTGTTTTGAATTTTTTTGATGCTAATCGTTCTGATCTCCTCATCTGTACGTGTTCTGAGTTTTGCTTACCTTTCCTTCTTCAGTTCTTCCTGTTATTTTTCGCTAAAGGGTAATTTTTATATTGAAAAATAGATGGAGGAGAGCTTGTAATAGTATGCAAGAATGGACCATTACACACATCTACAGGGAAGCAAACTTCAGTGCAGACCTGGTGGCAAAGAGAGCTGCTAGTTTAATGAAGGGAGTGGAGGAATGGCAATGAGAGAGACCTCAATTCCTGGCAGTTATGGAAGTACCACATCAAGTGTACTTCAGATTTCACTGAGATTTTTTGATGTATTTCAAGCCTCTAACAGGATGGTTTGCCATTCTGACACACTGTAACCTGATCTGTTTTCTAATACAAAATTCACAATTTTATGCAAACAAAAAAAAAACGCAAAGGGGGTGCAAGCACCAAATACATCATTAAAATCTGTAATACACAGAATATGGACTCTCCAGTGGGATCCTTCGCATTGAGCCTGACTCTCCAGTTCTTCATGTATGAACCTTAAGTAGACTATCCTAACCCTAGTTGACAACTTTTCAGAACAACAAAAGAAGTGAAGAAGCATTTAAACAGTTCATCTTCCTCTCTTTAATAGCACTCCCGCAGATGAAAGCAGCTGGCAACTTATCCGCTTTTATCTTCCTCTATTTAATTACTATGCCTAGCTTCATTCGTAGTACTTTCATCAGCACGTAACTCACATCAGTTGAATCCACATGAGATACCGAAGTGTTTTCATTTAAGGAGAATCCAAAGCTTTTTTCTTTTCACATGTAAGGTGATCAAACACCTTCAGTTCTCTGCAGTAGATGAAAGCAAGATCCATCAACCTTAATCTAATAATTCCATTCGTGTATTCTATTTGATTGAGTCCAGTAACAACTTATTCACTCGACTTTTCATGATACTACTATACATGCATGTACCGATTGGAATTCTATATACGTACATGGAAAGGAAAGAAAAGGATATGCTGATATATATAATTCAAATATATTCTCCTTCTACTTGAATAGAGAAAATCCAATCATTGATTTCATTACAACAACAACAACAACAAAAACAACAACCAAAATAATGTCTGCGAATCTGCGACCACACTTGTTTATTAACTACATACTACAAGGCAATGACAATTATGTAGACGTTATTCTTGGTAACTTCTGCCTCAGCAATGCATGTATCGTTCACATACCAGAAAACCTATTATCGGATTTTTGAATTCTTGGAGGCTAATAAACTTTGCCAAACCCCAACCGATGCTGGTAGTGAGCTACAGCCTGCAAATAGAAGGAAATTCAAGCAATGCAAGAGTATTGAATCTAACAATCTGCAAAGAGTAACATAAAGAGCAAACAACCATACCTATACATACACAGATCACATGAAAAAAACTGGACAGTCATTCAACAAGTTCAAACCAAACTTGAATTTAATCTTGTGGACTTTACCATTTACTGCTTCTATAAATACAGTATTGCCATGTATTATAAGTCCTAATTCAGTTTCTGAATGATTTCGTTTGTGTAGTCTCAAACTGGGAAGTAACTGTTCAGCCACTAAGCAGTGTGTTGTCCGGAAGTGTTTGCCTATACCTATTTCAAGTTTACAATTTGCTTCAAAATTCTCGACAGAAGTTCTTTAGGATGGAAAGTTATCACCTAGCTTGCTAATTAAGCATGATTCTTTTGTGCAATTAAACACAAGTTATATCTTAATTTTATAATTATAGCTGGACTATAGATCGATCAATGTCCAAGATTTATAATTGTAGCTAGACTAACCCAATGCTTTATATATTAGTATCAAAGTAATGTAGTTCCTAATTAACTAGACATCAGATTCAAGCTTCTCTGAATACCATTGAACTACATAAATGATCCACAAATATAGAAAAAGAACGATATGATGAAAACAAAATTTCAAGCGAAAAATCTCCAATATGTAAGTCCCAAGTAAACAAAATGTAGATTGGCATAGTCAAACAAGATCTTATGTAATTAACTTCTGTACCTTACTTTGCTATCAGGGTCATCGGCGGAAAGGTGTAACTGATATGGTGACATTTGATGAGGCTCTTGGTAGCACAGAGACCTTGTGCCGGAATTCTTCTACCCGCTGGCATTCAAGGAATGGATAGTAGTAGACAACAATCTTTTCCAGAACTTCAGCTTTCTCCAATAAACACTTCATAAACTTAAGTTCATTCTCAAATCCATCACAACAATCACAAAGATCCACGAAAGTAACACTAGTTAGAGCAGAATAATTCTTTACAGAAATTTCTTCGGTAAAGCAACCTTGCCAGTGAAGTGATGTGAGCTTTGGACAAAAAAGGTTTTTCTTACAACCTTCAACTTTGTTTTCTATATCATCTAAAAAAAAGTTGGTTCTTATATAGACCTCTAGGTTCTCCAACTGCGGAGTTGATATAGTGAGAGTTTTGAGATGTTCAATTTCACAGTTGTCCATTATCAACTTTTCCAAAACTGGGCAACTCAAAGTAAGCTGACCATCAGAATCTCCATCAGGAAATTTAACATTTGTTAATTTCAAGCTCTTTATAAGTTTAGCTGAACACACAGTCATTGGTAATAATTGTCTAGTACACAAACTCAACTTCTTAATTCTAGATGTGAAAAGGCAGTCAGGCAGTTTTTCATAGCTCGCGATCCACATATTACCAGAATTAATATTGAGACTTAGCTTTTCGACCATCTGAATTGTAGCAGCATATATCCAATTACATAGTTGATTGCTTCTCAATACTTCAGAGTAGATTTTCAATTTTTCAATTCTAGATCTAATGTTACGGTTTAGAAGAAAATGGTCAACCATTCGCGGAGATTTTGATATTTTAATGCTATCATAGAGATGATATAAATATTGGGAGTAGATTTCCAGACATACCTCCACCTCTTTGATAGAATACTTGTTCTAACAACCAAATCAATGGCCAGAAATGAAAATATGCGATGAAGTACCTCGTCCGGTAAATTACTTATTCTACTGTCATCTACCACCACTCCCCTATTCCCTTCTTGTGCTTTCAATCTCTTTGCTGCTAATCGTTCTGATCTTCTCATTTTTGTTTTGACAACCTGAAACCCTTTTTTTGTTCAGATTAACAAAGTGGGGAAGAAGCTTTTATCTTGTAATAAAGTTTTTCTTGCTTGTCTTCTTCGTTCATAAACCAACACCTGCCTACTTTGGCAAGTCAGCAATCTGGGTGTCTGTCAGTGCTAGGGTTAGCTGTGGGCCCAATATATAGTAACGCCCATAATATTTTAGGAGGATTTGGTATAACGAATGGTTCTCGAGATTTGTATAGGAAATCTTTACTTTGCTCATAAACATCATGGAGCAAAAGTTTTTCTGCAAATATATATTACAAGCAAAGCAAGTTAAATATCAAGTAGCGCACGCGTTTAGTTTTGCTTACCTTTCCTTATTGTCAGCAGCTGATCCATTGGTTTTCCTGAACACATGAATTTAATACATTGAAAAGCATGTATCAAAAGAGTAAAAATCTTCATTTTTATCATCTTCATCATTAAAATCTGCAAATTCTCCAAAACTTTCATCATAAGAATCTCCATGGTGAAATCTTGATACGTTTAGCTCAACAGATAGTCTTTCGAAATCATAAGATGTGTTCTGGTGAGCCCATTGAGAAGAATGTAACTTAATTAACTTCTTATTTCCAGACCTGAAAACCTGAAGAGGCCGGTTCCAAAGAGACCTTGTTGGATTAGAACCATGAATACTTACACTAATAAGCTCATCATCAATTGAGTTCGTTCCAATTGTAACTGCATTATTAATCCATTTACATACACGATTAATGTTCAACAAAACTTCAGATTTGAGATAGAACTTTTCTAGTGTATAACATCTGTCACGGTTAAGAAGAAGATTGTTAACAAAACACGCAGATGTTGATTTTGTTTTACCATCAATATAGATGTTGAGAGTGGGAGTAGATTTCCATAGGTACCTCCATCTCTTTGAAAGGACGCTTGTTCGAACAACCAAGACCATGTCTAGGTAAGAAAATATCTTGTAAAGTAGTTCATCAGATAAATTGCTTATTCTGCTATCATCAACCACCAACTCATTGACATAAGATTCTTCTGTTTTCTGTCTCTTCGCTGCTAATCGTTCTGATCTCCTCAGCATTGTTTTTGAGCTTAACTTGACTACTTCAAGTTTCAGAACAACAAAGGAAGTGAAGAAGCGTTTAAATAGTTTTGCCTTCATGGTACGGTGTTGGTAGTAGTTAGTTAGTTACCAATTCGGAATATAAAGCTATATGTCACGGTGCTATATGGACTGAAGTTGATGGGCCTAATATAAAGCTCCGCATTAAAGCCCAGCCCAAAACATATTGAAACTCAGAGCTCACCAGCAAATACAGTTACAAAGGAGCAGCAGACATGCATGGGGGCAATAGCAAACCTGTGCATTCTGTGCAGGTCATTATTCCAAATACTGTATGTTAAACAGGAGTGATAATAATAGAAATACAGGACTGATACACAATCTTGTTGCCGGAGTTTGTTTTTGTTGAAGAATTGACATTACATATACAGTGTCTTAATTTCCTTTTGATTGAGGAAGCATTAATCGAACACCTTAACATACTTTTACAGGGTTCAATTCAATAGCAGTCTAGCAGATAAAAGCAGCCGGCAACTTATCCTGGCTTATATCGTAGTACTTTCGTCAGTACGTAACTCAGATCAGTTGATGGATTTTAATGTTCAAAACAGAATTACCTTTTTATTTTTTTGCTAATTAAGTATGTTTGGAATTTCATTCAAGATAAAAGATCACACCGAGATCGAGTTTATGTTCTTGAGAGTTGAGAGTAGCCAAGAGTTTATCTCTTGGTGTGATCTTTTATCTTGAATGAAATTCACGGAGTTGAGATAATTCTGTAGCCAATTTTACAGTAGCCAATTGGTTGAACTGACTGACAAGCTGACAGCTATGACACAAAGAGCATGCATGATAAACTTGGGGTATCTCCTACATACAGACCCATCCATGCTATTACTTGTACATGGCAGAGGCCACTATTGGTAAAATGCAAGATGAGATAAACTCACAGATATATGCAAGATGAGTCAACGCTGGCCGCTAAGCTAACCGTTCTTTCTTCGTGACGAGCAAAGTCATAAGCAGGTGGGGCCTCATTAGTCGCGAAGTCGAGCTCACTCGATAAGATAAAATGCAAGATGAGTTAAACTCACAGATATATATAACAAGCAAGATATGTATGTAGCCATGTAGGTAACCAGTTCTGTAAATTTGTACAATATGTTAACAAAATAACAAGAGATAAATCTTGAATCTGTAATAAGTCTCAGTCAAACAAAATGTAGATCCACAGAGTTAATTAACAAGATTATGTATATTGCAAATTAAAGAAATGATATTGAGAGATTTGACGACGCTATTGGTAATGCTAAAACCTTCTGCTTGAAATCTGCTAGCCTGGGTGCAGATGACGATGGATCTAATATATGTTAGTCCTCGTTTGAAGTAGACAACCATCTCTGTCAGAACTTTGCCTTTCTCAAGTAAACGCTTTATAAAATCAACTTCATCCTGATTGTCATCGTAAGATCGATAATCAATAAAAACATCCTTCAAAGTTACACTAGTTAGAGCAGAGATATCTTTCACAGAAATTTCTTCTTGAATGCTTCCAGACCAGTAAAGTGATGTGAGCTTTGGACAACAAATGATTTTCTTACATTCGCTGTATCTGTAGAATTTATAGAACTCTAAATTTTTCAGTTGTGGAGTTGATATAGTGAGACTTCCGAGATGGCCAAGTTTACAGTTATTCACTATCAAGTATCAAGTTCTCCAAAACCGGGCAGTTTAAAATAAGCTGACCATCAGAATCTTTAGCAAGCGGAAATATAACGTCTTGTAATATCAAACTCTTGATATGTTCAGCTGAACACATAGAATATGGTAATAAAAAATGTGAAGAACACAAACCAATTTTCGTAATTCCAGACTTGAAAACTTGATAAGGTAATCGAACAAGAGATGACCATGATGCTGATTCAGAAACATTAATATTAATGAGACTAAGCTCATCGACTGTTCCAATTGTAGCTGCATTATTAATCCATTTACATAGAGAATCATTATCTAAGAAAATTTTAGAATATTTGAGATTCAGCTTCTCTACTTTAGAACTTGTGTCACGCTTAAAAAGAACATGATCAACAAAACGCGCAGATGTTGATTTTGTTTTATCGTCTATGTAGAAGTTAAGAATGGGAGTAGATTTCCATACATACCTCCACCTCTTTGAAAGGATGCTTGTTTGAATAACCAAATAATCCATGTCTAGAAAAGAAAATATGTGATGAATTAGGTCATTAGGTAATTTGCTAATCCTATCACCATCCATATTGCTGTCTTGTGTTTTCAATTGTTTTGATCTCCACATCTTTGTTTTGAGTATGAACTAAACCTTAATAAGACTCCTAACCCTAGTTAGCTATCTGCATTAATTATTTAATTCTGTTTGTTTATCACTGTACGTGCTATATATATGTGGACTGAAGATTATGGAGCAAAAGAGTTTGGCCCATAATATCTTCAGTCCACATTAATTCTAGGGCTGGGCAAAACCAATCCAAAACATGCAAACCGATCCGAACCGAAAATAAGGTGTTTGCATGTTCCCCTATTCGGTTGTAGTTTTTGTTTTGCAAAACATCTGCTTTGGGTGTTCAGTTGCAGTTTCGAAAATTTTCGAACACCTAAAACCGAACCGAACATGTCATTCTGTACATGCAGTCCAGCCCATAATCCCAATATGTAATTCTGTATAGCCCATCTCTTCAGCTCTGTATAGCAGACTTACTTAGCAAGTTAGCAGTAATCCAACTCATCTGTCCAGCACTCTGTCAAAAAACTAAGTGTTCTGTTCGGTTTTACTCGGTTAACCGAACTGAATAACATGTTCGGTTATGTTTCGGTTTCAGTGAATTTTGTTCGGTTCGGTTCGGATCGGTTTCAAAAATGAACCAGTTCGATTTCAGTTTCAACTTTTACAAAACACCTACTAGGTGTTCGGTTGCCATTTTTGCCCAAAACCGAACCGAACCAATCTCTGCCCAGCCCTAATTAATTCTACTTGTTTATCCCTGTGCTATATATATGTGGAGTGTGGACCGAAGTTTTGTTTTATAGCTTTGGTGAAATCCAGAGTCCTCAAGTAGACAACCATGTCCGTCAGAACTTTGCTTTTCTTAAGTAAACACTTTATAAAATTAATTAAGTTCATGCTGATTGTAGATTTTTTTTTTATTTTTTTTTTCGATGCTACCACACCAGGCCAGTAGTAAAGTGACGGCAATTGCGAATGGGCATGTGGCTCAATGGTAGCACCCCTCTCACAAAGTGGAGAGGTTGTGGGTTCGAAACATGTCAACAGCAGATTGTTGATATAAGTTTCCACACCTAATTTAAAAGGGGTAGGGAAAATTTGGTATATTAATCAACCCGAAGGTGTACGGCCAGGGCCCAAAGGGCTTACAAAGACAAGGCCCGAAGGCTACTGATGCTACCACCTAAGCGTCCACACCGCCACCTTGCAACTCTAGCAATTATGCTACTCAGGGACTTGCTTTCGCTGAGGAACACCTAGCCACATCATCATCACGGGAGAACACCTAACCACATAATATCATCATAAGAGCATGGGCCTCCTAATCTCGAACCAGGGTAGGGGTCCCCTCAACCCCGCTTGCCAATCAAAAAAAAAAAAAGTGATGGCAATTCAACTAAAATTTTTCTTATGGTCTCTGAATTTTTTGTCTATATAGAACTCAAAATTCTTTTGGAGTTGATATACAAAGAGTTTCAAGATTACTAGCTAATTTCACAGTTGTTCGCAAATTCTCCAAAACTGGGCAGTTCAAAAATAAGTTGACCATCAGAATCTCCATCATATCGTGAAGTATAACGCATACCTAGCTTGTAAGTGAAAAATAATCTGATGTTCAAGTTCAACAATAGTATAACAGTTTGTAGGTTAGGTTGACTGCCGGCCATAGTATCCCGATACTGGTATTTATCTGAGTTCAATGGAGATCATTCAACCACATTATTATGTTCTTACCTTTTGGATATGGATATTATTGGGAATTGACAGTAACTGCTCTGACAGACTGACACTAAGCAGTGCCTTGCCCGCAAGGCAGCAAGGACTGGGACACCAACGATCTAGATTGGTATATATGAGAAGTCAAAGATGTGATTGCTTATACTTTTTGATTTTCTACAAATATTCTGTTGCAAAGATTTCTACCTAAGGTCTTCAGGCCAAAGTTGTAACCTAGCTAGCTAGCAAGCATGCTTGATTCTTCTTCACAATCAAACACATCCACAAGTAATATCTCATTTAATATTAGACATTTGTATGTCGAATTCAGAGCTACTCTAAATCCATATCTACTGATTCTTGACTACTCTAAGTTGAGAAAGTTTCCTAAGAAGCTCAAGATCAAATTGGCCTACGGACTTCATTATTGAATCAGTGCTTATAATATATAATCAAGTAATTAATGTTGTTACTAAATATATATATATATAGATATCACGATCCATAAATGAAATATGGATAAAGTTGAAAACTATATTACATAAGATACCCTAAGATTAAATGGAAGATGAGTTAAACTCATCAAAGATCTCTATATAACAAGCAAGAACGTACTACGTATTATGTATGTAGTAGTTCTGTTTGTATAATATGCTCACAAAGTCACAAGAGAAAAATCTTCGATCTGTAATAAGTCTCAGTCAACAGAATTAAACAAGATCATTTACAACGAGAAGAAGGAAATGATATTGAGAGATTTGATGAAGCTCTTGGTAATGCTAAAACCTTCTGCTTGAAATCTGCTAGCCTGGGTGCAGATGAGGATGGATCTAATGTTAGTCCTCGTTTGAAGTAGACAACCATCTCTGTCAGAACTTTGCCTTTCTCAAGTAAACGCTTTATAAAATCAAGTTCATCCTGATTGCCATTGTATGACCTATAATCAATACAAACATCCTTCAAAGTAAACACTAGTTAGAGCAGAAATATCCTTAAAAGAAATTTCTTCTTTAATGCTTCTAGACCAGTAAAGTGATGTGAGCTTTGGACAACAAATGATTATCTTACATTCACTGTATCTGTAGAAGGCATAGAACTCTAAATTTTTCAGTTGTGGAGTTGATATAGTGAGACTTCCGCGATGGCAAAATTTACAGTTATTCACTATCAAGTTCTCCAAAACCGGGCAGTTCAAAATAAGCTGACCATTAGAATCTCCATCTGGAAACCTAACTTTTTGTACTGTCAAACTCTTGATATGTTCAGCTGAACACTGAGACTTTGGTATTGATAATTGTGAACAACGTAAACTTAACTTCTTTAGTGTTCAACTATATATTGGCTTTGGCCCATTATAAATATCCGCAATTAACCCCAAAAGAGATTGAAATTCAGAGTCCACCACATCCACCCAGTGCTTTTTCACTCTGGTGTTAATTTTTGAAAAAAAAAAAAAAATTAGTACTTTAAACATATATATATCATGTTTATTATTAAGCAAAAGTTTTATGTGTTTCATTAGAATTTGTCGACATGGTGTGATTAGAACCACTTCCTTTTATTTTCTAATAAAGAATCTTGTAAAAAAAAAGAGAAGATATTTTGAGATGTTTAAGTGAGATTATGTCAAAACTCAAAACAAAAGGAGATCATTATTAAAGAAGGGATTAATTATAGTTATTTAGTTCCACCAAACCAAACCAAATGTTTAAAGTTGGATTAAACACTTTGAAGATTATATTATAAAGTTATAATACTATGTTTTGTTGCAGATCTGGCATGCAAGTATATATGCAAGTTATATATCAACTATTAAAAATTTAAAATGGTCTCAAAATTAAACAAATGCTACAAAGGTACATTATACATACGTATATCAAATCAAAATGAAACTATTACAGACAATCGTTTTCTAAAGCTTTAATTTGACAGCGTAACAGCGTAATAGTATTTGCTTAAATTATCAACTTCCAATCTTCAATAAAAATAAAAATAAATAAATCAAACCGTGTGAAAACTTATATCAACAATCTGCTGTTAACGTGTTTCGAACCCACGACCTCTCCACTTTGCGAGAGGGGTGCTACCATTGAGCCGCCTCAGGCTTATTCGCAACGTTATTATATATTAATGTCAATTAAGATGTAAACAGCTATGCTTTTCATGAATTACGATCATGTTACTTGTTTGGTCCACCACATTATCTTAGTTTTAGGGTAGGTACGTACATTTGTGGCAAACATGAGTTCCCAGCACAGTACCATAGTCCAAACAGCTTTACGACAAGGTGTCCACATGTGGATAGAAGCGGGAATTCCGAAATTTAAATTTCAATAAATAATACAGCCACCCACCTTTTTTTTATTTGGAGAATACACACATAGACACATAGTCATATCACATACTCTATATTCTTCACTTTAAATACAACAATCATTTACAATTATTATGTAAGTACATTTCTTTTATTTTATTCAATTTGTAGAAGTTAATTTTATTGAATTTATATATGAAAAAAATATATGGTTCCATAAAGAATGTAGTAAAAATTAATCGACTGATGTTAAAAGGTCTATCTAGAATCAGGTAGAATTTAAACTCGTGTTTGTCCTTTTTTTTTTGTTCTTGTCTGTTATAGCTTTTTTTTTTTTTTTTTTTTTTGTTTATCTATGTCTCTTTTTTTTTTTTCAAAATCTCTTCCTAACATCAATTCCCACCGTATCACGATTCTATAACTAGTCAGTCTGAAGGTGAATGGCCTCTATTGTTGTTCATTATCAACATATTGTGAAGTTTGTAAAATACATATCATGTTCTTTTCTACATGTTTTAAAAAGTATCATATCGAAAAAAATTTGAAAATTAGGAAAAAACAAAGCAGTGACCACCTTGACTATGAGTCATGGTGTGGCGTTTTGTTTTGCTCATGCTGGACCATATTCAGTCAAATTGGAATTTGGAAACTACCTGACTCATCACTCATTCATTACTCAAAAACGTCTAAGAAAGAAAGAAAAGACGAATTCTCATGACAGTTGCTTTCCTTATTATTCTGCCATTTTGCAAAGTTTACCTGACCTGACCACTGACCATGACTGGATATCAGCTTCACACCAAACATTTTCCTAACGCGGAGAAAACACTGAAGAGAAGAAAGCCAAGCATTTCATTTCTTAGCAAATTCTGCCAAATCATATCAAATACTAGCATTAATACTCTCTAAGTTCCCACCCCACCATGTGTTTAGATTCATCTACCAATTCTGATTTTTCTATGCAAAAAACTCACAACCAACTCTTTCAAAAAGTTCACTCAAATAATGCTATATACCAAAAATTCCCACACTATCTTTTTGGTATGTTGTTTTTGATAACTTATATATGCACATTATTTGAACATGTTTTAGATAACATTGTCCACATGTCGACTTTTCAATGTATGTTCTACCAATCCTGAACAAAAAAATCCCACTAAAAGCCTCCATTTTTATCAAAAAATAAATAATATAAACCTGATTTTTGATATTTTTTTTCATATAATTATATATTTTATTGATCAGTTCAAAAGAATTACACAAAAATAAAGAACAAGCGCGCTACAAATCTTTTCTAAATAGCAAAGCAATTTTTTTTTTTTAATTTTTTGTTTGGATATATCAATTTCCTAAATAAGGAAGGATAGTAAGTAAATTTTCCACTTCACCAACAAAAAAGATAAAACTTTTCAGCAGAATAAATTTGCTATGAAAAAGTGTTCTGTTTTCACTTTTCACTTTATTTCAGGCTTAATAAGGGCGGTTTAACTAACCACGTTCTAATCAAGATTACTTATGAAACCAAAACATAATTAAAACAAACATAACACAACACAAATCATTCTCAAACACATTCATTCTCTTTCTTTCGACAAAAATCACAAAACATCAAGAGAGAGAGAGAGAGAGAGAGAGAGTCACTTGCAGTATGTTGTGTTTCAGATCAGTTTCGATTTCTTATCTTTTTCTACCAACCGTTTTTTTTCTCATATTTTCAACATTTTTCTTTTCTTTTTCTTCTTCTTCTTCTTCTCGTGAACTTGTCTCTCAATCACACCATCTTCAATTCAAACCTATTCAAGGTACAATCTTTTTCATTTTCTGATAATGGGTTTTATTTCTTTTCTCTTATTATACTAGTTTTCACTCTACATTATAATTTTTTTATAAAATTCTGTTTTTTTTTTTTATTACACAGGGTTATTTGGTAGGGAAGAAGATTGGATAGTGGGACAGAGAAGGTTTATTGCTGAAGGAAGTGGAACAAATGGATCTGTAAACAATTCATCATCTCTTATATTAGCCGCAGAAAGAACAAGAAGAAGAGACCCTCTTAATAATTTCAATCGTTATACTGGTGGATGGAATATCAGTGAACGCCATTACTGGGCTGTAAGTGTTTTGATTTATTTAAATGGGTTTTTTTTTTTTTTTTTTTTTTTTTTTTTTTATGATGATAATTGAATTTGTTGAATTTTCAATCATTAAGTTTTGAATTTTAATTTCTATGGTTTTTTATGTTAAATTTGATATGGTTTGTTTGCGTTTTATTTTTAGTTTGAATGTCAGTTTCGGCATTTATCTTGGGTATTGAGTTTTATAATTTTCGAAAGCATGGAAACTGTAATTGGTGTTGTACTAGTGTTTTTGTAGTTTCCTTATTCTGCGAAATTTTCTAATATGCTTTCATTCATTCAGTCTGTAGGTTTCACTGCAGTGCCATTGTTCATAGTTGCTTTAGTGTGGTTTGCCATTTTTGGATTATCGTTATTGCTCATTTGTTGCTGCTTCTGTTGTTGCCGCCGTGAGCCTTATGGATATTCTCGAACTGCCTATGCACTCTCCCTTATATTCCTTATACTCTTCACCATTTCTGCAATGTGAGTTCTCCATTAACTTTAACTGATTTCTTTTTGACTAATGCTTTTTTTTTTTAACCCTACACTACCCTGACGATTTGGTACTGTTGTTGTAGCATTGGATGCATTGTGTTGTACACGGGGCAAGGCAAATTCTATGCAAGCACAGAAGATACTTTGGAGTATGTTGTGCAGCAGGCAAATGTTACAGCTGATAGCCTTAGAAATGTATCTGGTTATCTAGCTGCAGCTAAGGGTATTAAAGTTGTCAGTGTGTTATTGGGTCCTGACGTTCAGACCAGTATCGATGAAATTGATTCAAAGATTAATTCCTCTGCTACTACTGTTTCTGAGAAAACAGAGTCGAATTCAGATACAATTCAAGAGGTCTTGCATGATGTGTAAGTGAAAACTATTACAGTTTCATCCGTGAGATTTGAATTCCATTAAGATGTATTTGATTATCAAGTAATCTGTTTCTGTGCAGGAGACTATGTCTTATCATTCTTGCTGCAGTAATGCTTCTGTTAACATTTCTGGGATTCTGTAAGCAAACTGATCTTATCAACTTTTCTCATTTTGAATTAATTAATTGTCTAATCTCTATTTATCTCTTTTGGTGCAGTATTTTCTATTCTTGGTATGCAATCCCTTGTGAGCATGTGAGTGGGATAAACCTATTTAAGTCAATGAATTCTGATAGTTAAACGTTATCTGATCTTCTTTATATCTACGTCTAAATTTGTTTAGTCTAACCAAGTGCTTCTGCATTGAATGGTTCCAGTTTGGTGGTCATGGGGTGGATCCTTGTTACAGGAACATTTGTCTTGTGTGGAGTATTCCTTCTTCTTCACAAGTAAGCCTTATGAACTAATCATATACTTTTTCTCTCATGCTATTTATTTTTAATTTTTTGGCCTGTTTTGCGGCCTTTGTAATTTCTGGTGTGTGTTAAAGAAAGGTCAGTATAATGAAATTAGTTTGTTTGTAATGAACATATTTCCCTATGAATATTCTCTAGAAGCAGATAATTTATCTGAAATATGGACTAACAAGTAACAAGTCGACAACTTCTAATTTTATTGTAAATCAAAAGCCTATTTTATTAGATTTACCTCAAGAGTGGCTAATTCAACTGACTCTTTGACAAGTTGCATCTTCCCTTTGTCATACTATTATAAATCATTAAATATTATAAATCCTAAAATTATAATTTCCACTGATTGATTGCAGTTAAAATATCTTACCTTTAAAATTACTCATCAAAACTGATTAGTAGCCATTTTATCTGCTTCTTTTTAAAGTTTTTCTTATAATATTTTGTTTTCTATTAACTACACACACACAAAATAATTATTGCAAATTCATCTTTTGGGTCTATACGGCAGTATATATAGATAATATACAACATGGTAAGATTACAACTTTTGATCTCGCCATGATAATCGAGTACCTCTTATAATAGGTTCAGTGCTATTCACCTCCATATAAGTTGATCACGAATGCAGTATTATATAAGAGTTGCCCCAAATGGTTGCTTCCTCCTAAATCATCCTGTGGTTTGTTTCTAGCCAAAGACTCCAAGTTATAGCATGAAACAGAAGCTTCCACAGCAAACGCCCTTTCTTTAAGTTTTTTACTGTTTTCATTTCTTTTAAGCTCTTTGTCGTACGTTTTGTAAAGTATGTCTTCCACAAAAACCACCCTGTCTTTGAATGTGTAACCGTTTTCATTGCTCCAATCTTCTCACTCATACCTTCGTAAGATAGGGGCTGACAGCCAAAGGACTGAAGAAAACTTTCTTATACTGCTATTAGATTTTTCCATCTAAGAACTGGTGAAAGACAGTTCCTTCACTATTGTCGCACATTAAAACAGCTCACATTCCCCTGCACAAAGATTTTGGATGCAAAGAAGGTGAGTCCAGCCCATACAAAAAGTCGATTTTTGAAGGAACTTAAGAATCCAAGTTTATTTTGTGAGAAATACGCAATCACAATCTGCTGCACATGGATCCTCCTAGATTCAATCACATCATACAATGACTTGGATGAAAATGGTGTGGATGTGATCCTTGCAAACCATAATTTGCTGTCACTCTCTTTTAATCTAAAATTTGAAAGCAATATCAGAAACTGCTGGAGTAGAAAGAAGTCCTCTCAACTTGAACTAATGCATTTGCTTTATTCAGAAACCAATAACCAATCAGGGCCATAGCCGTACCCCTCTTCTTCTTTACTTCTTGGCATGTTTTCATCCTATTGGGTTTTCTAATAAAATATGAGTTATCTGCGGCGATGTATCACCTTTTCTTTTTGTCCTTAATATTATAATTTTCCAGTGCAGTCCAGGCTTTATTTTCTTTACGATTGCCTATATATTTTGGTCTATCAAAGTTGTTATCATATTCAAACTATCTAACCTTGTGTTCATAATTTACCAGTGTTGTTGCAGACACTTGTGTTGCTATGGATCAGTGGGTTCAGAATCCGACTGCTCATACGGCTCTTGATGACATTCTCCCTTGTGTGGATAATGCAACTGCTAATGAATCCCTTTTACGAAGCAAACAAGTTTCTTTTCAACTGGTCAATGTAGTCAACCAGGTCATCAACAATATGTCGAATGCCAATTTTCCAGCTTTCCTACCCCCTCCAGTGAATGTCAACCAATCGGGTCCTTTGGTTCCTGTACTTTGCAACCCATTTAATTCAGATATGACAGAACGTCAATGTATAACCGGTGAAGTGGGCTTCGACAATGCAACTCAGGTTGAATTTGAAAACCCACCACAGAACACTTATACTTGAAGTTTAAACACTTATGGAGTTTTTCTTTGCTTATGTACAGGTCTGGAAAAATTACGTGTGTCAGGTTTCATCACGCGGTGTATGTACCACAGTGGGCCGTCTCACCCCTGATTACTATGACCAGATGGCTGCTGCTGTCAATGTTAGTTTTGGTTTGTATCATTATGGTCCTTTTCTTGTTCAGCTCGAAGATTGTACTTTTGTGAGGGATACTTTCACTGATATATCTAGAAATCATTGCCCTGGACTGAAGAAATACGTTAAGTGGATTTACGTTGGGTTGGTGATGGTTTCCGTGGCTGTAATGCTCTCTTTGGTCTTCTGGGTACTTTATGCAAGAGAGCGACGACACCGTGTGTATACCAAACATCACATGAACGGATATGGTCATGGTCCTTCAGAAGAAGGTAGGGGGATATAGACAATCTTTTTGGCACCTTCACTTCCTAGGTTACGATGCTTTTCTCAAGGTTTTTCTTTAGGAGTTTAGGTTATGTACATCTCCATAGTTACCTTTTTGTACATTATTACACTTGTGTTTTGTTGTGTCTGTTGTTTCAGACTGTAACTTGTTTAGTTACATGATGTCACTAAGATGTCATGATCATTTTGTAACAAGATATTAGCAAGGTTGAGTACATGTTTATATGATAATCGAAAGATTTGCTCTGTTTAGGTTGTTGGATTAAGCTATGATTTCAATCACTGCTCTGTCTCAAATAGGAATGTGTTTATGCCTCCATAGTTTTATTCATCTAGATGTATATAGCCTGCGCGCTCCTTTTGAATGGTTGGATTATGTTATAAATTCAATCACAGTATTATCAATTATTGAAATATTATGATGCCTTCATAGCTGCCATCCATCTAGAGATTGCAACCTTCAGAGACTTGAAAGTGAATGGTTTAAGACCGCTTTTGCGATGATAATTGTAATGATGCATGTAACAGCAGGACAAGCCTAGTGAAACTTGGGTTTGTGCCAAGTCCGCCAACCATTCACTTTTATTTGGGTCTGCCTCAAACTATAGCACAATTGCATTGATTGGATTTACAAATGTTAATGCTTCAAGCTCACTTTGTATTGGGTGGACGGTGACCTTAAAAGGGTCTGAACTCTGAAACTAGTGTACCTTAAAGGTTCAGTGGTACTGTGATTGTTATGTTACATATGCAGAAATTGAAATTAAAAGCTAAAGAGTCTTGGTGTTTGCTCAGAAGTAACAGGACCTTTTGAATTGAATTACACAAAATAAGTATCTATGCTTTTCAAGGTTGCAAAAGTTGTTTTTTCAGGTTACTGTATGCATCAAAATGATTAATTTCATGTGAATCAAAATAAACACCACCTAATTTTGTTTTGTGCATTGATATCTTCTCTTCTCCATTATAAATCTTGACTTGGGGAGAAAACCTAAAGCTCACAATCTTCACATCAACCTGTGGCCCTAGCTCAAACTCTAAAACCACCACCCACTCCCTCATTTCAGGTATATAACTCTAAATTGTTTTAAGTGCATTCTTTTAGTTATATGTAGCATATCTTCATCAAAACTGTTTTGACATGAATCTGATGTATGTTCTGTAGATGGACTCTTCGGCATATCGTCATGGCAAACATGTTGGGAATTTTGAAAGCAACTACAGTTCTAAAGGTGGTTTTACTTTGTACAACTGTTTTTTGTTTAGAGATTGATGATATAGCATGGATGAAAATGAAATTATACTTGTGAAATTCTGCTCATGTTCTTATCTTCATCTCTCTTTGCAGGGAAACTTAAACAAAAGGATACTCTCTGTTTGGAGACAGAAGAACATAGGCCACTTTTAGAGGACAAGCCATACATGCTTTTCATTATGGCCGGATATCATGTTCAGTCTCCATATCAACTGGTAACTATAAATGCAACATTATAAACTCCACAATCATTTTTTTTATTTATTGCAAAATTTCAACTATGCTAAACAGTTTTAAACTACAAAACACTAGAAAAATGGTTGCTACAATGTTGGGATCGGTAGTCTCAAGTAGCGCCTTTTTCATGTTGTTTGGCCTTGGCTCGCCACACCATGGCATGTCAGTATGTCATTGCACTTCATGTCGATTGCTTTGTTGTTCTGACTTCTTTGAATTGGAAACTTATATTGTACCTTGTATGGTGCAGGTGGTTCCGACCAAAATACATAGGTTACTACCAAAAGCTAGAGTCCCAGTAGTTCTCTATTGTCGAAACAAGAAGTGGATGACGACTTTCCATGGAGATGGTAATAAACGTTTTGACGTGACAGGCTGGAGGGTTTTCGCTACTGAGAACAAGCTCAAAGAAGGAGATGGCTGTGTTTTCGAATTAATTGAGTGGAGCTTGAAAGTGATTAAGTTTAGAGTTCAAATCCTCAATGGTGATATGCCATCTGAATTGCTCGAAAGTTGTGAGGATGGTAGCTCAGATGCTCCTTTCACTGTTACCTAGCACTCAGCTGGTTTGTAGTAGTTAACAACTTAACATTATTATGGGTTTGTAAACGTTTGCAGTATGTTTGCCCTTCTGTATACATGCCTCTGTGACTGTGTATTCTCTAGTATGGTCTTTGAGAACAGTTTATGGTTTTAATGGGCTTTTGCATGGACCCAATATGCACTACACATAAGCTTATAAAAAAGCCCAAGTTTCAATGCCATTAGTTTATAAATAAATACAATTAAATTGCGTAAAACAATCGGGGATGTAGCTCAATAAATTTTCCACGGCTAAAGCATTCAGGGTTCGAATCCCTGCATCCTCATTAAATTTTTTTTTTTTACAAAATTGATTTCAGCTCAATTACACCTTTCTCTACAAAAACTGTGGTAGTCACTTAGTCAGTACATTTCCTATTCAAGGAATTCTTGTCTTCAATCAGCTTCAACTATAATTCATGCCAGATAATTTCTTAACATCCAAAGTTTAAACACCTTTCTAGTGCAAGTACTTCTTGAGGGACACATCTCACCCCCTCCCCTGAACACCTTCCATTCATATTTCCACCATGACATTCCTTTGAACTGTGAGTAAACAAACATGATAACCACTCCTGTTGCTTCGATCCTGTAAAAGTCCTTTCCCCGAGTACACTTTTTGTTTTTTTATCTTCCTGCATTCCTACCATTTATTTTTCATTTTCCTGCATTCTGACCATCTACGGTAGTCACTGGACTTATAAAACCACCCACAACCTCTCTAACATACGATATTAAATAAGCGCAGAGTTCCTTTCTCTGGAATTTGAGGTGCACAATGTTTTCAAACTTCAGAAATCATCTTCTAGTCGCTCCTTGGTTTTAGAGAATGGAGAGGGCAAACTAAGAAAACCTGCGAACAAACAACATTTAACTTTTACAACTAGTCACAAGCCAACGTGAACTAATATACTAGGGAATGTCAGCCTCAGCTGTCAATATTTTAACATATAACAAGAAGTGCCTTTTGTCCAAACATCATATATTTACATCCCACGACTTTCATATCCTTTCTAACAGGGACCAAACTAACGGTGAAAATTTAAGTAAAACAATCAAATTAATTATGAATGATGCTTTCAGTGAAGCTTCCAGTTTGTTGTAAGACTTTCAGATCTCAATGTAATTCTTTCATGAGAATATATTGATTAGCCTCATAGTTTATACAAAGATTTAATTACATACTTTATATTCCAACCTTAAGTCAAGTTATGGTGTAAGAGCTCTATCCACTTGTTTGCATTAAATTACCGATTAAATTTCACATAGTAGATGAGGTCCACCATGGTATGTTAAGCAAACGATCAATTTTAATAATGAATGAAGCTTCCAGATTGCCATAAGAGTTTCTTCATGAGAATATTTTAATTAGCTACATAATTTATCCAAAATTTAATTACATACTTTATATTCCAACATGAAGTTGAAGTTATAGTTATAGTGTTATACTGTGGGAGTTCTATCACTTGGCATTAAATTACCGATTAAATTTCACAAAGTAGATGAGGTCCACCATGGTATGTGAAATAATGAAATCTGCATATTAAGCAGATGGGGCTAGGACCCCACATCTCCACACAGAAAATATTAGAATCTTAAGCTTAGGGGAGCTAACCTTCACGGAATTCAATCGGGATTAGACCTGTGACCTCAAAGTTTTGAACATCGATGTAGCACAATTCAGCAAAAGCTACCGCCATCTATTAAAAGAGAAACATAAGAAACAAATTCAGCACATTGTTTAAGAATAAGTGGAGTGTATGTAGATGCATAAATCACACTAACTAGTAAATATATCAAAGACCCATTGGAACTTGGTTACATAAAGTTGGCCACAGTATACATAATAAAATACCGGATTTTCACATACTACAAACACAAACAAAAATATCTTGTGAACAAACACTAAGAATGGGCGAATGGCAAATCAATTTCAGTTTAAAAAATGGTTTCCTAAATTACCTTTTCCTTATTCTGTTTGATCTGCATCTTCAATATCTGCTTCACAATGCGTGTTTCGTCCATAGACATCTATTTCTCGCCCGCATCTACATAGAGACTTCCTACTCTTCCAAATGATATTGTTATCTACTTAAAAAATTTCTTCGGCTGAATCGGCTGCTGATTATCTCATAAACTCTTGGTTTGGCCTTATTTCAAGCTTCAGATTTGAGATCAAAATATTTGAAAGCAAATATATCCAAGTCTAAGGTATGATTTTATCTAAAAGAAAACAAGGTATGTAGAAAGAGTAAACTGTTTCAGTTGATGCAGATGACAACATCTTTGTCAACATTAGATGCAGTAAGCAATGCTTTTCTTTACCGTTAAAACTATATGCTTTCACAATATTTGTAGGATTAAAACGGGAAATCAATCTTGATATTTATTGCAGGCATCCAGTTCGAACATATCATGACATACTATTAGGTTACAAACATGTGAGAAATTATGTCTTAAAATCGTATATTATGTCTGCTTTCTCTAATGACTGAAGGACTACTGCGATGCTGGTCTTGTTGGATGCATTCATGCAGATATGCTCATGTAGATGTTATTAACTGATTTTGTTTTATTTAGATCTTGAAATCCATCTTTTTTTTTTTTTTTGAAAGGTAAATCTCGAAATCCATCTTCCATACAGGATCTGAATGAAACCAGTTGTTAAACTTACAAAGGAATGTCGTTTTGCGACAACTCAGTTGAGCCCCTATAGAAATTTATCATGTGTCCTTACTATATATCAGTCATGAAACATTATTTTACATCAACACAAAACTGATACGGGTTATAATCATGTTGTCATCATATATATCTTTGGACCTACTTTCGTCAACATCTTTATGTTAAATAAGAAGTGCTAACAACAGATGTGTGCTAACAACAAACTCAAACAAGCACACAACTACCATAAGAAGTGAAAACATTATACCATACTAGTTTTATATGTAAAGGTGATTGTGACGACACAAAGTTTACTGTTAAATCACATCATTTATGCCAATTTACATGCATTGTAGTAAGAATAAGTATCAGATGGTCACAAAATTTGCTTCCGCACTTTAGAGGTCTTAATGGCCTCAAATTCTCTTTTTCCCGTGTCTTATGACATTGTTCCTATAATTTTTTAGAAGTGTTTTGTTCTTTTTGTTTCCTTTAATTATTATGTCGTGACGATGATGTTTGCGAGGAACTTGAAGGTCGAGATGAAAAGGAGATGATAATTATATAGAAAATAAGTATTAATTCCTTGACTTCATTGATCTTGTATTTACTTCAAGAGATAAATACAAAAAGCCAAAAATAGACAATAAAAGGGGTACATACTTCAGCATTCAAAGCTTCCAATTTCAATAAACAACATTCAGAACAAATGATATCCTTTGCGATTATGAACACATGTAACTATGAGAATGCCAATAGGTACTAAACAATCCCCACTTAATTGGTTACTATATCAATCAAATTTGTCTCCCTAGATTGCAAACAATCAGCTATGATAAAGAGTGCTTGTTCCTAAATTGTTAAAAAATAAGTTCAAAAGTTATTATTTTGCTTAAACGAAGTGCGGTTCAAGCCACATAAACCATTTTGTAGGTGGATTACGGCTCTTCAAGAGGTGGGACAACAATCGATAAGTGGCTATCTAGGGCACCTAGTTGGGATGTCTTAGACTCGTAGCTCTTCAAGAGGTGGGACAGCGATCACAGGTGCGTTCATACCTTTGTTTTAGTACTAGTTGCATTGTATTAATTGAAGTGTTTGAGTTATCCAACAAAAGCACAATGATGGTAAAAAGGCATTCCTGATGCAAAGTGAAGCTTTAATCTTTTAAGGAATTACATCTTATACACCTTGTTGATTTAGTTAATACTTCTGTACATGGCCTAAATTCATGATTTGCTTTATGATCTTAAAGTATGAAAATCTGCTTAGTAGGAGACTTAGAGTCCATCAGATTGCTCTGAAATTTCATTTGTCATCAAACCTATATAATATGTCAGAAGATGTGATCAATTTAATAAAAACCGATAACACATTACCTAGTACAATCTCAACATTCTTCCTTCGCAGGGGGGTAGGGTCAACATTAATCTACTTAGTTTGAGCATCAACTTTGACATTCTTGTCATTTCTAACTGATTATAAGAATCCTTCATATCCTCATACATGCATCCCATCCCATGCAATCACGTCGACTATTACTCGTTTTCACCTAATACATATCCTATAATAGAAAGATTCCCCAATCTAGGTTTAGTCCATGTTACTAATATAAGCAGATCGATTTGCCCTAATACGTTGTCCCATGTTAATTACAACACGACAAGATCTAAATTATTTCTTCACTTACTTAGATATCCAATATGTTGTCCTCAAGTGTTTTTCATCTGGATGATTGTAAGCACCAAACGCTCTTAAACAATATACCTATTTTTTTTTGTATGTTAATTTTACAATCTAGTGAAGCATAGTGTTGTGATCTATTTCTTCACAAAGTCTTTTAAAAGTAAACCACCAGATTAAATTTAAGTAACAAAATCGCAACATAATAGAATGGGAATGATCAACAAAATAAACAAAGGATTCTATGAATCCATAAATAAATCTGTGATTGTATCAAGTAAATAAATGTATAAAAGGATGAAAATACCTAGATTATTAAAACTATCAATCAATCAAATGTATGTAGCAATTTGTCGTTGGAAGGTTTCTTGAACTTGTTTGAGTCTTTCTACTTCTCCAGCTAGATTTGAACAGATCTGATGAAATTAGAACTCAAAACACTGCATAGAAAACTTCACAACATTAGAATCAGAAATCAAAAGAGAGAGAGAGAGAGAGAGAGAGAGAGCAAAGGAAGCAGAAGAAGCTGCCTTTATATTGTTGCTGTGTAGGCGTGTAGCTGGCGGAAGAAACAAGGTAGGTTGGTTCAATATTGGACTTAATTACTTTTATGTGGGCCTTTGGAGGCCCAAATAAAGGATCGGGTTATGTTGTTCGTTTTTTTGAACTCGGGATCATCAGAAACAACTTTGAAAGTTTGAGTGTTGTGGCTTTATTTAACTGCTTTATACCGTTACAAAATATCGGTATCGACTAATGTATCAATCTCACGAAAAAAAAAAAAAAAAAATAGATATATTGGGATATATTGGAATCTATGGGTTAATGTATCGACTAATGATATATTTTACATATATCGATTAATATATCAATTTGTTATACAAAATATATATAAACATTATATGAACATTATAGTACAAAATATAGTACATTATATAAACATTATAGTACAAAATAAATAAACATTATATAAATATTATAGTACAAAATATATATATATCCCGATATATCACGATATATATAAACATTATAGTACAAAATATCGCGATATATCCTGATATATCACGATATATATCGGTTTTTAAGAAAACGATACGATATATTCCCAATATTTACCCTTGATGTTTGCGTAAAGTATCGGCCGATATTTTTTGATATTTACTGATATTTTCTAGAAATATTATTTTTTTACAATTTGTTTTTAGAAATAATTTGTGTATTCCATTTTTAGTAGATATGATATTTTTTAGGTAAATACTATGATAATATACTTTCAAATTTGATTTTATATATATTTTGTATAACAAATTGATATATTAGTGGATATATTCGATGTAAAATATCCACCGATAGATTTCAATATATCCCGATATATCTATTTTTTGGAGACCGATATTTTGTACTATGTTATGGATCATCTCTTCTTCTTCAATCTCTCGACAGAAGACTTCACACTTGACTCCAAATACTGTAATTCTTTTCGTAGCTAGAAGATTAATAGTTACGAAAAGGTACCAAAGTTACACTTTTTTTTGAAATTTTTTTTGTTGAGCCTTCTCTCTCTATAAATATACTGGTCTTGTTTAAAACTCAAATCCTTCTCTTGTTGTTGTTGGTCTTGTTTAAAAAGAATTTTGGAACAGATGGTAGTTTTGTGTTGGAAGTTGGAACTCAATTATATATGGATCATGGATGGTAGTTTTGTGTCATTGTTTTTATTGTATTGATCTGATAGAGAGCAATGTTTAGGTTATTTAAGTACGCCAAGAGTGAAATATGTTGCTTGTGAAGTTGTGATTCAGTTGTAAATTGTTGTTTCTATGCTTGATGGACAAACGACAGAGTGGGTCTGTGCCAATGTGGGGGTTTTAAGTCCAAAAATCCCCATCTTGTGATGGTTTCTCATCTCACCATATCCAAATCAAGTTCGAACTCCGAAGTCCGAACAAGCAGGTAAAATGTTTTTCTTACAATTATATTGGTTACTCATTTCATTGTATACAATTTTTAACAAAACAATCGTTAGTTTTGCTTTTTTTTTTTTTAACAGATTCAATCTAGAGTTCATCAGTAGTACTCTTAGCTTTAGAGAGAACAAGAAGAAGGGATTTTCTTGATGGCTTTGAGTATTACACTGGTGGATGGAATATTACCAACCTGCATTATTGAACAGTGAGTTCCTTTGATTTTTTAGATTAATTTAGTTCGACACACACATATTTAAATAAATTTTAAACTACTTTGGTTTTCTATATATCTATATAATAGCTAGACCCATGCGGTCCCACATTCTCTCTCCTAGGTGGCATCCTAAATGATCTCCAAGCTCTCACAATTTTTCTATTTAAAAAAAAAAAAAAAAAAAAAAAATTGGTTACTTTAAAACTAATTTTTGTTTTTCTCTATATTTCTTATCCATTTTTCATTAAACAAATAACCTCTACACTTTTTATCCACTCTCCCACTAAGCACAAACCTCTCAAATCAAAATAAAAACACAATAAAATAGTAAAAACATGAATTAATCAAACATAAATAACACGGGCAGTCTAATGAAGCTTTTTCTCATACCCCGGTGCGTAGCGCGGGTTCCCAGCTTGTAAACTAATAATTGCTAAGGAAATCAGTTGTATTAATTAGAGAAATGTGTTGATCAAAGGGTAAAAAACATGAGGAAATTTACCTTTATAATAATAATTATAGGGAAAATTAGACTTATCCCCCCAAGTAATGGACCTCTTTTGATTAAACCCCCACATATTTAAAAAGTTTGACTTTGCACCCCACCATCTGTTTCTGTCTAGTTTTCCATCCAAACTATATTTTTACTTTCCCAAATGCCCCTCATTCTCTTATTAGCTAAAACCTCTCATCTTCTCCATCTTAATTCACTCCATTGTTAGGATTTTGGAGCAAAAGAGTGGAGAGCTTTTCAACTTTACAAAGTAGATCTACACCTTTTTCACACAATTTTCACTTCTTTTAGCAACAATGATTATGATTATATGTTGCAATTGCTTCGATTTCAAATAAATTTGAGAAGAAGAAGACATTATTCAAAGAAACCATACATTTACCTAAAATTGACCTTCCCCATTGTTCATTGTTGTGATTGCTTCGATTTTAAAGTTAGATTTGAAAAGAAATAGAACAAGAAGAAACAATTTTGATCAAGTTGCAACTCATTTACAAGAGATATGAAGAAGGAGATGTTATTGCTAAATTGAATTTAGTTTCTAACTTATTTTCTAACCATATGTGAGTGTGGGTACTTTGGGGGGTTTTAGCTAATAAGATAATGAAGGGTTTTTGAGGAAGTAAAAATAATGTTTGGATGGAAAACTTGACGAAAGCAAACAGTGGGGTGTAAAGTCAAACTTTTCAAATATGTGGGGGTTTAATCAAAAGAGGTCTATTACTTGGGGGGTTAAGTCTAAATTTCCCATAATTATAAGCTATTGAATTACAAACTAATAGGTGCAAAATTCACGGGAAAATTGGTCAAAACCCCCTATACTTTGGCCAAGTTTGGTGTGAACCCCTCAATGTTGTCCAACCTTGGCGGTAACCCCCTTCCGTTAAGCAACCCCCGAGTTTCCGTCCATTCAAAGTTTATTTACCCATTATACCCCTAATTTAAATAATTTGTCTAAACCCCCAAAAATTTGCTTACCCATTATACCCCTAAATTCAAATTAGTGAAGTTATCTTTGATAGCCAATTTTTTTTTTTTTGAGGGGGGGGGAGGTGGGTTAGACAAATTCATTTGAATTAGGGGTATAATGGGTAGTAAAACTTTGAATGGATGGAAACTTAGGGGGTTGTTTAACGGAAGGGGGTTAACGCCAACGTTGGACAACATTGAGGGTTCACGCCAAATGATAGTATAGTTTTTGGCTACACTAAACAAAAAATTATATTTTTAACTTGAAGTTCCTTCTTGTGCCTGTATAAATTGGATCTCAAAGTAGACAAGTAACAAGCAAGGGTCGTACCCACCTCAGAGGGGGAGATCTTAGCTCAAACACAATAGAAAACAATGGCTAAGAAACACCAAGGGAATCAATAATAAGATTGGAGATTGATTCTACTTCCTACAGGCAATAATAATAAGTAAACCCTAACTTAAGAATATGGTAGAGATGTAAAGAAGATATATGATGACATAGGTGGAAGAGTTGGTATCCACAAACTAAATCATGCAAACATAACATGTTGTTCCTTCATGTTCAATCTATAATAATCGATTAGTCACCTCTCGGTTATTCTAACTAATTATTAATACCTATAATAATCAAGTAGTCACCTCTCAGCTATTCCACCTAATTAAAACGGGACTCTCTTATGCATGCTATTGAATATGTCTTATTAATTAAACTGTCATCTCTCAGCTATTCAATCTAATTAATTCAACAAATTAATTCATAAATAAACCGTCACCTCTCGGATATCAATTTAATTACAAAAAGGTTCCAATAAAAGATATCGACTACAAATATGTAATAATCACCTCTCAATTATTTCACTACACATCCTTAATCAATATAAATAAAACCATTAAGGCTAGGTCTCCCTAAACCCTAATAATAGTATTTTAACATCATGGATAACAATAACATACAAATAATCATACTTACCTCATATCACGAATTAGAAGTAAATAAGCATTAAGAACTTTGAATCACAATGAACAATAAGAACAAACATGGTGTTTTTGCATCATTGAGAGTACTTCAACCATCCCCTAAAGAGATTTAGTTACTCATCCTTGATGATGACACCATGGAATAAATAAATAAATCACAAGACATCATAATGGAAAAGATAATAGAATTGATATTGAATATTGAGTTTAATACAAAATGCTTGATCTCAAAGATGAACTCAGAGATAACTAAACCATGGCTACTACTTCTCTTATATAGAAAATACAAAGTAGAATACTTGCATGCAAAGACTTCCAAATTAGGTTAAATTCGTGGCTGCTGCCTGCTGATGTTGGTCTTCTAGAGTCATTAGGTCTCAGGAAAACCTAATTCTCTTCGGCTTAAGTTGTAGCTTGGACCAAGATTTCAGTTTGATAGCTCATGGGCCCAAATCAGACTTCTGGATCTTCTTGTAGAGCCTTTTTTAAATTTGGACTTAAAATAAACCCTAAAATAGAAATTCTGACTTGTGGGCTTCAATAGGACCCGGTTTGGGCTGAGAATTGGACCGCCCCACTTTGATATAAAGTCAAGTCAACAGAGCTGACCGTGGGGTGCCCTCAGCAGATCTTGTGGGTGCAAATATCGATTCTCTTTCTCTTGTGCAAATAACACCTTTTTGCTTGCTTTTCTTGACTTTTTGCGAGCTTTTACATAATATTCGCATTTCGGCTCATGAAACCTACATAATAGACAAGAAAACACTAATCAATAGATATAACACAATAATATAAGCTAAGTGCTAAACAAACAAAGTGTTATTCAAGGGATAAATATACACCTTTGAGAACTTATCACCAAACCCGGTCAAAACTTAGGGGGTTTTGATCAATTTTCCCAAAATTCACTTACTCAAATCAGCGGCATCTGCCATGTTTGAGAAGAATCTACTGGTTTCAACAAAAGTTTCACGTACTCTAGCAAAATGTTAACCCAACCAAAAATATAAGTTGGTAGGCAATGTGAACCCAACAAAGCTTCATCTACAATATATAACTTGTAATATTTTTGTGTATAACATTTTTTTTCCCAACATGCAACATATATTATAATACATGGTAACCTAGAAAAGTATTGTATTGAGTTTTCCTTTGATAGTAGATTTACAACAATTATTTTCATTACCATGTGTTATTTGTACAACAATGCCTAATTCCTGAAAGGAATTACATTTTCTCAAACAACAATGGACGTCCAAATGAGAGAGATACAAAAGTATGGTAATTTCAGTTATTTAGATATGTGTGGCGAACGTAACATTATTAATGGCCAGGTATAAAACTATTTGAAGTAAACCAATGAATAGAGAGATTAATGTTGTCACATCAACTGCTTGAAGTTATTATGAATAAACATCTTGTATATATAGTTACAAACTTACAATAATAATAAAAAATGACTAAACATATACCTAACATCTTGAAGAAGCGTTAATCAAGATACGTTAACCGAGGTTAAGCATTAATCCGTATGTATCGATTCGGGTTTTTATTCATTGAATACAATACAGTATAACCCCTATAAATTAATAGCCTTGGGACCACCAAAATTTATTAATTTAACGGGATATTAATTAATTAATAAATTAATAATCTATCAATTTAGCAAAATATTAATATTTTTTTAGTTTCATTCTATGTATATTTTTTTATTATTAAAAGTAAATACTTTTATTTATTTAAATAACTAAGGATTTGTAGCACATGATAAAAAAAAAAATTGATAAAGCACAAGACATGATAAATGATATAGATAATGAACTTAATTTTACACAATTATAAAAATTTTGAATGTATAATGTACTAATTGAATTCAACAACAAACTCAATTCGATTTTACTTTCAACAAAAAATTAATTCTTATTTAAAGAGACCATAAAAAATTCTTTATTTTTCAATAGATTATTAATTCATATTATTAATCTATATACTATATAATAGTGGAGCCTAACAAGTGCCACGTGGCGTGTTCTCAACAACTTGAGAATAAAACTTAAGTCCAATTGAAGTTCAGTTGTAGTTAAAAAGAAAATCCACCTTCCATGTCAACAGAGATTTATAGAAATCTTAAAACCCTTTAGAACTTGATTCTAAATCTCTTTTTCCTACTAAATTCTTCTTCTATTTAAAATCCTTAATTCATATATAAAAATCATACTAAATACAAAAAATATTAATTATAAAAAAAGAGCATTAAAAAAAACTCGGTTCAACAAATCACTTATAAAGTCATAAAATCTCTACAAATTTAGGTTGAGAAGGGCATTAAAAAAAATTTGGCGATTTTTCATTTTATTGAATAACACGAATCCCGGTACGTAGCACGGGTTCAACAACTTATAAATTTAACTAATTTATAAGAATATATAAAGGTCTCTTCAAAATCTATTAACTTATAAATTTAACGAATTTATTAATTTAGTACATTGGCCCAAATTAGAACCGGCAAATTCTATTAATTAAGCAAGATTATTAATTAATTGCATATCAAATTATCCGGGTTATACTGTATGTTTATAAGAATAGAAAACATAATAAACACTATTAATTTCTAATTATAAATTAATGCTGATTAATAACTTATTAACCTAGTTGTTTGTTGAACATATTTTGTTAACATGACATTGGGCAGTTAAGGCACCTGAGTCACACATTCTGCTAGGGGTATTCATGTTGAACAAGGTGTTCATCAAATTCAAGTGCGCCATGAAAACAAAATGCAGATATTCATAGACAGTGAAACCTTTAGCCATTGTTCATGATGACTATCCATGTGTATAGTCCATGACATATCTTCAATTTTTGCTAACTAAATAAATATGCCATGATCCACGACATAGGACATGCACTACAATGTGTGTCTCTCTTTTACTTTCACAAAAAGAGAGATTTAATTTCTTCCTTTAAAGAATCTTAATGAAAATCCAAAAAGTCTAATTAAAAAAAAAAAACAAAAAAGAATGACTCGTTAATCAGATCTCAAATTTTCAACTCATTCATCAAGTACCCAAAAGAGCAAAATTCCTTAGGCCAACTAAATGAGTCTTTAAGGCCTCAGCCAAATGGCAGAAATGACTATATCAGAAAGCCCTAGTTTCAGTTCGTAAAATATCATGGGTTATACAGTTAAATACCCTAAATACAATCTAGTCGGGCATATTAAATGGGGGTGTAGGGTGTAGCTCAAAACTTGCATCAGATAAAGCATTCTCTAAAGATTCAAATCCCTGCTATCCATAACATATGACACACTAATCAAGATGATGACAACCATGACACTATGTTTGGAGCAATAGTGTAGGCAACTAGCCAGCTATCATAGGGAAAACATGTATAGTCAGCTCGACAGAGTTAATCAGACCATTCCAATCCATCTACTGTACTACGGATCAATTCATCTACAGATGGAGAGTTAAATGTACGTTTTTACATGTAGATAAAAAATATGCTATAATATGTATCTACTATCCAAGACAATAATTTTGGATGTTACATCACTCGGGTACATTTTCCTTCTTTTGCAGCCCCCTATCAAGATATCTTTTGTTAAGGAATTCTTGTCATCCAAAAAACCTTTCTAGTGCACTACTTTTTGAGGGCTGACGTCCGCACACGTATAACCCTCTTGAACACCTCCCATTCATATTTTTAATAGCTGCTACAACATCTTCTAGCTTATGATATTTGATCAACCCCTCAACGCCTTCCATTCATAACGTGATAACAGCTCCTGTTGCCTCGACCCCGTAAAATCCTTTGCTCGAGTATACACTCTTTGTTTTTCAACTTTCTGCATTTTGACCATCTACGGTAATCATTTGACCAATAAAACATCCCATAATAGAATGAAAGTACATCCCCCATCTCTTAGTGTCAACAACTTTTTTAAGTTGAACCAGATTCTTCCCAAAAATATAGAGACTAAGAAGAAAGCTTTTAACTTCCAAATTGCTCCAAGTTGAACCAGGAAATGCAGAGTGCCCTTTGTTTGAGCACATCTGATCAAGACTGTGTTCTTCATGTTGATGAGAAGGTATGTCCATGTCCATTTTTATCGCCTTCCATACATATTAGCAACAGCTCCTACAACCTCTCTAGCATTGATATTCAATAAGCGCAGAGTTCTGATCTCTGGAATTTAAAGTCCACAAGTTATCCAAACCTTCAGAAATCATCTTCTAGCTGCTCCTTGGTTCCTGGAGAATGGATAGGGCAAAATAAAGACAACCTGCCAATGAACAACATTTTTCAGTATAAGTTCATATATCCTTTATAACGGACCAAACTAAAGGCAAAAAGTTAAGCAAAATCATCAAACAATGAGGGATCCTTTGATTGAAGCTTTCAGATTTCTTTAAGAGTATCAGATCACAATAATTCTTTCTTGAGAATATTTGGATTAGGTAGTTTATCCATAAATTTATATACATACTTTATATTCCAACATGAAGTTTAAGTTAGTGTACGTCTGCGAGAGTTCTATCCACTTGGCATTAAATTAATGATTAAATTTCACAAGGTAGATGAGGTCCACCACGGTACTATATGATTTCAGTAATGAAATCTGCATATTAAGCTGATGGAATTAAGACCCCATGTCTCTATACAGCAAATATTAGAATCATAAGCTTAAGGGAGCTTACCTTCACGTAATTCAATCGGGATCAGACCTGTGACCTCAAAGTTTTGAACATCGATGTAGCACAATTCAGCAAAAGCATCCGTCATCTATTAAAAGAGAGACATAGGAAATGAATAAAACAAAATTTTAAGAACGAGTGGTGTGTATGTAGATTGCATAAATCACACTAACTAGTAAAAATGTCAAAGACGTACCCATTGGAACTTGTTATATCATGTTGGCCAAAGTATATATAATAAACTACCAGATTTTCTCATTGTATTACAAACACAAGCAGAAAGATCTGGTGAACAATTACTAAGCTTGGCAACGCAACTTGAGTTTAATAATAGTTTCCTAAATTACCTCTTCTTTTCTATGTTTGATCTGCATGTTCAATATCTGCTTCACAATGCGCGTTTCTTCCATGGACATCTATTTCTCGCCTACATCTACATAGAGACTTCCAATCCCTTTCAAGTGATTTGGTTATCTACCAAATTTTTTTCTTTAGCTGACTCGGCTGCAGATTATCTCATAAACTCTTGGTATGGCCTCAATTCCAGCGTCAGCTTTGATTTACCTAATATGAAGAATAAAAGAAATGTCAGATACAAATCAAAAGTAAATGGAATTGACCACAACTTTAAGAAATGGTGCCTGTGACTAAAAGATCAAGATATAAGCCAACATATCCAAGTCTAGGGTATGATTTTATGTAAAATAAAACAAGGTATGTATAAAGAGCGAACTGTTTCACTTGATGCAGATGACAACAACTTTGTCAACATAAGATGAGGTAAGCAATGATTTCATCTTACCGTTAACATAATATTCTTTGGCAATTGTTTTAGGATGGAAATGGGAAGCCAATCTTATTATTTATGGCATGCAATCGATTTGAGCATACCATGACTTGCAATTAGGTTACAAACATATGAACAATGATGTCTTAAAATCGTATACTATGTATGCTTTCTCTAAATACTGGAGGACTACTTTAATGCTGGTTTTGTTGTATGCATTCATGCAGATATGCTCTTGTAGATGTTATTATTCTCATCTTTTAACTGATTTTACGATCTAGATCTTGAAATACATCTTCCATACATGATCGGAACGAAACCCAAGTTTCATTCTCAGTCGTTGAACTTTCAAAGGAGTGTCGTTTTGGGACAATTCTGTTGACCACATATAGAAACATATATATCATGTGTCTTTACTATCAATCACGAAACAATATATTACATTAACACAAAACTCATACTGGATATAATCACATCGTCGTCATCAATATCTTTGACCTAGTTTTATCAACAACTTTATGTTAAACAAGGAGTGTAGGCAATTATAGATAAACAACAGAAATGTGATAACAACAGACTCAAATTAGCACACAACTAACATAAGAAGTGATGAGTTGATAACATTATGTTGTACTAATTTTATATGTAAATGTGTTTGTGATGACATAATGTGTGCAGTATCATCATTTAATATTACTTTACATGCATTGTAGTAAGAAAAAGCATGAGACCCTCTCACCCTCAGAAACTTTGCTTCAGCAACTTGAAGGTCTTAGTGGGCCTCGAATTCTCTTTTCCCCCTGTCTTATGACATTGTTCCTATGATATATAGAAGTTTTATGTTCTTTTGTTTTTCTGTTTATTATTATATCGTGATGATGTTTACAAGGAACTTGAAGGTCAAGAAGAAAAGGAGATGGTAATTAGTAATTGCTTGACTTCATTGGTCTTGTGTTTACATTAAGACATAAGTATGAAAAGCCCAAATGTCTAAAATAGACAATCAAAGGGGTACATTCAAAGCTTCATATTTCAATGAACAGCACTCAGAACAGCTGAAGTCCTTTACCATTATGACCACATATAAATATGAGATTGCCGATAGGTACTAAACTATCCCCACTTACCAGAGACATACAATGACCATATTATATCAATCAAAATAGAACAAATTGTGTTGTGATCTATTTTTTTTACTTGAAGTAAAAAAGTTTGCAACAAAATAGAAGATACAATGAGTCAATGACCATAATCAAACCAATCAATCCACATATAATAGTATAAATCTGTGAATATATCAAGTAAATCAATGATCAATAAAATAATTTTTTAAAAAAAGTATGAAAATACCTAGATTACTAAAACCTATGAATCAATCAATGTATGCAGCAATTTGTCGTTCCAAGGTTTCTTGAACTTGTTTGAGTCTTTCTAATTGTTGAACAGATCTGATGAAATAAGAATTTAGAAGACTGCATAGAAAACTTCACAACATTAGAATCAGAAATAATAAATCAAAGAGAGAGAGAGAGAGAGAGAGAGATTACCTTTGTTAGTTGAGACTTGAGAGAATAAAGAAAGGAGAAGAAGAAGATGACTGCTGGCGGAAGGAAGGAACAAGGTGTGTTAGAAAAACATTGGGCTGAATATTGGACTTCTAAGAGGGCCTCCAACTTTAAAGGCCCAAATGAAGGATCTGTTAAAGTCGGGTTATGTGGTTAAATAACAGTTATTCCAGTTTAACTGATGTGAGACGGTTATGGCAGTTTGAAGACGATGAATCGGGGTCAAGTGGACATGGTTAATAATTAATTAACTAATACGATTAGAAATTAAGTTTAAGGATTCAACAGGGTGTTTTTTTTTTTTTTTAATAATTAGCACTTTTGAAATCTGGCAAGATTACAAACCATGTTGTGAAAGATATTTCACAATATGGCTGACAGTAATTCAAGTGAGATAACAACAGTAGGAAAAAATAGAAACAGTTTTTACGAAGCTTAGATATGGTGTTAGCAAATGAACCCAGTCGCATACAAGATCCTGAAAGTGGTGATCTCGATCTGTTCATTGCATTTCCTCGAGGCCTTTCACCATCATAATTAACAACTTTATTATCACTGTTGGCGTCTCCTGCTCTGAACCGGCATTCATTTCTCTGCTTCCATGTATTTGTACCCAAAGGTTCATTTTGGTTTCATGAAATATTTTGGCTAGCTATCACAATATCAAACACACTGATACTTAAAACTGGCATGGAAATGAAACAGAAGGATACTCGGAACTGAAGAACCTTGCCACTTTCAGAGGACAAAGCCCAACAACTACATCATGTATTCATGGCCAAATTAAATGTCTTGTTTTTGACGGAAAAAAAATGCATGTCTTGTTGAAAATCCATGCATATCAACATGCATGGTAATTATGAAACTGTAAACTACAACACTAACCAGTAATCACTACTCCTTTGGTTATTGCAAGACAAAACTTAATTTGTCAGAATCTACTAACAAAGCCCAATTGCTTTTAAATTTTGATGTAAGCAGCACCAGCACATAGCCACATATGGTTCGCTTTGGATGTGTTTGTTAATTGATTTCGCCAATAAGATCTTCACTCGTTATTGTGCTCAGGAAACAATAGGAGGTCCAAAGCTCATTTTTCTTAAATGACTGTCGAGATGTTTTAGTCTGTCCAAATGATGCTAGATTCTAAAGTAGCTAATTAATATATTTTCGTCATCTATCAGTGTAGTTGAAGACACTTGTGACACAATGGATCAGTGGGTTCAGAGCCCAAATTCCCATACAGCTCTTGATGACATCCTTCCGTGCATGACTAAAACAACCGCAAGAGAAACTTTGTTACGGAGCAAAGAAGTGTCCTTCAAAGTAGTCGAAATGGTCAATGAAGTCATTGGAAACATATCCAATGCTAAAGCTCCCTTCATTTACAATCAATCGGGTCCACTGATGCCTGTTCTCTGCAACCCATTTTATGCAAATCTGACCGATCGGGAATGCACAACTGGTGAAGTTGGCTTAATCAATGCAACACAGGTAAACCTATTAGGACAACATGCATTTAGACTAAAAAGTGATCCTTCACCCAAATAGTGATCATTAAGCGAAAATTCTCTACTTTCATGTAGGTGTGGCAGAGCTTTGTTTGTCCAGTTTCATTAAACGGCATCTGCACCACAATTGGCCGTCTTACCCCTGATTACTATATCCAGATGACAGCTGCTGCAAATGTTAGTTTTGGTTTGTATCATTATGGTCCATTTCTGGTTGAACTTGAAGATTGCACCTTTCTGAGGGACGCATTCAAGGACATATCTAGAGATCATTGCCCACAGTTAACCCGATATATGAAGTGGATATACATTGGGCTGGTGATAGCTTCAGCGGCATTAATGCTGTCTTTGATGATGTGGGTACTTCATGCAATGTAATTGTTTTTGTTTATATGGAAATGAAACTTGGAATCTTCTGTAGCATCTCTACTGTCATTAGGACTTGTTCTTCTCTACAATTTATTTTTTTTTTTTTTTGGAAATTTGATGTTGTATATATTGATTTGTTTCCGTTCTGCAGTTATTGTGAAGCTTTTGTATGAATCAGGTTTTTCTCGTAGTTTTGAGTTTAGGTTTTGTAGAATATCTTGTGCATCAAGGTTTCCTTGTAGTTCAAAATCGAAACATTAAGAATGGTTCAGTCATGCTGATGTAACTGTTTATATAGTATGTTAATATGTTTTGAGCCAAAGTAACTATAGAAGATTATACATTTTGCTGAATACCTGAATTTTGTTGCTGTTGTGAATTCTAAGTAGTTGTAGGGGTACTACATACTCCGACCAATCAAAAGCAGCCACGTGGCACAATCACCAATCTGTCAGGTCGCCACAATCTCAACCCGTTAGCAGCTCGACTACAACGACCAGACTACACACACTACTACACAAAAGTAGATATATCACAGTTAAAAACTGTGATATAAAGATATATATCACGGTTTTAATTTTTTTAAAAACCGTGATAAATACTGGGGTGATATATGTCTTCCAAAACCGTGATAAATTATCAAAAAATATATCACGTTTTTAAAACAAAACAGTGATATAAATATTATATTTCCGTCCTTTTCTCTGTTGAAAATGTAATATATTAATTCAAAACCGTGATATATTAACTACAACCGTGATATATATATCCAATATATATCACTGTTTTGACTCTATATAGCACTTAGCTTTTAAAACTGTGATATATAAGTTGCTTTTTAAAAAAAATATAGAATTGTAATTTATATCCACCTGCACATGTTGCAAATACAAATATACCATTGCATAGAACAAATCTATTTAAATGAATTATAATTTCGAATTCAAAAATGATTACAACTCAATTTATAAATATATTACAACATCTACAAAAAGACCAATATTCAACCGAAACAACTTACAAAAATGTTTTGATCCATCAATTTACATGAAAATACCTAAACTTTATTCTTCTCCATCTATTTTTGTATACATCTACAAGAAAGCAATCAATAATCTCAAGTTGAAGTTTGTCCATGGCATTGTTTGAGTAGCACAAGAATAAAGTGGATCCAGAGATCAGTTGATTAAGAAACAAGCAAAGTCACAACGCCACTACATACCAAGTAAAGGAAGCATGACAAACATAGGAGATGGAGGTGCCATATGTATGATCTGTCAGAGCCTATCACCGGCATGAAAGATGGACCTGCCAATCAGCCATGCATATGTAGGAAGCATTAGACATTTAGACTTAATGAGGTTGATAAGAAATTCAAAACAAAAGAAGAACACTCATCATTGGTCTTGCCAAGTTAGAATTTTTTTCGCCCAGCAAACAATATAAACTACCACAAGTCCACAACCACCATCCAGTCTCAAAACTAACAAGAAAAAGAAAGTACAGTAAAATGTAGAC
Organism: Aquilegia eximia; assembly: GCA_023053565.1. Classification (NCBI taxonomy): domain Eukaryota; kingdom Viridiplantae; phylum Streptophyta; class Magnoliopsida; order Ranunculales; family Ranunculaceae; genus Aquilegia; species Aquilegia eximia. Next base: position 16,376,502 of record JALIGU010000007.1, read on the forward strand.
TAAGGGATGCATCCTAGTTGGGATGTTTTATTTATTCATTTAGATGTTTCATGTCTATTCACCCTCTCTTTCTTGAGTTGGAAAATGCTAAATTGTTTTAATTGTTAAAATAAGAAAAAATAAATAAATAAACACCATACGAAAGTACAGACCTGTGAGATAGTTGCAGGATCCCTACTCCTTGGTTGATGCACAACATCTTCCAATTGATCCGTTTCTTCACTAGGAGCATCTGTTTCCATCTTGTCATCTTATGAAGGCAAATCCACAATCATGGTTGATCTAGAATCTAGACATCTGCAGGTATCTGACCTAACTTTCAATGCCTGACCAAGATATTAGTAGACAAATTACATCCAGGAAAATATAAAGTAGAGAAGATGAAAATCATACAGACATACCCAGGATAGAAACAAAAACTTGAAGGTAGTAGATATATTTTCATAACTTACAAGTTCTTCTAGAGTTTGAGTTTACAATTGCAGCCTGCAGATAGATACTGGAAATCATGTGAACATTCAAGAAAGATAACAATAATAATTATCAATTCTAAGATCTATCATGGGAATTCAAAAAATAATCAATACATATAACTAGAACTTCTTCTTCCTCTGATAAACCTATGAGACTTTTAACATTTATAATTGATAATTGCTCTAGTGTGGAGTGAACAACTATTGGTGGCTGCTCTTCCTTAGGATCCTCTGGAACATTAAGAAGCTCTCTTGGTGTGAATGCCTTCACAAGTTCTTTTTTCGTATTCTCTTCTGCTTCTTTTAATGGGAATAAGTTTTCTTCTTCAACTCTCCCCTATCATCAGCAGAAACATGATACAGATTAGTTTATTCATAAAACAGGAAGCCATTAACAATTAAACATGATTAAATAACAATAACATTTTAGATACCCGTTAATAACACAAGAGATAATAACACAAGAGGTACCACAATCAGGACAACATACACAAAATGACAAAATCATTAGTAAAAAAGAAAAAAGAAGAGACAAGTTACATCAATGGAATTATCAAAAAAGTCTACATTTGAAATGGTGGTGGCTAGCTTTATTCAGAGAGTTATTGACATAACATTTCTTGTGCATGACTGCATGAGTTGTTTCGTTTTAGCAGGTACAATTTCATTAATGAGGCATGTTGAAAGCATACCACTCTTTACACAGTGAAACATGAAACCAACAAAAACATTTGGTTTAGACTAATCAATGTGTACCTGCTAGTCCACCTTTAGAGTCTGAAGTCACCTGCCAAAGAATTGTTTTACCAGGTGCAATAAAGGATATAACATTTGCCAAACCTGCCATATAGACCCTATTACCAATAAGACTGCATTGCAATCCAAAGTCATATTCCTATGTCAATCTTCAAGAGCTCACCTCCAAACTATCTTTATTCTGTAATATCTGACCATTGGTTCCGGATTTCATACTCGTCCTTGTAACAACCTTACCACAAATTAGCATCTTTAACAACCTTATAAAATAAGTTGTAATACTAATTTGGAAAAATAGGCAATTAGAATTTACATACAAAAATTATACACTGGCACATTAAGTGTTTGATCAACCACCAAGAATCAGTTATAAAAAAATAAAAAAAATAAAAACCAAGAAGCGTTCAAATTTTCAGTCCATTAATTTGAATAGCAGAAAAAAAGACAGTGAGATGATATTTTGTTAATTAGATTGTGACTACATCAATTTCAGCTTACCATACATTTCAGCACAAACTTCTAAACATGTCTTAACATATGTCTGCCATAGATTCTTACTCGCCTAACAGTGCACGTAGTACCAGGTACGACAACACTATAAAGTATAAACAACCAAACTTAATAACATATGCCTAAAAACTCTACTGGAAAATTTGGATCAAATTAAAGTCATGCATAGATCAATTTCAAAAAATAAATGCAACTTACCAAAATCTCTTTCTACTTCTCTCCAAACAAAAGTTTCACTTGCTTTTAACCTCATTTGTATAAACAAAAATTCTTAAAGCAACCATTATTAAAGCTTTCAATCAAAGCCCTAATTTCCAAATCCCGAAATTCTAAAATTGAATTAAAACAACCTTCAGTAAACTAAAACCAAAACCACAAGTTATGTATTATTTGCTTGATGTGAAACTTCAGAGAGAGAGAGAGCACTTAGTTATATTGAATCCCGTTAGATCTTTAAAGAAAACAAGAGATTAGGAAGATTGATGTTGTGTGTGTGAGAGAGCGAACCTGTAATTCGATCGACCTACCATGGTGGAAGTAATTAATCAATACCTAGAAGCATACTGAGAACTGGTTGAAGAAAGGACTGGGGTGTTGAACTCTTGTGATATTATTGAGAAGTGTGTCAGTTAAGGTGGGACTTAACTAAACATGTTAGTGGGGGTTTTCTTAAAAAAAATATATATATATTTATTCAGCAATACATTTATCACAAACCCAAAGAAAAACGAGATATTTTATTTGAAACGTGATAATAGTAATATCCTTAACTTATCCTTTTAATAAAACTGTGATATATAATTTATAAGTTATCACGGGTGAAGAGAAACTGTGATATATGTTAAAAAACTGTGATATTTGTTTAGTCACATAACTTTTATCACAGATCTTATGAAAAATGGGATATATAAATTTCTGCAACCGTGATATATGACATATTCTGTAGTAGTGACAACAACCAGCGACCTGCAAGTCACACGTGCTCCTATTCAATGCACAGAATATTCTCTTCAGTTACAGAGTTAATTCACAGGGATGATCCTCGCGCGTTACACATTTAATGGTCATTATGATGGCGGAGAATCAGCAAGATCCACGATCCACGCCCTTCCATCTTCTATATAAACAGAACTACGATGGCTTGATCTCTAAGTTCAATTCCCTCGAGCTAGAGTACGTAGGCAATCTCGATCTCAACGAGGTGCAGCCACCCCAATCTCCAACTCACCCATTTGGTCAAGTCTCCATAACGACCTGACCCTGTTGATGCATTAATCTAGAAATAGGTTAATACATTTGGCGCCGACTACAGGGACTTGGGATTTTCTCAAGCGAATTCCACCCACCAACCCCACCGAACACCATTGTTCTAAGGTTCTCAGATGGTGATTTTCAAGAAATTCATTGAATTTGAAAAGACAGAATTGCAACTCACAGTTGGGGGCTTGAAGCAAATAAAGATAAGTATCAATTCACTATGATATTTGTTTATGTTTACCCACTCGAAGAGACCTCCATTTCTTACTGTTCATTCTATTTTGTCTCCCACAAATTGACTATTATATGCATCTATGTAACATATATTCTCATAACTCGATCAAGATTTTATATCATCAGTTACATTCTTAATGGCCACATGTTCAGGTCTTGCAGAGACCTCCTCACATATTCAGGTCCCTAAGCTAACGACCTCTCAGGTCCCTAAGCTAACGACCTCTCAGGTCCCTAAGCCAACGACCTCTCAGGTCCCTAATCCAACGACCTACCAGGTCCTTCATACCAGGTCCTTCATGCCAGGTCCCTCATACCAGGTCCTCAAATTACAGGTCTTTCAACGACCTCAAGAACATTTATGCCATACAGGGGGCTATTCTCACTTTATCTAATGAAATTAACTTATTATTAGCACAATTACCTATTAATGATATTTTTTGTAGCTCTCTCTATGTGCAGGTCACATGAACACGACCTCACTCCCCATGAGCTATTTTTGCACAAATGTGCTACATTGCTTTCACTGAACTCTCTACAAGTGAAATGCTTGATATACAATACGGCCACCCTCATTGACTAGTGAGTCACTCGTATGCGGGACGACCTCAAACACAATTCTCTAGCCACACGCCTGGTCGAACGCATTCACTCTCAACACAATGCAGACCCACAAAGGCCACATGCCCGAGAATTGTCAAACAGGTCTCCACGCTGCGACCATTCACTAGATCGGGCACCAAAAGGTTCCAAGTAACTCTCAAAACACTTGGTCAACCAATGCTCTTTCTCAAACGAGCTACATTGCACTCCAAAGTGCCATATCTATCGAAGTGTCCAGTCACAAGGCGACAAAGATAGTACATACAAGTCATAAGGAAGACGTACAATTCCATGTAAGTCTTTTATTGAATTTTATAATGTTTCACATGCTAACACTATCAGGTCTATGCAACTCGACCACAAAAAGGCGACCACCTTAAAGCATGACCGAGACCAACAACCCATGCATACAAGAAGACCCACTTCAGTACGACCTGCTTGCAGCTGTCCATCTCGTCTACATGCCTTCTGAACGAGCTACCAAGTCTCCCTGGAAGTAACTAGCTCGCTTACACAAATTCATGATCGAGTTGCAATAACCACAAGGGACCTTCATCGCGTCCTGCAAATCTCAATGATCAAGCTCATCAAAATTTGGGGCGGATCGACTTCGTTAAAGACCCCCACATTTCATTCATCTTGGGGGCTGGATCGGTTCGATTACTTCTTTTCAGCCCGAACTTCGTTCAACCTAAAAAGAGGGGGCTTATGTAGGGGTACTACATACAACATACATGTGGCACCATCTCTACCGTTCATCATGGTGCCACATGTCATCATCTAATGGACTCTCTCTTGATGGCACAAGTTACAAAGTTAAAGCCAATTACTACAAAGATATTCTCTCATCATTACCTCATTAAATGCTAGGAATGGAGTTACATTGTAAGCCTATAAATATGAAGGCAAGCTACTCATTCTAGGGAGGTTCTCATCTCTGCTCACATGGTCTGATGGCCTAATGCTCCCAACACGACCTCGTGGTGAGGTCTCATGATCAACGACCTCCCCAATCTCTCAGGTCTCATCTCTCTCGAGCTCTCCTCATAATCGAGCTCTCATTTTGTATCACCATCACCACTATAATAAACTTCTTTCTCTCTCTCCGTGGATGTAGGCACAATTGCCGAACCACGTAAACAATGGTGTTCATGTCTCTACTTTATTATGATTGTTCATATCATACAGATCATCATCATTCATTAATGTATTGACCAACCTTAGAACAATGGTGTTCGGTGGGGTTGGTGGGTGGAATTCGCTTGAGAAAATCCCAAGTCCCTGTAGTTCGCAAAGCTCTCAAAGTTCTTCAGTTCGCAACGCAAATGCGGCAGCAATTCAAATAAAGGCAAGATGAGTAAACCTACATCAAAGTAACAACAATTTATATACTGTAGCTCGAAAATTTCTAGCCATCGATTCGAATCAAACGAACGGCTGAGATCGACAAAAGGATCCATATGCAGTACAGTCATTCTCCACTCACGCAACGGTTCACATCCACCGTTGGATAAATCCACGTGCAAGACAGATAGCAAATCAGGCAATACGTGCTTCAGTTGCCATAATCACACATCTAACTGCTCGAGGAAACTCTTCCACTTCCCCATAACAGCGCCATGATTACCACAGACAGCGCTGCATGACCGCCACGTCAGCAACTTCAAAAAGCAAACTACAAATCAGCATCGATAAGAGTAATTAGTCTTTTCAGCCCGACTCCCATAAGTCGACCTAAAAAGAGGGGGCTTATGTAGGGGTACTACATACTCCGACCAATCAAAAGCAGCCACGTGGCACAATCACCAATCTGTCAGGTCGCCACAATCTCAACCCGTTAGCAGCTCGACTACAACGACCAGACTACACAACAACCAGCGACCTGCAAGTCACACGTGCTCCTATTCAATGCACAGAATATTCTCTTCAGTTACAGAGTTAATTCACAGGGATGATCCTCGCGCGTTACACATTTAATAGTCATTATGATGGCGGAGAATCAGCAAGATCCACGATCCACGCCCTTCCATCTTCTATATAAACAGAACTACGATGGCTTGATCTCTAAGTTCAATTCCCCCGAGCTAGAGTACGTAGGCAATCTCGATCTCAACGAGGTGCAGCCACCCCAATCTCCAACTCACCCATTTGGTCAAGTCTCCATAACGACCTGACCCTGTTGATGCATTAATCTAGAAATAGGTTAATACAGTAGTTGTTTATGATCATTGGTTTTTTGGAATTCTGAAATTGATTTTGTCTGTACTTTTTCCTCATATCATTAGCACACTATTGCAGAAGTGAAAATTTAGAAAAGTGATTTGATTTTGTACAATTCTTGTGGAATTGGTTGAGCACTGATGAACTGAGAGCTGACCATCACTTCAGAGAATTGTTATTTGATTGGGAGTCTTGAATTGGTTCAAAGTATAGGGTGACTGCAGTTATTGTACTTTACTGGGTTGTCACTGTTTGTGTTGTTTTTGGAAAGGGGAGGTAAAGCCTAAAGGGCTTGGTGTATTTTTTAGGAAAAGGTCATAGGGGTTTTTGTTTACCTGACGGTGCAATTCTTAGTGCAAACTGATCAGGCTATGTAACCTGTGGTGTTTTTGGTTTTTAATATATTGCCAACTTTTTATCAAAAAAAAAAACAATTATTTTAATGATAAAAAAACAGTTTCTAAGCGAAAACATGTGATTGTCGATGAAGAGTAGTCTAGGTATTTAAAAGAATTTGACATTTTGACCTTAGTCAACTGGATAGACTAACCGTCAAGTAACGAAAAAAGGACCAAATACCGTTAAACGTACATTCCATGGTAATAGGTTGTGTTCCTTTCACCCAAATGCATCCATTGGACTCCACTTTTTTTTGCCAAAAAACCTCTTTCTGAAGTGTCAGCTGATCTAACTCTCCTATTTTTTGTTCTACCACCTAGTTTGTGTCATCATTTTCATGATCCTCTTCTGCTAATCTTTCCCAGTCATTGAGTTCTTGCTTAACTTCTTTGATTTTCTCCTCTATGTCCCCAAAAAAACTTGTTTGTTCCACACTTTGAGATCCTGCTTAAGCCTCTTGAGTTTCTGTTGAATCCTAAATATTGGTGCCCCTCTCACTAGTTTTTTTTTTTTTTTTTTGATTGGTAAGCAGGGTTGTGGGGACCCTTACCCCATTAAATTACGTGTGGAAACTTATATCAACAATCAGCTGTTGACGTGTTTCGAACCCACGACCTCTTCACTTTGTGAGAGGGGTGCTACCATTGAGCCACAGGCTCATTCACTAAAATGGTTTGGTAAGCCTGTTTTTAATGAGATCAGTAACTCGGTAATGCTGGCGGGATTCGAACCCCAGACCTCTGGTATCATCACCCAGAGGTTTTACCAGTTGAGCCCAACTGACACCTGCGCCCCTCTCACTAGTTGCCTCCAACTCGCATTCAATAGTTCCAAAAAATTCTCATGCAAGAGCCATGCTTTGTTGAATCTGAAGGATGTATTTGGTGCTCTAGGAATGCAGTGTGGGAGTCCAACCAACAAGGATGCATGATCAGACTACAATCTGCTTACTACTTTGACCAGCCAACCAATGAATTTGCGGGCCCATTCATCGTTGAAAAAGGCCTTGTCAATTCTACTGTAAATTCTTCTCCTCCCATGTTATGGTTGTACCATATGAACTTGAGTTCACTAGTAGCTGCTTCTATAAGATTGCATCTGTCAAGGCAATCAGAGAACTCAGAGATAGCTCTTACTAGAGTGATTCTACCTCCCTTCTTCTTTTCATGCCTGAGGACCACATTAAAGTCTCCTATTACAAGACATGGCAAATTTAGTCCCATCAGAATCTCCATATCTCTCCAAAGTGGTTGATCTTCTATCTCTCAACTGTGATCTAGCATGCACAAAAGTGAGTACACAACCATCCACCAGAACTGAAACATATTGGTGCGACGAACTGAAGAGTTGGACTTGCAAGCCGAGCTTCTAGACCACCCAGATGTTACCAATCCCATTCTTTGTACTATTATGCAGAAAGTTACTATCAAAACCAACTAACCCCAATCTTTGAACAACATCATTGGCGGGAGCAACTTTAAGTTCTGCTGTTCCACATATTTCCACTTTATTCTTCATAATAAGAGTTTTTACTCTGGCAGAGGTACATATTCAAATGTAAGTCTTTTGATTTTGATTTTTCACATTACAATGTGAGTACTTATAGTGATTTATGTCTCCATTTATTAGTAATTTTATTATTATAAGAAAGTCAATCTTCGTCTGGCCTAAGAAAACCTTTGCACACCATGTTACCTTTTGGGAGGCCTACACCCCATAAAGCTGTCACTCTGAGACTGTCCCTTTGCCTGTAGCACCTGACACAATGGTATTCTTCGCACTCCACCTTTTTCATACTCTCTTTGCTGAAAACTACAAGACACTCTAATATAGGTTTATGATAAAATTTGAAGAAAGATATGCGAAAATCACTCAAAAACAAGGAACTGAAGAATTTAGGCAAAGGATTAGACAAAAAGAACAATAGGTTGAAGGAGATTGGAGAATAATAGTTCAAAGGTTTGATAGAGATTTTGCATCTAGAGCTCTTTATATGACTCAATCTAGGGACCATCACCTAAAGTAGGGAAAAAACCCAAAAAAAAAAAAAATGAAAATATACCAACAGAAACAAAAGTCAAAACTATCACGTGGCGAAGGGAAATCAATTCATCTTAAGACCATCTCCAAGAGTGAACTTAAAACTTATAATTGTTGCACTATTCACCAAATTTTATCTCCAACCCATACTCAAAACTCAAATACTTATATACTCATATATTTACTTATATTTGAGTTTTAAGTTTTTGTTTGTCTCATGTACAATCTAGTTTTGGGTCCTACCTAACCCGCATTCAAAATTTAATTTTCCCATATTGCCCTTATCAAATATTTGTTTTATCCAAACAATCTTTATTAAATTCAAGTCTAAGCCCAAAGAAACGGCCCATAGTCGTATTGGGCTAATTACATCTAACCGCAAAAAACTTAAATATTTTTCATGTTCAAAAATAATTAAAAATAAATAACTAAATAACAAAAAAAAATAATTAAAATTAAATGATATGGAAAATGTGCACTTATGAAATTGTCTTATTGAATGCTTATTTTCAAATTAAATTTTAATTAATATAATTTTTGAATTTGAATGTAGATTTCTACATGTATACATCATATTTAACCGAAAAAAAATATATGCATACCTAGTGACCATTTTAATGGTTGAAGGGCATAAATAGAATTGTAAAATACATATAAGACAAAAAAAATAGTTAATTAATTACATGTACTTCAAATGTTAATTAATTATTATTTTAATAGTTTTGCATCAAAGTATACGTACGAGGGTTGGAGATAACAAGACCATATGCATACACTATTCATTGGGTTTTTTTTTCACTGTTACTCTTGGAGATGGGCTAAAGGTACTTCGTATTCTCTCTCTAACATAGATCTGATGAGTCATTACGTTTTGACGAAGTTGGTGATATCGGGAATCTTTGATTCAAAATTTTATTAACATAGATCTGTTAAAAAGCTTCTTGCTTCGATTCCAAATCTTATCTTTTACTTTTGGTGAAAAGTTTCAGATGGTGATATGGGGAATCTTTTGTAGATGATATGATATGGGATTATCTGTACGTGCTGAAGAAAGCTCGTTGAGGTAGTATGATAGGATCGTATACCAAAATTGATAAAGAACCCTAAGATTGATCTTTGGATTGGAGATCAAACCACCTTATTGATCTTTTGATTAGAGACCGAACTACCTAAACCATAATATTATATTACTTTGCTTAATAAATCAATTACAATAATACTCCTTATATAAGAGAAAGTAAGACTCCTACTTAACCGTAACTTCCTAATTAAATAAATAACAACTTACAAATAAATAATAATCCTAGCCTAAACCAAATAGAAATATAGTACTAGTTTCCTAACATTCCACTGCTCTTGAAATTCAGCTTGTCCTCAAGTTGAACTAGAACTCATGTAACCTCTGAACGAACCGAAGAAAAAGAAACCAATCACATCACCAAAGTTTGTGATAAGCATGTTCAATTCAAGATGAAATTGAGATGGAAGTTGATGACATATATGGACTAGATACAATCTTAGTGTTCTTGAAGGCAAGAAATTGCAACAAATTTGATGTAAAAGTCAAGCTATTGGAGATATGGCTTGAGCATGTGTCTAGTGTTTTAGCTTGTTTCTTATTGAAAAGGGCTTTGAAGTCAACAAATTTTGGACTAAAATACCCACACTAATCATAGTATGATCATAGGTCAAATCATATATAATAATATATTTTTTTAACAAAATACTATAACCTAGGTAGAGAGTGACTAACCCTAGTGGGAAAGGGCAAAGTCGGAATTGCACAAAAACTTAACACTATGATTCGACCAAAAATCATAAGTTCTTGTCTTTTTCAACAAGTCAACAAAAACTGCATATCCTTTTCAACCATGACTTTCAATAAGATTGTCCTTATGGAAGGTTGACTCAAAAGAGATTGTCTTTCTCACCAAGAAAAACATGATTGGTGTCCTTCTCAAAAGTTACTTCTTGTAGTATTTCCATCTTGAATATGTATTTATGTTTCTACAGAACAAGTACTAGAGTGTGAGAAGTTTGCATTATCCAAATTACAGGAAAATGCTAGATTTTAGGCACGAAATTAGTCTATATTAGGAATGAGATCAGAAAATGGATTCTTTTCATCTGTAGATTTAAGGAATATGGTTTCCTTAATTCAAAGAAGAAAACCAGTTTCCATAACTAGTGTTACAAATCCGTTGTCAAGTGATTTGTTTTCATCAAAATTCAATCTTTCTCCGTCTGGGTATCTCCCTCATTCTGTGTAGAATCTGTTTCTAATATAACTCTATATTCCATTAATGCCCTCTATTTTCCTGGAACCAAACACAGCCGTAATGAAACGTTATCGATCAATATTTAGTTCTTTATATCTCTCATGGCTGTGTATTTGAAATTTAACCATAAAAAAAAAGTTGTACACAACCTTTATTTGTCGTCCCGTTAGAACTTTTTTTTGGTGCGCCCTATTCAAGCCACACCCTGTGACCAGTATGACCTAAGTATGCGTCAGCTTTCTGAACCGATGCCGCCATCTCACTTCTATAGTTCTATACCCATCGTAACAAGTACTAGATATTAGCTTTGGGTCTCATAACTACTTGGTATGTGTCAAATTTCTTATTGATAATCTAGGGTGTTGTGTTGTTTGTGGTTCAACTCTAGATTATAGTTTATGGTTCCTCTAATAGTTGATTTTGTCATCAACGTTTTAAGTTTTTTACAAATCTAACAACCACGTTCAACACTTACATTGATGTTTATAATTTTTGCAAAACTAACATTCACCTTTTTCCCGGTGCCGGAGTCTGTTTGTTCAGGCTGAGGTGGAATAAAAAATGCTGACGTGTATTAAGTGTGCTGACGTGTACTAAGTGTGCTGACATGTACTAAGTGAGCACGTGACTTGCACGTGATGATATTACCGTTGAGTGGCACGTGATATACACGTGACCACGTGACATACACGTGAGCTGAATCTAACCAAATAAAAACACGACTTCAGACCTCAAATCAAGATCATCTTCTTCTCAAAACCAAAACCCTAGATTCAAATTTCATGTCTTCTTCTTCTTCTTCTTCTTCGATTAACTCATCAACATCTTGCAAATGTGGGAAAGAAGCCCCAATGAGGATCTCAACCATTGATGGAAATCCTGGGAGGAGATTTTATGGTTGTCATAAGTTCCCTGCAAAGACCTGTGACTTTTTCCGTTGGGTTGATCCACCAACAACTCCACTAAGCATACAAAAGAAATTGGAATACATGATTAACATGAATGAAGAGTTTGATTGGAAGAATGCTTCTTTAGAAAAGAAGTGTCGAGCTATTGAGAAGGAATTGGAGAAGAAGAAGCTAGAATGTGAATTTAATATTGTGCATTAAAGAAAGCTTTTTCTTTTATATTATTTCATAAGTATTTTATATATATGATTTGATGATCAATGGATCAAATTTTGGTGCATGACCTAGGGCATTAGTTCACACGTCACAGCTACAAACTTCTGCTACACACTTCCCCATATGTTGTGCATCTGCCATGTCACGAAACAATACACATAAGCACCATAGTCATGGTAATCATATAACTATTAAGCACCATTGTCATGGTAATCATATAACTATTAATGTGACCACAAGAAAGTTTGAAGAAAACATGAAGCTACGTGGCGCGTGCGCCACTGTGTTTGTTGGTTCCATTTCCATGACACCAAAAAAAACATCTTTGCCATAATAAATGCTAATTGATTTTGCAAGAAAAAAAAACACATAATGGTTTGTTGATGGGATACTATAATGTCACTAAAAAAAAAATGCAATTCATAGAAACATTTTAATTTACAGATCTAGAAAACAAATTTTTTGTCTATCACATTTACCATTAAATTAAAGCACAAAATAAAATTTGTTGCCGCATAATATAATCAGTATGACATGAAAATCATAGTCTATGGAAGGGCAGCGTGACGAACTTCATTTTGTTAATTTGTATGTACTCAGATTTGGCGTTATAATCTCCAAGCTATTAATGGTTTACACATTTGAGATGAATGCACAACGAATAGACGGCTAGATGTCCTAGGTCGATGAAGACGTGATACCAATGTACTATGCATGATAGATAGATTTAAACCAAGAAAAATGTAACGCCCCAGGATTTCATCCTCGCTCATCCCGGTGCGTCGAGCACCATACCGCTCCCTAATGTCAATATTGTCCCCCTTTAGTCACTGGGCAGTAGAGGGTTTTGGATCAGGGCCCACCCATGTGGTTTACCCCAAAAGACCTTGACTAAAGGGGGACAATATTGACATTAGGGAGCGGTATGGTGCTCGACGCACCGGGATGAGCGAGGACGAAATTTCGGGGCGTTACAAAAAATATTTTTTAAAAAATTGAACATATAAGCAATAAAGATAATGAGTTTTTACCTCCGGCCATTTTTGAGCACCTATTTTCTGCACAACTTTGACAAGAGTTGTTCACAAGACAATGCCTCAAGCAATCAATAGCACACTCTTCTATTCCAGGCATATGTTGCTTGTGTTTCTCTGTGATACAAAGTTTGTAGCAGGCACCATAACAATTGGCAAAATGGTCAAAATTTGCCGATGTCTCTCCAATAAGCAAAGTTAAAAACACAACCATGAGAACTGCTACTCGGACTTTATTTGCCTCCATTGGGTTTGATTCTTTTTATTTTTCACTCTTTTCACTTGTTATGGTTTTTACTATATATCCTATTTATAGACAAAATGACGATTCATAACTAACAAGTGTATCTTTTTTTTTGAAAGTAAGTGTATCTATTTATTAATTACGTAAAAATCTTCAAATTATTAGATTTTGTTTTTTAGATTTCCGCAATATACCATATATATACACCATATTCATTTAATTTTCTTTATATTTTGATTCATGGAATATAGTCTTAGATGCATCATACATGGAACCTACTGACAAGCAACTTGACTACATCACCTGAATGTACAAACCTAAATATATACTTACATCCATAAATTAAATTAGGAGTTTTTAAACTTTGGTCCACCTAATTAATGTCTATTTAAGAAATGAGACCCTTTTGGTTAGTATTTAGAGTATGGGATATTTTTCCGTCAACTACGTTGACTGTTGCTTGCTTGTTTTTTTTTTTTTTTTTTTTTGAAAATGACAACTTGTCTATATGAAATTTAGGCGTTTTTGCAGTTTCAGGAACACAACGTTCGAACCAAAGTTTGGGATGATCGAACAGGTTTTTACATGATCTCTGGAAATTGGAGATTCTTGTCAGACGTTCGAACGGATTCTTTGGATGTTCGAACGTACTACGTGTCTGCATACTGGGCCCAATTTCGTGCAAACCCTAGTTTGTGTTTGGTTTTTTATATATAAAGCCAATGATGTAGGAAGTACAATTAAGGTTTTGGAAGCCACATTAAGCAATCGTCTAAGGGAGTTTTGAGAGATTCAAAACTTGGAAATTTGAGGCTTGAAGGTTTGAAACATCTTGGGAGCAATCTTTGTTGGGGCATTTCTACGTTTGTATTCTTCTTATAAAGGGTGTGAGGTTGAATTATATGAGATCTCATCTTGTAATCCTTTTGGTGGAAGACAATAAATTTTTTTATTTCAGTGATGGTTTATTCCTCATGAGGGTTCCACCACGTATATCTTGTGTATTGGTTTCGTTTTCTTATTATCATTACTTGTTTCTTTTAGATCTTGGGTTATTCCACACTTCTAATTTATTGAATTATTATCAATTTGCATAACAATTTGGTATCAAGAGCTTTGGGTTATAGAAGATGTCGAAAATGAAGTTGTTTTCGAAGTATGATATTGAGAAGTTCGATCGAGTCATGAACTTTAGTTTACGGCAAATTCAAGTTTGGGATTACTTGGTGATGCTCGAATTGGATGATGCACTTGATGGTCCTCCTCTTGTACCGAAAAATAGTCTATAGAGTTTAGGAGGCGAGGCAGAGATGGAAGAAAAGATCGATGATGCATGGAAGAAGAAATATTAGAATGCAGCAAGTCAAATTTGATTGTGTCTGACGAAGAACATCCTAGTAAACGTTACTTTAAAGGGAGTTTCTACGAAAAAAAAACACTTAAAAATCGGCTTCATATAAATGAGCAGTTGCATCTTTTGCACATGGAGGAAAATATTTCGGTGTCTGATTACTTGTCAACTTTCAATTCAATCGTTTTTGGTTTAGAATCCGAAGGAGAAGAGATTAAAGACGAGGATACAGCTTTGCAATTGGTATGGTCACTTCCGGTAATAACATTATTTTATGGTAAATTAAAGGTTACTCTTTCAGAAGTTACAAGTGCCTTGATTTCTTGGCAAACACGTTCAAATAATGGTACAGGTACAAGTAGTGATTATGGTGGAGCTTTGGTTGTACATGGGAAGAAAACAAAGGAAAAAAAAATCATCGTTTTTCGGTAATTACTATAAGTGTGGTCGCCATGGTCACTTGAGGAAGAATTGTTTGGCAGAAGATGATGGAACTAATTCGGCAAACGGTTGCCATCATATTAATCTTGCGAGTGCCCCTAGGGATGATGAGGGGGGGGGGGGGGTTGTTTTGTGATGTTTGCGTCGGTTACACAAAACAAATGGTTGCTAGATAGTGGTGCCACGGAGCACGTGTGTCAATCGCTCATATTTTAGTCAATATGAGGATTATCGTGGGAAGGTGTCTATACGAGGCTCGGGTATACGACTAAAGGGAGCCGATGATGTTCGCTTAAGGATGTTTGATGGTAATTGTTTCAATCGGAATTCACACCAATGTGATGTAGAATCGAGAAGAAACCCCTAATGTTATGATCTAAGGCCAGGTATTGGAGAAGATGGAGATGAAAGAGTAGGATTTTGGTGATTGATTATGGCTGCACTAAGTTGCTTCTTAGTTGCCTACGTATCCATAAGAGAGATAAAATCAAGCCTTTTATAACGTAGTTCAATTGTACAGTTTGATTAGGATTAGGATGTGATCCAGTGATCCCTAATGTATTGTAGTGTTGTAGTCCTATATATTTGGACCATATAATGACAACATAATGTACCTCATGTCGTATTATCTTGGAGACACGAGTTGTAGATATTTAGACTTCTTGTTGGATTAGATAATTAAGGAATCTTTATAAAGATGTAGAATTACCATATTAACGTTATTGAATATAATGGACCAAATAGATAAAGCTCATGATTGATATTGAATGTACTAACGGGCCTAAGCCTTATTACTAACTGAATTGGGCTTAGGCTTTTATTAATTATAGTCTTGGGCTTTGACTTGTAATTGACTTAAGCTTGAGCCCGTTAAGGGGGGTCAACACAGTAATGTTCATTCAATACAGGTCGTAAAACACGTGCTGAGGGTTAAAGTGGAATGTAATTATCTAAATTAGATTCTGATGGTTATCGTTACTCTTGCTATGGTGGAGTAATTAAGGTATACCGAGGAAACACTTTGGTCATGGAAGGAAGCCAGCATAGAGGCTTGTATGTACTGTTGGGAGAAGCAGTAATTAGTCGGACTTTATAATCATCTAACTTGAAGGTTGATGATGCATATTCTCATAGAGATTCTACATTAGGTGGAGTTCAAAGAGTCCGGATGATAAAGAAGTGGTTTCCAAAGGTGGGTAAGTTGACTTGCATGATCATTGATGTTGCACACCTTGATGTGAATATAGAACCAGGCTACTTCTTGTCCTCAAATAAATTTGATAAATCAAAACCAGATGAAATTAGTTCAAACGTGTTAAAAAAAACCCAGTAATGATTGTGATCTTAATAATGCTAATGATTCTTCTCCTCTGCATTCGTGTTCAAATTCATCTCTTCTGGTTCTAATAATGAATTGCTATGAGTAATAGTGAATCCTTGTTTGAACCAAGTTAATTCCATTATTGCAAGAATAGTAATTGTACACACAGTTAGGTCCTAACATGGGGCTTTGCCACTCCTCTTGTATGTTTGGTTAGGAACTTAGGACTGTGGGCATAATTGTGTGTGCGACTCGTGACCCAGTTGGAAGAGTGGCAAAGTCCACCTCTGTGTTTGGATAGGTATGTGCCTACCAGTTTATCCGGTATTTCGGTTGATATACATTATTGTAACCTCCCTCTACAAGTTTAGCAACATGGTATCAGAGTGGTTCGGTCTTAGGAGGTCACGGGTTCGATTCTTTGCAGCAACCTTTTAAAATAAATATGTTGCTGAGGGAGAGTGTTCGTGGATCCACCCCATGTTTGGTTAGGATTATGGGTCAAACTGTGTATATGGCTGGTGACCCAATTGGGAGAGTGCAAAAGTCCACCTTCGTGTTTGGTTAGGGATGTGTCTATCAGTTCATCCGGTATTCTGGTTGGTATACATTATTGTAGCCTCTCTCTACAAGTTCGAGCTTTTAGATAAACTGGTTTACAACATGGTATCAGCAGAGCGATTCGGTCTTTGGAGGTCACGGGTTCGAGTGATTGAGCGGTTTGGTCTTTGGAGGTCACGGGTTCAAGTGATTGCAACAACATTTTAAAATAAATATGTTGTTGAGGGGAGTGTTGGTAGATCCACCCCCATTTGGTTAGGACTGTGGACCTAACTGTCTGTGCGATCTATGACCCAGTTGAGAGAGTGGCAAAGTCCACCTCCGTGGTTGGTTAGACATGTTCCTACCAGTTTATGATTGGGACTCTTAGGATTATGATTGTTGACTTTTTAGCTTTTGAATGTTCCCATGCCACCCTTTCACAACACGAATAACTATTCGTTGTTGATCATCCATGGCTCCATATCAAAATGCATTGATTTTTCTATCCCTTCATCACCATCATCATAAAGTTCCCTCTATGTTTTTCCAACCCCAACCCTTCCCCTTGATACAAGTTCCTCTTGTTGTTGCATGATCTTCTCCTCCGTTCTCTTCTTTCCCATTTCAACAAACTCGTATGTGATTTTTTGGCACTCTTGTAACTTCTTCTATCTCCAACTATGTATCAGAATTTGTTCCATTTCTTTGACCTTCAGATTGAACCTCCTCGCCCAGTCGTTCTTAACTAATTTATTCATCCTTTCCATGAGCTTCATCTTATCCTTTAAGGTAAGTACTTTTGCTTCTTTCTTCATAAGCATCTTGAGATATTCTGCTTTCCCACTAGCACTTTTTTAATATACAACATCAATTCCTTAACTACTTTACTTATTTCTTACCTAAATTAATTACTACTTTACTTATTTATAAATATTAATTTTTTTTACACCAACTTAACAATTGTTTTTACTATTTCTCAGGTATTCTTATGCAAGAAAGAGCTTTTGATTTATTTTATTTTTTGATAAAAAAAAGCTTTTAATTCATACAAAATATATTAAGCAAAATATTACTTATTAATTAATATATTAAAAAATTATTGTATGTCTTAGCTCCATATTACGATCCATCTTTCTATATTCAGGCTTCCTTCTCCGTAATACGTCCAAAAGCGTGCATTCCACTTGTTAATCATAATCATTACAATCCTGATCAACGTAATCCTTCAGGTGATATAGATTTAAAGCAAAAGAAGTAGCACTAAATTTCTCGGGTTAGATACATCAGCATTTTTTCACTGCCTGACCCAGAAACTGTCACCTGCTACACTCCTGACACCACAATACAACTCTACATACCTGCGAGTATTCCAAAAGAATACAATACAAAAGTCATTTGTATAATAAGATGCCAACAATGGTAGAATTGACTAATATAAAAAAATTAATAAAGTCGTTAAAATTTTAACTGTTCATATCATGGTGTAAGATCTCACGGTTTATCTCATTTTTTTGAAAGTCAAAACGATATTTAACTCGATATACTCTGGTACATAAAAAATAGCATACAATTTTTTGATATATTGTGATATTTGTAATATATTTCAGTATACCAAGTTCTAGTTATCTTAACATGAGTTATGACATCATGCAAAGTATAATATATACACAATCAACCACAATTAAGAACAATTTGATGTAGAATAAATTATAAATATTGAAAAATTATCTCATGGGGTAGGTTGAAATCTCTTATAATGGTTCTACAGATGAAAGACGTAGATCTTTTTGATAATAGACTTGGTTAGTTTATAATTTTAATTATTTATTATTTATATTATAATACCTGTAGTTGTATGAATGTACGTATTATGCTATATATGATATGATTATAAGATGTAACTTTGTACAATATGTGATTTGTGTTAATTTATGTTATTAAAATTAATATTACATATTTAGAGTCCAACTGAGTTGAGGTTATTTTAATATAATACCTATAGTTTACCTAAAAAACGCAAAATATCAACACATGGTTCGATATATATCAACGGTATATCTCATTTTTTTTAACATCGAGATATCAACATATCACGAGATCTTACACCATGTGTCATTGATAGTGGCCAAAGTGTTTAATCTCTAACCTCTAATCAAAAGATTATATTTTTAACTTGAAGTTCTTTCGTGTGCCTGTATAAATTGGTTATCAAAGTAGACAAGTAACAAGCAAGGGTCGTACCCACCTCAGAAGGGGAGATCTTAGCTCAAACACAATAGAAAACAATGGTTAAGAAACACCAAGAGAATCAATAATAAGATTGGAGATTGATTCTACTTCCTACAAGCAATAATAATAAGTAAACCCTAACTTAAGAATATGGTAGAGATGTAAAGAAGATATATGATGACATAGGGGGAAGAGTTGGTATCCACAAACTAAATCATGTAAACATAACATGTTGTTCCTTCATGTTCAATCTATAATAATTAATTAGTCACCTCTCGGTTATTCCAACTAATCACTAATGCCTATAATAATCAAGTAGTCACCTCTCAGCTATTCCACTCAATTAAAACGGGATTCTCTTATGCATGTTATTGAATATGTCTTATTAATTAAACCGTCACCTCTCAACTATTCAATGTAATTAACTCAACATATTAATTCATAAATAAACCGTCACCTCTCGGATATCAATTTAATTACAAAAGGGTTCCAATAAAAGATATCTATTGCAAATATGTAATAATCACCTCTCAGCTATTTCACTACACATCTACAATAAATATAAATACAACCATTAAAACTAGGTCTCCCTAAACCCTAACAATAGTATTTTAACATCATGGATAACAATAAACATGCAAATAATCATACTTACCTCATATCGTGAATTAGAAGTAAATAAGCATTAAGAACTTTGAATCACAATGAACAATAAGAACTAACATGGTGCTTTTGCATCATCTAGAGTGCTTCAACCATCCCCCTAAGGAGATTTAGTTACTCATCCTTGATGATGACACCATGGAATAAATAAATAAATCACAAGACATCATAATGGAAAATAATAGAATTGATATTGAATATTGAGTTTGATACAAAAGAAAAAGAAGAAGAACTTTTCTCTTCAATCTTCAATTCATAAAAAGCTACTTAAACCTTAACTACTACTTCTCTTATATAGAAAATACAAAGTAGAATACTTGCATTGCATGCAAAGACTTTCAAATTAGGTCAAATTTATGGCTGCTGCTGTTGGTCTTCTAGAGGCATTAGGTCTTTAGCAAAACCTAATTATTTTGGGCTTAAGTTATAGCTTGGATCAAGACCTTCAGTTTGATAGCTCATGGGCCCAAATCAGACTTCTGGATCTTCTTGTGGAGTCTTTTTAAGTTTGGACTTAAATAAGGCCCTAAATAGAAATTCTGACTTGTGGGCTCCAATAGGACCCGGTTTGGGCTGAGATTTGGACCGCCCCACTTTGACATAAAGTCAAGTCAATATATAGGACTGACCGTGGGGTGCCCTCATCAGATTTATGGGTACAAATATCAATTCTCCTTTCTTTGTGCAAATAACACATTTTTGCTTGCTTTTCTTGACTTTTGGCAGGCTTTAACATAATATTCGCATTTCGGCTCATAAAACATACACAATAGACAAGAAAACACTAATCAATAGATATAACACAATAATATAAGCTAAAGTGCTAAACAAACAAAGTGTTATTAGGGGGATAATTATACATTTTTTTAGGACAGTCATACAATTCATTTTCCCCCTTTTCCTAAAAGAAAATTTCATAAATTAAAAAGTGATTTTGAGGTTAAAATTTTGACCATCTATATAATTTTTGAATTGTATATACTTTGAGTTGCATATAAATTTTAATGTAGCTAAATTATTTTCATCATCTATCAATGTCGTTGCAGACACTTGTGATGCAAAAGATCAATGGGTTCAGAGCCCAAAGTCCCATACAGCTCTTGATGATATCCTTTATTCGTGCAACTGGAAGAGAAACTTTCACTTCAAAGTAGTCCAAATAGTTAACAAGGATCATATCCAATCCCAAAGCTACCCTCTTTAACAATCAGTCGGGTCCACTGATGTTTGTTCTCTGCAACCCAATTTATGCTAACTTGACAGATTGGGAATGGGCAACTGGTGAAGTTGGCTTAATCAATGCAACCTATTAGGACCATGGCGTAAAATCTTACGATTTATCTCATTTTTTTTTTTTTGAAAGTCGAAAAGATATTTAACTCGATATACCATGGTACATAAAAAACAACATATCACTGACATCTCATGAGATTACAACATTTTTTCGATATATTGCAATATTTTTTAATATTTTTTAGTATACCGGCCAACACACTGTATGAGAGTTTGAGTTATCTTAACTTGAGTTATGACATCTTGCAAAGTAAATATTATTGGAAGAGCAATTTGGCGTGGAATAAATATTGTAAAAATTACCTTATAAGGTAGGTTGAAATCTCTTATACTGGTTCTACATATGAAAGATGTAGATCTTTTTTATTATAGACTTGGTTAGTTTATATTTTTTTATTATTATTATTATTTATATTGTAATACCTATGGTTGTTTGAATGTATTATGTTATATATGATATGATTATAAGATGTAACTTTGTACAATATGTGATTTGTGTTAATTTAAAATTAATATTACATATTTAAAGTCTAATTGAGCTAAAGTTATCTTAATATAATGCCTATAGTTAACCTAAAAAAAACGCAAAATGTCAACACATGGTTTGATATATCATCGGTATATCTTATTTGTTTAAACATCAAGATATCAACATATCACGAGATCTTACACCATGATTGGGAGAACATTTAGACTGAAAAGTGATCTTTCACTCAAAAAAGTGATCATTAAGTGTAAATTCTTTACTTTCATGTAGGTGTGGCAGAACTATGTGTGTCTACGCTGAATAATTTCTTACCTTTTTCGGCATTCATTCCTTTATGAGTTAGAGGACCCCCCCCCCCCCCCCCCCCCCCCCTTCATTTTATTTAAGATGTAATCCCTATTAACCAAACCATAACGTGTTACAGGGGCAGCCAGCTTGCTGGGGAACCTCTTGCTAATAACATAGTCATGAGTTTGGTCTTTGTATTTTTCATTCAATATATTCGTTTCTTGCGGAGAAAAAAAAAAAAGTACTATGTGTGTCTGATTTCATTAATCGTGTCTGCACAACAATTGGCCGTCTCATCCCTCATAACTATATCCAGATGGCAGTTGCTGTCAAATGTTAGTTTCGGTTTGTATCATTATGGTCTATTTCTAGTTGAACTTGAAGATTGCACTTTTCTGAGAGACACATTCAAAGACATACCTAGAGATCATTGCCCACAGTTAACGCGATATATATAGTGGATATACATTGGGTTGGTGCTAGCTTCGGCGACATTAATGTTGTCTTTGATGTTGAGGGTACCATGCAATGTAATTAAGATTACAATGATCTACATATAGATTCTTAAGATTTGGTATAATTAATGGTGGAAATCGGACAAATCAGATAAAAAATAGCATGTTCAAAAATAATAAATTGAAAATTTGAAATAACTTTTTTCTTCCAATACCGTTTCAATTTTTTCGGAACTCTACAATATTTTCCGCATTCGGAATTTCGGTAAAAAAATCGAAAACATTGGAAATATAGTTTTTTTTATCACAAAAAAATAAATTTTATATCAAAAGTTAATATATCAATGTAATAAATTTTGTCAATGTTAAATTTTAATAGTTTTTTCTCTAAATAATAATAATAATTAATTATCTTCGTTAAATACAAATATTAAACATAACATTATGTATCATTGATATCGTAAGTACTATTATATTATGATTCACATTTAAACAATTATGACAAAAATGTTTTAGTAAGATAACCCTTATTGTAAGGCAATTTACTATAAAAACTTATCTCTTAAATTTAATGGTAAAATTGATAAAAAATACAACATACTTTACACTATTTTCCACTTAATACAACGTACAAAATAACTGACCAAATGATGCTTGAACTTTTAAAAAAGTTCCACGTTATACAATCTGTCAAATTCTTGCTAACAGTTGATTGACGTGGACAATATTTATCTACGTAGCATGTGAGAAAAATAAAAATAAAATTTAAAAATCCAACACAACAATTGAACGCATGTGTTTCTCACATGACCTTCATCTTCTTTTCATTATAAGACTAATCCCTCAAATTGAAACCAAAACCACCAATTTCAAACTTAAAAACCCTAAATTGAAAATTTTTCAAATTTAACTCAATGTCTTTATCTTCTAATGTTAATTGTTGTTATTCACATAAATTTGGATCTTCTTCTTCATTGAAATGTATTAGATGCACTTTTTATTTGTCAATATGAAGTTAATTGAGAAAATCAAAGACCAATTGAAATAAAATAACTTCTTTAAACAATCAACTATGGGTATTGTTCATAATTCAAAATTTTGAAATGGTTACAATAATAACAACAATCTTTATTGGATTGAAAAAAAAATGGGTTGAAAAAATCGAATTTTTTTTCCTAATTTTAAGAAAATTGAAGTGTGGGGTTATTTGAAATCTTATATGTAGAAATCGAGAAAGTGTTCAACGATTGAAGTACGTAGTAATGAAGTTGTTAGAACCAACAATCTTCTATAAATAATAAATAATAATAGAGAACTAAAGAGAGAAGAAAGGGAGTAGTTTGTCATTTTTGAATTTGTTTAAGGATATTTTGTAAGAAGATAGTAATTGTCATATGAGACACACGTGCAGTTTTTGTTGTGTTGGAAATTATTTTTAAGTTTTTTTTAATTAAATAAAGCCATGCAGATAAATTTTTGACAACTAAGCAGTCTGTTAGAATGAAATTAACAGATTGTATAACGTGGAAACTTTTTGAAAGTTCAAGTATCATTTGGTCAGTTTTTTTGTACGTTGTATTAAGTGAAAAATAGTGTAAAGTACGTTGTATTTTTTATCAATTTTACCAAATTTAATCACATCAACAATGTTCTTACATACGTTTTTTTAGGATAAGATTATAAAACCACATTACGTAAATTTTAATAATTTAGTTTTAAAATGTTTGGAAATTAGATCGAATCGAAATTTTAAAACTAGTTCCAATCCTATTCAAATATTTTTCGAAAAAAATCAAAAATCGGAACTACATATCATGTTTCAAATTCGGAAAAAAAGGATCAGAATTGGAAAAAGGGAAATTTCGAAAAAAGTCTGCCCTTACGTATAATGATGATTCTCAAGGTTTGGATAGATGTTTAAGATGTAGGGTAGATCTTAAGCTATCGATTTTTGTGAGTTTAGAAAGAGAAAGGGAAATTAAAGATAGATATATATTAAGATTATGTTTTCAACTATTAAACATAATAATCCAAAGTCATAGTATTGCAATATATATCACATTCTTTATTGATAACCCAAACATTTTCATCTACATTAACATTTTCAGTATAAATTAATCATATGATCAATATTTAACTTCATGATTGACGCATGCATTTTTGCAAGAGCTGACACAATTTTCCACCTTTTGGTCATCTGTACAATATGTAACAAAACATTACAACCGTACCACTAAGAAATTAATATAAGCATTAGTTATAAATTTTGTAGATGTTGAAGATTATATCGTAAAACTAATTCTATGTATTAAACAAATATTAAGAATAATTCTTGCATGTGTGTATATATATCAAATTTGCTTTTGATTATAATGATAAAAAAACATGAGTTAAACACTCAAGGGACTGGATATTATGATTTTACCATTGCCCATATCTTTGTATGAATCTAATGAACAACGAAGCTGACGAGGATTAAAAAGGCACTCTTTAACAAGACAATCTTTTATAATAAAATCGATAAAAAATACAACGTACTTTACACTATTTTTCACTTAATACAACGTACACAAAAACTGACCAAATGATGCTTGAACTTTAAAAAAGTTTTCACGTTATACAATCTGTTAATTTCATGCTAACAAACTACTTAGTTGTCAAAATTTTATCTACATGGCTTTATTAAATTAAAAAAACTTAAAAATAATTTCCAACACAACAAAAAACTGCACGTATGTCTCATGTGATAATTACTATCTTCTCAATTTATAAAAATATTCTTACAAAATATCCTTAAACAAATTCAAAAATAACAAACTACTCATTTTCTTCTCTCTTTAGTTCTCTAATTATTATTTATTATTCATAAAAAGATTGTTGGTTCTAACAACTTCATTACTACGTACTCCGATCGTTGAACATTTTCTTGATTTCTACATCTAAGATTTCAAATAACCCCACACTTCAATTTTCTTAAAACTAGAAAGAAAAAAATCGATTTTTTCAACCCAATTTTTTTTCAATCCAATAAAGATTGTTGTTATTATTGTAACCATTTCTAAATTTTAAATTATAAACAATACCCATAGTTGATTGTTTAAAGAAGTTATTTTATTTCAATTGGTCTTTGATTTGCCCAATTAACTTCATATTGACAGACAAAAAGTACATCTAATACATTTCAATGAAGAAGAACAACATCCAAATTTATGTGAACAACAACAATTAACATTAGAAGATAGGTAAAATTGATAAAAAATACAACTTACTATTTTTCCCATTAATATAATGTACAAAAAAACTGACCAAACAATGCTTGTACTTTCATTTTGTTTGAATTGTTTCTACGTTATACAATCTGTTAAAATAAAGTTAACGGACTACTTACATGTACAAAAATTTCTGACGTGGCTATATCTAATTAATGAATATGTTGAGGTGTAAGAAACATAACAAAAGTTTAAGTAATCCACGTGTTACTAAATCTTGTTACCACATGTTTCGATCTCAGCCGTCTATAAATCTCTCACCCAAGTTTCGCGCCATTGGTCAATCTCTTAATAAAATAATAGGAAATCCTAAATCGATTTTTCCTAAGTGCTAAAACCTGCCTTCATCCCCCACACCTTCATCTCCCACACTTAACACATAGAACCCCATCTTCAATTTTCACTCTTCAAACCCTAATTTTGTACCAAACTGCCACAGAAGCATCAACACTCTCCAGTCTCTCTACTTGTAAGATATCTCACTCTTCAAAGCCTAATTTCGTCATATCATCAATCAATCTCGCGTACAGTACAAAGGGTGGAAGAATCTTTGTATAAAGGAAGAACCTGCTAAATTTAGAGATTAGAAAACTAGGTTTTCTGAAACTTTAATTTGGGGATAAATCGATTTGAGAAGAAGAAGTGTTCAATTGTTTATAAACAGAAAATCACGTGAGAATCACGTGTCGTTTATGAATTGTTGGAAATTATTATCAACTTTTATTTAATTAGACAAAGCCACGTCAGAAAATTTTGTATATGTAAGCAGTCTGTTAGCTTCATTTTAACAGATTGTATAACGTAGAAACAAAATAAAAGTACAAGCATTATCTGGTCAATTTTTTTGTACATTGTATTAATTGGAAAAGGTGGTATAGTACGTTGTATTTTTTATCAATTTTACCTAGAAGATAAGGACATTGAGTTAAATTTGAGGAATTTTCAATTTAGGGTTTTTAAGTTTGAAATTGGGGGTTTTGGTTTCAATTTAAGGGATTAGTCTTACAATGAAAAGAAGATGAAGGTCATGTGAGAAGCACATGCATTCAATTGTTGTGTTAGATTTTTAAATTTTATTAATTTTTTATTTTTCTCACATGCCATGAAGATAAAAAACTTTCACATCAATCAACCGTTAACAAGAATTTAACAGATTGTATAACGTATGTCAGATTTTTTGTACGTTGTATTAAGTGGAAAATAGTGTAAATTGCAATGTATTTTTTATCAATTTTACCATATTTTATTGCTTGTTCCCCTTCCTTGGTCTCTTCCACGAAACACTCTATGTAGCATTTTTCATAGCAACTACCAAAGCTTGCAAAGCTTGATGTGGGTTTTCCTGCTGAAACAGTAAAAATCATAACTATAACAACAACTACATTGATATATTTGGTTTCTTGATGTGGGTTTTCCTGTTGAAACAGTTAAAATCATAACTATAACAACAACTACATTGATATATTTGGTTTCTATATTGTTTATAAATTTCTTTTTGCTACCATCTTTTACTGAAGTTTTCAACTACATGTAAGATGATGACTTAAAAAAAGTATCAGATTTAGTAGAAATCTTGAATGATTTGCATTGATTAAAATCTCTTACATAATAGATTCTACCATATATACAATAGATTTCTATTTAATGCAGCAATAATGCAATCCAATTTTCTAATGAACCCAAAGGTCCCAAGTCTCCATCTACTCTCAAACTATGTATGCATCAAAATAATTTTGCTCAATAAATGAATATGTGCAAGAAGTATATAATATTAAGGGGTTTTTAGACTTTGGTACACACCTAAATAAATTGTATTTAGACTTTGGGATGATTTTGATTAGTATTTAGACTTTGGGGCACCTTCCCGTCAGTTACAATGATTTATATAAGATTTAGATGTATAGTGGATGGATAATATAGGCTGTCAATTTTTGTGATTTTGAAGAGAGAGAAGTAATGGTGAAAGTGTGAAACATACATAAAAATGGGTGGTTTTGGTTTTGGTCACTAAAGTTTAGTATAAGTTAGGGTTCACGGATGGCTTTTTTTTTCTTTATTAGGGTTTATGGGGCGATTTTCTAGAAAAACCATTGAAAACCTGATTTTTTCGTAATACCTAAATGTACCACTGAAATCCAGAATATTCACGTGATCACGTGGTAACACAAAACTTTATTTAAAATTCAGAACTTAAAACAGCACGTGACCTGCACGTGCAAACTTTAAACAGATTGACAGGTGTTATGATCTAAAACAAACTCGAAAAAAATCCAATGGCTAATATTCATTTTAGCTTCGTTTTCTATACTATTTCCTTTGTAATTTTCTTATAATGACATCCAAATCAATTAAAATCAATACTTTCATGATTCATATGCACCTAAGAGCATCTCTAATGCACGGTCTAAATTTAGCATGTCACATAGGCAACACATCAACATTTATAGCATTTTCTAAGATTTTGCAACCTCATAAATTTAGAACTTTTATTTTAAAACTAATGCACATAAACTTTACAACCTTCTATTGATGTAAAAAGAATAAAAAAAAAAATAGGGAAGAAAAAGACTATTTATAAAAACACATTTGAATGGTAATAAATTGATGTAGTTTCCAAAAAATATAATAAAAAAATCATTTGTTAGAGATAGAAGGTTGTATATTTTGTTTCAAATTGAACCATGTTTATAGCAACTGTATTTATAGCATGAGTGATAGCATATGCGTTAGGGAGAAAATTATAGAAAAGGCAGCTATTTTTAGACCGTGCATTATATTATAGATGCTCTAATGAGACTTTCAAAGATATAACTACCTAATCACTACTACAGATAAGCGTTTTTGCAGCGTTCGAAAATGTTGCAAATATTGTCCAAAACAATCATAGACAGGTACACTTTTGGGGCATTTTACACCATGTAGCAAATTAGCAATAAGTACGTTGTATTAGATTTTATGATTACTGTTAAGGGGTGGTTTCTCATAAAACCGATGTATTTTTTCTACATAATTTAATCATAACTATTTATATATTGATTAAAATTAAATTCGAATATATCTTATTGATAATGATAGAACAAAAATGCAAAATTGTGCGAAAGATAGTTGATCCTCTCTATTATTTCATAAATCTGTTTACATATAGGATTGATGATCAATGGATCATATTTGGTACATGAGTTAGGGCATTAATTCACAGTTACAAGCTTTTGCAAGACACATTCCCATTGTCTGTTCATCTGCCACATCACGAAATAATACACATAAGCACCATAGTCATAGCAATTAATCATATATCTATTAATTAATGTGACCAGGAGAAAGCTTGAAGAAAATATGAAGCTACATGCACAAATGTGTTTAGTTTGTACCATTATCATAACAGTATAACACCCTCAACTCAATACAAAACATCATTGCCACAATAATTGTTAGTAGATTTTGTAAGAAAAACTACCCACAATAGTTTGTTGATAGGATATAATTTAAATTTACAATCTAAAAATAAAAAAAATATTTTGTCTATCACAATCTTCATTAATGCGCAAATAATTTTTTTTGACACAAATTCTAAGACTACACACTCGATCTAGTTTGGTTTACTACTGATAACAAAGCTTTGTTAGGATTTATGTTGTTGGATATAACACCCAAGAGCTGATGTTAGTCCCACATCGCCAAAAATCCTGACGAAATATAAATTTTATGGTTTACAAATAAATTCTAAGTTATTTAGATAGAAATCTTTTTTGATCACTCAAATAGATTATCGATTTTTATATATAAATTTTTTTCCCAAAGCATGTATAGCATGAAAAATGGATGCCCATTCGATTTTGTTAATTTGTATGTACTAAGATTTGGCCTCATAATCTCCAAGCCAATGATAGAGAGATTTAAGCAAAGTATATGTGTAAACATTTTGAATATGCATACAAGTAATAATAATAATGAGTTCTTTTTTACCTTCGCCCATTTTTGAGCACATATTTTGTACACAATCAAGTTGACAGGGCTCCTGAAGACAGTGAAACGCGCAATAAACACCACACTCAAGGTACGGGAAGCCCCTGTGATGGACACAATTATCGTAGCATCTACTATAGCAACTCGCTGATGTCTCTCTAACAAGCAAAGTTAAAAACACAACCATGAGAACTACTACTCGAACATTATTTGCCCCCATTGTGTTTGATTCTTTTTATTTTTCACTCTTTCCTCTTGTTATGGTTCACCCTCTTTATTTATAGACAAGAGGAGGATTCATAAAAAGTAAGTTTATCTATTCACATTAATTAAATAAAATATACAAAATTAGTAGATTTCATTTCCAGATGTCGTGGTATATAGATTTAGTCTCTTAGATACGTCATAAATGGAACCTACTGACAACCAACTTACAAGAAAAATAATGTGCTAAGGAAAAATTACAGTCAGAGTCTAGTCTATCTATATCCAAGCTCTAATTTAATTCAAATTAGATTGTAGATAATCATGCCAATAACTCATTTTCTAAGATATTTATTTTATAAATAAATAATACAATTTATTATTAACAATGGTGATGTAGTTAGGGCTGCAATTTGAGCCAAGAGGCTCGGGCTCGGCTTGGGCTCAGCTTGATAAAAGCTCGGCTTGGCTCACTCGTTTACCTAAATGAGCCGAGTCCAAGCAGGTTTTTCAGCTCGTCGCGAGCCCGAGCCGAGCCGAGCAGCTCGTCAAATTATTACTATATTAATATTACCCTTTGTATAAATACAAATATAGAAAAAATCAATTCCCGAATCTGATTTAGCAGAAAAAGAAAAAGCAACAGATCGTCTTCAACAAAAAAAAAAGAGTCATTAACTAATAAGTTCTATCAAAACCTTTTCTCTTCTACTCACTTGTTTGTTGGTGTGTGTGAGTGTGTGAGTGTGTGAGTGTGTTCTACTGTTTATAAGCAGTAAAGCAAAAGCAAATCTCTCTCTCTCTCTCTCTCTCTCTCTCTCTCTCTCTCTCTCTCTCTCTCTCTCTCTTACTTCTTTCAAGAGAAACGGAAAGCCAATTACCCCACAAGCCAATTACCCCACAAACGAGAGTACGAGACAAAGTCAAATTTCTAAATCAATTTCTATAAATATGTACAATTTTATTATTCTAAGTTTTGTTTTCAACCCTAACATCACCACCACCACCACCACCATTACAATCTGAAAGTAAAATTGTTGCAATTAGTCTGCTGGAAATGGCAAGTTCTAGTGGTACGAATCCTGTTACTAGTGATGATGTTCCTCCTAGATCACTTTCAAGGAAGATGACTAGAATGCCTACTATGATAGTATGATTGATGCTCCTGATCAAGAACCTGTTGATAGTGAGCCAAAACGAGTCGAAACGAGTCGAGCGAGCCGAGCGAGCTAAACGAGCCAACAAGCTAAACAAGTCGAGCTTGAGTTTTAAAGTTAGCTCGCGAGCCGAGCTCGAGCTCATAGTTCAGCTCGGTCTTTATTTTGGGCTCGGTTCGATTAGTAGCGAGCCGAGTTCGAGCATACCCTAGCTCGGCTCGTTTGGCTCGAATTGCACCCCTAGATGTGGTTTACTGATCTTGTTGAGGATGCAGCAGTTTCCACAAAACAATGTTTGCAGCAGTTTCCAAAGCAAATGACAAGTAGCCTCACCTACAAAAAAAAAAAAGTCAGAATCATAACCATAACAACAAGTGTGTTTTGTAAATTATTTTTTGCTCTCACCTTGATCTTGATCTTCGTAGTGTATTTTCAACTTAATAGGGAATATATGCATTGATTAGGGAATATATACATTGATTAGGGAATATAATGCATCGATGAAAATCTGATTTTATTCACCAAGATGATCCACTGGTGGTTTTCAAGTATATATATTACTAGTGTCTTAGCCGGTGCGTAATTTTAATTTATCCATTTTTTTTTTTGCTAGGTAAGCGAAATTTTTTATTACCAAAGAATGGAAAAACTTGAAAGAGAGTGGGTAGTAACAGTCTTACACCTCACTCTAGTCAAAACCAAGGATAAAACAAAACAAATCAGCCCCTCACTCCCACATAAGGAGTGTGGGGGCTTTCACACCTCAATAAACAAAAAGGTCTCCCAAAAACTGTTTCCTCAATCTGATCAGTCAGTAAGGAACCATATTTTGCCGCCAACTCAGCAGTAAAATTCGTCTATCTAAAGACATGAGTAATTTTGAATTCCAAGAAGAACTTAAGACATTTCCTCCACCTAGCTTGCAATTGCCAAGGTGGAAGTCCATGGCCAAAAGCTTTAACAGCTGCATATGAATCAGCTTCCACCCAACCATGATCTCTGGCAAACTCTACACCTTTCAGAATAGCAACACATTCTGTAGAGAAACTTGTACATACACCCAAACTTCCCCATAGCACACTTTTGAAAGCACCCTTGTCTGATTAACATTCGAGTTTTAAGTTATTAATTTTATTAAATATTACAAATTACACTAATTTATTGAATCGTATGAAATAATTATTTATTAAGTAACTTTATTATTCTTGCTATATTTTGTTAATTTAATTATTTTTTTAATTATTGGACCTTTTGCTCATAATTAATAAAAACTCAGCCCATAAATAATAATATGTTAAATTACAATAAAACCATTATTTAAAGGGTATTATGTAAATTTACCAAAAAACCATGACTAAAAGGATATTTTAGTCAAAATTAGGTGACAAAATTCTAAAGCTCAATTCTCATTAACCGAGACTTACCCCTGAATTTTATTCAGGTTTATAATAGTAGTATAGAAGTGGGACTGTAGTTGGAACTTGGGACCTTGGGTTCAATAGAGTCCCAAACTCCATGGGTGAATCGAAACCGAACATTGATCAACAAATAAATATCTAAACTACTATATATCTTTATTCTATATTGTACAAGAACCTACCTATAAGAAAATATTCTCTCATCTAATTGGCTAAAATTGATAGTCTAACTGACAAATATTTCAATCTAATTTGGATAGATTAGTAATTTTACGAGTTCATTTTAAGTGGGCCTTCAATGTAATTTCACTCTAATATAATTATCCTACTTATTATTATTCATTTGTATTATTGTATATAATAAAACACTTTGATTATTGGTAAAAGTAAAACAACTCATAAAGAAAAAAAATACACATCATTTGTATCATCATACATCATTCTCCTAAATTATCATTCTTTTTAAAATCAACTTAATTTTTAATACGTGTCTCAAAAGTTCTAAAGTAGGGTATCAACTTTTTTTTTTTTTACCTATACAAGAAAATATCCTTAAAAATCTATGTCCAAAATAGTATAAGTTTATGGTATAATTTGCAAGAATAACAATTCAAAATAGCATAATTGATAGTATCCCAATTCATAAGAATAATTGCAATCGATTTGTCCATCTCCAAAATGACTTAAATTGATGACCTTTACAAACATTTTATAAATAAATAATATAATTTATTACTAACAATGCTGATGTAGTCTATTGCTCTGGTTGAGGATGTAGCAGTTTCCACAAAACAATGTTTGCAGTAGTTTTCAAAGTAATAAGAGGACAAAACACTTATACCTTAATACCTTTTGAATAGCATTTTGCTTACTCTTATGTGATTTAATATTTCTTTTAGTCTTATTTTCAGGTTTAGTATATTGCACGGGGTTAAACTCTCACTAACTTGAATTAAGGCCTAAAGTACCAAGTATTGAGCTTAAGTTGAAGGTTTATAAATCAAAGTGAATTAAAAGGAAGCCCAAGTCCAAGAGAAAGAAGACTTTGAAGATAAAAAGGAAGCCACAAATGTATAAAGCTCAGAGGAGTATTTCCACCGAATAAAAATCCAATAGGACAGAAGTACCTTTATCTACACAGCTTGAGGAACATACGCCAAGTGACAGAAGACCAAAAGTCAACGGTTAACTCACCACCCAACGAGTTGGTTATCATTCTGGCGGTTGGGCTTTGTGCTGACTTCAAGCCCATGGACTCTACACTGACTTACTTCTATCCTATTGCCAACTTGACGTGCTTGCTTGCATTGATGAAACCATGATTGTAGTTTAGTTTTTATGCTTGTTCCTATTGAATTGTTTTCATGCAAGAGGTAATAACAATACTTTCATATTATATTAATTGTCGTATTGAGAGAGAAGTAATATGATTAGTTTACTCTTTTTGTTCTTGTATGTCGACCATCCATACATGTTTAATACTTACAATACCCGAGAGATGATCACATAATATGTTTCAATAATATAAACTTGGATTGCTTAGATGATGACATACACACGCTTGCATAGGTGGAACCATATGATTGATTACTGGGTGATTTTGGTTTTGGTCACCAAAGGTTTATACTAATTAGGGTTCGGAGCTGGTTTTCGTTTTTATTAGGCTTTGGTTATCAACCGTAAATTAAACCATAGAATATTTTAAAATAGCTAAAATACCCCTGTGAAAGTCACATGGGTTGCACATGATAACTTGAAAATTAAAACAAACAAATGAAAAGACATACAGTATGTTCTTCTCATCTTCTTCAACTCATCTACCACAACCATGTATGAGGAATTCTCATCATCTATTATATGACGAAATCTCATCTTTTTAATTCCTCTATTAATTGTAGAATTCCAAAACCCCATTGAAAGAATTTTAACATATCATCCAACCTTAATTGAATTCCATGACCCCATTTCTTATATTTTCAAAATTGAAAAAAAAACTTTTGGGTTGTAAATTTTTTTCCACCTTTTCTTTTTCCTGTGTGAAGATTACTAGCTTCAATTGATCATTTGCACGAAAAAACCCATATCAGCCCTTTGTTTTATTTTAAATAGATTTGGAGAACCAGAAGTTGAAACCCTCAGTTCAATTTCTTATTAACAATATCAATTTGGGCATGAAGAGGTCCACTCATCTGAATTTGGCCTTATGAGTTGGATGAGTGTAGTGTGGATATAGATTTATTGATGATGACGACGATGAGTACTGTAGTGTGGATGTGGATTTGTTTGTGGGTAGAAGAGAGATGTTTTGGATTATGAGGAGGTTAGTTTCAACTCCGATAGATGTTCAAGAAGTGGTTGAAAGGAGAGGAATTTAGAGTAGAGGTTTGGTAAGGAGAGAGTAGTAGAAGAAGAACCGGGTGGTGGTGGTGGTGGTGGTGGTGGTGGTGGTCACTGGGGTAGTGTAGAGAAAGAGATAAAAAAGATGATAGAAGTTGAAAAAATTTAGGGACAAATTCAGGTATTTTGAAAAAAAATTCTTGGTTCAACCGGGTTTTTTTAGCTATTGGTTCAAAAATGATGGCCAAAGCCTAATAAAAAAGAAAACCAGCTTCGAACCTTAATTAGTATAAACCTTTGGTGACCAAAACCAAAATCACCTTTGATTACTTAGTAGTCTTACTTTGGGCAACATCCACTCCATTCATGTATCTCAATTAAAATAATTAAATGCAATAGCTGAGAGGTGAGCTAGGGAGCTACAATAGCTGATAGGTGAGTAGCTAAGAACATGCATATTAATTAAGTTATGATTGTGGTGGATTCATTAGGTGAACATGTCCCCTATTCCCAGGGGCGGATCCAGGGGGGGGGGGGGGGGGGCTAGGGGGGCTTAAGCCCCCACTGACTTTTCTAAAAAGTATATATATATAATAGGTATAATAGTGTGTGTCCAAAAATCTATACATAATATATGGGTATAATAGTCAGGCCAAAACAAATAAAGCCCATTAGTAATATCTAAGTAGCTAACTGTTAGTAGTGTTTCACATTCAGCAGCCGTGGAGATCAGGGATAAGTGGTATTCTCGAGACTCAAGTACTTTGAAACTTATACAATCTAAACAATTCTTATTTTGAAAAAAAAAAAAATCCTAATTCCTAAATTCCATTTAGTTTTGGGAATTTTAAATTTTGTTTTGGACTTTAGTTGAATAACAATAAGTTTTAACGGAGGTTCAAAGCAACTTCTGGTGATCAAATTCTTGTATACGGGTATGTTTTGTTGCACTTTCTTTTGATATTTTATTAAAGCATAATTCTAATTAATTTAATGTGATGCCTAATTATTTTATAATTATAAAATACTATTTAATACATTAGTTTAATTTGTTATGTTTATTGATTAAGGTATTCTAATTAACTTCTCGTCGTCAACAATTGCCTCTTGATTATTGATTAAGGTATATATTCATAATTCATTTATATCAATTTGTAGCTTTTAATTATATTTATTAAATCAAATTTCTTGATAGTAAGCCAAATTCTAATGAATTCTTTTGTTATAATCAGGTTCGTCTCACACATTTTGGATGAATACTCTCAAATTTCTTTTTTGTTACATCAGTTTTACAACTTTGCAAGTAAGTCGATAAATAATATAGATTTATGTGTTTTTAATATTAAAAGTTATTAATATACAAAAATTAGATAATTACAATATTATATTCTCTTTTGTGAATTTTTTTTTTCCGAAACCCAAGCCCCCCTTGTTCATAATTCCTGGATCCGCCGCTGCCTATTCCCTTTGTTGATGATGTTATTTCGTTCAATAATCGTAGTTAGAATAGAATTAGCTTAAGTAGTTATTATAAACTCTCTATAGATTATTGTGACATCTTCCTTGGGAGTATTCTTTCTTTCTTATTGTTTAAAATGGATTGATATCCTTCATTGCCGCTATACTCAAATCTTTAGAAGGATTATTGTTATAATTAAGTTGAGTCAACGACACTTCACAACATTCATCGATCGTTTCTACATCAACTCATTCATATCATCTCCACCATACTCAATACTATTATAACACAAAACAAGAATAACAAGTAGCCTAACCCACAAAAAAACCCAGAATCATATAACCATAACAGTAAGTGTTTGATATTTTTGGCATCCATTGTTTTGTAAATTCTTTTTGCTCTCATCTCGATCTTCGTAGTGTGTTTTCTAAATGAATATCTAAACTACTATAAAGAGAGCATGTCGGATGATGTCACAATACGTCTCCGTTACTTGACTCAAAAATTTTGACGCGTGTCTTTATACATATTTATACTAGTGTTTAGGCATGTGTAATACACAGACTGGATTTGATTATATTTTGAGATTGGGTCTACTTTAAGTTGTTTTGGACTGGGCTTAATTATGCCTGTGATTTAGTCCAACTGGGCTTAATTATATCTGGGATGGGTGGTCCACTTTTGTATAATTATAAATATACCCAAACTTAATCAAAATTCTATTCAGTTAAGCTATCATTTCAATCTAATAGATAGCCTCATAATTTAAAAATCCGGAGGTATATATTTTTTTTCTTCTAATAGTTGTATTATGGGTAATTTTTCGAATAAGCACAACTTTAGTGTGTTTGTTTCCAAAAACACAATAAGACAATTTTTGTTCTCAAACAAGCACAATATCTAGTCAACAAAATTTCAACAACACTGCTACCCTTCTTAAACCTTCACCTAATATTCCACCCATCAACATCAAAACAAATTTCTCCCTCCTAAGTGCTTATCATTAAACTCTCTCTCTCTCTCTCTCTCTCTCTCTCTCTCTCTCTCTCTCTCTCTCTCTCTCTCTCTCTCTCTCTCAATGACATTCACAACAACCTTATCCCTTTGATCTTTCACATTTCCATCTTGACCATTGATCTTGTTAAACCTTAAGACAACTCATCTTCTTCTTCCTCTTTCACTTTATTCTTCTCTTCTTTGTTCTTCCTAAAAACCCTAACACCATTTTTCTATTTCAATTTTTTTTCCACTTTCACTTTGTTCTTATCATTTCTTTGTCCTTCACCCTTTCTTCTTTACTTTGTATTTGTTGTTTTTACCATCATCAAGTAACAACTCGTTCTCATCATAAAATCTAGTTCTTACTCTTCAATGTGCATTTAACACACAAATTCACATTGAATTTGATAGAGTTCGTTGTGGTTCAAATCCATTCAAGTATGAGGTTGTTTGTTCCCTTAAAAGCTTTGATTTTTAAATTTTTTAAGATGTGATTTTTCTAAAGTTT
The DNA here is from genome assembly GCA_023053565.1 of Aquilegia eximia. Lineage (NCBI taxonomy): Eukaryota > Viridiplantae > Streptophyta > Magnoliopsida > Ranunculales > Ranunculaceae > Aquilegia > Aquilegia eximia. The sequence goes on from JALIGU010000007.1 coordinate 16,414,063, forward strand.
TTATTTAAACATTTCAAGATGTGATTTTTCTCAAGCTTTGGTTTTTAAATTTTTCAAAATGTGATTTTTTTCAAACTTTGATTATTAAAATTTTCAAGATATGATTTTTTTCTTAAATTTTTCAAAATGTTATTTTTCTAGTTCTTTGATTGTTTTTGTTAAAATTATAAGGAATGGTAGATCATTGATTGCTTAATTTTGTTTTTTTTCTATTGTTTTGTTCCCTTATTATAACCCAATATTGGGGTATTCTACAATAGCTTTCAATGCGTAATGTCGTAGTTAGAGTGGGTATTGTATAGTAACAGTTCTTGATTGTAGCAGTTTACATCGTGTCTGTAGCAGATAGTGCTCTGAATCCAGTAATACTTTAAAGGGAGGGGTTCCAGGGACTCATGAAATGTTAGACTCAATTTTAACGCAATCCTATTTAGGGTACTTGTACATATTGGATTGGCATGCTTTTTTGTAGGATGAATGTTCTCATTATGTACAACATCTTCATCAAAATTTATCATAATCTGAATTTTCTAACCCTAGAAAAATCATATTACAAGTTAATGTATCGTGGAATATTCATTTTTACCGTTGAATTTAATATTATATTTGATGGGTCTAAATTTATTCAAATGAGGTGATTTTTTATGTAGTAGATCTTTATAGTAAGGAGATCATATCTACCAAAAAGTTGTGATACTAATCCAACTTATGTGGATGCAAAAATAATATATTCAATGTAATTTTTTGATTTGGTGGTATTCGAGATGAGCTTGAATATGTGGATGTGAGTCAAGAATAAAGATTGATGATTACTCCTCTCATCACCGTACATCCACAACACCTAAAAATCTCATCTGCTTCTATAAAACCATCTAAAAGAATATAGGTTGAAGAAACTCCTACTCAAGACCCAAGTTATGAGATGATAGTCAAGGGAAAGGGGCATGCAAACGACCCTGTAGTTTTGGAAACCCCTCCTCCTAATGGTGTATACATTCTTGAACCTCCAGTCCACTTTACTCCCCTGTTTCCTAGAATTCTAAGTATATCTGCTAGAATTTAAAAGTACATCTACTACACATACAACACTATATGCTAGAAGTAATGGTTTTATAGAAGCAGATGGGATTTTTTCTGCCAGGTAATATATGATGGTTTTGGGGATTCAATTGAATTACAAGAAGTTGATGTTGTTCTTCAAGCTTTACAGGGGTTCCAAATAATACATTCTTCAAGCTTCTTGGACATGGTTTCCTTTTAATGTAATGGTTCAAAAGGAACATGGTCACTTCGAGCTGTAGTCAACCTCAAGCAGATCAAATAATAACCTCAAGCAAACTAGATTTCTTTTGTTCCTTTCAATTATTGTATTATTCCATGATTATAAACTTGTACTAGGGTATTTTATAGTAGATTTCAATGTGTAATGTAGGAGATTTAGTGAGTAGTCTAGATAGCAGACTGTATTGTATTTGTAGCAGATTGTGTTTTAAAAGTAGTAACATTTTATGAAGCCTTCTTGGACATGGTTTATTCCTTATGTAATGCTCCAAAAGAAATATGGTCACTTTGAATTGTAGTCAACCTCAAGCATACCATATTATAACGTCAAACAGACTAGATTACTCTTGTTCCTTTCAAGTATTGCTTTGTTTCATGATTATAACCTTCTACTAGGGTAGGTATTTTAGAGTAGCTTTCAGTGTGTAGTGTAGCAGATAGGACAAACTGTCGACTTATGCAACAAAGTAGGGTCAAATTCCCAACTTATGCAACAAAGAAAATTAGGTTTAAAATTATCATCAAACTATTAAGTTATACCAATTTATGCAATTCCGTCAATGGAGTTCTAACAGACGTTAATATTTGCTGACTGTATTAATTTTTTTAGGCTGACTGTGTATTTTTGTTGCTGACTTGGTCATGTCTACAGCACGTGCGGAGCACGTGATTATCCTACACCCTCTGAGGCACGTGATGGATCGAACTATATAAACAACACTTAGCCAAATTTCGATTCAACAACACTGGAAACAAAAAAAATTTCGAACTCTGCTGCTGAAGATGATGGGGAATTCGATTTATCAAGTCTAAACTTTGAATCAAGAAGTAGAAGTAACAAGTAGAAGACGACGAAGGAATAACAACAACAAGAAGAAGAAGACAAGTGAGTTCGATTTATGCAAACTGTTATGTTGTTGTTTATGTTTACTTTTATTCTTGGATTGGTAGTTTAATCTTAAACAATGTTGTTGTTTATATTTAATTTTGGGTTAAACAAAGTGTTTTCTGCTTCGATTCATTGTTTAATTTCGAAAAAAATTTGGGATTTGGGTTCTAGGGTTTTGAAAAAAATTTGGGGGTTTTACTTTAGAGTTGGAATTTTGGGTTTCTGAAACAAATAGTGTTGTTTATTCATGAGTGTTTGTTTATTCATGAGTATTTTGGGTTTCTGAAACAAATTATATATTTGAAAATCCCCATCTTTTGCTTAGTCATGAGTAATTCCACTATTTTTTTTGTTTATTCGAGAGTATCTTCAATTGTTTAAGACAATCTTGTTTACTGCAATGTATAAAGTATCTGTCAATAAAACAAATATTATCTTTTTTGGTTTAGAATAAAACAAGTATCTGTCAATTTTGGTTTAGTTTATGCAAATGTTATTGTTAATGCAAGTATCTGTCAATAAAACAAATATCTTTTTGCTTAGTTTCTGAATCAAGTATTGTTGTTGTTAATTAACTTAGATATTTTTTTATTGTAGACAGTGATGTTGAAGGAAATTTTGTTTGAAGTGCATCATGGAGGTTTTTTTGTCACTCGTCCTTCTCTACAGTATAAGATGGGAAAAAAAAAGTATTTTGTTTTGGATGTTGACAAACTTGGTTATGTCGAGATTAAGTCATTTGTTGAAGATGATTTAGGATACAAAGATGTTAGTAAGATTCATTGGTGTTTGTTGGGTATAACTCCACACAATAATTTGAGGCTGTTGGTGGATGATAACAGCACTAGAGAAATGCTACAGGTTATGGATGTTCGTCAAAGTGACCAAGCAATTGAACTCTATGTTGAACATGAGGAAGCATTGGAAGAATCAAGTCAAGTGCATGTGAATGAGATAGGGGAATCAAGTAAAGTACCTGTGGAAGAACAAAGTGATGAAGAAGACAATCTTGTTTATGATCTGGGTGATGACCATACCATTGATGAGGAGACTGAGAACAGTACTGTTTTTCATGAGGATGACCAAGTTGTATGTGAGCCTGCATGTTCTGACAGTGAGGCAAGATCTATTGATGTGAGTGATGATGAACTAAGAGAAGTAAGAATCTGCCAAATGGAGGAAAGGAAGAGCAAGAAAAAGCAAAAAAAAACCAACTGAAGAAGAAACACTACCTTTTGTTGATAATGCCCCAAGTTTTGGTGAAATGGATGGCAACTTAAGTGATATACCTGATAGTGATGACCATGACAGCCTCTCAGATAGTGGTGAAGAAGATGCTCCAAAAAGAAAGAAACCCAAATGCCCTGTTTGGAACCCTAAAAAGGATGTGTTTACATTTGTACCTGAACTATGGCAAAGATTCAAGGACACTCAACAGCTCAGAGATTGTATAACAGGATATGCAGTTAAGTTTGGTTTGGGTATATGGTTTGACAGAATTAGTAAAGACATTTGCCTAGCAAAGTGCCGTAAAGGATGTCCATGGAGGTTGTGGGCCACACAGATGACTGATGAGGACAGTATTCAGATAAAGACATTAAATGAAGAACACAGGTGTTCAAGGACTACATATGTCAAGATTGTCACTTCAGAATTTTTGGCTAAGGTATACCATCAAAGGCTGCTTGATAATCCACAGTGGAAATTGAAAGATTTTCAGGAAAATATATTGCATAAACATGCAATAGATGTTACTATTAACATGTGTGGCAGAGCAAGGGCAAGAGCTATGGGTGGTATTGACAGTGCTTTAATTGAGCATTATGCAAAGCTTAGAGACTATGGTGAAGAAATAGTTAAGAAGAACCCAGGTGCAGTTGTGGATATAAGAGTGGAAAGAGCTCTATCAGGTGACCCCCCAACACTTAAAAGTATGTACATTTCTTTTCCTCCTATCATTGAAGGATTCTTGCAGGGATGTAGACCTATTGTTGGTCTTGATGGTTGTTTTCTTAAGGGTTATGTGAAAGGTGAATTGCTGACAGCTGTAGGTAGGGATGCAAACAACCAAATGTTCCCCTTTGCTTGGGCTGTTGTCACAGTTGAGAATAAGGATAACTGGGGTTGGTTTCTTGAACATTTAATGGTTGCATTGAACACTACAAGAGGTGCTGGATGGACTTTCATCACAGATAAACAGAAAGGTTTGGTTCCAGCCATTGCAGATTTGTTGCCTGAAGCTGAACATAGGATGTGTGCTAGGCATGTGTATTCTAACATGAGGAAAAGCTGGATGGGTGCACAACTGAAGGTTCTTTTTTGGTCTGCATCAAAGGCTGGTACAAGACAAGAGTTTGAACTTCATATGAATGAACTTAAAAAAATTTCAGAGGAGGTATATGACTACCTGATGAAACAAGATCCCATACATTGGTCTAGGGCTTTTTTCTCTAAAAATGCTTGTTGTGAGGCTGTGGAGAATAACATGTGTGAGACATTCAATGGAAAAATTGTTGAGGCAAGAGGTAAACTTATTATTTGGATGTTAGAATCCATTAAAAAGTATGTCATAGGGAGGATGGAGAGGAACAGAAATGCAATTGAAAGGTGGCAGGTGAAAGATAGATTTTGTCCAAGAATTAGGAAGAAGTTTGAAGAAAACAGGATGGCTAATAGATTTTGGAGGTGTTATTACAATGGAAATAGAAAGTTTGAAGTTTCATTGGGTGAAGAGCAATTTACTGTGATATTGAACCCCAACAATAGAAGTTGTTCATGCAGAATGTGGGAGTTAAGTGGAATACCTTGTTGTCATGCTATCAGAGCAATCTCTTATCTAAAGGAGGATCCCGAGGACTACATAGCTGACTGGTACACTGTTGAGAAATGGAGGAAGGCATATGATCATTATATTGAACCACTTGATGGCCCCATGATGTGGCCAAAGTCCAACTGTGAACCCCTTTTGCCACCCTTGGATAGAAAGATGCCAGGTAGACCAAAGAAGGCTAGAAATAAGAGTGCTAATGAAGAAAGGAAGAGTAAAGGTGGAGGAGTCAGAATTTCAAAAGCTGGTGTGAAAATGAGTTGTAGTAATTGTGGAGTACAAGGACATAATAAGTCAAGATGCAACTTACCTCCAAGACCATATCCATTACCTGTAAGTAATTATATTTTATTCTTGTTTACAAACAATAATTTTTTTTAAAATAATTTATTGTTTACAAGCATTAAGTTTTTTTTTACCATGGTTTCAATTTAATTTGCAGAGGAAAAGGTATTCTAAAGGAGTGGAGCCTCCATGTCCAGTTAGGCCAACAAAATTGACAGTAAGTAGAAATGTAACTTGTATACTTAGAAATGCTTAGATATATTGTTGACAGTTTGTCCTAGTTTGTTGATATATTTTTTTACAAAAGAAAAGGTTTCAGTTGTATATTCAGTAGTCTGCCCTGAGAGTCTGATGTCCATTGTCCACTTACTTGAATTTTGTACTCTTATCATGCGCATGACAGCATGAGTTCCTTTTCTCTACAGATAGCATCATAGTATGCTGGAATGTATAGGTTCCCTTGTAAGAGCTTTTCTGTTGAATTTTTTGGGAATAAAGTGAAAAAGCTTTTTATCAACCCACGACCTCATGTGCTTCCTCCAATGCACCCTTGCCCTCCTGTTTTCACTGATATACTGGACCAAATGAAGTAGACCCTTAGCTGAACTTAAGGTTGGACCATATAGTATTTCATCATTTCCTGTTTGATGTACTTAGAAATTTGTTAAGGGAGGGAGATATTGTGAAGTCTAATATATTAGGGACGCTTTTATGATGTATGTTCTCTGACAAAAATGAAGTATTGGTTGTAGTTGCGACTTTTTAATATTGAATTATTGATCATTCAAACAGTTTCTTTCGAGTCATTTACTTCTTTATGATCCATAGACCATTAGTATGACTATGTATTTGAGTTGTTCACAGAAAAAAATCTCAGTTTCTGTACAACTCTGTTCTATAGGTAAGGCCGTAAAGGAACTAACAGATTACAATTTCTATACAAAACTGTGGTCTATTTATTTAGTAAATAGAAGACGTGGAGTCATTCTATAACAAAATGATTAAATGGTTACTTTAGAGAAATAGACTCGATGTTCTTGGGGGAGAAGCCTTTCTCATTATTGAACACCAACAGAGTTGATGTAGCTCCAGTTCTGGTGATATCTTGTGATGTTACGATAAATTCTAGCGATGGTTTCACTCCTTCATTGTAAACATTGTCTTCTGCATTCTGTTCATAATCAACAAACCACAAATTAAAAACTTGTTAGCTACAAGTACTATTGAGAGAGTGGGAAAACATGCAGACTATATGTATTATAGTATAGGTGGATGATTTCCATGAGAAAATGAGCATCTTTAGCATAGAGTTCAGCAGAGAGATTCTTAACAGACTGATGAAGATCTTCTGTTTACTAAATAGGATTTCAAGGACCATGCACTTAGACTTAGGGTGTTTTCACTTGTGTTATATCAGTTTGCAGGCAGAGAAGTACATGTACCATTTTTTAAAATAAAATACTTAGACTTCCTTGTTGATATATTTTCTTACAAAATCTATATTACAAGCAGGTTAGAAGAAATGCAGCTGCTCCATCATCCGCAAATGCATCTACTCAATCATCTGCAATTGAACAAGGAACACAAGGTGGTAAGAGGAAGAGACAATCAAATGGGGAGGCACAAGGAAAAACAAAGACTGTCAGAAGCTCCCAGACTGCACAAGCATCCCATACTGTACAAGCATCCCAGAGCACACAAACTGTCAGAAGGTCTCCTAGGAAGCACACAACATCCAACCTTGCTCAGACAAAAGCTGGAAAAATAAAGACTGTCAGAAGCTCCCAGACTGCACAAGCATCCCATACTGTACAAGCATCCCAGAGCACACAAACTGTCAGAAGGTCTCCTAGGAAGCACACAACATCCAACTTTGCTCAGACAAAAGCTGCACAAAGATCACAAGCTACAAAAGATGCTCCAGCACCACAAGCACCAAAGAAGGATAAGGGAAAAGCTGCAGAAGCTTCGCAAACATCACAAGTACCAAAGAAGGCTGGTAAGTCAGCAACACAAGACTTGGCAGCTAAACTGGCAACAAATTCTAGAGTAGGTTCCAGATTCTCTTTAAGGAAGCTTGCAGAAGGAAGTACTGCAGGGTCACAGAAAAATGATGGTGGGAACAAAACCTTGGGCAGATAATTCTGGACAAATATGGTTTTATGTTTTGGGACAAATGTGTTTTTTGTTTTTGGCAGATGATTCAGTAGGCATTTGGAAAAATGTTGTTTTTTTTAAGGGCAGATGATTCAGTAAGCATTTGGACAAATGTTGTTTTTTGATTTTGGCAGATGAATCTGTAAGAATTATATTTTGGATAAATCAATCTTTTATATATATTGTGTATCTGTAGGAAATTTGGAATAGGAAATTTACTGCCATGCTATGGAAATTTATTTGTGTATCTGTAGGAAATTTATTATAGGAAATTTACTGCCATGCTATGGAAATTTATTTGTGGATGTTGAAGGAAATTTATTATAAGGAATTTACTGCCATGCTATGGAAATTTATTTGTATATCTGTAAGTATTGTAAATATAGGTGCACTTCAAATTTATAATTCAACTCACAGTAGTGGTGCACTTCAAATTCACCCCAAATTTATCTGAAATGCAAATATAGGTTTAATTTGTAATGCACTTCCATATGTCATGTGTAATGCACAAAAACAAAAAAATTTATGCAAAATGTATCAAAAAATAAATTGCAAGACCATTCAAGGCAAAACCATCTTCCATTCAATTCAAAACCATCATCCATTCACAATCTCCAAATTCAACACAAAATCCAACAACATTCATTTTCAGCAAACTACTTCTTCATCCTCCTAGCAGCAAGAAAAGAAAAAAATACAGAAAACAAAAAAAGAAAGAAATACAGAAACGAATTATCTTCTTCATCCTCCTAGCAGCATTCTCAACTTCCTTCTCCAATTCAACACAAAATCCAACAACATTCATTTTCAGCAAACTACTTCTTCATCCTCCTAGCAGCAAAAAAAGAAAAAAATACAGAAAAAAAAAAAAAAAAAAAAAAAATACAGAAAAGAATTATCTTCTTCATCCTCCTACCAGCATTCTCAACTTCCTTCTCCAATTCTTGAGCTCTCGTCTTCCATTGCAAGGTATTTTCTTCTTCCTTTCTTTTATTCTTCTTCAAAGTAGTTACCTTGATTTCCAACTCTTCATTCCTCTCTTTCAATCCATCAATTTGAGCATACATACCCCATAATCGATCTCGAAGAGTGGGGTAAGCTTCATCAACCCATTTGAAGTGTTGACACCGAAATACACAACCATTCTTTTTGACATATTTCGAGCAACCAAAGAATCTTCTACCTGCATTTTCATCTGTCCAAGCCATTTTCAAAGGAGAAGGTGAAGATGACGCACAATAGCAATGGTATGAACTGTTTGAACTTGAAGAAGACATCCTAATAACAATGCTATGAAATTAGGTTTTTGATTTGGGAAATTAGGTTTTTGATTTGGGAAATTAGGGTTTTTGCTAAGTGTTGTTGAAATCGAAATCGAATTCCCCATCGTTAGAAGACATTTTCAAAGTTTAGACTTGATAAATCGAATTCCCCATCATCTTCAGCAGCAGAGTTCGAAATTTTTTTTGTTTCCAGTGTTGTTGAATCGAAATTTGGCTAAGTGTTGTTTATATAGTTCGATCCATCACGTGCCTCAGAGGGTGTAGGATAATCACGTGCTCCGCACGTGCTGTAGACATGACCAAGTCAGCAAACAAAAATACACAGTCAGCCTAAAAAAATTAATACAGTCAGCAAATATTAACGTCTGTTAGAACTCCATTGACGGAATTGCATAAATTGGTATAACTTAATAGTTTGATGATAATTTTAAACCTAATTTTCTTTGTTGCATAAGTTGGGAATTTGACCCTACTTTGTTGCATAAGTCGACAGTTTGTCCTAGCAGATATATTGGGTATATTCTAGAGTAGCAGCTGCTTATAGTAGCAAGGTATATTGTATTTGTAACAGATAGTGTTCTAGAACCAGTAATACTTTGAAGTACTACAAAATTGATATTAACCCAACTTGTTATTGATACGTGGATGTAGAGATATATTTGATGTGATTTTTTGATTTGGTTAAACTATTTAAGAGAAATAGATAACACGATTATGGTTGTGAAGTCAAATAATTAGTGCCAACGGTTAGGGACGTAAAAAAAAAGAAAGAAAATAGAAGAGAGGGAACGATTGTGGAGTGAAATTGAAAAGGGTTTTGAAGTTGTTCGTCTTATATCCCTAAAAATTCGCCTAAAAATGTTACTGCTTTAACAACTCGTCTATTAATTCATCAAATAATTATTATCACATGTACAAGTGATTCTAGCAGATATTTGGGGTTTTATAGTAGATATAAGCAACCAACCTATACGGTCAAAAATATCAAAGGTGATCCTTCTTAATTTGACTAGGTGGCACATCAGTCCAAAATCTAAGAATAATTATAATTAATTAATTATATAGAAAATGACACGCTAGAAAAAAAAAATTAAGCTAAAAAAAAAAAGTAAGAATCTTCTCAGTTCTCACATGTCACATCACTCCAATAATAGAACAAAAATAATCACTATACTCTAAAGGGCAAAAGAAGAACAAAAGATTGCTAAAAGACAAAACAATTTCAACTCAAAGAATATTTGTGCCTATTCAAAAAATTTTAATCTATTAATGTGTTTTTGGGAAGAAGAACACTATAGTTATGCTTATTCGGGAAATTGCCCTTGTATTATTAGTAAAATCTTAATATTCGATTGGCGAAACAATTTTTTTTTAACACGTGGTCTTGCTTTAAATCTTGGTATATTTAGATTTATAGGCGATTTAGAGAGTGCCCACTGGTTTTAATTTCTAATTAGAGAATCCCCACTCTTTTCAACAAAATTCAAGATTGCCCACTATTTTCAATTCTCCGGTGGTCAAGCCACCATTGACTCGGTCAAGGTTTGTTCCTTTACTTAAAATACCCTCTAAGAGCCACATTGGATTAACACGTCAGAGATAAAATTGAATACCTGTGATTAATTTTAACAGTCCGATTTTAGATCGATCCAACCGTTAGATCTCAATTCTTTTGGTAAACAAAAAGGGTTTTGTTTTGTTAGAAAACAAAGCTTTCCATACCCTACCTACCCCATTTCACTTCATCTTCTTCAACCCACCATTTCTTCTGCAAATCAACAAATGAAATATCCTGTAAAAAAAACTACCAACACGTTGGAGTAGGAGGAAATAAAAGACTAGTTATGCTAATAATGAATGTGTTGTGGAGAAGGAGAAAACATTAATGGTGGAAGTGTACATTACCACTTAAAATTACATAAAGTTTTTTTCTTTCATCGATAGATTTTTGAATCTAGGGTTTTCAACTATAAAATAGGTATTTTTTATTTATATTTAAAAAAGTGAAATTAAACAATGTAATCTTACTAAAAACTAAAATTAAACAATGTAATCTTACTTAAACTGTTATTCTTTGTGTTGTCTTAAAAAATGTTTAAATTTTTTTTGAGTTTATTTTGCAAGAGTTCAAAAACTGAACTTCAAGTAATCTTATTTTTTACTTGTCAAATCTCATCTTATAAACAATGAGATCTTAAACATTCATTTGCATATGTGTAATTGACTTGCCAACGTGGTATTACATGCCAGGTAGTTAAAAAAAAAAGGCAATTTAGTTGAAGAACAAACCTTGACCGAGTCAATGGTGGCTTGACCACCGGAAAGTTGAAAACATGAATTTTGTTGAAAAGAGTGGGCAATATCTAATTAGCAATTAAAACCGATGGGCAATCTCTACATCTAAATCGCCCTAGATTTATTTAGGATTCAAAATTTCAAATTGAAATTTCCAGGTAGTGTTCACTCTTGTTTTTTCCAAATAAATGTTACATCTGTTGCAAAATGTATCTACAGTTGTAGCAGATTCTCTGATTTCGATACCTTTTTTAGTTCATTTTACAATTATCAATTTCTATATAAGAAGAATTTTATTGTAAATTGTTTTAATTATTTTTCTAAAACAAAGCTAATGGTAATGGATCAATCTGTAAGTAAAAAACTCTTTCTTTCTTTCTTTTCTTCTTCTTCTAACATTAAAACAATAGATAGAGAACTCTCCTTATATATCTGTTTTTTGATTTTCTTCTATTTTTGGAAATGGCGCCCATTTTTCAACATGTTCCCGCCTTTTGTTTCTCTTTAAAAAAGCAAAAAACAAAGCAAAAAAAAATCACAAAAAATTATTTTCTCTCCAATTCTCGAAAAAAATTGGGGGTTTTTGTTCATACCCATTTCTTAATTTAAACAATTTTTTTGGTTAAATTGTTGTTACAATCATCTACTTGTAGAAGATGGGATCTGCAGCTGGTTTGGAATCAAATACAACAACAACGGAGGAAAAACCCAAAGCTTCTAAAGCTGGAAAAGGTTCAGGTATATATTTCTTATCAGATTCATGCTTTATTCCGATTTCTGAGTAGATTTGTTGAAAACACTCTGATTTGGTAAAAGAAAAATTAGGGTTTTGGATGATGGTTAATATTCATTCATGTGTCGATTGACTTAGTCTACTGTTGTGTCGAGTGTTGATTTACAGATCTTTGGTAAAAATGAGATCTTTGACTCAATCTGTGATTGTGTGTTTGATTTTATGTTTAGATCCCTAAATTTTGTGAATTTAAATGTAGATTGATAGTAATTTGATGAAAAGGAGAAGGTTGATCTAATTAGAGTGTTTTGTGCTAAACCTTAGTCTTTGATTTGGTTCATGTTTTTGTGGATGACTAGGTTATATGTGGAATTAGTATTGATGGGTAGAGCTTTGGCAAAGCTGAGATTTTAGTCTGGGATTGGTAGTATTCATGCATTTTTAGATTCGAACTTTGTCGCTAAGTGGAATGTAGATCAATAATAAATGAGATCTAAGAATTCTTTGATTCGGAAAATTTTAGGTTTATAACGTTCAATGTGTTTTCAAAAGGCAGCGTGGATGCAGATGGAATCTTTCTTTTTAAGTACTATTGTTATTACAATTTTCAGCAATTGTTTGTCGGTTTCGTTAAAGGATCTTTTGAGAAGTTTTGTCGCCATGTATCATTTTTGGCGGAGAACCGAATATTGGGTCTGTCACTGTCTTGTCTAAGGTTAAATTCATTGTTTGTTAATCAAATGAACATGCTTGTATAGAGTTCTTTCTAGAGGATGAATATTTTATTCCATATGATCTCCTTTAAGTCGGCTACATAAATAAAATTTTAATGTTGGTTTAACTAGGAACTACTTGAAGACTATTCTTGCAAATCTTAATCACCAGAATTTAGTATTTCCTAAAAGTTATCAAATCAAGAGTGTGAAGAAACAATATAACAATGGCATGTTTTTTTTTTCTAAAATCATGTCAATGTGGAAAATTTTAGGTTTATAATGTTCAATGTGTTCTCAAAAGGCGGCGTGGATGCAGATGGAATCTATCTTTATAAGTACTATTGTTATTACAATTTTCTGCAATTGTTTGTCGATTTCGTTAAAGGATCTTTTGAGATGTTTTGTCGCCATGTAGCATTTTTGGCGGAAAACCGAATATTGGGTCTGTAGTAATCTTATCTAAGGTTAAATTCATTGTTGGTTAATCAACTGCACATGATGAATATTTTATTCTATATGATCTCCTTTAAGTCGACTACATAAATAAAATCTTAATGTTGGGATTACTAGGAACTAGTTGAAGACTATTCTTGCAAATCTTAATCACCAGAATTTTGTATTTCCTAGAAGTTTATCAAATATAGACCTCTGATCTGCTCGAAGACTTCCTATCATTGGAGTCACCTGCACGAAGACTTCCTATCGTTGAAGTCATCTCGAAGAATAAGACCATTTTGGTATCTTCAACGCTGTTTCCTACTTTTAAATTAAGTTGTGATTTTTTTATGGTATACGGTAATGAGTGACGTGGGTTAGTTATTATAATATCTGGTCTTCTATATGTCGTTCAAGCAAGAGTATTTGTGAGTTAGTGGATAACTGAGTGAGTTAGTGGGTAGTTTTAGGTAAGTGTGTGTAAGCCTAAAGGCATTGAATGAACAGTTGAGTTTTTGGATGAAATTATTGTTTAAAGTTAGGTTTTCTCTATAGAGGCGAACGGAGGTTGGATTTCTTTATTGTTTTCTACTGACTTTCAGTTATGTATATAATTTATCATGAATTCTTTGGGTGTGATATGATTTTGCTTCCTTTCTTAATTCTTTTGCATTTTGCATGCAACTATACAAAGATAACACTATTATTGAGCTACATTTAGGCCATTTTAAAACTAGAAACATGTAATTAGTTTCTTTACCTTTTTAAGTTAATTCTTAGATGATCTATATTCTTGACAACCTTCGCATATTATGTGTTCAGTTAGAGATTGAATCTTTAATTCTTAATCTTCTGCCTGAATTAATTTTTATTTTCTTTTTTTCATCTTCTTTATTTCAACTAAGTTTTCATTTTGTTATTATCACTTTCGAAAGAGATTTGAAGCTTACTGCTCAACCGTCTCAATCCATAATAGCAAGACCACCTTGCTTCCCCCTGTAGCCTTCTTAACAATTGGCTGTCAAATGAAGCAGTAGCTTGAAGAGGAATAGATGACACTCTAATACTCCATATATATGAGTTACGTATAACCATTTCTCTTCATAGATGACACTCTCTATGTGGGAATTATCTCAAATTTTCAATAGGTTGCAGGATTATAAATATGCAAACAGTTGTAGTAAGTAATTATTATTTAGGTCATAAAAACTTGTTCCCCAATTACTAATCATGGAAAAGAAACTTAAAAGGCAAAATATCGAAAATTGCAAGGAAGTTAAAAAGTTACTAAAAATGCAATTTTTTGGGTGTGGGTGCATCGGATGGTGTGAAATATCAAACACTTTTGATACAACGAGACATATCCGTGCTTCAGGTTTTGCTTAAATAGCTGTGTCGGATGGTTCTTGCTTAAGTCAGACATATAAAACGTACCTGTTTTGATTAGTGATTTAAGGTACACTACTTCAGCATGGTTTTAGTTTTTTTCAATTGTTTAGAATTTTATAACTATTTCTGTAGTTCCTCGTTTTCCGTAATATCTCACCACAATACCAAATTGCTTCCAAAATTGTGTATGTTGTAAAATAGAATTCTCTAGGTTTTTCAAGTATAGTTTTCGTCTTCTAATCTCCTTTGGTATGCGTTCCTTGTATTGCTTTGGCTACATTCTCGTGTTCCTTTGTTTTAATACAGTGTATGTTAAGTGTTAATTTTTTTATAAATCTTGTGTTTCTCCCAAGAGTATTATTTTGAATTTGATATATTCTCACACTTCTATACTCTTACTTAGGAATGAAGAGCAAAGGAAGAGGTAGACCGAAGACTGTCCCTTGTGTTGCTGACAAAATGAACATTGATGAGCAAGCAACAACCAACTTAAAAAAGAAGAAAAGGAATGGATCTGAAACCAACGAAGAGTCTTCACGCAAAATGCCAAAACGAGCTGCTGCATGTCAGAATTTCAAGGAGAAGCCTGTTCGTTTTTCTGAATCTACCGTTGATATCCAAAAACAACATGTTGTCGAGGAAGAGATAAGTGCTATACGCCTGACTTCTGGGACTGATGATCCTCGACCAAATAGGAGACTTACAGATTTCATTTTTCACGACTCCAACGGAATTCCCAAACCTTTTGAGATGTTAGAGATTGATGATATTTTTATTACTGGAGTAATTTTGTCACTCGATGAAAATTTAGATAAGAAGGAGAAGGGTGTCAGATGTGAAGGATTTGGGCGTATAGAGGAATGGGCGATATCTGGTTACGAAGAGGGATCCCCTGTAATTTGGGTATCAACAGAGATGGCAGATTATGATTGTGTCAAAGCTGCAGCCATCTACAAGAAGTATTATGATTTATTTTATGAGAAGGCCCGGGCCTGTATTGAGGTCAATAAGAAGCTTCTATCATCTGGAACAAACTTTGATATAAGTCTTGATGAATTGCTTGCTGGGGTAGCTCGTTCGATGAGTGAGATCAAGGGCTTTGTTGGTGGGATGTCTGCTAAGGACTTCATCGTCTCACATGGTGAATTTATCTATAACCAACTCATAGGCTTGGAGCAGACATCATTGAAAAATAGTCGGGTATTAGCTGATGTACCTGTGCTCCTTGCCCTTAGAGATGAATCTAGGAAGAGAGAAGAATTCAGAATGCCTGATAAGGTTTCATCAGGTGGTAGTTTGAAGATTAAAGATGGTGATGACTTGGATCAATCTTCTAGACCCAGTTGTGTAATTGAGGAAGATGAAGACCAAAAGTTGGTGCGGTTATTACAAGAAGAAGAATATTGGAATTCAATGAAACAGAAGAAGAATAAGCGCACTTCTAGCTCCAACAAGTTTTACATCAAAATCAATGAAGATGAGATTGCGGATGATTATCCTGATCCTGAATTTTACAAGACCGATCTTGATGAGACCGATGAGTATCTTGTCTCCGACACTGATGTGAGCATATGTGATCCTGATGATCTTCCTCGAGGCATGCTTCACAACTGGGCGCTTTACAATGCAGATTCTAGGCTTATTTCTTTGGAACTTCTTCCAATGAGGTCCTGTGATGAAAATGATGTGACTATATTTGGGTCTGGGATTATGACAAATGATGATGGAAGTGGATATTGTCTTGAAGATTCAGTGCAATCTTCTTCAGGTGCTTCAGAAGTGCATGGTATTCCAATTTATTTGAGTGCAATAAAAGAATGGGTGATTGAATTCGGAGCATCAATGGTTGTCATATCAGTCCGGACAGATATGGCCTGGTACTATCCTTCTCTTTTGTCATATTAAAATTATAAATAACATTATATATATGTATGTATTACTGTGGTTCTTTAAATGCCCGAATCTTATATTCCACAAAATTGTTACTATAATATGTTCATCTAGATGTGATGGATTGTATCTTCATCTTTTCAGGTATAGGCTTGGGAGCCCATCGGAGCAATATGCTTCATGGTATAAACCAGTTTTGAAAACTGCGAAACTTGCAATAGGCATAATTGCATTGTTGAAGGAGCAGAGCCGAGTATCTCGGCTTTCATTTTCGGATGTCATCAAGAGAGTGGCAGAGTTTGAAGAGGGTCATCCTGCCTATATATCATCGAATCCAGCAGAAGTAGAGAGATATGTGGTGGTGCATGGACAGATAATACTGCAACAGTTTGCAGAATTTCCTATCAAGACAATCCGGAACTGCTCTTTTGTGACTGGTCTTGCTGATAAAATGGAGGACAGACACCATACTAAATTGGTCGTGAAGAAAAAGAAAGAAGTGTTCAAAATGGAGGCAAACCTGAATCCTAGAGCATCAATGGGCCCTGTGGTTTCGAAAAGGAAGGCAATGCAGGCCACCACAACCAGATTGATCAACAGAATCTGGGGAGATTACTATTCAAATTATGCACCAGAAAATCTAAAATTGGAAAATGAGGGTGAAGCGAAAGAGTATGAAGATGCTGAAGACCAGGACGAGAACGAAGAGGACGAGGGGATTGAAGAGGTATTACTTGAGCACACTAGTATGCCTCATTCAGCCTCTGAAGTAATTAGATCGAAGTCCAGCCAAAAGGAAATTAGTTGGGATGGCGTGCCAGTAGGGAAAACATGTTCTGGTGAGGCTCTATATAGAAAAGCCATAGTTCGAGGTGATGTGATTGATCTGGGATCCTGTGTGACAGTGGAGTTCGAAGACCCAAAGGTCGTGCCCACTATCTATTTTGTGGAGTATATGTTTGAAACATCAGATGGTAAAAAAATTGTTCATGGAATGGTTATGACAAGAGGATCTCAGACGGTTTTGAATAACACTTCTAACGAGCGGGAACTGTTCTTGACGAATGACTGTATGGAATTTGAATTGGCAGACATTAAGCAAACTGTGGTGGTTAATATTCGGTTGTTACCTTGGGGGCACCAACATAGGAAGGCTAATGCCCTTGCAGATGAAATTGACAAGCATAGGGCTGAAGAGAGGAACCAAAAGGGAATGCCAATGGAATATTACTGTAAAAGCTTGTACTGGCCTGAAAAAGGTTCATTTATCACTCTGCCCAAGAGTATAGGTATTGGGACTGGGGCTTGCTACTCCTGCAAAATAAAAGAATCTGAACAGGAGAGGGAAATATTTTCCCTGAATTCCTCTAAGACTGGTTTTATTTATAGGGGAATAGAGTACTCTGTCAATGACTGTGTCTATCTGAGCCCTAACCAGTTCAGCACAAGTGTGGAAGATCATGGAAAATTCAAATCTGGAAGAAATGTTGGGCTAAAATCTTATGTTGTATGTCAAATGTTGGATATAGAAGTTCCTAAAGCTTCTAATAAATCTACCCCAGAATCTACACAGGTTTTAGTGAGAAGATTTTTCAAACCAGAGGATATTTCTTCCGAGAAGGCTTACACTTCTGATATCAGAGAGGTAAAAGAACTGTTTATTACTTATTTCCCGTATCCACATTATAGTACTATTCAGCAATTCTTTTTTAAATTTGGAATTAGCATACATTGTTGTAACTGCAAGCATTTTTGAACTGTCTGGAGAGTAACTCTTATTGCCTATTGATATAACATTTTTGGACTTTTCTAACATTTTTTTAATGCTTTAACCATCAGGTCTATTACAGTGAAGAAATACTTACTGTACCAGTCAAGAAAATAGAAGGGAAGTGCGAAATTAGAAAGAAGCACGATCTTCCATTGATTGATAACCCTGTGATCTTTGACCATATATTCTATTGTGAGCATCTTTATGACCCTGTTAATGGTTCCATAAAGCAGGTAATTGGTTTTGCTGCCTAATAACCATTTTACTATGATTTTAGCACGGTCTATCCTGAATTACATTGTAATGATACTATTGGATTATGTTTCTTTTGTTGATGATTGCTGGTGTTGTAATATGGACAGTTGCCAGCTAATGCCAAAATAAGGTTTGCAACGGGAGAAGTGGCACCTGATTTAGCATCTAGAAAGAAAGGAAAGAGTATAGTAGGTGAAAGTGATGGTAATGTTACTGACAAAAAGGACGTGTCTCTAGACCGCTTGGCTACTCTAGATATTTTTGCTGGTTGTGGTGGTTTGTCTGAAGGATTGCAAAAATCTGGTAACTTTTTGTTATAGATATTCAGTTATCATCAGCAGGCTTTAGGATGAGTTCGTTTGACCTTCTTACAGGATATTGAAGAGTGGCTACTTGTTTTTAATATTTGCAGGGGTCACAATTACTAAGTGGGCTATTGAATATGAAGAACCTGCTGGAGAAGCTTTTAATCTCAATCATCCAGATGCGTTGATGTTTGTTGATAATTGCAATGTGATTTTGAGGTGAATACTTTATGCTTGTGATGACATTAATTTTATATAGCTTTGAATCACTCTTATGTAATTGTCCATGCTTACATAGAATTTCACATATATTCAATGACAATTGAAGTGTTTTCCAGTTTGTTTATAACTAATTATTGAGGGTTTGGAAATATTGGCTATCTCGGTGTACATCTTATATTTCCTTGAATATCTTGTCATCCAGAGCTATAATGGAAAAGTGTGGGGATGAAGACGATTGTATCTCCACCCCCGAGGCATCGGTATTGGCTTCAAAACTTGGCGAGGGAAAAATTAAGAACCTCCCAATGCCTGGCCAAGTAGATTTTATTAATGGAGGGCCTCCATGTCAGGTTATTAGACCATCCTCTAATACATTTGACACTTTTTTTTTTATATTGGTTTACCTTTGTCTTACATTGGTGCGCTTAGAGCCAAAACGTTTTATCTCAATGTCAAATTTCTCTGTAGGGATTCTCTGGAATGAACAGGTTTAGCCACAGCACATGGAGTAAAGTTCAGTCAGAGATGATATTAGCATTCTTGTCGTTTGCTGACTACTTCCGTCCTAGGTATTTCCTATTAGAGAATGTTAGGAACTTTGTATCTTTCAACAACGGACAGACATTCCGTTTAACTCTGGCCTCACTCCTTGAAATGGGGTATCAGGTTAGTTTAGTTTTATTACTTTACAACTGCAGCTGCTACGTTTTTGCTTATACATTTGTCTGAATTGGATAATATTTTGTCTAGGTCAAATTTGGTGTTCTTGATGCTGGATCTTATGGTGTTTCTCAATCCCGGAAACGGGCTTTCATATGGGCAGCCTCCCCAGAAGAGACTCTACCTGACTGGCCGGAGCCAATGCATGTGTTTGCTGGTCCAGAGTTGAGAATTTCATTGCCAAGAAATGTGAAATATGCAGCTGTCCGAAGTACTGCTGGTGGAGCCCCTTTCCGTGCTATTACTGTAAGGGATACAATTGGGGATCTTCCACAAGTTGGAAATGGAGCATCTAAGACTGAAATGGAGGTGAGGGCCATCTATTAAAATGACCTAATAAAGCTGCACTTCTGCTTATTATTTGTTCAAAATTTTAAATGTCTTAATGTAAAAATTCCACAGTATAATACCGAAGCTGTGTCATGGTTCCAAAAGCAAATTCGAGGGAATATGATGGTCTTGTCTGATCACATTTCCAAAGGAATGAATGAATTGAATCTTATTAGATGTCAAAGAATCCCAAAGAGACCAGGTGCTGATTGGCGTGACTTGCCAGATGAAAAGGTACCAATTTTTGCAACTTCTTTTCTTTGGCCAAGGAAACTTCCCTCCACGCATCATCTTTTTATCAATTTTTCTTGAGGATTATATGTGGCTGTTAGATGATGGTGTCTCTTTTTAGAGGTTAATAATAGTGTTAATGCTTCTTTGTTTTTGTAATGAAATGAAGGTTAAACTATCTACTGGACAATTGGTGGCTTTGATACCCTGGTGCTTACCCAACACAGCCAAGAGGCATAATCAGTGGAAGGGGCTTTTTGGTAGGTTGGATTGGGAAGGAAACTTCCCAACTTCTGTGACAGACCCTCAACCCATGGGAAAAGTGGGAATGTGCTTTCACCCTGACCAGGACAGAATAATTACAGTCCGTGAGTGTGCTCGGTCCCAAGTAAGTATTATTATCTAATCGCCACCCTAATAACCATCTTTTATTGAAATGTATTATATTTACACACATGATAACTAAATAAATTCCTCTATGCTCGAAAAATTTCAGGGTTTCCCAGATTCCTACAAATTTGCTGGTAACATTCAAAACAAGCACAGGCAGATTGGGAATGCTGTTCCTCCCCCGTTGGCGTATGCACTAGGGAAGAAACTCAAGGAAGCTTTGGAAAAAAAGTCGACAAAATAAACATTGTTAATTGTATTCAACAATTTAAACACACTCCTTTCCAAGAAAGGCATTTAGGTAGGTAAAAACACAATAGTGACTGTAAAAAGTGAGCAAAGGAGAAGCTTAAAGGAAGCTGGGTGTAATTGTTTGACATAGTACATTCTGCAGATTTTAGAGAGAATTAACAGGCCTGTTGTTTCATTCATTGTGTATTTGTAGATCCATGATAACAGTTTAAAATAAAATAGGGCCACAGACTAAATTTTCTGGTGTATAAAAAAGTCTGTTATTCTTTAAAGAATATATTAATTAATCAGACTATATAAGTCAGTGATGGCGAGTGAAGAACTGAAGATTAATCACACAGAAACTTCTTAGTCGTCGAACAAGTCTACCAACGCTTCTGTCCACATTAATACATGCAGTATTTTAGAAAAAATAAAATAATTTTTTTTTAAACTCGTCGATCAAGATCAATATTTTTATATTCCTACTATTCTTTTAATTTAATTTCTTATTTTCTTGCCAATTGTAGGTCTTGATAGATTATCCGAATTAAAAATATTGCAACATCTCGACTTATCATATAATTCAAATTTGGAAGGTATTTATAATCAAATCAATACTTAGATTTTGATTATTACTTTCACTAATTTCTTTTCTCTTTTCTTGTTACTTATTGTAGGTCTTGATAAATTATCTAAATTAAAAAAATTACATTTCTTAAATTTGGAAGGGAACAACTTGAACAACAGCATTCTACCATCTTTAAGTGCACTCACATCACTTAAGACTCTCAATCTTGGTTACAACAATGTGTGTGATGGATCATTGACCCTAGGTAATGTCAACCTACAAGTTAATTAAGTAGTTTATTATAATTGTTAGTGTATGTGTTTATTTTTCTCATGATAATTTTTCATTTTTCTCATTAGACACGTTTTTACGTTTTGACGATTCAAGGTGTTTGAATAATTTTGGTCTCATACTTGGTGCAGGTTATTTTGAAATATTCTTCAAATTACAAAATTTGGAGGAGTTGTATATGTCTGAGAACAAATGCGACAACAGTATCTTACCTTTCTTGGGTGCACTCAAATCCCTAAAGACTCTGGACCTTGGGGATAATTACTTCCAAGGATCATTATTACAGTTCTCCCAAGGTAATTATATTCAGATGGTACATCACTTGAAAAATTAAAAACTTATTTTGATTTATTTATTCCTTTTGCATGGTTTCCTTCAATAATTATAATTCATTAGTTCTAATTTTATTGTATTCATCATATTTGTGCAGCATTTATAAATTTGAGCAACTTGGAAGTCCTAATTTTAAAGAGTAATCACTTAGAAAGCTTTGGGCCATTCCATGGTATTATTGAAAAACCTTCATTAGCTCATTTAATAAGAGTTGCGTTACTACATTCTGATGGTATTATTGGTATTACTTATAGATTGGAGAAACTTGAGCAAACTGAAGATCTTGGATCTTGGAGAGAATAACATTTCAGGGGGAATTTCTCCATCCATATTGACTATGAATTCTCTACAAGCTTTATCCATTGCTCAAAATTATCTCAATGGACCCATATCAGGTATATACTATATCGCTAGTCATTTAATGATATTTTAGTTAGGGGAGGCGTTCTATAGACTCAAAGTTATATGACTCAATCTATATACACAAGCATATCTCAAATTTTCTCACACAAACTGGTTTAGTCTACTACTGTTCACGAATATAAACCAAACATTTATTTCTTCTCTATTCTCTATTGCATCTTCTTGTCTAACCCCCCCCCCCCCCCCCCCCCCCCCCTCTTTCTCTTTATTACTTAACTATTATTCTGAAAGTATTCTTTGCAATCTTTTTAACTTCAAGGTATTATTTAGCGAAAGAGAAAGAAACTGATTTTCCGCTTGCAACCAATTCAAAGGTTTGAATCTTTATTAAAACACAAAACAAATTAAAATTCATTAGTCATTATTAAAGTGATGTACCAACAAAATTTTGGTACATCTCCCAAAATTTTGTATTTGTCCCAACAAAAAATTCTTGTTATTAGCCAAAATATCAGAATAACTTTGATAATAACCAAGAAAAAAGTGTAAAAGGCAGAGCATCATTAAACGATTTTCTAGAAGAAAAGGGAGAAGAGATTTCAATTGAAAAAAAAAATAAGGAAAGAAATAAAAAGATGAAAGAAAAAAAAAAGCGACGGTAGAAGATATTCTTTTTTCTTTGTGACGACGAAAAAAAGAAAAAAAGTAAAAAAAAAAAAAAAAGGTTTTAGATGGACTAAACCGATCTACATTAAATATTACGTGAATAGAATTTGAGACATTGATAGATTGTTTTATACCGTTAGATTTACAGCATCCAGTGGCTATATGATTGTGTATAGATTGAGTCATAGAAACTTGAATCTTCGGAACGCCTCCCTTTTACTTATAAGTTAGGGAATTAGGAAAGACTAGATAAACTTTGCATCAACCACTATGTCAGCCAAATTTTTAATTTTCAATAAAATGATAATATTTGTATTTCAAATTTTAAAATTATGGTTGAATAAATGATATACTAATAATATATTATGTTAAAATAAGAAAATTATAATTTTATAATGTTATTGGTTTTACAGGTTTGTGTAAACTGAAGAACCTCAGAGATCTAGATCTTAGTAAGAACAACATTGAAGAAATCATTCCTCCATGTTTCAACAATTTAACATCTCTTAGGATGTTAGATTTCTCATGGAATCAAATCAATAAACTGTCTGAAAAGATTCTTTCATCTCTTATATCATCTATGAAATCACTTGAATTCCTTTCGCTCAGTGGAAACCAATTTGATGGTGGCCTCTCTGTCACCTCCCCCTTGTTGTCTAATCAATTGAAGGTTCTTGCCTTGTCAAACTGCAACCTTAATATTTCAACAATTGATCTTTTCAAATTTCTTCACAACCAATACGATCTAAGATTCCTAGATCTCTCACATAACAATTTATATGGTAGCTTTCCAAATTGGTTGGTCAAAAACAATACAAGTTTAGAAACTTTAGTTTTAAAAAATAACTCACTCAATGGAAGTATTCAACTTGGTCTTGTTGTTAGCTTATTAAAGACTTTTGACGTATCTGACAATAAAATTCAAGGAAAACTTCAAACAGATATAGGGGTTGTTTTATCAAAACTAATTTATTTGAATTTGTCAAAAAATAGCATTGAAGGTACATTGCCAACCTCAATAGGTAACATGAAGAATTTGAACTATCTAAATTTGTCCAAAAATAGCATTAAAGGTACACTACCAGCTTCACTGGGTTACGTGAAAAAATTGGACAGTCTAGATTTTTCAAGTAATGGATTCTTTGGAGAAATACCAGAGAGTTGGGCTTCAAATTGGACAGAATTAGGAGTTTTGATACTTTCAAATAATAGTTTGTGTGGTCGAATATCTCCTAAACTTTTTAATTTAACTTTTTTGGAAATTTTACGTCTCGGTAACAACCAATTCACTGGTAACCTACCAAGTCAAAATCACATTGCTGATGACTCTTATTTAGGCACATTGGACGTTAGCCAAAACAAACTATCAGGTAGGATTCCTTCTTGGGTAGGTAAAATAGGTCTAAGTACACTTATCCTGCGAAATAACTCATTCCATGGTCCCATTCCACTTGAATTTTGTAACTTAGTGGTACAATTTTTGGACCTTTCTCATAATCATCTCTCAGGCTCAATACCTTCATGTCTCAACTTAACACAACTTAAATACATGCATTTACAAGCAAACAAATTCTCTGGATCAATACCAAATGTTACACTCCAGAGCTCAAATCTAATTACATTAGATCTCAGACATAATAACTTATTTGGCAATATTCCGAATTTTTTTGGTTTACTAAAAAATTTGAGAGTTCTTTTGCTGAAAGGAAATCAATTGAGTGGTTCAATTCTTAATCAGTTGTGTCCATTGAAAAAGATAACTTTATTAGATCTTTCTCATAACAATTTCTCTGGAACAATTCCTCTTTGGCAAGATTGGGGCTGATGAGCCTGCTTTTAACAATGATTGGTTTATGGGAGTTGGACTTGACGAATTTGAGTACACTGATCTTTTACACGTGATACCTTTGGATTCTATGTCTGCTCTAAGTTTTTTTTATTCTGAACTGGAAGAAGTGGAGTTCATGACAAAGAGTAGGTCTAACTCTTACAAGGGTGACATTCTTAAGTTCATGTCTGGAATAGACTTGTCATACAACCAATTCACAGGCGTCATCCCAATGGAGATGGGAGCTCTAACTATGATCAAGGCACTGAACTTGTCGCACAATAAGTTCACTGGATCAATTCCAAGAACCCTATCAAATCTAAAGCAAGTTCAAAGCATGGACCTTTCTCACAACAAATTGACTGCAGGCATCGTCCCATTAGAGCTTGGTGATTTAAGCTTTTTGGGAGTCTTTGATGTGTCATATAACAACTTATCTGGTGAAGTTCCATACAAAGATCAATTAAGCACATTTAATGAAAGTAGTTACCGGGACAACCCTTTTCTTTGCGGACCACCATTGCAGAAACCATGCAAGACCACTACAGATCCAACGACGAACAAAGACTTACCTAACGTCTAAACCTCCCTATATAATGATAATACACACCTAGAAGAGTTGAGGATTTGCAATTTATATTGGAGGGTCAAAGAAACCACAGGAACCTTTAATTACATTATATTCATAACAGCCATAGGAACCTACAATTACATTCTGATCTTAATCTTGTCTTTTAAATAAGGGAATATTGGATGATATACAAACATGTCTAGGCTTACATTTGTTTGTCTATTTGCAAAATTAAAATTTTCAAAATATTGTATAAAAAAGCATTCAAAGTGTACGTTGAACTGAAATGGATAATGGTATCAACTTCACTATCGGCAAATTGGTGTTGTACTGTTGTTAACCATCATAGCAAATTGCTAATACTGCCATTCAACTTTTTCATTATCAAGTCAAGAGCAACAGTGTGAAGTTCCTAGGCACTCGAGTTAATAGAATGTTAGTCTGATGCCAAAATGCATTTAGGCGCGCCTTTGGGGTTGTAACTAACGCACCATGATTTGCAACTAGCTCATTGCAGAAACGAGAGATTAATCTGCTGAATACATGCCCTATTCGATAAACCTATGGAAAAAATGCAAGGTTCCCAATCAAATACAGAACTATATGTTAATTAAGTAGACGGAACAAGAACAAGCTAGTACACAATTCAAATGAACCAACATCATCAATCTAAGATTTCATTTTAGAACAGGTTTGAGATTCAACACATTACAACAAGACTAGAAGAGGTTGGGCGGCATGGCAACCAGACAGTTGGGAAGAAATTAAGATGAGAGCCAAATGAATACATAAAGAGCTCAAGAGAGTTGAGACGTCATTTGACGCAGCCACGCAGGCAACTGAAATTGTCTAGAATAGAATTGGCACTTGTGAAAACTACATTTATAGTAATCTATCAGGAATTGTATAAATCTGTCAAGAAGGTTAGTAACACCGGAAGCCAACAAATCTGAAAAACCAGCACCCAGAATCAAAAGGTTGATGACGACATGGATTTATAATTTTGTTTACCTTTCTACATCTTTTAAGTTGCAATAATAGCCCGCTCTTTGATGTTCAGTCCTTATTCATAAGAACCAACAAACTTGAAAAATGAACCTCTCCCAGCAGTGCTACATGCCAAAAGATGCTCCAGAGTTCAGATTTATATGGCTTCTCATTAGATCTAACAATAACAAAATGATCACTCATTACAAAAAAAGAATGATGGATGGAAGATAAATGATCATGTGTCAAGAAAACAATGCATACATTATCTGTCTCACTGCTCTAAGCAAACAACAAGGTTAGTGCTTAAAAGACGAAGGGCAGGAGAGTTCAATAGCAATTGACGGCAGGACAGTTCAATAACAATTGAGGCTTCCATTAGTGTATCCGACTCCAATTGACATTGATTCTTGGGATGTGAGCTATCTTAGGCCAATCCTCACCTTTATCTGTCTGACGTTGAGAGGTATCGCATCGATCCTGGCAAACACCCCAGATTAGGGCAGTTGTCGATGAAGAGTTTTGTAAGGAAAACCTTTCTCATTATATGGTCATCATTAGGAAATCAGTTTTCTTATTAATTATATGCTAATCAATAATCAAAATGGTTACAATCTAGAGCTTTAATTTCCTTATTATTGACCTTGATGGATGGTCAAGATTAAATCTTAAAGATCTGGAAATTTGGTCCTCTTTCTACCTATAAGTAACAACTTTTGTCCATCACAAATGGTTGTTCAAATCATGATAATGAAAACACATAACTTAAGCTTATAGGCAAACAAAGAGAAACTATTCTTCCTCCATTGAAGCTTTTTCAAGAAACAACTACAGTAGTTCCAGACATACAATCAGATTACTTTCTTCATCATGATGTCTGGAGGTATGTTTAACTGACCGAGTTCATTACATATGTGATAGTCATGTATTTCAAAGATCTTAGGGATCATGTTATGTATAAAATATCTAACATGTGGTATCAAAGCTTAGTTTAGAATACATGATTATGCATTAATAGGATTTATATAAATTGAAACAAATCAGCATGTATAGATCCATTACTGACTCTGTTTTGCAGCAAATCTTGATCCAACTGTTATGGCCTGAATGTATGTTTATTAAAATTCCGCAATTTTATTTTGGGCACGACTGTTTGATCGTGATTTTGTAGGTATTTTATCATATGTAAAGTTATGGAGATAGAAATGTTGTTTGATCGTGATTTTGTAAGTATTTCATCATTATGTAAAGTTATGGAGAAAGAAATCTTAAGACTCAAAGCAATCGAATACGAAGAAAGATGATCGAAAAGGGATGAAAATAGGCCATACAGTTGGATCATATATTCATTATTATCCTTCATATGATGATTATCATAATTATATTACTGTTCATGTTATTATGATTATTACTGTTCATATTATTATGATTACTACTGTTTATATTGTTATGATTATTAAGAAATCATCAACTGTTCATATCTTTTATAATTGTTGGGAATGCTTTATGATCATCAACTGTTCATATTTTTTTTCATATATTATGATAGAATGCAGTATAGTTGTTTTCATTATTTAGAAATCACATAATATATATGGACCATTGCATGCTTATGGTTAGACCTCAAAACAGTGGGTTTACCATATTGACTTGGGCCATTTTATACATACCATTTTATGTGAATAATACATATTGGTCAAATGCATGAATCAATTTTCGTCCACAGACGGATAGCATTTGAGCAATAATCAAGGAAATTGTTCAACATATATGTTAATTATGATATTTGAATATAGTGACCTAAGATGGTATATACTGTATCATGTTTATAATTTTAGGTGACTACCCACAGGAGAGCCTAAAATTATGTTGTTTATATTCTAAATTATTGCATGTGTTATTTTATGCCTAAATCCTTGTACCTCTATTTGCAGTTAACATACCCTCAACCCTTAATTCGTATGCTACGTCTATCATGAAACTCAATGGAACCAACTACTCAGAATGGAAAGAGCAAGTTGAGTTTTCCTTGGGAGTACTTGAATTAGACATGGCTATCCTTAAAGAGAAGCCAGTACTTACTGACAAAAGTACCCCTGAGGAGAACAAACTCCATATTGATTGGGATAGATCCAATAGACTAAGCATGATGTTTATGCGAATGGTGATTGATACCAACATCAAAACCTCCCTACCCAAAACTGAGAGTGCAAAAGAATATTTGCAAGCCATCGAAGAGCGGTTCAAGACTGCAGATAAATCCCTTGCTGGGAAACTTATGGCAGATCCTGTAACCATGAAGTTTGATGGTTCTCGCACAATGAGTGCTCATGTCATTGAAATGATTAACCTTGCTGCCAAACTTAAGAATTTGGGATTGATTATGGATGATGCCTTTCTCGTCCAATTTATCCTGACTAGCTTACCTCCCCAGTATGAACCATTCAAAATTCATTACAACACTATTACGGAAAAGTGGAGTTTGAATGAATTGACTAACAAACTGGTTCAAGAGGAGTCTAGGCAAGGCTCGCAAGGCATTAAAGTTGCTCATTTCACTCAAGGAGCTGGAAATTAAACTGGGAAAAAGAATAACTCAACCCATAAAAGAGCACCACCCAAATCTGATGAGGCTAATCGATCATCCAAGAAGAAAAAGAAGGATGACGCTTGCAAGTTCTGCAAGAAACCTGGACATTACCAGGCAGATTGTGCTAAGCGTAAAGCATGGTTCGAAAAGAAAGGTAACCCCATGGGTTTCGTAAGTCATTTCGAATCAAATCTTACTAATGTACCTTCTTCTACTTGGTGGATTGATACTGCTGCTAACGTTCATGTTTCGAATTCTATGCAGGGATTCATTACGATCCAAACCACAAACCCAAGTGAGAATTTCATTTTCATGGGGAATAAAGACAAAGCTCCAGTTGAAGCTGTTGGAACTTTTCGTCTTATTTTAGATAGCGGTTACCAGTTAGACTTATGTCAAACTCTTTATGTTCCGTCTATTTCCCGTAATTTGATTTCTGTAAGCGCACTTGATAAGTTTGGATATTCATTTGAAGTATGAAATGGCAATTTCAGTTTGTTTGAAAATTCTAACCTTATTGGTTCTGGAATTTTAATTGATGGACTCTATAAACTTCATCTCAAACATCAAGATGTTGAAATCCATCTCACCTTGCATGATAAGGAAACAAAAAGAAAGTCATCCAAAAATGACTCTTACTTCTTGTGGCATAAAAAACTAGGTCATATATCTAGTGAAAGGATCAAGCGATTAGTAAAAGATGGTGTCCTCCCGGACCTAGACTTTACTAACATTCAAGCATGTGTTGATTGTATTAAAGGGAAAACAACGAAAAACACAAAGAAAGGAGCCACAAGAAGTACCCAGCTTCTTGAAATAATACATACAGACATTTGTGGACCTTTTGATGTTACAACTTTTGGAGGAGAGAAATATTTCATCACTTTTATCGATGATTATTCACGTTATTGCTATCTTTATCTATTGCATGACAAATCTCAGTCTGTGGATGCTGTACAAGTATTCATTACTGAAGTAGAAAGGCAACTAGAAAGAAAAGTGAAAATCATTAGGTCAGATAGAGGTGGTGAATTCTATGGAAGGTATGATGAAACAGCACAACATCCTGGACCTTTTGCTAGACTTCTCAAAAAACTTGGAATTGTTGCCCAATACACAACGCCTGGATCTCCATGGCAGAACGGTGTAGCTGAAAGGCGAAATCGTACATATATGGAAATGGTTAGATCCATGATGAGTCATGCCAATTTACCTATATCCTTGTGGATGGATGCATTACGGACAGCTGTTTATATCTTAAATAGAGTTCCAAGTAAGGCCGTTCCAAAGACCCCTTTTGAACTTTGGAAAGGATGGAAACCTAGTTTAAGACATCTCCAAATTTGGGGTTGTCCAGCTGAAGCTAGACTATACAATCCACATGAAAAGAAATTGGATTTTAAGACGATTAGTGGTTACTTTATTGGTTACCCAGAAAAATCCAAAGGATATAGGTTTTATTGTCCTAACCATAGTATGAGAATTGTTGAAACCGGTAATGCCAGATTCTATGAGAATGGTGAATTCAGTGGGAGTACAAAACAACAAGAAGTGGTCATTCATGAAATAAGGGTACCCATCCTCTTACCCTCTATTCCGAAAGATATTGGGAATCATCCCATTGTTGAACCCGTTCACAATGAGGAAAACCCAATAAATGATCAAGAACTCCATAATGAGATTATCACCAATCAGAATGTTAATGAAGCACCACAGGAACCAGCCTTAAGAAGATCTCACAGACAAAGGAGATCAGCTATTCCTGATGATTATATGCTTTACCTAATAGAATCTGAAGGGACTAAGGACCCGATTTCTTATTCACAAGCCATTAAGGACGTTAATTCTACTAAATGGATTGATGCCATGAGAGATAAATTGAAATCTATGGATAATAATAAAGTATGGGAAGTCGTTCAATTGCCTCCAGGGCACAAAGCAGTCGGTTGTAAGTGGGTCTTCAAGACCAAACATGACTGTAATGGTAAAATTGAACGATATAAAGCCAGACTTGTTTTCAAAGGTTTTAATCAGAAAGAAGGCATTGACTATAATGAAACTTTTGCTCCTGTTTCCAGGAAAGATTCTCTTAGAATTATCATGGCATTAGTAGCTCATTATGATCTCGAGTTACATCAAATGGATGTGAAAACCGCCTTTCTAAATGGAGACTTAGAAGAAGAAGTCTATATGCGTAGACCTGAAGGCTTCATAATTGAAGGACAGGAAGACATGGTCTGCAAACTTAAGAAATCAATCTATGGACTGAAACAAGCTTCCAGACAATGGTATCTAAAATTTCATGAAATCATTACTGCCTTTGATTTCAAAGAAAACATAGTTGACCCTTGTATATATCTCAAGTTCAGTGGGAGCAAGTTCATAATATTGGTTCTGTATGTTGATGACATATTATTAGCTAGCAGTGATCTTGGTTTATTACATGAAACTAAAGATTATCTCTCAACCAACTTTGAAATGAAAGATATGGGTGAGGCTTCCTATGTGATAGGAATAGAAATATTCCGTGATAGATCACAAGGACTTCTAGGATTGTCTCAGAAAGCATATATTGACAAAGTTCTTGAGAGATTTGGCATGACGAATTGTTCCTCTAGTCCTGTCCCACTGCAAAAAGGAGACAAACTTGTTCTTGAGCAGTGCCCAAAGACTCCTATGGAACGAGAAGAAATGTCCAAATATCCTTATGCATCTCTTGTGGGGAGTTTGATGTATTCCCAGGTCTGTACTAGGCCTGATATCAGTCATGCTGTTGGTATGCTGGGTAGATTTCAAAGTAACCCAGGAATCGCTCATTGGAAAGCTGCAAAGAAAGTACTGAGATACCTAAAGGGAACAAGGAATTACATGCTCACATACAGAAAATCAAGTCACCCACAGGTGACTGGTTATTCAGACTCAGATCTTGCTGGATGTACTGACACCAGGATTTGCACTATTGGCTATGTGTATCTCTTATGTGGAGGTGCAATATCATGGAGAAGCCAGAAATCTGAGTTGCTTTTCGGATCCACCATGATGGCTGAATACGTGGCATGTTATGAGGCTTCAATTCAGGGAACATGGCTGCGTAATTTTGTCTCACAGTTTGGCGCTTTAAGTTTTATTTCTAAGCCATTAACTGTATACTGCGACAATGAAGCTGCAACCTTTTTCTCCAAGCATGATAGGATAACCAAGGGTTCAAAATAACATGGACCTAAAATACCTATTACTGAAGCAAGATGTTAAACTAAAGAAAATTGTTGTTGAGTCGATAAGTACAGACTTACAAGTGGCAGACATATTCACGAAAGGACTACCTCCAAAGACTTTTCAGAGACATACTGAAAGCATGGGTCTTGCAGACAGTTCCTAATTATTTTAATTTTATGTCATTTAATTTTGTACTTACGTACGACAATTATTGAGCTCTTAATAATTTTCACATCTGCTATTTCTGTTTTCTAATGTGTACACATTTATATTTAGATGAATGACAACAGAAAAGTCTTTACTGCAAGACATTATGTGACCATTAAGTTAATCTCATTTACGGCCTAGTTATGAAAGTTGTCAATGTCGTAGTACATGGAAGTAAGCATGTTGCAAAATAATGTGTACACGCCATGACTCCCATTGACCACTAGATTAGCCAAGGCACTTATGATAACCGACTAAAGAAGTGTTTAGCATATCATGCGCGCCTTATGATCTTAATACGAAAACACTAATGGATCTTCCTATCGACCAAGTGGGAGACTGTAAGGAAAACCTTTCTCATTATATGGTCATCATTAGGAAATCAGTTTTCTTATTAATTATATGCTAATCAATAATCAAAATGGTTACAATCTAGAGCTTTAATTTCCTTATTATTGACCTTGATGGATGGTCAAGATTAAATCTTAAAGATCTGGAAATTTGGTCCTCTTTCTACCTATAAGTAACAACTTTTGTCCATCACAAATGGTTGTTCAAATCATGATAATGAAAACACATAACTTAAGCTTATAGGCAAACAAAGAGAAACTATTCTTCCTCCATTGAAGCTTTTTCAAGAAACAACTACAGTAGTTCCAGACATACAATCAGATTACTTTCTTCATCATGATGTCTGGAGGTATGTTTAACTGACCGAGTTCATTACATATGTGATAGTCATGTATTTCAAAGATCTTAGGGATCATGTTATGTATAAAATATCTAACAAGTTTTACAAGGGAAGTCAGGTTTCCAAGCCATTCTGGTATAGTTGCCAAATGCCTGAAATCGTCTATGAGTAGACTTTGCAAGGTCGTAAGGTATTGGATTTCTTCTGACAAAAGCAAATGTGTATTACCAGAAAATGAAGCGTAAGTGATGTAAGATTTCTCAATCCATTCGGCCAGGTCATCAAACTTACAACCTTGGAAAAGCTTTGTAATCTTTGTAGTTTGAAGGCAACTGAAACCGCCACTCGGTGTTTGACATTATTTTGTGAATTCAAACAAGCAAACAAACAATACGCGGAAAGTAAATAACACACAGAAATTTTTAACGTGGTAAAACCCAAACTGGGAAACGTCCACGGTTGTCCTCGCGACAACAAAATAATCCACTAGATGAAAAGAGATGTACAAACCTATCAACTACCTGCACTCACTGCGAGTTGATACTCCTGGTTATCTCTAACACCTTGACTTCACCAGAGCACCTTGATGTACGCACAAGACACTCGACTTCTTGATGAACACACAAGAAGACTCGAAGCCGAATTCACAGTAACTCTTGAAGATCACAAAGATATGAATTGAGAAAAGGGGGAAGAAAGGGAATTGAGTTCAATAGCCACAAACAATTTTAATATCACAAACCTAACCAAAACACATGAACAAGGAGAAGGATGGACGGCCAAAGAACTGTCTTGTTCTATAGAAGAGAAACCCTATTTATACTTAGGGTTGAAAACCTAGGAAAATGGGCCGAAACAGTGCAAACCGACTTTGGACGTTCGTACGTCGATATGACGTTCGAACGTCGCCACACAAAAATAAGCCTGCTGCCTGACTTGACGTACGAACGCTCTAACTCGGTACGTACGTCTCCATACGAAAACACGTCTGCTGCCTACTTGGACGTACGAACGTCCTAACTGAGTACGTACGTCCTGACCAAAAGATGTTTGCTGCTTCAGTGAACGTACGTACGTCCTAACTCGGTACGTACGTCCAGAACCCAATAACATTTCCTGGACAGACCTAAGAGACACAAGGACACGAGACGACCATGCGTACATCTTGATTTTCCTAACAATGAATTCAAGGCGAGATAACCAAAGACACTTTGTCACAAAATTGATGTCAAACCACTTCGTGCCGGTTTCAATCTCCCCCTTTGACATTGATTTTGTGACAAAAACCTATGACTCTAATAGCACTTATAAAACGTGCTTACAATCCCAAACCATGGCATTTATAAAACATGCCTACAAAAACACTCGAAAATAGAAGCACATAACAAGTCACCAATTCTTGTTATCCAGCTTTAGGTAGATGCTTTAACCATCAGAGATCGAACGGAAGCAATCAAGGATTCAACAGAAGTTCCTTCGAGCAACTCCCCCATACTTCATGAGCTCCAAACTTCATGAGCAACTCCCCCATACATGTAGCATACCTGAAACATGACCCAAAAATAACCTAACAACAAGAAGACGATTGTTAGTAATTAGAGTCATAAATCTCCCCCTTTTTGTCACAACAAGTGAACAAAATAAACAAATAACCAAGAAAAAGAAATCAAAACCAAACAAAGAATACAAAACATATAAAATATAAAACGAACCCAACTTGTTAAAAGTTCAGAAAGTCAACTAATAACCAAACAGAGAAATCCATAAGCAGAAAAGCCAAAAACGACAAAAATAGAAGGCTCGAATTAACGAATTCGAAAAACCCTTTCCCAATGACCTAGAGGAAGCTTGGAGAAGTCTAATCCACCGAGCGATCATATGAACATAAAGCTTAAGATAGGACATAAAGCTTTCGCACGAGCCGAATAGCTATTCCACCGAGTGTGCACAGGACTATCAGCACTCGTACAAAATAACTCCCCAATTCTGCTGTCCAAGCCACAGTCGGTAAGAGGAGCAGCAAGTCCTGAAACCTTCGGGTATCCAGCCAACTCCAAGATGTGATTCTGAAGATGTCCCGGTAGCCTTTCCCAATGATTGACATGAACCATGCATGAAGGAAGTAAAGGTCGATGATCATAGTCAAATCCATGGGGAACGCGACATAAACGACAAACCTTGGCATTGTTCTTGTACTCCATCACCATGAACGACACATACCCAACACCCGGAATAAAAACTCCATGAAGTGCAAATTCTGCCATAGAAAATTCTAAAGAACAAAGATAGAACTAGCAAGAGATAAGAAGATACAATAGGAGAAAAAGAGGAGAAGACTCCCCTTTTTATAGGAGAAAACCTATCATGGGCCCAATAAGAGGTCCATTACCAAAAAAAATACTGCAAAACAAAGAAACCAAGTCGAACTAACATGAAAATAGCAATATCCAAGAACATGCTCAATACCAAAGAAATAGAAACAAGCTGCTTGAGAGAAGCAATAAACAACCACCAAAGAAGAAGAAGAACAGAAAGACCAAAGAAAAGACCTTGAGAGAAGGTGAAGACTTCCTATGTACGTGCAAGAGAGAAGAAAGAGGCACGATTGATGTAACAGTAAGCCTCTGGTTCAAAAAAAAATTGAATTTAAACACAAATTGGCTGGACTGTAAGACAGACGTTCGTACGCTCTGAAGACGTTCGAACGTCGGGACCCAAAAACCAAACATCTGGTAAAGATCACGTTCGTACGTCCTAGGAACGTTCGTACGTTTAAAAAAGATCTGTACCCCCAAACATACGAACGTCATAAAAGCGTACGGACGTACCCTTTTTTTTTTTTTTTTTTTTTATTTTAAAGAAGGGAAAAACCAACCTAACAGCTAGATAATAGACCACATAACTCCAAAAACACATATTGAGAGACATCACAAGAAAACACTCCTACTTATCATAAGGATTCCAATTACAGCCGAATACAGTATAAACAACCCTCAACCACAAGACAATGCAAAGTCGAAGAACGACATCATACACCATGATATGGTACTTACTAGAATGATGCAAGCATGTAGAAGAACCTGATAGACCCATACCAACCTCCGGAAACAAACGAAAAACATGATCAAGGAATACCTGCAAAGTCTTTTGCATGTAAACACAGAAAAACTGGCATTCTTCTTGTTTTTTTTTTTTTTTTTTTTGGTTGTTAAAAAAAATGCCATTCCCGTGTGGGAGTATAAAGTATCTCCTTCTTTTACCAGAACACGAGGGTAGGGTGCAGCCTACATCTTTTCGGCAAAACACACTCAAGAAGTGCAATACCATGATAACGTGCAACACAAGAACTAACATCTCCTGAGTGCATCCGTCAGAGCATGACCCTCACAGCCCCAACGGGTTCTTAGCCAAATGAGTATGCTCTCAAGACATTCAAATGGCTGGGGATTTTGTGAGTAATTGACCACTTACAAGAGGTGAGAAAATAAAGAAAGTAAAAACAACGATCATTAAAAGCAACCATGGAAAACTTGAGGTATACATGTATTGAAAAGGTCAAGTTAACCATATTGACATGCATCATGCAAGAGACTACCAATACGAAGAGAGTATAATGTAACCCTTCAACTATGCATGACACAAAGACAGTTGAGAATGTCAAACTAGAAACATCTGTAAACTGGAATCCACACAATAGAGAAGGTAGTATGTCCTCAAAAACAACCACAATAATAATAAACACCAAAACACCGAATCTAAACATCCTAACTACAATGACAATACCAGAGAGAAAAAGAAAGTAACAGAACAATTAGGGAAGAGTGACAACCCCAATAGACTTACGCAAGGAATGGAATCGGCCTGCATCAAGAGGTTTTGTAAGAATATCTGCTAGCTGATGTTCAGTAGGAATGAACTCCATTACTATATCACCCTTTTCGACCGCCTCACGAAGAAAATGGTGACGAATGTCAATATGCTTTGTGCGTGAGTGTTGAACCGGATTCTTGGAAATGCTAATGGTACTGGTGTTATCACAGAACAGGTCCATCGCCTGCTGTTGAATGCCGTAATCCCGAAGCATCTGACGCATCCACAGAAGTTGAGTACATGCACTAGCTGCGGCTATATACTCAGCCTCACATGAAGAGATGGATACAGATGATTGTTTCTTGCTATGCCAGGAAACAAGATTATTCCCAACATAGAAACAGCCACCACTGGTACTATGACGATCATCAAGATTACCACCCCAATCAGCATCACAATAGCCTGCCACAACACTATTCGTATCTCTGGTGAACCATAACCCGTAGTCAAGAGTGCTAGCAACATACCGAACAATACGCTTAACCGCAATGAGATGAGATTCTTTAGGGTTAGCCTGAAATCTTGCACATACCCCAACACTATAAGAAATATCTGGACGACTAGCAGTGAGATACAAAAGACTACCAATCATACTCCGATATTCACGAATATCAACAGACTTACCCATAATATCCTTACCAAGACGTACCCTCTCACCCATGGGAGTATCTTGACCACTGGAAGTGCTGAGGCCGAATTTTTTAACCAGTTCTTTAGCATACTTTGTTTGAGAAATGAAAGCTCCATGATCAAACTGTTTGACCTGTAAGCCAAGAAAGAAATTCAGTTCTCCCATTAAACTCATTTCAAATTCAGAGCTCATTAATTGAGAGAAAGATTCAGAAAGACTTGGGCACGTCGATCCAAACACTATATCATCCACATAGACTTGGGCGAGAAGAACATCATTATTCTTTCTCAGTATAAACAGAGTCCGATCAACACTGCCACGAACAAATCCTTTTCCCAGTAAGAAGGAGGTCAGACGTTCATACCAAGCTCGAGGAGCCTGCTTTAACCCATACAGTGCTTTTTGCAATTTGAAGACATGATTCGGAAAAGTGTGATCCACAAACCCTTTAGGTTGTTCAACATAGACCTCCTCATTAAGAATACCATTGAGAAATGCACTTTTGACATCCATTTGATACAACTTGAAATTCAAGTGGCATGCCATAGCAAGAAGAAGCCTGACAGATTCCAACCTAGCCACGGGAGCAAATGTCTCTCCATAGTCAATACCTTCAATTTGACTGTAGCCCTGAGCTACGAGCCTTGCCTTGTTGCGCACAATCTGTCCGAACTCATCCAATTTGTTTTTAAAGATCCACTTGGTGCCAACCACATTAGTGTGAGTAGGTCTAGGAACCAACGTCCAGACATCACTACGCTTAAACTGACCGAGTTCTTCCTGCATAGCAACTAGCCAATCATCATCAATAAGAGCATCAGTAACATTTTTAGGTTCAAGAGAAGAGAGATAACAAACATAATGAACACAATTTGTCTCCTTGGCCCTCTGACGAGTCAGACGCTGATCATTAATATCCCCAATGATATCTCCTAAGGAGTGATATTGTTTGACACGAGGTGAAGCTAGATTAAACACCCTTTCAGGGTCAGCAGGAACAGTGGAGAGATCTGAAGACACATCAATCACATCTGGTGATTGAACTACATCATCCGGTGTGAGCACAGCACCGGTCCTACTAGGCACGTCCTCTGCAGCATCAGAAGGTTTAGTACCACCATTGCCATTATCAGGTGATGATAACGATATGGAAGACATGTCAGCCGGGTCTGACACGGGTGAGAGAACTGTGACATCCTGTGTACCAGTGGAAACAGAAGAGTCAGATGTAATAGTGTCATCAACAACAACATTAAAGGATTCCATGACCTTGCGAGTGGTGTAGTTAAACACTCGAAAGGCTCTACTGTTAGAAGAATAACCAAGTAAAAGAGCTACTTCACCTCGACTATCAAACTTGGACAGACTTTGTCTGTCCTCGCACACATAGCACAAGCTACCAAAAACTCGCATATATTTGAGATTCGGCTTCTTACCATACCATAGCTCATAAGCAGTTTGTGTGGTACCAGATCTTAGGTATACACGGTTCATTATGTAACAAGCAGTATGAACCGCTTCCGCCCAAAACTTGGTTGGAACATCCTTTGCATGCAACATAGCACGAGCCATCTCCTGAATAACACGATTTTTCCTTTCAGCGACTCCGTTTTGTTGCGGAGTGTATGGAGCCGAAAATTCTTGCCATGTACCATTTGCAATACAATACTCAATCACACCTGTGGCTGTGAACTCACCACCTCTATCGCTTCTGATATGTTTAATTTGAGTATCTTTCTCGTTCTGAATACGAAGGCATATTCCCTGAAACTCAAGAAACGCATCAGATTTTTCACGCAAGAATGATACCCAGGTAAAGCGAGTGTAGTCATCAACCATAACCAAGATGTATCGTTTGCCTCCTAGACTAGGAGTACGAGTAGGACCCATCAGATCCATGTGTATGAGTTCTAAAGGAGAAGATGTGGTTATGGATTTTTTCTTGGAATGTGGACTACGTATCTGTTTACCTAGTTGACACCCACCACACACAGTGTCTCGATTTCTTCCAAGTCTAGGAACTCCCTTAATATATTCATTCCGAGTGAGATTGTCCAGGTGTTCAAAGTTGACATGACCTAGTCGTTGATGCCACAATAGACCTTCATTTAG
Organism: Aquilegia eximia; assembly: GCA_023053565.1. Taxonomy (NCBI): domain Eukaryota; kingdom Viridiplantae; phylum Streptophyta; class Magnoliopsida; order Ranunculales; family Ranunculaceae; genus Aquilegia; species Aquilegia eximia. The sequence continues at coordinate 16,453,625 of JALIGU010000007.1, forward strand.
TTTGCTAGGTAAGCAGTTCATGCTAGATGCAACCGGCTGAATGGCATAGCAATTATCCAATGTTCGTTTACCTGTCATGATACACTTACCCGAACTATCAAGCACGGTACATATATTTTTGGAAAAATTAACAGTATGGTCAGTATCACACAGTTGGCTAATACTGATCAAATTTACACGCAAACCATCAACTAACAAACAAACATCATTCGGAGATAAACCAATACCAGCGACAAATCCCTTACCAATCACAGGAGAGCTCTTACCATTCCCAAAAGTAACACTTCCACCATCTATAGCAGTAACGGAGGAGAAAAGTTTGGCATTACCTGACATATGTTTTGAAGCACCACTATCAAGTAACCACTCAGTATCCGAACTTGAGACATGAAGAGCAGTGATCGCCACATTCGAAATATTTCCTGCAAAATTACAACGAAAAGAGTAAGAGGCATATGGATAAGATGGATAATCATACGACGGCTGTGAGAACAGCTTCCATGATTGTGGAACATGAGCAGCCACACCACACTGCGAAGCCCAATGTCCAAACTGTCCGCATAGTGAGCACGGCATTTGACGTTTCCTTCCCTGAGGCGGAACACGCCTGAACAGTTTCCACTTACGCCGGATGCCAACCGTGTCCACAGAGTGATGAATGTCGGACTTTTTGGTAGGAGGATAGGGCAACAGTGGAGGTAATTCAGCAGATGACAACCCATTGCACTTTTCGAACAACTGAAAGCGAATCAACTCCTTTTTGACCTTGTCTAGTTCTGAGGACACAATCTTATACCGCGCTTCCCATTCGACCTTGTCATGCTCAAGAGCAGCAAGATTACCCAGTAAAGCCACCTTATCAACCTGCCATGATACAGGTTCCCTATCCAGGATTGACATAGATGAGGAACTAGAAGACAATAAGTCAAGTCTGTCCTGAAGAATACAATTTTGTGCCTCCAACCTTAGGCATTCCTTTCTGGATAACCGGTATAGAGTAGCCCAATCATTATTGTCCACCAGAATCAAATCCCTGTCACAATTACTAGAGCATTCTTTACTGTCAGTTGACTGCTCATCAGACATTCGAGCAACAACCGAGACATGTGTCTTACCAGAGTAATCCATAGCACTATTGATCGTTAGCGTGAGCCTTTACGCTCCTTAACCAGCCCCCAGCGACTGATACCAATTGAGAAAGTACAAATAGTGCTAGTATAACAAATGTGAATTCAAACAAGCAAACAAACAATACGCGGAAAGTAAATAACACACAGAAATTTTTAACGTGGTAAAACCCAAACTGGGAAACGTCCACGGTTGTCCTCGCGACAACAAAATAATCCACTAGATGAAAAGAGATGTACAAACCTATCAACTACCTGCACTCACTGCGAGTTGATACTCCTGGTTATCTCTAACACCTTGACTTCACCAGAGCACCTTGATGTACGCACAAGACACTCGACTTCTTGATGAACACACAAGAAGACTCGAAGCCGAATTCACAATAACTCTTGAAGATCACAAAGATATGAATTGAGAAAAGGGGGAAGAAAGGGAATTGAGTTCAATAGCCACAAACAATTTTAATATCACAAACCTAACCAAAACACATGAACAAGGAGAAGGATGGACGGCCAAAGAACTGTCTTGTTCTATAGAAGAGAAACCCTATTTATACTTAGGGTTGAAAACCTAGGAAAATGGGCCGAAACAGTGCAAACCGACTTTGGACGTTCGTACGTCGATATGACGTTCGAACGTCGCCACACAAAAATAAGCCTGCTGCCTGACTTGACGTACGAACGCTCTAACTCGGTACGTACGTCTCCATACGAAAACACGTCTGCTGCCTACTTGGACGTACGAACGTCCTAACTGAGTACGTACGTCCTGACCAAAAGATGTTTGCTGCTTCAGTGAACGTACGTACGTCCTAACTCGGTACGTACGTCCAGAACCCAATAACATTTCCTGGACAGACCTAAGAGACACAAGGACACGAGACGACCATGCGTACATCTTGATTTTCCTAACAATGAATTCAAGGCGAGATAACCAAAGACACTTTGTCACAAAATTGATGTCAAACCACTTCGTGCCGGTTTCATCTCTTTCATCATTCTTAACGAAATCATCATTGTGGTCGTGGTAAGATTGACTTCATGAGTCCTCTGTGTGTGCATCAAGGAATTCCGGTGAGGTTAGGGCATTGTTTGATAGGTTTGTAATCTCTAGCATTATAGTGGATTGTTTTGTTGTCGAGAGAACAACTGTGGACGTTTCCCTATTTGGATTTTACCACCTTAAAAAGGGGGTTTTAAATTTATATACTAATTAGGGAATGAACACTTTTTTGTTGTTAATTAGGCTTTGGACACTTGGTCAGACCCGAGTTGCAAAAAAAGGGTTTAATCGGATTTTTTTCTTAAATGGTTGAATTGCCCCCGTGAAACTCACGTGTACTGCATCCGAATGCCTTCAAAATCAAAATAAAAACTAAAAAAAAAAGGGACAACCTAGATGACTACTATAATCCAATGGTTGTTCTTCATCTCCTTTACCATAAGTCTAGCACAACACCGTCGTCCACCACCAACCTGGTTCTCTCTCGATCTCTTAAATCAATCAATCAATGAATTAATAATCTGATTGTACTATGAGGAGAAATAATGGAAATTAAAAAAAAAATCTATTTGTGGCGCGTTTGTCCTATACTTTTGTGTAATTCTTCAAGTTTTTATTAATAAATTAAAAAAAAAAAAAAGGTTTGCAGCGTAGTTTGTAGCGCGCAAGCCCTTTTTTTTAGCAATGTGATGACGGTGAGTTCTAATGAATATGTATTTCGTAGGAATGCTAATTGCATGTATTAGGGCATTCCCAATGGAAGGTGGATAAATCCATCTCCACATCAGTGCCATATCAACAAAATGCACCTTCTCTAGCACAAAATCCACCGGTGGAATCGAGGAAAAGTGGGTACTTCCCGGTCGAGAGGTGGATTTTGAATTCGGACGGCAGAAGGTATGCCGTATGACTTCTAAGAGCAATCCCAATGGGAGGGCAGTTTGGTGCCCTTCACATAGGTGTCATATCAGTCAAACCACCTTGGAATTCACCTTCTCCCCATGGTCGTCAAAACGCCCCAAATAGTTGTGCCAATGGGAAAAAATGAGTAATGCCAGTTTATACAATTAAAAGAGTAGATAAATCGGAACTTCGAGTTCCGATAAAATTATTGAATAAAGACAGAACTGTGTATTCCAGTATTTAGCACTACAAGACAGAATTATAAGACGGAACTTCAGTTTCCGTGATTTTAGAGTTTATAAGACAGAACTGTGAGTTCCGAATCAACCAAAAGTTAATAAGACGGAACTGTAAGTTCCAAAAGTGAATTTAACGGAACTTTAGTTTCCGTCTTATATTAGTAACATGTTATTTTGGATGGCAGCTTCTCCCCCTTTGAAATCACATTGTGAGTTCAATTGCTAGTTGAATAATTGACCCACCTTCCCATTGGGAGATGTTTTTTGGTTTGAAGGGCATTTGGCACTACTGCCTTTCTCAAATACCCTCCCATTGGGATTGCTCTAAACTTCACATGGCACTTGTAATTAGGGCTGGCAAAATGACCCGAGACCCGTTAACCCGACACGAACCCGACCCGATATAAACAGGTTTGGGTTCAGCCTTATCGGGTTGGCGGGTCATTTTGACCCGAACCTGTCAACCTGTTTAATATACAGGTCGGGTTCAGGTCTGAATATTAACAGGTCGGGTCAGACCCGAAACCCGTTATAAAACCCTAAGTATAAATAGAAAAATACCCAATTTTTTTTCCCTATCCCTGTTTCATTTGAACATGGGTTTTTCTGAAGAAGTAGCAACACAAGCTTTAGCAGCAACAGGTGGTAATTCAACACTCAAAGCTACAGAATGGATTCTAAATCACAAACCAACTAAAATTTCTCAAAACCCTAACCCTAACCCTAATTCATCTTCTTCTTCTTCACCACCTATTCAACCTAAACTCAATCGTTTCTTTCAATCTAAACCAAAATCACCCATTTCTTCAACCAAAACCCAAATCGAACCCATTTCTAAACTCAACAAAGAACCTGGTTTAACACCTCCCCATAACCCCAAACGCCCTAAATTAGTAGAAAATCAAAATCTACATGAACCCTTATCGGAACGAATGAGGCCGAGAAATGTTGATGAGATTATCGGGCAAGATCATATATTGGGAAAAAGTTCGATTTTACGATCAGCTTTGGATTGTAATAGATTACCTTCTATTGTTCTTTGGGGTCCTCCTGGTACTGGTAAGACTTCAATTGCTAAAGCAATTGTTAATTCTTCTTCAATGTCGTATAGGTTTGTTTCTTTATCTACTGTAACTGCTGGTGTTAAGGATGTTAGAGATGTGGTTGATGAAGCTAATAAAATGAAGAAGAAATTGAATAAACAGACTGTTTTATTTGTTGATGAGGTTCATAGGTTTAAGAAGCAGGTTTAAACAGGTCAACCTGAACCCGACCTGTTTAATTAGCAGGTCGGGTTTGGGTTTAGAGAAATAAGATTAAACAGGTTAACAGGTCAGGTTCGGGTTAAGCTAAAAAACACCCCAACCTGTTAAGACCCGACACGAACCCGACACGACCCGACACGACTGCCACCCCTACTTGTAATGCCGTTTGGATCTTGGTCCTTTATTTGGGCCAAGGCAATTTTATTGGGTTGGGTCCAGTTAAATTTTGTCAAATCAAGGCAATTTTATTGGGTTGGGTCCAGTTAAATTTTGTCAAATCAAGGCAATTTTATTGGGTTGGGTCCACTTAAATTTTGTCAAATCCTTCTACATCCGTAGTCCACAAAAATAGGCCCTGGAAAGTGGGGACATTTATCTCTCTCTCTCTTATTCTTTAGTTCTTCTACAATTCTCAAAACCTTCAGAAACATTTTGCTTGATTAGAACTAATTTCAAATTCTTTTACCCCAAAGCTTCCTTCCCATCACTTTATTTTATCCACACATGGCAAAAATCAAAACTTTCTTTTCTATTAAATCTTTCAATCAATTCATATAAATTAGTTTCATGGAGAAATAAACTCTGGGTTTCAGTTTTAACACCAAGAAAGATGGATAGTGTTGTTCAGTTTTTTGTATGTTCAGTTTTGACACGCTGTAGCAAAATTGACATAACTTCGTGCTCAATACTTGGAATCATGATCCGTTTGTTGGGTTAGAAAGTAGACTCGTCTAACTTTCTAACGACATATGGCATGATTCCTAATTCTCAGTATGCAGTCGGAAAATCGTCCTCGAAGTTCTGACAGGCAGCAGACCTGGTAGTAGCAGCAGATTGAACAGCATATTTTGGCAGCAGTCATGGGCCCAGTTTAGGCCCAATAACGTGGTAAAACCTAATTTACCTTGTAATACACTATATAAAGCCATGATGGTGTAGGAAACCTTGAAGGAGTTTAAAAAGAGTTTTAGAAGCCACATTAAACAAAAAGTCTAAGGGAGTTTTGAGAGATTCAAAAACTTGGAGATTTAAGTTTTGGAGGCTTGTGAAACTTAAGAGCTATCTTTGTTGGGGGATTTCTAGGTTTGTGTTCTTCTTGTAAAGGGTGTGAGAGTGAGTTGTGTGAGATCTCATCTTGTAATTTTTTTCGTGGAAGATAATAAAGTTCTTTGTTTTGCTTGTGGTGGTTTATTCCCCGTGAGGGTTTCACCACGTATATCTTATGTATTGGTTTCGTTTTCTTATTATCATTACTTGTTTTTTCTAGATCTGGGGTTATTCCGCACTAGGGTTTATTGATTTATTTTCGATTTTCCCAACAATTTGGTTTCAAGAGCTTAAGTTGTAAAAGATGTCGGAAACAAAGTTTTCGAAGTATGATATTGAGAAGTTCGATGGAGTCATGAACTTTGGTTTATGGCAAATTAAAGTTCGGGATTACTTGGTGATGCTCGAATTGGATGATTCACTTGATGGTCCTCCTCTTGTACCGAAAAAAGGTCAAGAGGGTTTAAGAAATAATACAGAGATGGAACAAAAGATCGATGATACATGGAAGAAGAAAGATCGGAAGGCAGCAAGTCAAATTCGATTGTGTCTGGCGAAGAACATCCTAGCAAACGTTACTTTAAAGGGAGTTTCTACGGCAAAAGAACTCTGAGAAAAGTTGGACAGTTTGTACATGGCAAAGACGCTCATAAATCGGCTTCATCTAAAGGAGCAGTTGCATCTTTTGCACATGGAGGAAGGTACTTCGGTTTCTGATCAATTGTCAGCTTTCAATTCGATTGTTTCTGGTTTAGAATCCCTAGGAGAAGAGATTAAGGATGAGGATAAAGTTTTGCAATTGATATGGTCACTTCCGGAGTCATATAAGCACTTGACAATAACGTTGCTTTATGGTAAATCAAAGGTTACTCTTTCAGAAGTTACATGTGCCTTGATTTCTTGGAAAACACGCTCAAAGAATGGTACATGTACAAGTAGTGATTCCGGTGGAGCTTTGGTAGCACATTGGAAGAAGACAAAGGGGAAAAAACATCGTTTTCCGGTAATTGCTATAAGTGTGGTCGTCCTGGTCACTTAAGAAAGGATTGTTTGGTAGAAGATGATGGAACTAATTCGGCAAAAGGTTCCCATCATGCTAATCTAGCAGTTGCCCCTAGCGATGATGAGGGAGGGTTTTGTTTTGTGATGTCTACGCCGGTTACACAAACCGAATGGTTGCTAGATAGTTGTGCCACAGAGCACATGTGTGCTAATCGCTCATATTTTAGTCGGTATAAGGATTATCGTGGGAAGGTGTTTACAGGAGATGGCTCGGGTATACGACTAAAGGGAGCCGGTGATGTTCACTTAAGGATGTTTGATGGTAATGTTCATTCAATCCAGGCTGTAAAACACGTGTCGAGGTTAAAGTGGAATATAATTTGTCTATCTAAGTTAGATTCTGCTGGTTATAATTACTCTTGCTATGGTGGAGTAATGAAGGTATACCGAGGAAACACTTTGGTGATGGAGGGAAGCCAACGTAGAGGCTTGTATGTACTGTTGGGAGAAGCAGTAACCGGTCAGACCTTAGAATCATCTAAGTTGAAGATTGAGGATGCATATTTTCATGGAGATTCTACATTAGGTGGAGTTCAAAGATCCGTACGACAAAGAAGCGGATTCCAAAGGTGGGTAAGTCCAAGAAAAACTAGGACTTGCATAAATATTGTTGATCGGTACCCGAAAGGGTGGAGTAAAACAAAGAACTTTGTTGATGACCTAGAAGATCCGGTTGAATTCATACAATGGTGGCGCATTGGTAATTGAATTCGGGTTAATGGAGATTGGCATTCTCTCAAGGTAACGACTCGGATTGAAGAATCTTTGTAGTGGTGGAGAATTGTTGTTCAGTTTTTTGTTATGTTCAGTTTTGACACACTGTAGCAAAATTGACATAACTTTGTGGTCAATACTTGGAATCATGATCCGTTTGTTGGGTTAGAAATTAGACTCGTCTACCTTTCTAACGACATATGGCATGATTCCTAATTCTCAGTATGCAGTCGGAAAATCGTCCTCGAAGTTCTGACAGGCAACAGACCTGGTAGTAGCAGCAGATTGAACAACATATTTTGGCAGCAGTCATGGGCCCAGTTTAGGCCCAATAACATGGTAAAACCTAATTTACCTTGTAATACACTATATAAAGCAATGATGGTGTAGAAACCTTAAAAGAGTTTAAAAAGAGTTTTAGAAGCCACATTAAACAAAAAGTCTAACGAAGTTTTGAGAGATTCACAAACTTGGAGATTTAAGGTATAGAGGCTTGTGAAACTTGGGAGCAATCTCTGTTGGAGATTTCTTGGTTTGTGTTCTTCTTGTAAAGGGTGTGAGAGTGAGTTGTGTGAGATCTCATTTTGTAATCCTTTTGGTGGAAGATAATAAAGTTCTTTGTTTTGCTTGTGGTGGTTTATTCCCCGTGAGAGTTCCACCACGTATATCTTGTGTATTGGTTTCGTTTTTCTTATTATCATTATTTGTTTCTTCTAGATCTTGGGTTATTCCGCACTAGGGTTTATTGATTTATTTTCGATTTTCCCAACAGATAGAATGCCAAGAGAACAAAGAAGTGAAACAAATAAAAATAGAGTTACAATGTAATGGGTATTGATAAGTCATCAAAAGTGTATACTTATCCCCCGAATAACACCTTGTTTGTCTTGCACTTAGCTTATATTATTATATTATATCTATTGATTAGTGTTTTCTTGTCTATTGTGTAGGTTTTATGAGCCGAAATGCGAATATTGTGTTAAAGCCCGCTAAAAGTCAAGAAAAGCAAGCAAAAAAATGTTATTTGCACAAGAGGAAGAGAATTGATATTTGCACCCACAGATCTGCTGAGGGCAGTCGACAGTCAGTTTAGTTGACTTGCCTTTATGTCAAAGTGGGGCGGTCCAAATCTCAGCCCAAACCGGGTCCTATTGGAGCCCACAAGTCCGAATTTCTATTTCAGGCCTTGTTTTAAGTCCAAACTTAAAAAGGCTCTACAAGGAGATCCAAATTTCTGATTTGGGCCCATGAGCTATCAAACTGAAGGTCTTGGTCCAAGCTACAACTTAAGCCCAAGAGAATTAGGTTTTTCTGAAGACCTAATGCCTCTAAAAGACCAACAGCAGCAGCCACGAATTTGACCTAATTTGGAAGTCTTTGTATGTAAGTATTCTATTTTGTATTTTATATATAAGAGAAGTAGTAGCTAAGGTTTAGGTAGCTTTTTATGAATTGAAGATTGAAGAGAAAAGTTCTTCTTCTTCTTCTTTTGTATCAAACTCAATACCAATATCAATTCCATTATCTTTTCCATTATGATGTCTTGTGATTTATTTATTTATTTCAAGGTATCATCATCAAGGATAAGTAGCTAAATCTCCTTAGGGGATGGTTGAAACACTCTAGATGATGCAAAAGCACCATGTTTGTTCTTATTGTTCATTGTGATTCAAAATACCTAATGTTTATTTACTTCTAATTCGTGATATGAGGTAAGTATGATTATTTGCATGTTATTGTTATCCATGTTGTTAAAATACTATTGTTAGGGTTTAGGGAGGCCTAGCTTTAATAGTTTTATTTATATTGATTAAAGATGTGTAGTGAAATAGCGGAGAGGTGATTATTACATATCTGCAGTTGATATCTTTTATTGGAACTCTTTTGTAATTAAGTCAAATAGCTGAGAGGTGATGATTTAGTTATAAATAAATATGTTGAGTTAATTAAATTGAATAGCTGAAAGGTGACGGTTTGATTAATAAGACATATTCAATAGCATGCATAAGAGAATCCCGTTTTAATTGAGTGGAATAGTTGAGAGGTGACTACTTGATTATTAAAGGTATTAATGATTAATTGGAATAGCTGAGAGGTGACTAATTAATTGTTATAGATTGAACATGAAAGAATAAACATGTTATGTTTGCATAATTTAGTTTATGGATACCAATTCTCCTCCTTTGTCATCATAAATCTTCTTTACATCTCTACCATAATCTTAAGTTAGGGTTTACTATTATTATTGCATGTAGGAAGTTAGAATCAATCTCAAATCTTGTTTGTTGATTCCCTTGGTGTTTCTTAACCATTGTTTTCTATTGTGTTTGAGCTAAGATTTCCCCCTCTGAGGTGGGTACGACCCTTGTTTGTTACTTGTCTACGTTGATATCCAATTTATACAGGCACAAGAAGGAACTTCAGGTTAAAAATATAATCTTTTGATAGAGATTAAAGATTAACACTCTTTGGTCTTTATTAGGTATTAAGAATCGTGCACGATAAAGTGTAGAACGACATTCAAACTGACGTATGGGTATTAAGAATTGTGCACGGCATTGTGAATTCTATGTATGGACATAAAACGACATTAGGACTGCCGTATGAAGCATTAAGTGGAGGTGGCCTCTTAGGTGAGCCTCCCCACCTTGGTACCCACCTGGTTGGCCTGTTGGTGGGCTCCCCCACTTCCGATTGGGAAACAAACACTAGAGCTTGGAGGTGGATTTAACCACCCCCACCCCCAAATCCACCTCCCATTGGGAATGCCCTTAGGACACCACCATTCTCTCTATTGAATGTAATCTCATTCATGTATGTTCAATGTATATTTGGCAATTGCTAAAAGTTTTGTTAAAATTTTTATTGTCAATATTAAAAACCTTTTCTTAGTGGTTGACCATTGTTAAATTCACATGTGCACCAACTGATACCCCATTCATATACTTTACTTCACATGTAACCGATGTAGCTTGGAGTTGGAGGAGGCTGAATAGAAACTATTCTTGCAGATCTACGTGGAGAAAGGAATTCTTCACGTCAAGTTAAAATAAGGGCCACTTTTTTATGGCTGCCAAGGCAAGAATGACACGAATGGGGTCATTTTAGCAACCCCGGGCAAATGTTTTCTCAGTTTCGACTCAATATTCTGGAAGGAATCCTTTAGCTACTAATCTAGCTTTGTATCTCTCTACCAAGCCATCCGCTTTATGCTTGATCTTGTAAATCCACTTGCATGCAGCCCATGGCTCGTTTCCCTGTAGACAATGAGACTAACTAAGTCCCAAGTCTTATTCTTTTTATCTTGGGCATTGATTTCTTCCTGCTCTCCCGCAAGAATGATTGGAGGCTTCAGCAAATGATTCAGGTTCATGAGAAGATTGAACTGAAATGAGGTAAGCTCGATGTTTTCGTTTCAATTTTAAATTGATCATTTTGCCTAGTTAATGGGAACCATTTACACCCATTTAAATCAGCAACATTGTATTAACCTATTTCTAGATTAATGCACTACTAGGTCAGGTCGTTGGGAGACTTGACCAAATGGGGGTGTTTGAGATCGGGGTGGCTGCACCTCGTTGAGATCGAGATTTCCTACGTACTCTAGCTCGGGGGAATTGAACTTAGAGATCAAGCCATCGTAGTTCTGTTCTTATAGAAGGTAGAAAGACGTGGATCGTGGATCTTGCAGATTCTCCGCCATCATAATGAGGATTGATTGTGTAACGCGCGTGGATCATCCCTGTGAATTAATTATGTAACTGACGAGAATATTCTGTGCATTGAATGAGAGCACGTGTGTAAGCAGGTCGCTGCTCGTTGTGAGATCGAGCTGTTGTGGACGAGCTACTAGCAGGTAGAGGTTGTGGTGACCTGATGGATAAATGACTGTGCCACGTGGCTGCTTGTGATTGGTTGGAGTATGTAGTACCCCTACATAAGCCCCCTCTTTTTAGTTCGGCTGTAAAAGTCGGGCTAAAAAGACTAAGGACTCTTATCGATGCTGATTTGTAGCTTGCTTTTTGAATTTGCTGACGTGGCAGTCATGCAGGCTTGTTTGTACTAATCATGGCGCTGTTACGGGGAAGTGGAAGATTTTTCCTCGAGCATTTAGCTACGCAGTTATGGCAACTGGCGCACGCCTTGCCTGATATAGTCGTTGCGTGACACGTGGGTTGATTCGACGGTGGATGTGAATCTTTTATAAAGTGGAAAATCACTGCAATGGAAGTGGATCGTCTATTCGATCTCAACCGTTCACCTTTTTCGAACTGATGGCTGGGATTGCACGAACTGCAGTATTTAAACTGTAGCTTTGCTGAGAAGGGTTTACCTATCTCACTTTCATTTGAATTGCTGCCGCTTTTACTCTTGCGACCTGAAGAACTTTGAGAGCTCGTGAGGTTAGTTTTCTTTTCCTTCTTTTCTTTCTTCTTCTGTTTTCATTTCTGTTGTTTGAGAAAATGTCTGACTTGAGTGACTCTCAAAATGATAACTTGAGTGGTGGTGGTGGTGAGGAGTATGAGTCTGAAAGGACTCATTCTGAAGCCGTGTCTCCCATTCACGGTGCTGACTCTGATAGCCCCCAGAGTAGTGGCCCTCATGGGGAGGATTCGTCTGATGAAGAGATGGTGGAAGGAGATGACGGTTCAATGTGTAGAGTAGTGAACCCTAAGTATGTAAATAGGCATTATGCGTTTAGGAAAAAGTATGAGCTTAACTCGATTGAGCATTTGGAGATTAGATTTTTAGGAGATCGTTTACTTTCTGCTGAGTATCGACCCAAAAATCCCTTCTCTACTGTATTCACCTTAAACCAATTCCGAGCTGGGCTGAGGTTGCCATTGTCCAGTTTGGTGGTCGATCTGTTGAATGCCATTGGTCGAGCCCCCTGCCAGTTGAATGGCAATTTCTGGAGAAATATGAGGGTCATTGACGACCTGAATAGGTTGCATAGGGGGCGCATCACTGTGAAAGATGTGTTGGACCATTTTTCCTTCAAACGCTCTTCAAAGGCTGATATTTCCGGCTATAACATGCAAGTTAGGCCAGAACGTTTGCCTTTGATCCATCCTGTAAGTAGTGAGCCATGGTGGAAAGATCCCATGCTGATTACTGGGTTGATCGTTGAGGGGAGTATCCAGTTGCGTCATGTGACTAGGAATGATACTCGTAAGTTTCTGGTCGTTAGTCTTAGGATAGTAGATGGTTTCCCTTTTCCTGGACTTGATTATGTTGTGTGTTTTTGCAGCGATCAGGGACGATCATCTTGTGAGAAAGAACGATCTGCATTCTGTTTTGAACAGTTTTGGTTGCTTGGCTGACAAACGTAAGATAAATCTCTTACCCTATGCTGTCAGGGGCGGCGCCTAGCGCCGCCTAGGCGCTATTTTGGGAAGGGGTCGCTTCGCTGCAGCAAAATAGCGCCTAAAACGCTTCGATCAGCCTGGGCGCCGCCTAGGCGCAGCGCTCTGCTCAGGGCGGTCAATACAGAGGCGCTCAAAGCGGCCCAAAAGAAAAAAGCCCATGGATGAGTGATGAGTCCAGAAGCTGCTGCTGCTGTCCTCTTCTCCGCTGCTGCTGCCTGCTGCTGCTGCTGTCCTCTTCTCCTCTCCTCCTCTTCTCTCTACTCCGGCTGCTGCTGCTGCTGCTGCCTACTGCTGTCCTCTTCTCCTCTTCTCTCTACTCCGGCTGATTGCCTGATTGACTGTATTGATGTTTTGCTGATTGCTGTCAAGGGTCTGATCAGGGCACCGCCTGGGCGGTCGAGGCGGTGAGGCAGAAACCGAGCGCCTGGCGCTTCGCTCCGCCCCTGACAGGATAGCTCTTACCCGACCTGAAGGAGCATTTTCTTCCCAAAGGTGGTCCAAAAACCGTTGAAGACGAGCTTCAAAGGAGGAAGGCGTTGAGGAAGGCCCATATGTCGTCTATTCATAGAGCTGAGACGGCACGATCTGGTGGTAGCTCGCGTCCTGTGGAGAAGGAGCGAGCTAGTGGTAGCTCTCGGCCTGCTGAGAGAGAGCGCTCTGGTGGCGCTGCCCGGAGGTCGGAAAAGGAACGACCTGTGGAGAAGGAGAGAGCTGGTCGTAGCTCGCGCCAGTCGGAGGCAGTGGCGAGCCCCCTAGTCGTGTCTCCCCCGCCCGTACTTCCAAAACTGCCTGCCTTTTCTGGGCAGAAGAAGAGGTTTCATTCAGGTAACCTGAAGCTGCTGGAGAGGCCCATTGTGCTGACACCTGCTGTTGCCCCGCCTGTTAGGGCTCCTGAGATGTCTGTTGTGTCCAGGAAGACTGCTGTTCGGCCTTTGGTGAAAGGCAAAGGTGTGTCATCTGAGTTTCGTCCTGGGCCGTTCAACTATTTGGATGGCCGTGGTGGAGGCATGTCGTATATGATAACGACAGTGCCATTGATGACCCCTGCGTCGCCCGGGCTGTGAATGAGGGCATCGTTCTGGAGGCTGATGCTCGAGCAGTGAAGTCTCAGTCTCTATTGGTCACCTGCTCAAAGTTGAATTCGGCGCTGTCTTTGGTAAGTATTGCCATAAGTATTATTTTATTTATTTCTGCTTAGTCGTTGTTGCCTAATTTTGCTTGCACTTGCAGGTTAACGCGAGCTTCCAGGAAATTCGTCTGGTCGCTGAAGTTGGTGCCCAAGCTGAGGCTGAGCTGAAGGAGATGAACGAGAAGCTTGAGCAGGCGAAGAACGTTGCTCTTGTTGCGGAGTGCAAGGTAGGGACAGGGATGCTCAGGTCGCAGCTTTGAAGGAGACGGTGGAGCAGTTGAAGGAGACGGTGGTGCAATTGAAGGAGAATCTGGCTGCTGCTACGGCTTCTGCTGAACACTGGCAGAATGTAAGCCAGGAGAATGGTGCAGCGTGGCAGGCCTACTGTGAGCAACTGCAGAAAGCTATGATGGGGTCGCCCGAAGGAGAGGAGACGCGAGGTGGTGCTGAAGAAACTTTGGCGCCAGCTCAGGACGCCTTGATGGGCCCTAGTGACCAGGTCGCCAGTGGTTGTATGGAAGTTGAAGTTTCCAGCCACCAGCCAGCGCAGCAGTGAACTAGTCCAGATCCCTACTTTCTTGTATTGGGTAACCTTGTGCAAAGTTTGCTTCTTGCACTCCTTGTTCTTGCATTATGTCTTCTTTGATCCTTCTCTAAGCAGTCCTCTGAGGTTTTTGTGCTTGAAAAATAATTGTTTGTTGGAGTTGTATTGATCAACATTGAATTTGATGAGCTTGTACTTAAGCCGGTCTGATCAGCTAGTTTCCAGGGAGTCCTGGTAGCTCGTTCAGAAGGCAGGTAGACGAGATGAATGGCTGCAAGCAGGATGGACTGAAACAGTTCTTCTTGCATGCCTTAGTGTACTTTTATTTTTGCCTGTAATTGTTAGAAATCTCATCAAGTAAAAAATGATATTCAACGATTTACCTTTCATTGTCATTCTTTTTACGTTGTCTGCGTGTATGAGTTTTGCAAACAAGTAGTAATCATAGTGTTGGACCTGCTAGTGGGTGAGGTCGTGTGCATAGTTGCTTGATTGTACAGAGGTCGTGGGAATGATATGACCAATGCACCAAGTTAAGTTGCAGATGTTTGAACTTAACAAATTAAAATCATCAAAGGGACTAGAGTTTTGATAATTTGTAGGTCGAGGGAGTAGACCTTTAGGAGCCATTCATGTTTGAGCTGAGATGAAGGCAACAATATGTTTGTATATTGAAATGTAATGAATGGATGCTTACAATTCATTGATAAAACTTTTTCAAGTGATAATCATTCCATGGGTTCTTAACGATCTCTCCTTCTGGTGTTTGAAGACGATAAGAACCGTTGCTTTGAACCTTGGTGATAATGTAAGGTCCTTCCCAGTTGGCATTGAGTTTGCCAATGATGTTCTTCCTCTTGTTGTTGAACATTTTCCTTAGAACTAGTTCTCCTGGTTGAAAAGATCTAGGTCGCACGCCTTTGTTATAAGCTCGCTTTAGTCTTTGTTGATATTGCTCAAGCTTTATAACGGCGTGGTTTCGTCGTTCTTCGAGGAGATCGATTCCGAACGACCAGACCTGATTGTTAAGCTCTGTGTTGACCAGAAGAGATTTGGTCGTTCCAAATGTTAGCTCGGTGGGAATAACTGCCTCAACTCCATAGCAGAGACTGAATGGTGACATCCCTGTGGAAGTACGAGGAGTTGTCCTATAAGCCCATAGGATGTTCTCTAACTGCTGTGGCCATTGATCATGCTGATCTTCAAGCTTCTTCTTCAGGTTGTTGAGAATTTGTCGATTTGCAGCTTCGACCTGGCCGTTGGCTTGTGGGTATCTAGGCGTTGACCTCGAATGTTCGAATGTTCGAATGTTGCATGATGCCCCAGGGTCAATGAATACCCTCTTGATGGTGTAGTCCGCTATTCTGAGTTCAACGACTAGGGCGTCGTTGTGTGGAGTAACGACCTTGTTGAGATCGTCCAAGGTGAAAGTGATGTCGGACTCCTGGCGGGCAGGGATGTTAGAGCGAGCTGCTCGCCCAGTAATTGAGTAAACATGATGAAGATGTTCTACTCGTCTCTTTTTCTCTCTTGAAGTCGGGGTGTAGTTGGATTCATCAATCATGTAGACCACATGACTGTCCGACTTGCTGTCGTTGTCAACTTTGTTTGCGACCTTCTTGTTGATGTGGTCGCGTAGGTCGCCTGTTGGACCTAAGCGTTGAGAGAGGCTACGCCCTCTGCTGCGTACTGGACTGATTGAGGCCGTTCTGGCCTTGCTGTGATGACGCTTTGGTGAGCGGGGAGGGGTTCTGGATCCCTTCCTCGCCCTCTTGCCTGTAGAATCCTCTTGTCTGCCGAGGATCCAATTGTTGAGCCTTTTCTCATCGGCCCAAGTCTGAAGTGCGCGTTTCAGGACGCAACAGTCATCGGTCTGATGACACCGTACCTTGTGGACTTTGCAGTACGGCCGACCAGATGTATCCTCCAGCTGTGTGAAGGAAGGAATCTTGCACCAATTGTTGTGCTTGATTCTTTCGTAAATATAACCGGTTGGTCGTGTGAACCGGTGATATTCTCGCTGCTCAGTAGGCAACGACTTAGCTTTGAACTTTTTTCCATCCGATCGAGGTCGCTTGGTTGAGCCAGACTCGATGTTGCTGACTACATGGTTCTTTTCCCTCCCAGTGAGGGCTTCTTCGAGCTTTATATAACGGTCTACCTTCAGGTAGAGCTCGTCCAGTGATGAAGGTCTCTTCATTGCTAGAGACTTGTGGAGGTCGGACCCCTGGATCAGACCGTGAGAGAAAGCAATAGTTGCAAAGGCCTCATGCTCCTTTGCAAAATCCTGAATGGAATGCAATTCAGACTTAAAACGAGCAAAGAATGTGCTCAGAGACTCACCATCTTGATGCTTGACTTTGAAGATGGAATCTATAGTGACAGGGCGCTTCTTGTTGTGGATGTAGAAGATGACGAATTGCTTCTCGAGCTCTGCAAAGGAGCTGATGGATCCTGATTTCAAACGGTGAAACCAGTCGAGAGCAGGTCCAGTGAGGCTGGACTGGAACAACAAACATAGAAGATGATCTTCCTTGATGAGAGGAAGGGATTTCCAAAATCCCTTGATGTGGTCGGTTGGATCTCCGACTCCGGCATACTGGTCAAACTTGGGTGCATTCAGCTTGCTCGGTAGATCATGGTCAAGGATCTCCTTGGAGAAAGGAGACTCCTGGAACTGCTGGAGGGACTGTACGGCAAGTTGCTCCGCAGTGTGGCTCTTAGAATGGTGAAGGAGAGCCTGGGAGGCTTTGAACTCCGCCAGTTGTTGACTGAGTTGCTCGTACTTCTGATTGGAATCATCAGCAGGAATGACTCCATGTCCGCTATTTTCACCTTGTTGAGGGTTGGATTGTGCGGCTTTTAGACGTGCATTTTCTTCCTGCAAAACAGTGATTTGAGCATGCAGATCTTGAATAGTTAACTCTGGGGTAGTCATTTCGAATTAGTGATTTTGATATTGGGTGGGAGGGTTTGGGTTTTCGATTATATCGAATTCGCTTGAGAAAATCCCAAGTCCCTTCAGTCGGCGCCAAATGTATTAACCTATTTCTAGATTAATGCACTACTAGGTCAGGTCGTTGGGAGACTTGACCAAATGGGGGTGTTTGAGATCGGGGTGGCTGCACTTCGTTGAGATCGAGATTGCCTACGTACTCTAGCTCGGGGGAATTGAACTTAGAGATCAAGCCATCGTAGTTCTGTTCTTATAGAAGGTAGAAAGGCGTGGATCGTGGATCTTGCAGATTCTCCGCCATCATAATGAGGATTGATTGTGTAACGCGCGTGGATCATCCCTGTGAATTAATTATGTAACTGACGAGAATATTCTGTGCATTGAATGAGAGCACGTGTGTAAGCAGGTCGCTGCTTGTTGTGAGATCGAGCTGTTGTGGACGAGCTACTAGCAGGTAGAGGTTGTGGCGACCTGATGGATAAATGACTGTGCCATGTGGCTGCTTGTGATTGGTTGGAGTATGTAGTACCCCTACAAACATCAATCATAGCATCTAATTGATTATATACTCCTATGTGACAAGAGGATCATATGTATCCATGTATGTTATCCTCACTACATGAATGTGTACGCGTATGCGTGCGAACAAAAAATAGCCAATAATTAGAGAAATAATGGACTTATTTATGCCCAACAAAATAAAAGATAAAAAACTTTCTGTTTGAATGTTTATTTGGGTTTATAACCATTATATAAAAACTAAAAAAAAATTCCTGTAGTTTTTTTTTTTAACAAACTATAGATTTTTTATATTTATAAATTATAGTAGGTCCCACTTTTTCGAAATTATCTTTTTATTGTAATATACAACCCATAATACATTAGGGGTAAAATTGGAATTGTGCAACTAAACACGTTATTTTGTTATAAACGTGACACGTCAGGCTTCACAGACGCTTCGGGAATGAGACGTCTTTATAAAGTAGTAGAGATATGGACCACTTAACTTCAATGGAGGAATCACAATCTCGACCTAAGATTACCGAGTTGCTCACAAAGCTTGTATTTCCATTCCAAACTCGTCAAAACATCAAACTATACTGACCTCACAAGTGTCAATGATAACTATGTTACATCTACTTCAAAACTCTCATTTTGTACTTGGTAGACCTATCATACAAAAGCTCAATTAAACAACCTGTAAATGTAAGTGAATTTGGTTTTAGCACAAGTCGGAGAAGATGATCGGGATTTAGAGGGGGAAGGAGATGAAGTTGAGGAAGATGGCTGAGCTATCTGATTGAGATAGTTGCCTACGTATCTGAGAGTGACCAGGTCCCAGAATCAAGCCCACGTAGTTCATTATATAGGTGATTGGGACAACGGATAGCTCATTAATTGCCCAACGGAATGGTCAATTAATGGGCGGATATTTTGGATTTGGAAATATATTGTAACGGCAGAGGATCGAAACGTATAATGTTTGAACGAAGACGATGTAGGTCGAATAAGGGTAGTCTCACGTCAGGTGAGGTCGGATAAAAATAGGCCTGTGTCGAATGAAGGAGTTTTAAGGTCGAATTGGATTTGTATTTGTGGTCACGAAGTGAGCTCGAGTGAAAGTAGTGTTACGTCGAGTAGAGTCGAATATAACTGGGTTCACGACGAGTTATGTGAATAGGTATATACATAGCCCCTTTTTTATTTTGAGTTGGGGCGAGGAAGTAAGTTTTTAGATGTGGTGGACTCAAGTCGAAATAAAAAATGTAGAAGATAATGATGGTTTGGTGGGTTGTTTTCTCTCTATTTACGATGCAAGGAATGATTCCATTGCGTGCTGCAGTAAATGACTTTGTATTTTCGAGAGAAGAGAAATGATTGCGGTTTTTTGGGGATGTGCTATTCTAGCCACGTGGAATGTATTTCGAATTTTGATTTTCAAACAGTAACCGAAATGGGAGGGAAACCAAGAGTTTCGGTGGTTGGATTTCTCGCAACGTATCTGGCCCTTGATTGAAGTTGATTTGGACGGTTACGACGAAGTGGTTGGGTTTTATAAAACCTAACCGCAAGGCTAGAAAACCAAGGGTTTCTTTTACTTGGGATTTAAGACTTCTGCATCTGCGCTGCACAAGGTAACTTGTTCTTTTTCTCTTTTGGTCTTCTTTTTCATTTCTTCTCTTTCGTATCTCCATTGCTGCTCTTCATCATTTTACTTGTTTATCCTCTTTTCTTCACTTGGTGCTTGAGTTATTTCATTTTCCTTTTGTACCTGTTCGATTTCTTTGTTTATCTGCTGAAATTTCTGTTATTTGAGTGCTGCTTTTGATTATTTCCTCCATTGTTGAAGTTTTTGAAGCTTTCTGTGTCTGTAATTGGTAGTTGTATATCCATCGGAAAAAATGAGTAATAGGGGGTCGGAAAGTATAAGTGAGAACGATGAAGATGTTCAGGCTAGTGTAAGTGGTAGTCGGGTTGAAGCAAATGATGATGAGACTACTAGTGGTAGAGTCCTTAGTGTGGAGGAGGCTCGGAGATCGTTTCCGTAAATTCGAGCTGAGTTTAACATTAGGATACCCGACCTTGAAATGTATAGGGTACCCGATAGGCTTTTCGACTTATGTGGGGATACAACCTCGACGTTAATCTGTCTTGGCCAGCTGAGGGGTGGCATGCGCCTTCCATTTAGCAAGTTCGTATGTGATGTGTTAAATCACTACGACGTAGCTCCCATTATGATGCCCACCAGCTTTTGGACATCGATGTTAATTTTCGAGGAATTAAACAGGCTGTATAAGGCCGATATCGTAAAGTGTGATGTCGTTGCATATTTCATGTGTGTGACTGGTCGGAGTGGGGATTACGTTTGCTCCTTAAATAGGAGACGGAGTTGTGGCCCAGCAAAGCTGTTCAATCCTCCGACCTCGAATGATGGTTGGAAAAACTCCCCTGTGTATAGAATCCGGGGTCAGTTTGTCCAGCCCAGTGCATTCCTATGTCGATATGCGATTCCGAGCATAGGTGAACGCATGTCTTGTAACTTTAGCTTATATTTACAAAGTTGAGTTTTTTCTGACTTGCCTTGTGTGTTTCGTAGGTCAAACAAAAGATTATAACGAGCATATCGACGGGCGTTTGCATCCGAGCAATATAACTGATTTTGCTGAGAAATCTTGGGCCGAGAAAAGGAAGTTGTTACCTCATCTGGCACGTTTCTTTTGTGAGCCCCGAGTTAAATCTAACAAAGGTACCGAAGTGGAAGTCGGTGCCTCCAGTGCTTCCGCACCAAAGAGAGTCAGAAGAAAGAAAGGGGAGCTTGCTATAACTCTGCCAGTTGCGGAGTTGGTCTCAGGTCGACCAGGAGATTTTCTCATCGAGGCTGTGGCTGCTTTACCCATGGCTCCACCAAAGAAGTCTGCTGAATTTCCCCTGACCGGTGGATCTACTCATCTGGCGAGTAAGGTCCCGAATGCACCGAATCTGAGTGACTTTTTTGGGTCGAGGTCAATCGAACCTGCTCCTCAATCTAAGAAGAGGAAAGCCCCAGCTAGGGGATCTGAGCCTGGGACCGCCTCTAAGGTTGATAAGCCAGCTCAGGATACGGGGAAAGGTAAGGCACACGCCCCTTCCTCTAAGTCGACTAAGCCATTGGCTGTTGACGTGAGTGAAGATTTTGCCGCTGGTGAGGCGAATAGGTTTTCGCCGGTGTTTCCTTGCCGTGAGGGCTATGTGAAGGTTGATGACTCGGCTTGGGATGACAAGGAGATCAGCCTTTCCCTGATGGAGAATTGCTTTCTCTTTGAGGATGCAAAGAAGGTTCAACCCCGGTCTCTTGTGAAGGATTCCCAAGAATTTGCGTCTTGCGCGTATAGGGTGAGCTTTACTTACCCAGCTATGATTTGGTTTATCCTTTTACCTATCATGTAATTGGTTTTTTGATTCTTTCCTGCTGTATGCCAGATGAATGTGATCCATAACAAATGGATTACAAAGCTCGAGAATGCAAGGAAGAAGGCTGAAGCTCTGCAAAAAGGCCAATGCTGATAACAAGGCATTGCGAGCTGAAGTCCAGAGTCTGAACGGTAAGCTCGAGGCTTCCCAGAAAGAGTGCGCCGAATATGGTGCGAATCTGGATGAGGCCCAAAGTTTTGTGATGACTCTTCAAGGTCAGCTTGCTGATGTGAATGCGAGCTGGGAAGCTGATGCCCAAAAGTCTGTTAAGAGCATCACGGGCTGGCGGCAGATATCTTATGCCTGGGAGGAGAGGTGCCTTCGCCGTGAGGCTCATCTTGCGTCATTAGTAGAAAACTTTGATGCATCTGCGGATAAGGACACAATAAAAGTTGCCGCTCTTGAGCGTTTTCGTCTTGACACAGAAGAGGAGAATAACACCACGGCTGCTGCTTCGACTGTGGAGACTGAGAAGGAACCCTCTCCCCGAGCTGGAGAAAATTCTGGTGCAGCGACCCCAGATATTCCTGAGGAGCAAACTTGATAGCTATTGTTGTATTTGCAATTCTGTTGAGAGCTGTGAGGTTTTTTTTGATGTTGTAAAACATGAGTAAGGAATTCCGACTTCGGTTGGCCTTACATCCGTTATATTTAGCAATCCAACTATTTTGACTTTATGTTTGTATGTTGAATTGAAAATGTTTGGTTCTTATTACAACTTGCTGTTCGGTGTAGCTCGAAATAAATTGACTTGTAGTACGAGCTCCATGTGGTTTTATTACTTAACCTTGCTGTGAGGGAAATGGGGATGTCAACACTTTAAAGTGATCAAGGTAGATAGATTTTTAGAAATTTCGAGTTCCAAGGTCGAGGCACCTGTTCCCCTTCGGCATCAATGAGTGTGTATGCGCCATTTCCTAAGTTGGTTTTGACGATGTATGGTCCTTCCCAATTAGGATTTAGCTTTCCGTCCCCAGGCTTCTTTGTATTTGAAAAAACTTGTCTGAGGACAAGGTCTCCACTTTGAAATTCCCTTGATCGGACCTTTTGGTTGTAGCTTCTTTTTAAAACTTGTTGGTAACGAGCAGTGGTGATTAAGGTTTGGTCTCGTTTTTCTTCGAGCATGTCGACTTCATGGGCCCATAAATCTTCATTTTCCTTGGATTGTACAAGCTCAGATCGGGTAGTGAGGAAATTTAGTTCAGTTGGTATGATAGCTTCTGTGCCATAACATAAGGCAAATGGAGACATTCCTGTAGATGTGCGCGGTGTCGTTCTGTACGCCCATAGTACCCTATCGAGTTCCTCTATCCACTTCTCTTTGTGTGCTTCAAGTTTTTTCTTAAGATTATTCATGATGGTCTTGTTGGTGGCTTCAGCCTGACCGTTGCTTTGAGCGTAGCGAGGTGTTGAGAGTGCGTGGTTAATTCTCCAATCGAGGTAGAATTCCTCGATTAAAGTTCCACAGAATTGTTGACCATTGTCGGTGACTAGAGTATGTGGTAGTCCGAATCTGGTGATAATAAACTTCCAGATGAAGCTTTTAACATCTTGTTGGCGTATTCGTCGTAGAGGTATTGCTTCGACCCATTTGGTGAAGTAGTCTGTTGCCACGAGTAAGAATCGTTTTTTGGATCTGTCTCTCAAGATGGGACCCACAATATCGAGCCCCCATATTGCAAAAGGCCAAGGGCTTGAGATTGTCTTGAGGTCACGAGCTGGCTGGTGAATTAATGGAGCAAATCTTTGGCACTTGTCACAGTGTTGGACAAACTTGTCTGCATCTGAC
Source organism: Aquilegia eximia (assembly GCA_023053565.1). Taxonomy (NCBI): domain Eukaryota; kingdom Viridiplantae; phylum Streptophyta; class Magnoliopsida; order Ranunculales; family Ranunculaceae; genus Aquilegia; species Aquilegia eximia. The sequence continues at coordinate 16,476,723 of JALIGU010000007.1, forward strand.
TGCATGTATGGCCAAAAGTAACCTTGATTTCTTGCTTTTTGGGCTAAAGACCTAGCCCCTGCATGGTTTCCGCATTCCCCATGGTGGATCTCAGCGAGAATTGTGTGCGCTTGCTTTGGTGGGAGGCACCTCAAGTATGGCTTTGATTTTTTCTGGGTTGGCTTCGATACCTCTTTGTGTGATGAGGTAACCCAAGAATTTTCCAGATGCTACGCCGAATAAACATTTTTCCGGATTGAGCTTCATGTTGTACTCATTAAGTCGGAGGAATGTTTTTTCGAGGTCGGTGATATGGGTAGCTTTGTGCTTGCTTTTGACAATCATATCATCAACATACACTTCCATTGTGTTGCCAATCATATCATGGAACATTTTGGTTGCGAGTCGTTGGTACGTGGCTCCTGCATTTCTTAATCCAAATGGCATGACTGTGTAACAAAAGGTACCTTGCTCAGTGATGAACGCGGTTTTCTCTTGATCTTCGTCTGCTAATTTTATTTGATTGTAGCCTGAATAGCCATCCATTAAGGAAATTAGTTCGTGACCTGCTGTTGAGTCAACGAGCTTGTCTATTCGAGGGAGAGGAAAGCTATCTTTTGGGCAAGCTTTGTTAAGGTCCGTGAAGTCGATACATACTCTGACTTTCCCGTTAGGTTTTATGACTGCGACAATATTGGAGAGCCAGTCAGGGTATGTGACCTCACGAATGAATTTTGCATTTTTTAGCTTTTGTATCTCTGCGTTAACTGCATTGGTGAGATGAGCTGCTAGCTTGCGAGCTTTTTGTTTCACAGGCTTTTTGTTGGTATCTATATTTAACCTGTGACAAGCAATAGTGGGATTGATCCCTGGCATGTCGGTATAAGCAAAAGAAAAGACATTTTTATTCATTTTAAGAGTAGCAATAAGTTGCTCTTTTACAATGGGGTCCAAGTTAGCCCCTACATATACATATTTAGGATCATCATCCGATCCTATGTTGACCTTTTCACCTTATTCAATGACAGGTGGGTCGGATGGATGAACAATTTCCTTGCCGTTTTCAGCTTGTGATATCTCATTCTCAGTGGGTTGAGTAGATGCTTCGACTGCCTTGCAGATTGCAGCGATCATATTGACAATGGGCTTAGATGAGCTCGCCACCGTTGTGGGGGTATCCACTTTATTAGGGAGTGGGATGACCTCGGGTATGGCATGGCAACCATGTGCTTCGATTTGGTCACCTCGTAATTCCATGATGCCTCTAGGGCCAGGAAACTTGATGACCTGATGATATGTCGAAGGTACTGCTTTCATTTTATGAATCCATTTTCGTCCCAGAATTGCATTGAATTGAGCGGGGACATCAAGGACGAAGGAGGTGCAATACACAGTTACTTCGTCTTCATTTTCACCAGTTGCTACCGGGAGGCAAATTTCACCTTTTGCTTCAGTTTCAGTTGAGTTGAATGCAAAAAGGGTGACTTGTGGTTTCTGAAGGACCGAGTCGGGCATCTGCATCTGACTGTATGCCTTGTTGAATATTACGTCGCAAGAACTTCCGGGGTCGATAAGCACTTTTTTCATTATCCATCCCCCAATGTTGATGTGGACTACCAATGCGTCATTATGCGGGAGACATACTTTTTTAAGGTCGAAGTCAGAGAAAATCAAAGCATTGTTACCTGTGACTTGTTTAGCCACGATTGCTTTGTGAGTCAAGTGGAAGGTATGGTGGATGTGATGAATCTTTTGTTTCTTTGAACGAGCTGACCATTCGGGAGGTCGGGCATCCATGATCATGTTGATGGTTCCCTTAGGCTTCTTACCTTTCTCTGTTGATGTCTTTTGTCGTTTGGCATCCAGCTTGCTGCGGAGGTCGGGTTCATTTTCGGAGAGAAAGTCATCGAGGTGACCCTCTTCCTTGAGCTTGTGACAGTAAGCTCGCAGAATACGGCAATCTTCAGTGAGATGGTGGCGGCACTTATGTAACTTGCAGTATGGTTTCCCTTCAATTGATTCTAGGTCGTGAACTTGAGGCTGGAAGTAATTCTCATCTTTTATGAGGTCGAAGAGCTGATTATATGAGCACTTGAAGGGATTCGGAATTTTGGATTTAGCATTGGATGTGTTCTTTCCATTGTATTCTGATCGATTCGGCTTTGGTTTTGAGTGAGTGGACTCTGTTGTTTGGACAACAGCCACTCGTTCCTTGGATTTTGTGAGGGCGTCCTCCAGTTTGATGTACTTGTCAGCACGTACATACAAGTCTTCCAACGTTGCAGGGGCATCTAGGATAATATTCTTTCCTAGTGTTGTATTGGGGTTGACAGCAGATATGAAGGCCAAGAGACATGAGTATTCATCTGGATTCTCGGCTCGCAGGCATTCCTTTTTGAATCTTGCCATGAATTTCTTTGTTGTTTCAGTTTCATCCTGTTTAAGACGAAAAATGGCCGTAACTTCGATTCTTCTCCTTTTGTTGTGGATATATTGGGTGACAAAAAGTGACTCTAGTTGGTCGTACGAGGTAATGGATCTTTCTGGTAGTCGATGATACCAGTCTATTGCACTCCCACGGAGTGATGCAAAAAACAATCGGCAGAAAATGTCTTTGTACTTTGGCCATAGGGCCATGCTTGTCTTGAACTGTAGGACGTGGTCCATTGGGTCTCCACTTCCGTCGTAAGTGGTGAACTTTGCAGGTATGAAGTTTGGGGGGGGGGGGGGGGGGGGGGTTCCTGTTGTAGGAGGTCTTCGTGAAGGGGTTCTATCTTATAACGTTCTAGAGTTGTTGAGGCTACCTTTTGTGCTGTGTTGGCCTTAAGTGAGTCCTGATGATTTTTATCAAGCTTTTCCGACAGCTGTAGTATTCTGTCGTGGGCAGCTTGAAGGTCAGCCATGGTGGGGGCGGCGGTGTTACTGGAGGTGGGCAGGGCAGGGTTGTTGACAGTTGTTGTGACTTCTTCAGCGTTGAGCGCATTTGCAGCAACTCCGTTGAGCGGTGTGCCATTAGTGGTGGCGGTGGTGCTCTTGAGGTGATTGTTTTCAGCCACCAGCCTGTTGATCTGTTCTTGTTGATCTGCCATCTGCTTCTGGAGTTGTTCAAATTGCTCGTTAGTAATTGTTGCCATGGTCGGTTGTCAGGTTATTGTCCGTTCACGAATCAGTCGGCGCCAATGTAAATGTAAGTGAATTTGGTTTTAGCACAAGTCGGAGAAGATGATCGGGATTTAGAGAGGGAAGGAGATGAAGTTGAGGAAGATGGCTGAGCTATCTGATTGAGATAGTTGCCTACGTATCTGAGAGTGACCAGGTCCCAGAATCAAGCCCACGTAGTTCATTATATAGGTGATTGGGACAACGGATAGCTCATTAATTGCCCAACGGAATGGTCAATTAATGGGCGGATATTTTGGATCTGGAAATATATTGTAACGACAGAGGATCGAAACGCATAATGTTTGAACGAAGACGATGTAGGTCGAATAAGGGTAGTCTCACGTCGGGTGAGGTCGGATAAAAATAGGCTTGTGTCGAATGAAGGAGTTTTAAGGTCGAATTGGATTTGTATTTGTGGTCACGAAGTGAGCTCGAGTGAAAGTAGTGTTACGTCGAGTAGAGTCGAATATAACTGGGTTCACGACGAGTTGTGTGAATAGGTATATACACAACCTATGTGTCACACCTATTTTAACCGTCTCAACTCTAGGGAGCGAGTTGTATGTATCATGTCATTTTTACTGATCTTATCGTATGTATGTTTATATTTACATTAGGAGGCTCCCTTGTGACCCCAAATACTAATCAATTTTTCAAGTCTTAGAAATTTTTTAACAAGGTAATTCATAAGACCTTATTCTATGGAGACAAATCGTAAGACCTTAATTCATTTTTTTTTACAAGGCATTTAAAAGATTTTGATTTGTTAAGGCAATTAGTAAGACCTTAGTCCTTGTATTATAAGCCCCCTATTCTATTTATATGAGGCATTTCGTAAGACTTCGAATTTAAGAACATTTGGGATTATATGCTCAAGTGGAGACCTATACATTGGGCCATTATTATATATTTTTGTAAATATTATTATTGGCACACTTTGCTACTAACAATAAATATTTTTGGTGTAGCTCTTTGTATGTGCAGGTCACCCGAATACGACCTCACTCTCCATGAGCTACTTTCTGCACATATTTGCCACATTTCTTTCACTCGTTTGCAAGTAAAAGTACAAACAATGTCACCACGTCACCTACAGAAATTGAAAAACGATGCATTAAGCCCTCTCGATCAGAACGAGGCATAAAGCCCTTTCGATCAAAACGAGGCATCAAGCCCTCACTACAAAAACACAGGGTTTTTGGGACAGTTGGAAATTAAAATTTGCGAGTTTAGATCTGTCGTAGGCTTCCCGACGGACTAACACAGTCGTAAAAAGTTAGATCAGTCGTAATCATAAAATTTGGTGAATTTTTTAATACGATAAATTTAGCGATGGGGAAAGACCGTCGGTACTGCGTCAGCTATATAGTGTCGCAGTCGGATATGGTCGCTAATAAACTACAAAGATTTAGTTTAGGCCATCGAAAAAATCCCTCCACCACACCTAAAGCAAGGCGCCAATAATGTTTTACTTTCCCTCCATATTTTTTGTGGGTGTATGTGTATCAAACAAAATCCCCCTCACTTCTTCTTTATTATCTCTATTCTCTCTCTATCTATTTCCCATTTTAAGACGATTAATAAGTCAATTTTTCACTGATTAGTTGAAGAAGGTACTAGCTTTGGTAGATTTTGTTGGTTTTGCTGTCAACAAGGTACTAGCTTTATTAGCTTTGGTGGATTTTGTTGGTGTTGTTGTCAACAAGGTACTAGCTTTTTTAGCTGTGGTGGATTTTGCTAGTGTTGTTGTCTACAAGGTACTAGCTTTCGTGGATTTGGTGGGTATTAAGAGTATTGTTGTTAATGTTACCATCTTTTCATGTTCTATTGCATATGCAAGTTGAATCAGGTTTAAATATTTAGGCTTTTGTTGTTGATAGTATTAATTTTTGTTGGGTTTGTTTAATTCTAAACTTGAAATGTCAACATAGTACAAGTTCCTTTATTTTATAATTGTTGGATTTTTTTTTGTTAGACATTGATTGATAATATTCAAAGGTGCAATATTGAGCAAATTTTTTTAGCAATTTATTTTTAAAAAATAATTTAACTTTGCGACGGCTATAGGCTGTCGCCTTTTTTTAGGTTGCGATGGTTACGGTCTGTCGCACTATTTTGACACATAAGCAAATCATAACTAGAGAACTATCGAAAGAAATTAAAACTAGCGTCGACCTAAGACCGTCGCCATTTGTTGCGTCTGGAAGAAGCTGTCGCGAAAAAACGACAATAATAGACCGTCGCCAAGCTCATCACAATTGGTTTAAATCCCGTCGGCTGTTGACGACGAGTATTGGCCATCGCAAAAAAATAACGTCGAGACCTATTGCATCGGTTGGTGCTTGTCGCAATTTGTAATTTGCGACAGTTTTTATCCGTCGCAGTTGTCTTGTTTTTTGGTAGTGCCTCTTGATCAAAACGAAGCATTACGCCCTCTCATTCAAAAACAAATCGAACAAGGCATTGCGCACTTTCGTTCGAAAACAAAATGAACAAGGCATTGTGCCCTCTCGTTCGAAAACAAACTGAACAAGGCATTGCGCCCTTGCCTTCGAAAACAAAATGAATAAGACATTGCGCCCTCTCATTCAAAAATAAATCGAACAAGGCATTGTTCCCTTTAGTTCGAAAATAAATTGAACAGGGCATTATCCTTCTTGATCAAAATGAGGCATCACACCCTCTCGATCAAAATGAGACATTGTCATAACTCAATGCAACCAATTGGTAGTTGAGGCTTATCTCGTTTTCATCCAAATCAAACTCATTACATTACGTTCGTTCAATTTGAATGAAAAGGGGCTATGTATATACCCATATATTCGAGCTCACATCGACATCACTTAATAAGCAATCACCACCCATTCCTTCATAATGAGCTGGGGCTTATTTTCATCGAGTTCACCTGAGCTCAAGCTTATATACAACGACTTGGTCTGACTTGTAATATAATGACCTCCCCGACAACGACGCCATTTTGATAAATAGAGGACTTTTGTGTATCCTCTGTCAAAAGATAGATTTTGTATCTTATTTTCTTTCTTGTGCCTGTAATAATTGGTTATCGATGTAAAACAAGTAACAAGTAAGGGTCGTACCCACCTCGAAGGGGGAATTCTCAGCTCCAACACAATAAAAAACAATAATTAAAGAACACCAATTGAATCAATTAATAAGATTGAGATTGATTCTACTTCCTACAGGCAATAAATAAGTACTACTATTACTTAAACTAATATAAGAATGTGGAAAGAGATGGAAAGAAGATTTTATGATGATTAGGGGGAAGAGTTGTGTAGCGACCCGACCTATATAACCACCGATATTGTCCCCACTTAGACATTGCGAACGTCCGACAGTGTGGGATTTTATTGGGCATCAGTCTGCTTCCCAGGAGGTCACCCATCCTGAGACTACTCCCACCTGAGCACGCTTAACTCCGGAGTTCTTTCGAACTCTGGAGTCAAGTGAGCCCAAAAGGCCTCAGTGATTATATATGACAGATCTATACCTATATTCCAATGTCAAGACATCCCCCTCTTACGTGTTATAGGACCCACCCCCTCGGCAAACCACCTGCCGACCCGGGGTGTTACAAGTTGCTATCCGCAAACTAAACAATGCAAAACATACATGTCATTCAATTATATTCAATCTATAGTAATTACTTAGTCACCTCTCAGCTATTCCAAATAATCACTAACACCTTTAATAATCAAGTAGTCAGCTCTCAACTATTCCACTCAATTAAAACGAGATTCTTTATACGTGTTATTTAATATATCTCATTAATTAAACCGTCACCTCTCAGCTATTCAATTCAACTAATTAAACATATTGATTTGTATTCAAGTTGTCACCTCTCAGTTATTCAACTTGATTACAAATGGAGTCCAATTAAAGAGATTAACTATAGATATATGAAAGTCACCTCTCAGCTATTCCATCACATATCTTTAATTAATCTAATACAACTATTATAAGTAGGTCTCCCTATAATAGTTGTAGCCTGGACCAAGACCTAATTCTCTTGGGCTTAAGTTGTAGCCTGGACCAAGACCTAATTCTCTTGGGCTTAAGTTGTAGCCTGGACCAAGACCTTCAGATAGACACCTCGTGGACCCAATTCGGAGTTCTGGATCATCATGTAGAGCATTTTTAAGATTGGGCTTCAAGTAAAGGCTTCAATGGATCTTTTGACTTATGGGCTTCATTATAACTTAGATTGAGCTGGGATTTGGACCTCCCATCTTGGACATAAAGTCAGGTCCACAGGACCAGTCCACGCGATGCCCTCAGCAACTCTGCGGGTACAAATAGTAATTTTTGTATTTTGTGCAAATATCACTCTTTTAATGGGTTTTTTTTTTTTTTTTTTGCTTTTGGCGGGCTTTAACACAATATTCACATTTTGGCTCATGAAACCTACACAAATGACAAGAAAGCACTAATCAATAGATATACAGTAAAACCTCTCTATAGTCATACTAGTGGGACCAAGAAAATTTATGACTATAGGGAGTTGTAACTTAATAGAGTTTAGCAGTGGTATGGTTTCAAAAAATACAGTAGTTTCAAAAAATATCGTGCATATGTATATTAGTGTTGGGAAGTGTTATTAGAGATGAAAAGTCATCTTAAAAATCTAAATAACATTTTCATTCTCTTTCATGTTTTGTCTCAATGTAAATTTTATAAAAACAATCTAACAGAACCAGTGTAATCTTCCCAATTCAAGTGATTCCTTTCCTTCTCCCTCTACCAATTCAACCATGCCACCCAAAGTTAATATAAGAACTCAAATGACAGAAAATGTCCTTGTTGAGCTGTGCAAATATAAATAACCTCATAACATGCTTGAGAAGTTAGAAATGTTTTGGCTTCAACAAGAAGGTGTTCACACTGACGAGTTATTACGTACCCGCAAGCTTAAAGACATTGTAACAACTTTAAGGATTAAATCATTCTCTCAAACAACTTTAGATAAATATTTTACTTCTTAAACTTTTAATGTACACTAATATTTATTTTTTGCAATGTGTTGCTAATTATTACTATATGGAGGCAAATTTCTATAGACGGGACCAAAAAAAATTATAACTTATTATAATATAAATATTATTCCTATTTATATCTGGTCCCAAATTGGGACCGGAATTTTTTATGACTATGTAGAGGTTATTCCTATATAGATTATATAGAGTACTACTTTAGAGAGGTTTTACTGTAATACAATAATATAAGCTAATTAAGTGTTATGCAAACAAAGTGCTATTTGGGGGATAAATATACACTTTTGAGGACTTATCCGAGCTCAATCATATTTCCAACGACTTGGCCCGCCCGACATGCAGTACAAGTCAATAAGTCATAATCTAACTTGGCCCAAGACGATGACTCATGAGCTCGTGTGGCGCTTATGTGGCAATTCCAATTAATTCTAACAATTGTACCAAATATACTCCATTATTATTTGTATGTCACCAAATCAATGTGATTTATATCACATGTGTTACAATTGTAATTCTCTATCTATATATAAAGGCACATGTAAAGGGAACTCAAGCTCTCTCTAGCTCCTCTCTTCTCATATCATATCAATAAGAAAATATTCATCTCCCTTGTAGACGTAGGTACCATTGTCGAACCACGTAAATCATATGTTCAATTTACTTATTTTATAATTATCTTGTTCTTATTTTCTATTTTATGTAATGTACTTATAGTTTTCATTGATCGAAGACTTAGACTTTAGTTTCTAATATGATCACTATTCAGTGTTTGTACACAAGTAGCTATATAGAAGAAGTCTATCAACATTTAAATTTTAACTCCTGGCTAACATTACATCCCCTTTCATTTATTAGTTGGACAACTTGGTCAGTTGGTCCTTGTATCGCCTTGCATGGAAACACAAGACGACGTGTGCATGCATGCCGCATTGCCGCTGTATATACCTATGTATTCGAGCTCCCTCGAGCTCACTTAAGCGACCACTTTGAACACAATTTATACACCTTCGACGTCAAACGAGGTGAACACCTTTTTACTCGACTTCACCTCGAGCTCACTAAAACCTTCATGATTCGAATTAGATTCTTTATTCATTCGTCATCAAACGACGTGAACACCCTTTTGCTCGAGCTCACTCGAACTGGGGCTTATCCTGCTCGACCTCACTCCGAGCTCACCCTTACTCCACACACTTATTCTCTTCAGTTACAATATATTTTCAGATCCACAATATCCGCCCATTAATTGACCACACCGTTGGGCAATTAATGAGTTATCCGTTGTCCCAATCACCTATATATATGAACTACGTGGGCTTGATTCTGGGACTTGGCCACTCTCAGATACGTAGGCAACTATCTGAACCAGATAGCTCAGCCACTTTCATAAACTCTTTTCCTCCTTTTCTATTTTCCGATCATCTTCTCCGACCTACCTAAACCCAAATTTACTTACGTTTACATTGGCGCCGACTGTTTGTGATCGAACAAAAAATTACGTTCATCATCAACAAATCAATATAATTCGAATTTCGACTCAAAATGCACTGTTGTCGGGGGCTTGAAGTACTTTTGCTTACAATTATTGGGTTTGGCAAGAACAATTGACACACAATTGTCATATGTTTTTTCAATGGTGGGAGCTCAAAGCAACGATATTGGAATTTTCATTCAGGCATAACAAACTGGGATAAGTTTTCTCCAATCCTTTTCTGCAAAATAATTTCTCTTCAAATTATATGTTACTTCTCAGGAAAATCTTAACAAGGCAATTCGTAAAACCTTCATTCTACTATGGAGGCAAATTGCAAAACTTCAGCAAATTCTACAAGACATTTTAGAAGATTTTGACTTATATGAGGCACTTCGTAAGACCTCGAATACAGGAACATTTGGGATTATCAAGTTTATCAAAACCCATACAATGGACCATTATTATTTTTGTAAATATTATTATTAGCACTCTTTGCTACTAACAATAAATATTTTTGGTGTAGCTCTCTGTATGTGCAGGTCACCCAAATACGACCTCACTATCTATGAGCTACTTTCACACATATGAGCGACATCGATCGCTTTCACTTGCTGTTTTACAAGTGAAATTCTAAATTGCGTCACTATGTCATCTATAAACCTCAAAACGAGGAACTGCCCTCTCTCGTTCAAAAAATAAGTTGAACAAGGCATTGCGCCCTTTCGTTCAAAGTTAAATGGAATCTCGAAAAAATGAACAAGGCGTCAGGACCTTTCGTTCAACGAATCTCCAAAAATTGAACAAGGCATCGGGACCTTTCGTTCAAGGAGTCTCCAAAAATTGAACAAGGCATTGCGCCCTTTCGTTCAAAGTTAAATGGAATCTCGAAAAAATGAACAAGTGCACATTTTTCACAATCTCAACTGGAGAAGATGAAGTCACTGTCAAGTGCACATTTTTCATGTTAGACGTTACAACTAAGTTCAATGCAATCTTGGATAGAAAATAGATCCACAGGGTGAAAACTGTTCCATCTACCTATCACCAAGTCATCAAATTTCCTGGCCTCAGAGGCATCATGGAACTCTGAGGTGACCAAATTGAGGCACATAGATGCCATGCAATTCTTGAGGTCATCCCACTTCCTGGCAAGTCGGGGGCCACCAAGACAACTGCGAGCTCACTTTAGCCCTTTGTCAACGAGATCTCTACCAAGATAGTTGTGAGCTCACCAAAGCCCACTATCAAATGAGATCTCCACCAAGACAACTGCGAGCTCACTTTAGCCCTTTGTCAACGAGATCTCTACCAAGATAGTTGTGAGCTTACCAAAGCCCACTGTCAAATGAGATCTCCACCAAAAAACCTACGAGCTCACATCAGCCCCATGTCAATGAGATCTCTACCAAGACAACTGTGAGCTCACTTAAGCCCTTTGTCAATGAGATCTTTACCAATACATGTGTGAGCTCACCAAAACCCACTGTCACCAAGATCTCTACCAAGATAGTTGTGAGCTCACCAAAGCCCACTGTCAAACGGGATCCACCAAGACAACTACGAGCTCACTTAATATATCTAGTTCACTCTCATCGATCTAGCTCAAGTGAGGTGAACACTATTTTTCTCTACCTCACCCGAACTCAGTGTAACACCAAAATCGAGCTCACGTGCATCATTACTTACCTTGTCGACCAAGACATTGGACAACTCAAGAAAGCTCAACACAAATCCAAAGACGAGACCAAAAGCTTCGTCCCTCGCATTATAGAGCCACCTATCTACATCAAAAGACAAGTGCAACACCAAAAGCGAGCTCACAAGAAACCCCTTACTCCAAGGCAATTCACTGCTCATTCCAATGAAACATCTTTGTTTTCATCCAAATCGAAGTCAGCTCATTCTACTTCATTTCAACTCGCCCACTTCAATATGAATGAAAAGGGGTTATGTATATACCTATGTATTCGAGCTCCCTCGAGCTCACTTAAGCGACCACTTTGAACACAATTTATACACCTTCGATGTCAAACGAGGTGAACACCTTTTTACTCAACTTCACCTCGAGCTCACTAAAACCTTCATGATCTGACTTAGATTCTTTATTCATTCGTCGTCAAACGACGTGAACACCATTTTGCTCGAGCTCACTCGAGCTGGGGCTTATCCTGCTCGACCTCACTCCGAGCTCACCCTTACTCCACACACTTATTCTCTTCAGTTACAATATATTTTCAGATCCACAATATCCACTCATTAATTGCACTTATTCTCTTCACTTACAATATATTTTCAGATCCACAATATCCGCCCATTAATTGACCACACCGTTGGGCAATTAATGAGCTATCCGTTGTCCCAATCACCTATATATATGAACTACGTGGGCTTGATTCTGGGACTTGGCCACTCTCAGATACGTATGCAACTATTTGAACCAGATAGCTCAGCCACTTTCATAAACTCTTTTCCTCCTCTTCTATTTTCCGACCTACCTAAACCCAAATTTACTTACATTTACAGCCGCCTGATTCTAAGAGTGTAAGACCATGTATACAGACATATCATAGACCTTTTCCAAGGGAAATCTTGGTCGATCAGCTAAGGGATATGTCATTGTGAGCCTCAAGTTTCATTCTAAATGCAAGAGGATTAAATTTTATCGATGTAATTTAACATCATCAATACAACACCAAATGCAATCCAAAATTTTGCTTTACTGCAATCCTGATCTAGTATTCTTTCTTCACTGATCGATAGCTTCTCATTGTTCAACAAATCAAACTAGCAACTTGAAGTTTGGATGAATCTTCAGTTAACTTCGGTATATATCTAGTATGTCTTAATTCTAAAAAGAAATTTTTCAATGTTCTATGCTTATACCAAAATGCTTTTCAATCTTGTGTTTTGGTCATGAGGTGATATATATTGGACCAAAAATTAAATTGTATTAAACAGTGAACCTAAGTACCTAACCATATTGATATTGAAGTGGTTATTAACATAGACCACATCTCACAACTTCACAGTTAACCTAAAAATATATGCCATGGATATTATAGGTATCCATCTTGTCAAAATCCCTTCAAATTATATTGCAGGTTTGTGTGAATATTATGATCATTGGCCGAGAGAATTAGTATACACTAATTATAATTGTGATTCTCATCTCCACCTCCATTCAAGTTAATACACACCACATGTTTGTATGGTCTAATGCATTGTTAGCTAATTTTCCATATTCTGTGACTTAAGTTACGACTTTTGACTAAAAATAGACAACCTACTTAATTACTTGATCAACTAGCTAGTACGTCGAACACTTCAAATTTCAAAGTGGTTCCTTATTATTAAAATCTCCTTTCGCGCAATTAACTTTGTCAAAGTATTGTGATCATTACATTGTGCGTGGGTTTGTTTGTAAAAAATGCTAGTGTACCGTGGTTGTGAAGGCAAAGTTAGCTACTATAATCTACTGGTGGAGTTGTGGGGATGGATGGATGTTCAAATAAAACTAAGACTAAGAACATTCAAATTCCTATTATCCAGCAGCTTCAATTCTTACATCGGAAGAATGATCACTCATTCAACAATTTCATTCATGTACTGTATATATATGTTCTTGATTTCAAACAAAACTCAGTCACCCACTCACCCTACTTTTCTTGTAAGGCTGATGCGCTGTGTTTTTTTTACACTAGATAGATGATCCTTACATGAAGTGATTGTCATTTTAATTAATATGCCATGATTGATGTCTATTCCAAAGACATTGAGCAATCAGACGGGCACCTTCAAATTGAATTTTCCTTCTATTCAACGCCATAATTTGATGGCTAGCATTCTATATCACCTAATTACTTGGTAACCCACCATGAACTGGTCTTCATTGAAGATATATCTCAATGAACATTTTCCAGACATATAAACTGAATATTGTTAAGTTGATAGTCAATCTTGGCCATGCCCGTGTGGGGTTTTAATGTTCAATTGGTGCAGATGTTGGTTGTGTAATGGAGATGGGTAGGATGGTAGATTTAAACACTTGAAAGGCCGGGCCGGCCGGTTTGAAAATGTTCAATGCCCCTACAAAACAAGAGTTTCTTTCATGAAAGCTGACCTCTTATGGTCTGTTATTCCGACTTTATGGGAGGGTTTGGGACCATGGGGACATTGTGTTAATTGATACTGTCAACTTGTCATGAATGACTGCTTAGATTGTGCTTGGAAGTTGCATATATTTCTTGTTAACCAAACCATTGAAAATTGAAATACTCAATAAAATATCAACTGTACATTGGTAGATGATGAAAGAACCTTCAAATTTTTCTCTTATTTCTCTCATTAATTTGTTCAACCTAAAGGTCATATATTTCAATTCTTTTATACCGAAAGGACAACTGATCAACTATATTTCTATTATAAAACACCTTCCAAGCATTTGTTTATAGAAAAGTGGCAGACATGAAATTGAAAATGAACAACTTCAATTAGCTTTAATTGTTTACTTGCAAGTCAAAAGTACTGATCATATACATAACTAAGCAATATATAATGGTCTCTAGAAGAACTTGCTTTCCAAGTTTAGCAACAAATCAACTTAAATAGTTAATAGAAATTGATAAATCAAAAAGTTGCAAAATGACCAATTTGGTTCCATTGAAAAGCCATTTAGAAGCCAATGGCCCCAACAATATATGCTGCAACCCCTTGTAAATTGGCACTTCTGGCTTCTGCGGAGTGCCTTTATGGCATGTTAAGTATTAATACTAGAATTGAACAATTCTACCTTGGAATCTTCATGTCTTTGTTTTGTTAAATAATTAAGTTGAGAAGATGGAGAAGAATATGAAGCTAGCTAGCAAGGTGGAAAATTTGACCCAAATGTTTAGGAATTTTCTTTCTTATAGGGACCCCATGACAGTTAATATTGAGTCCATCCAAGCCGGCATTTGATTTTTTAGAGTTTTCTTGATCTCTTTGGAGAAAAAGTCTAGTGTGGTGGCACTTGTTGAGATGACCAATCTCAAATTTCTTCCTTAATATGGTTGATGGTCTTTAAATAATCATGTACATTATGTTTTCATGCATGATACTGAAAGTAGAAGATTGAATTAAGAAGTTTCCACCTCTTCTTCTTTCCATACAAAAAGACTAGGATTCGTGGGTAAGTCCATTTGTTTGTTTGCATGTTTACTATGATTCGTGGACTTCAGGTCCATTCTTCGATCATTTACAAACAAAACCCAATAAATAGCTAGGTTGGTTTAGCAATTCTAAAACCCATTAAGTGAACCATTTCGATGGACATGATATGATGTTCTTCGACAATGACAAGGTGCTTCATTTGTCAATGGTGGGTTAATAAGTCAATATGTTGTTATATGTCTTGAGATGTAAGCTTTATCTCAAGAAGAAGAAGACTGTAGGGGTACTACATACTTCAGCCAATCAAAAGCAGCCACGTGGCATAGTCATCACTCCATTAGGTCGCTACGACGTCGACCTACTATCAGCTCGACCACAACGACTCGACCACATAATCAACAGCGGTCTGCTAATACGCACGTGCCATAATTCGGCGCCCAAGATACTCTCTCCAGCCGTTGCACAATTACTACAGCCGTTACACAATCGCTGGAGAACATCAATACAATCATAAATATGATGGAGAATCTGCAAGGTCCCACGATCTTCGCCTCTTCACCTCCTATATAAACAGGAACTACGATGACTTGATCTCTAGGTTCAATCCCCTCGAGCTAAGAGTACGTAGGCAATCTCAATCTTAACGAGGTGCAGCCACCCCGATCCAAAACTTCCCCTTTGGTCAAGTCTCCCAACGACCTGATCTAGTAAGTGCATTAATCTAGAAATAGGTTAATACATTTGGCGCCGACTGTAAGGAATTCGATCATATCGAAAAAATCCAAACCCCCCCACCCTTCTCAAAGTCATTCATTCAAATGGCTACTCAAGAACTTACCATCCAAGATCTGCAAGACCAAATCATCCGTCTTCAGGAAGAAAACGCACGCTTGAAGGCTGCACAAGATACCAACCCAGCACAAGTAGTAAATGGTGGACATGGAGTCATTCCTATTGATGACTCCAACCAGAAGTACCCGATCTCATCAGAGGCTCGAGAGGGCGACAACAAGTCCAAGAGCCCTTCAAAAGAGAAGACCGACGCTACCAAATAGCAACTACAGAAGGAGCCAACGAGCTCAACCAAACTTAATCTCGGAAGCACTGATCCAGGAGTACGTGTGAACCTAGGGTCAGAAGATGACCCGAGATATGTCTATGTAGGTGCAGAGTTAGAAGGAGATAAGTTGCATAACTTTGTAAATTTTCTTTCAACTAATAAAGATGTTTTTGCTTGGTCGTATATCTATATGCCTGGAATAGATCCATCAATTGCATGTCATAAACTGCGCGTCAATCCGAATTATCGACCTGTTAAGCAAAAACCAAGAAGGCTCGCTCCCAAGTTTCACGAAGTGGTCAATGAAGAAATCAATAGACTCAAACAGGTCGGATTCATCAGAGAAGTCGATACTCCAGACTGGCTAACCAACATCGTGCCAGTCTTAAAGAAAAATGGGAAAACAAGAGTCTGCATCGACTTCACAAGCTTAAACAAGGCCTGTCCTAAAGATTCATTCCCACTGCCACGAATCGATAGGTTAGTCGATCAGACATGCGGTTTCGAGCTATTGTCATTCATGGACGCATACTCAGGGTACAACCAGATCCCAATGTACGAGCCCGACCAGGAGAAGACCTCTTTTACAACAGAGCAAGGCATTTTCTGCTACAAGGTTATGTCATTTGGCTTAAGGAATGCAGGAGCGACCTATCAGAGACTGGTCACCAGAATGTTCGACGACCTGCTAGGTCGAACAATGGAAGTCTACATTGACGATATGCTAGTCAAGAGCAACCAAGAGCAGGATCATTTGTACAATCTCGATCAGGCGTTCCAAAGATTAAGACAATACAGGATGTGTCTTAATCCAGAGAAGTGTCTGTTCGGGGTCGCATCAGGAAAGTTTCTCGGCTACCTAGTCACAAAACGAGGCATCGAAGCAAATCCAGACCAGATAAGAGCACTGATTGACATGCCCAACCCGAAAACAAAGAAGCAGATCCAAAAACTCAACGGCATGGTATCAGCTCTCAATAGATTCATTTCTAGAGCATCAGATAAATGTCGACCTATGTTTCATATTCTCAAAAATGGGGCTTCATATCAGTGGACAGAAGAATGTGAGAAGGCCTTCACCGACCTCAAGGCATATTTATCTACTCCTCCAGTTCTCACAAAGCCTAATGATGGAGACATTCTCGGCGTCTACCTCGCAACGTCAGATTTTGCGATCAGCGCAGTACTCTTCAAGGAAGAAAATCAGGTCGAACGCCCAATTTACTTCACAAGCAAAGTATTGCAGCATGCCGAAATAAGGTACACACCTCTAGAGAAATTGGCATTAGCTCTCCTCTACGCTGCATGCAAATTCAGACCTTATTTCCAGGCCCACACTGTCAAAGTAATCACCGACCAGCCATTACACCATATATTAGAAAAGAAGAACAAAACAGGTCGTATGGCTCAATGGGCGGCCGAGCTGGGTGATTACACATTTGAGTTCGTCTCTCGGCAGGCCGTCAAATGACAGGTCGTTGCAGACTTCTTAGCAGACTATCCCGCAGAGGATATCAATTGGGAACCAGAACCAGAAACAAAGAAAGTCCAGGACAGTCCTCCCGACACTTGGCAACTATTTGTTGATGGTTCCCACAACTCTAATGGAAGTGGCATAGGTGCTGTGCTCATTTCTCCCGAGGGATCACAGCTCGAGAGAGCAACTCGTCTCGACTTCTCGACCTCCAACAACGAGGCCGAATACGAAGCTCTAATCCAGGGCATACAAATGGCTATCGACCTACATGCAGTTCGCCTCAAGATATGCAACCAGAGCAAAGGAACTTATAAGCAAGCTAAGTTATTTCACAATCGAACACATCCCCAGAGATGACAACAGACATGCTGATTCACTGGCATTCTTAGCATCTAAGATCGAGTCAGATCGACCGCGGGCTCTCACTATAGCAATCAGTACGCAGCCCGCACATCTGTTGAAAGAGGAAAATGTTCATCAAATCTCTGATCTACTAGCCACAACACCAGCAGACATCCAAGGAACTTGGATGGAACCTTTCATCACTTACCTTCAAACTGGTGTGCTTCCATCCAACAAAAAGGAAGCCAGTCAACTATTACATAAAGTCACTATGTATAAACTCCATGAGGGTAAGCTATTCAGAAAATCTGCAGTCGGTCTGTTGTTACGTTGCTTGATTCCCAAGCATGGGCAGATCATCTTCCAAGAAATCCATGAAGGAGAATGCGGAAACCACTCCGGAGGTCGAACATTAGCTCATAAAGCGATCTCCCAGGGATATTTCTGGCCAAGAATGAAAGAAGATGCCAAGAAATTTGTGTTGAAGTGTAAAGAATGCCAGCGTTTTGCTGATAACCAACATCAGCATCCAAACGATCTCATCAACATCACTGCGCCATGGCCATTTCACATGTGGGGGCTAGATATCATGGGCCCTTTTATCAAAGAAAAAAAATCTGAAAAGAAGTTTGTTCTAGTCGCCATTGACTACTTCACAAAATGGGTAGAAGCCGTTGCACTCGCCAACATCACTCAAGCCGATGTTCAAAGATTCATGTGGGAAAACATAATCACACGATTTGGTCTACCAAAACGAATAGTCACGGATAATGGCACTCAGTTCGTTGGCAAAAACATCAAAGCTTTCTACGAGCTATGGAAAATCGAACATTCCAGGTCAACACCTAGATATCCACAAGCCAACGGCCAAGTCGAAGCTGCAAATCGACAGATTCTGAACAACTTAAAGAAAAAGCTCGAAGATCAACACGATCAATGGCCACAACAGTTGGAAAACATCCTATGGGCTTACAGAACAACCCCTCGTACATCCACAGGGATGTCACCATTCAGTCTTTGCTATGGAGTTGAGGCCGTTATTCCCACCGAGTTAACATTTGGAACGACCAAATCCCTTCTGGTCGACACAGAGCTTAACAATCAGGTCTGGTCGTTCGGAATCGATCTCCTCGAGGAGCGACGAAACCACGCCGTTATAAAACTTGAGCAATATCAACAACGACTAAAGCGAGCTTATAACAAAGGCGTACGACCTAGATCTTTTCAGCCAGGAGAACTAGTTTTAAGGAAAATGTTCCACAACAAAAGGAAGGATATTATTGGCAAGCTCAATGCCAATTGGGAAGGCCCTTACATTATCATCAAGGTTCAAAGCAACGGTTTTTATTGTCTTCAAACACTAGAAGGAGAGATTCTTAAGAACCCATGGAATGCTTATCACTTGAAGAAGTTTTATCAATGAAATGTAAGCATCCATCTATTACATTTCAATATACAAACTCATTTTTTCCTTCATCTCAGCTCAAACATGAATGGCTCTTAAAGGTCTAATCCCTCGACCTATAAATTATCAAAACTCTAGTCCCTTTGATAATTTTAATTTTGTTAAGTTCAAACATCTGCAACTTAACTTGGTGCATTGGTCATATCATTCCCACGACCCATGTACAACCAAGCAACCATGCATACGACCTCATCCACCAGCAGATCCACCACTATGATTATTACTTATTGTTTGCAAAACCCATACAGGCAGACAACGTAACAAGAATGGTAATGCAAGGTAAATAAGTGAAGTCTCTTTTTACTTCACGAAATTCTAACCATTACAGGTACAACGATCTACAAGCAACATTAAACTAAGGCATACAAGAAGAACTGTTTCAGTCCGTCCTGTTTGCAGCCATTCATCTCGTCTACCTGCCTTCTGAACGAGCTACCAGGACTCCCTGGAAACTAGCTGATCAGAACCACTTAGCTACAACCTCATCAAAGAAATTATCAAATACTGCTGTTCATTTCGACTTCAAATAAAACAAATCAGTGTTCACACGACCTCACAACATTGGTGCTCATACGCTTACAAACTTAGAAGGTTGCTTTGAGGAATGCGTACAAAAACAAAAACAAAACAAGACTCGCACTATCACGAGGCGCATCACCAACCACCAGGCATCATTGAAGACAGAAAGGGAGAAGAAGAAGGAGATGTACTTCCCCAAAGACCGAGACGACCTCACTGCTGCATAGGCTGGTCGCTAGGTTCATCCACCTCCATCCGGCCACTTGCGACCTCAACACTAGGGCCCGTCAAGGTGTCCTGAGCTGGTACTAAAGCTTCTCCAGCACCACCTCGCGTCCCCTCTCCTTCGGGCGACCCCATCAAAGCCTTCTCCAGACTGTCGCAGTAGGCCTTCCAAGCTACGCCATTCTCATAGCATGTGCGCTCCAAGTGGTCAACAGACGACCTAGCACCAGCAAGATATCCCCTTACCTGCTCCAACATCTCCTTCAGCACCACGACCTCCGCCTCCTTGTCCCTGAACTTGCTCTCGGCAACAACAGCAACATTCTTCGCCTGCTCGAGTTTCTCGTTGAGATGCTTCAGGTCAACCTCAGCTCGAGCTCCAACCTCAGCGACCAGACGAACCTCCTAGAAGCTGGCATTAAGCTACTAGTACAAACAAGCGTTCAGACAACAATAACACAGTACAGACAAAGAAAAAGGAAGTAACAACCTCACTCACCAAAGACATTGCTGCGTTTATCTTTGAATAAGTCACCAGCAAAGTCTGAGACTTCACTGCTCGAGCATCAGCATCCAAGACGATGCCCTCATTTACAGCTCGGGCAACGCAGGGATCGTCAATTGCACTGTCGTTCTCATACACGACATGTTTTTCACCACGGCCATCCAAATAATCGAACGGCCCAGGGCGAAATTCAGACAATACCCCCTTGCCTTTCTGCAAAGGCCGAGCAGCAGTCTTCCTGGGCAACAGGGAAGGCTCAGGAGATCTCACAGACTTCGGAGGAGGAGAGACAGGCAGAGGTGGGCGTTCCACCAGCCTTAGGTTCCCAGGGAACGACCTCTTCTTTCCAACCCCAACAGGTAGTTTGGGGAGTGAGGCCGGAGGAGATACGACTCGGGGGCTCGCCACCATCTCCCCCTGGCGCAAGCCAGCACCAGATCGTTCTTTCTCCGACCTACGGGAGCCACCACTAGTTCGCTCCTTCTCATCATGCCGCGAACTGCCACTACCTCGCTCTTTTTCCTCAGGACGCGAGCTGCCACCAGATCGTCCCGCCTCTGCTTTATGTACAGACGACATAAAGGCCTTCTTCAGCAACTTCCTCCTCTCTAGTTCTTCTTCAACTGTTTTCGGACCACCCTTGGGAATAAAATGCTCCCTCAGGTGGGGTAGGAACTGTATCTTCCGACTATCAGCCAACAAACCAAAACTGTTCAGCGCAGACTGCAGGTCGTTCTTCCGCACCAAGTGGTCGTCCCTGATCGCTGCAAATAAAACATAAAGTCAGCAAGTCCAGAAGCAAGAAAATCATCTACCATCCTAAGACCAACAACCAGAAACTTACAAGCATCATTCCTAGTCACATGACGCAACTGGACACTCCCTTCAGTGATCGATCCAGTAATCAGCATGGGATCTTTCCACCATGGCTCACTACTAACCGGATAGATCAAAGGCAAACGTTCTGGCCTAACTTGCATATTATAGCCTGCAAACTCGGGCTTCGAAGAACGTTTGAAGCTAAAGTGGTCCAATACATCATTTACAGTGATGTTCCACTTATGCAACTTGTTGAGGTCATCAATTACCCTCATATTCCTCCAGAAATTACCATTCATCTGGCAAGGAGCTCGACCGATAGCATTTAACACGTCGACTACCAAACAAGATAAAGGAAGCCTCAACCCAGCTCAGAATTGGGCCAAGGTAAACACAGTGGAGAAAGGGTTTTTAGGTCGATACTCAGCAGAAAGTAAACGATCACCTAAAAACCTAATCTCCAAATACTCAATCGAGCTAAGCCCATACTGCTTCCTAAATGCAATGTGCCTATGGACATACTTCGGATTCACTACTCTACAGAGGGAACCCTCGTCCCCTTCCACCATTTCATCATCAGAGGTGTCCTCCCCATGAGAACCACTACTCTGGGGGCTTTCAAGATCCACACCACGACTAGGAGACGCAGTCTCAGAATGAGTCCTTTCAGACTCATACTCCTCACCACCACCGCCACTCAAGTTCTCATTCTGAGAGTCACTCGCTTCAGACATCTCTCTCAAGCAACAGAAAAGAAAGCAAAATAATGCAAAGAGAAGAAAGAATACAACAAAAGAACAGAAGAAACTTACCTCACGAGCTCTCAAAACTCTTCAGATCGCAAGAGAAAAGCGGCAGCAATTCAAATGAAAACGAGATAGGTAAACCCTTCTCAAGCAAGCCACAGTTTAAATACTGTAGCACATGTAATCCCAGCCATCGGTTCGAAACAGATAAACGGCCGAGATCGATCAAGGGAGCCACGTTCATTGCAGTTATTTTCCATTCAATAAATGATTCACATCCGCCGTCGGATCAATCCACGTGCCGCGCAAAGACCTAATCAAGCAAAGAGTGCGTCAGTTGCCATAACTACACAGCTAACTGCTCGAGAAAACCTCTCCACATCCCCGTAAGAGCGCCATGATTAGTACAGACAAGCCTGCATGACTGCCACGTCCGCAAATTCAAAAAGCAAACTACAAATCAGCATTGATCAGAGTTCTTAGTCTTTTCAGCCCGACTTCTACAGCCGACCTAAAAAGAGGGGGCTTATGTAGGGGTACTACATACTCCAGCCAATCAAAGCAGCCACGTGGCATAGTCATCACTCCATTAGGTCGCTACGACGTCGACCTACTATCAGCTCGACCACAACGACTCGACCACATAATCAACAGCGGTCTGCTAATACGCACGTGCCATAATTCGGCGCCCAAGATACTCTCTCCAGCCGTTGCACAATTACTAGAGCCGTTACACAATCGCTGGAGAACATCAATACAATCATAAATGTGACGGAGAATCTGCAAGGTCCCACGATCTTCGCCTCTTCACCTCCTATATAAACAGAACTACGATGGCTTGATCTCTAGGTTCAATCCCCCTCGAGCTAAGAGTACGTAGGCAATCTCAATCTCAACGAGGTGCAGCCACCCCGATCCAAAACTTTTCCTTTGGTCAAGTCTCCCAACGACCTGATCTAGTAAGTGCATTAATCTAGAAATAGGTTAATACAAAGACTAACATATGTTGTCTCTTTCTTGAAACTTGATAAGATCATCCAGCCTTTCTACTCTTTAATTAGCTACTAAGACTAATTACATATCAAACAAAATATCTAAAGTAAGATCCAACACTTCTTTGTGGTTGATCACATCATCAAGGTCCTTTTAATTACTTGAGACATTTATTTTTCCTTTAACATAAAGAAAGGTGCTTTAAGAAATGAAAAAAAAAACTATCACAGTTACAATAGAAGATCTGAAGATTTTTTTAAGAAATAAAAAATAAAAATTCGAAGATACTTTCTTGCAATGAGATTATGAGAATGAGTTTTCATGTTTTTCTTCCAAAATTACACCTGAACAGTCTTCCTTAAACAAGGACATTAATTAGTTTATGATTAATAACCTAAAGTGTAAAAGTGCATAGGCATCTTTTCTTAATCCATGGAGCCATTTAGGCTAAAAGTGTCTTGCTGCCGGCAATATCCATGTCCAATGTTGCCGGCTATTTTGTGTGTTCCAAGGTAAAAACTTTGATCAGACCGTGAAACACCAAGCATCATATCACATCCAGCCATTCAGGGGATAATGAATTGATGATGGCTAGTTTAGATTCAAACTCCAGATCAATGAATAATTTTTTCTTTGATTGCCTGTAGTGCCAAAGTGCTTATTTGCTAGGGTTATGTACCTATATGGCTACGTGTTTCTTTAATTGTCTGCCACCAACTGTATTATAAGAATCCAACACAAAGAGAACATTTTCTAGCCAAATAAGTACTCTGTAGTTTGTGTGTTCATTGTGACAACACTCCAAACAATGAATTTCCATGAAGAATTAGATTCTCTGGTGTACAAGCACCTAATTCCCAAGCAATTTAATAGTAACTGTCACCAGTGAACCATGTGAGGTGGAGTATAATATACTGATAAATGACACCTTAGCAAGCCATGGTTTAACCAAAACAAGACCTATTCACAACTTCAATTCAATGATCATATCAATAGATTTAGATCATATTTACATTGAAATGGTCCATATAAGAAGAAGATGATTGTTTACCTTGAGCACTCTATGTATGATAACACAAAACTTCACCACCAACTTCAACTACCGTTTGGTATAACCAAAATATCATATATAATTTGTTGTCACTACTCACTAGCAATTCAATTCATCAAGCCAACAATATTATAAAGGATCGAACTCAACTAATTAAATTAAAAGTATATATAAAACCTACCCCTAATAAAGTAATAATCCTTCATGTTGTCCATTTATACGCACGTGTCATCCACGTGAACGATTGAGATCTTAATATTATATTAATTCACAAACATAACATGATCCCTAATCTCCAACACCCACTCTTATTCACGAAATTTTTAATTGATACTACTATAAAGTTCTAATAACTACCTACCTTACATCATGGAGACATGGACAATAGAGTGAAGGTGGTTTGGCTCATTGCCTCATTCTTTTAACTTATAATTTTTATTAGGGTGAATATCTGAGCGTTCAAAGATAGTGCTTTTATATGATCTAGATTTGTCTAATGGTCTTATCTGTTTACATTATTGCATTATGTGTGTATAAGGTCTATTTGAGGGTGATAATTTGCCATATTCGTTGAATGATCTAGGTATTCTGTAAACAATGCTAAATGTAAATGTAGAAATTTACTTAGTGAAGAACGGATTTTAGAGTCATTTAGATTTCTTCTTGTTAGAGTGACTTTATCTACCTACGGAGACATAGAATAATAAAATATATATAAAATGACACATAATTTTACGTGGTTCGACAATGGTGCCTACGTCCACGGGAAAGATGATTGTATTATTGATATAATTGATATAAGATGGAGCTCGATATTGTAGAGAACTCAATAAAAAAAACTGAGAAAGAGATGGTGGATGAGAGTGTGGGAGATTGTGAATGTATCACCTTGTCTCCCCCCTCTAGCAATGTACAATGCTTTTATATTTATAAGCTACAAGAAAGTGTAACTCCAATTGAATTAATGCAGAAAGTAATGAGAGTATATACTTTGTAATCTTGTAATTACTTTGTAACTTGTGTAACCATTGCATTGATGAGTCATAGAGTTTGAGTTGGGCTAAGTCGGGCCAAGTCATTAAAATTGTCATGTAAATCGAACCAAGTCGGTTGAAATAGGCTTGAGGTCGTTGGAGATCGTTGCAAGTCGGACCAAGTCGGGTAAGTATATACATACACACTAAACAAACTACACAATATTATTGATGCATGTAGTCTTCTTACTGCTTATTCCCTCACTTCTAAGTTCTAACATTAAATCGGATGACCTTACAAATGGTTAGAGACTTACATGCCTCACTTATATCTTACCCGCAGTTGATTGAGGTAAGCATGCATCTACCTCAAAAATGAACAAGAAGGCTATCTCTGAAATTGAAAAGTAAAGGAATGTGATTTAGAATCTTGAACTGATGGAGTGATGGACCCTTTTAGCATAATGTGGTGGGACGTGGAAGCTGAGCTCAACCATGTGGTTGGTCTACAGTCATACACTTAATCAGTATGTGTATAGGTGTAAGTGTGTCATCATACAAGGAAAGTCCAAACTTAGAAAATATATTGTTGCAAAATAACTAACAATACGAAGGAATCGACAAATTAAACTACTGTAACAAGTCGGCTCATACAATTCACTTTCAAATAAAGAGAGATCAAACAGAGGTGGGACGAGAATATATGACTCTAACTAAAGATACTTAAAAAGATAGTGCTGAGTGTAGATGAACTGAGACTAGCTAAGCCATCTTAATAATCAAATTAGTTAGAAAAAAAAAAGACTATATACATGTATCTTGCATGCTTTGATGCTTTTCTATGAAAAGCTATATGAATGAACCCCAATTCATATAACATTAGTGCTCACAGACGTGTCATGGTACAGTATGTCAAAAACAGTTTCAAGTCATCTTTTGTACTAAACCATTATTCCATGGGCCGGCACCAAAAGATGTGAAAAGCATAGTATATTAGGTAAATGCAATCAAGTAGAGCTAAACATTACAAAAAGCCCTTAATGCTTTTAACTCAATTTCACCCATTTGGCTCCAAAGTTATTTGAGAATTTTTTGAGTCCATAGAAATGGAATAGTTGATCAAATCTTTGCAGCAAATATCAACTATATAGAATAAAGAGAGCTATACCAATGTTGTTATACTTGTCTACATTTTGTATCTTGTGCAATAGAATATCTAGATACAAAGAAATCCACCTTGCCTCCTTGGCATTCAAACTGGGGATTATTCTTGGTGAATTAAGGGACTGATCACGCGTTAACAATATAATGTGCGGTGTGTAACTGTGTATTTCATTCAAAGAGGACTGCAGGCGTGTCCAATTCTGAAAAAAAATTCATGTTAATTATACCTCTAAATCCCTGAATTCAAGTCTTTACATGAATTGAAATGTAATTAATTAGTGCAATTCATAAAGTGATTTGAGACCCTTCTTCATGACATTACTAAATTGAATTGAATATTTTATGAGATTTGGCTACAATGGTATCTTCCAGAATATAATAATCAATTTAAAACCTAATCTTTTTGGATTAATAAAATTAAAATTCATAATGAATCATCATTTATCAATAATGTGTCTTTATGTTAATAAGTTTTGTATCACCAAATTAATTTGAACAGTATCAAAACTATTGATAAAATTGGTGAACTAACATGTAAACGTTTTCAATATCATGTTCACCCACCAATGCCCAATCCAACTAATTGACCATGACTTATTTTCTTTCCAATGCACCAACTAATTCTCTCCAATTTTTCTTCTATAAAACTAATATTTTAAACTGCACCAAAACTTTGTTCCAACTTCCAAAACTTCCAATGTGCCAACACTCCCCAAAACAATGAATTAATATGGACAGTTAGATTCACTAGACCTGCAAAATCACCAACATTTAGACCAATTAAATAGTAACAATTTTTCATACAATCATGTGCATAGAGAGATTAAAATATTGTGACTTTGTTACCAAATGCAATGGTGTCAAGAGCAAATGCAGCCAACACCCAACAGATTCAAAACAAAAAAGTTGAGGGACACCTATTATACCACTTGGCAGGAATTGGTTTATAGATCCAAATATGAAATATGTAACCGGCAACAAAGATAAAGTTCTCAAAAACATTGTACTCCAGTTAAAATTTTAATTTCTTTTTATATTGAGTGAAGATAATGCTGTGGGTCTTTTGGAATTATCATAAGATCATTATTCTGTGCTCTAGAGTCAAGAAGCTGTTGTGTCCACAACCCAACTCAAATATCTTAGGAACATAAAAATAAAATATCTGGACCACCATATACACTCTTCTCACGCGTAAAATTTTTGAAATTCTTCTACTTGGAAAATTGGTTGTTTGTAATTTGGACACTTGGTTTGATATAATCTGTGTATTTATATTTATACATTTTATTTATAGGTAGGGAAGAAAAACAAATTTAAATTTATTCGAATGCAGGTATAATTTGGATTGTTAGTTGTTTCGATCAAATGCAGCTCGAAAGGGTCAGGTATACCGTATAATTGACCCAATGTAACACAAAATTCACATAGCAAACAGAATTTGAGTCATGGACTGAAGATATTACAGGTCTCCAAAATTCACATTAACGTCGATATGGAGAAGAAAAAAAAAAAAACTTTGCCAATTTCAAAATATAAGCAAAAATTTTCCAAGCAGCATGGTACCAGGAACGAAGGTTTAGAAAGAAGGAAGCTACCAAGAGTAGGATATCAAGATAGAAGACCAACATAACAGCTGTTTCATTAGGACTTTGTCTTTTGAGTTTTGAATAAGACCCTACATAGTAAAGTGTGTCATTTAAATAAGTTGTATTTATTTTAAAAAAATAAAATAATGGGGAGAAGATAAGAAAACTTTGTAATCATTGTTTTAAGCGGCAAAAGTAGCCTGGCAACTTGGCAAGGCACAACAGTTGTAGTGAAAGTAATAAAAGTACAACAACAGAAGAAGCCGTTTGCTGTTTGCTGTTTGCTGTTTGCTTTGCACCATTTTAAAGGAAAAGATCATATAGATTATCAAATCTAATCTTACATAGTATTTGTTTAGTGTAAGATAATCAACCATTATTGAAATACTATTATGACCTTGTTAAAGTGATAAACCATATTATGTCACTTTCATTATCTTTTGTTCTTTGAAAACTATATATGATTATATGTATGCTTTTTCTCCAAGAAAAAGAAGAAGAAAACAAATTATGATACCTAAAAAGCAAACTGATTAAACAAAAATTAGTTGGTTTTTTCAAATTTGAGAGGACACTTTAACTTTAAAATTTGTGATGTATTAGGGATAAGTTAGTAGTTAGTATGTTTGCTTTGATGGTGATTGGTGATGGTGTGGTGGAAGTAGAAATAACCATGCCAATTCAGCTTAGAGTGCACAATGTGGATGGGAATTTGGTCTTCATAAAACCCACACAAATTACACAAACACAACAATACCTAGCTATAAGTGCGCCAAAGACAACCACAATCACCTGTCAAGTCACAAGTGTTAACACTGGAACATACTGGAACTTACTGCCATTGCAATAAACTTATACATTGATCATAATTTCGAACCATTTGTCAAGAATTTATAATAAGAAATCCAATATATGTATCAACAAAAAATATATTTTCTAACCATATAATTAAAACAGGATTTTATTTTCTTATTTACCAGATCTTTCCCCAAAATATCAATATTGATCAGTTTATAAATAGAAACAATATTTTCAAATTTTGTATCCACAACAAAAGATCTTCTTAGTCACAACATTACCATAATTCCATAAAATTCTATAATAACAATATATAATCATCATTTACCATCTTTAAATTGACAGATTTGTATCTGTGTCCCCTTGTTACTAATTCCATCTAAACAGCAATTTATAAGAAAAAAAAGCTTCTTTCTAATTACCACCAAAAACCCAAAAAGCTGTATTTACTCATAAATCCATGGGCATTTTGGTCCCTATAGATCCACCTAAAGACCTAATTTTGTCCTGATCGACATAAAACCTGGCATAATCAGTAATTAGTTAACAAATGTAAGGCATTCTAGAACCTAAATTAATACGTGGAATAAGATTCTGGAGAGCCGCAGAATTTGATAAACTATCGCCATACAATTCGTTGTTTTCTTCAGCACATAGCTTTTTTTAACCCGTTGTATTCACTACAAAATCTAACTAACCCATGGTTAAACTAAACCATATAAGCTGGTTTGGTTAGGTTAATCTAATAACAAATACCCTTAAACTTTACATTAATTACAAATCATGCCCAAACTCTCTTCACCTATAAATGAAACGCTTGGCTCAAGCTAGGTTTGCCAATTTAGACACCCAAACGGGACTTACAAAGAAAGTCTTCTTCTTCCTTCCTTTTCTCTCTCTAAAAGATTCGTTTTAAACTTTAGTTTCTCTCTCTTCTGAAACAATGGCAACATCTTCGAGAAGGTCAAGTGGACCTGTTTTACAAACATCAAAAGGTTTTCAAAGATCAATTTCTCCTTCAGGAAGATATTCATCTGCTTCATCATCTTCATCATCATCGGGATTTGCATCATCAAGTTCATCTTTTTCATCAAGATCTACTGGTTTTTTTCAAAGATCAACATCACCAAATCGTGTTAATATGTATTCTGGTTCAGTTTCATCATCTCCATCTATTCGTTTTTCTTTAATGGATCGTTCAATTTCACCAAGTAGATCTATTTCTGCTCCACATCGTGAACAAGTTGTAAAGAAACAAAACAACAATCATCATCATCATCATTCATTATCTTCACCAACACAAAAGAAAACATGTATGTGTTCTCCAACAAATCATCCAGGTTCATTTCGATGCAGTTTTCACAAAAATTTCAATAACCATTCAGCTTCATATCCATCAAATCGATTGAATGCAAGAAGATCTGCTATGACAAATTCACTTGTTCGAATTGGTACTGTTGAAGGTGATTTAGTTAAAAGAGCTTTAGCTGCTTTGATTCGACCTTCATCACATAGTCAAAGAAGAAGAGCTGGATTTCAACCAAGGCCAAGTAGACTTTCAAACATGTCAAAAGCAACAGAGGAGAATTTATAATGGTGATTCAAAGCAAGCAACAGGTTCGTTTATTATAATTCTCTAATCTTTTCTGTTCTCTCCGAGTTTTCCCCGGCAGGAGAAACAACAACATCAACAACAACAACAACCGGTCTGAAAGCGAGGTTATTCCGATGGATTTAAAGAAGATGATGATGAAGGATCGTTGAGGACAAATTTTTTTGTTTTTTTGTTTTCTTCTCTCTGTGTATTTTTAGTCTTAGAAGAAACCCTGAAAAAATCCCCTAAAGCTGAGAAAGGAGATCTAAACCTGTCTTCCTTGTACATATACCTATCAGCCATTAATGGTAAAATGGAGGAGTTTGAGATTGAGAAATCAAGAACAGAAAAGAACAGAACAGAATAGTAGCATTTTTGACAAGAAAGGATCTAAAAAATTAACCATAAATTATAATTGGACATTTCAAGCATAATATCCACCATTCAAGAATTCATTTCATTCATCATCAAAAAGATTTGATTGTTGGGAATGTTTTTTCCCGTTATGTGTGGTTTGGTTTGGTTTGGCAGCGTGTGATCTTTGTTCATCATCATCCATTGGTTCTTCGATCGTTCTGTACCACCGATTTGATTCCGTTAAGTTTGACGATTTCCGTTAAGTGTCGTGCCGTTGTTCGTTCCGTTGGTTCGTCTGTCGTATTCGTATGCGTTGGGTTACGTTTCGTGGAGGTAAGGTTCATTTTTTTTTTTGATTTTTTTTTAATTTATTTATGAATTTTATGTTGTTTGCTTGATTTCTTGTGATTTTTTTGCAGATTATTTCGTGCCGTTTGACTAGCTGTTTGCCTGTTTCTCTGACCAGACACAACTTTTGCTGTTCGTTGGACTTTTTCTTAACTTAAACGATTCTAAGGGACTGACATAATTGAAAAAATTTACCTGAATAATCTATTAAATCTATGGACAATAATATTCCTAAATTCCTCGTAATACGAGTTGATCTATTGGACATTAATCTCAAGATTAAGTAGAGAGTTTTTTGGACGTTATGCAGTAGTATGTACTTGTGCAAATACCTCTGTTGACAATACCCCAGTTTAAATCTCTCTCGAGATATCAATTGAGATTGATGGACTTAAGATACTATTTGATGCTAACGCACGCATTGCACAATGCTCGAGGTGGGTATCAGAGATCGTGTGGACATAAAATAATGATAACCTCGAGATACGAACTAACTGATCCAACGGACTCTATTTAAACAAAGCAGTTTTGTGAATAAAATCTTCTAGTTTAGTTTATTATTGGGACCACCCGCACACTAGCAGCACAGGGAGGGACGCATTATAACGGCACACTTGTCTTGGAATCTGGCTGGGACCAGCAAACCTGGCAAGACACTCCCCCTAAACAGGTTGGGTTCAGGGTTTGCAGCTTTTGTTGTCGATTTAGTCTAGGTCAACTTGCCCGGGAGATTTAATACTATATATACATACCATGGTTTCAAAACGATCATTTTCTAGTATTTATTTCCTAAGAAAAAATGTATTTGTTTTGCCGATATATTTGGTGGCAAACTGGGCTGTTTAAAGTTTCAGAGAAACCTTGTATATTTTCAAGCCACATTCAAGTCAAATTTACCATGACAAGGATGGTATTTCAAAAGAAAATTTCCTTTTGCAATAACGCAATGAATAAATTCTGAAACCATAAGTTATGAAATTCTAGATATCTTCTTCTCTACGAAATGCATACCAAACTAACTCTGACAGAGGAAAGAAGAAAGGAATTTTCCTAATTAATTGGAAATGGAGAAGAAGTGGAAGATTGGTCACTCAACGGACCCATCTTTGTCAAGAATCAAGTTGTCACTGTAAAGACTTTCGGTTAGCATGATCTTCATAGAGTCGGTTGAAGAAAGGTCCCACAGTTGTAGGGTAAGTAAACAAGGCTGGTGCCTGGTGGGTCTTAAATTCTGTATTTTGGGAAATATTGATTGATCCATCAGTTTTAAAATGAATCAAAATAGATTGCCAGATCCTTTAGCTTAGTGTCATAAATAATTATGTACACTATGAGGCAAGTTTGCGTGACAGTTGATATGATTTTGATTTCTTGTTGCTTTGAAGGTAATGCAAACTCCATTAATTTTTCAAAATAAATAAATAATAATAATAATAAAAATCACCATCAGTGGCATGATGCCAACATGTCTTTATAATGCACACAATCTTGAGTATTTCCCATTTGCAGATGCTTCAGTATCTTCAGTTTTACATATATGAATATCAGGTGCATTTTGAGGAGTGTCAATTTGTTCCACACTCGTTAAAAGTGCCGAACAATACTCTCCCCCAGATCTTGCCACATGGCTATATCAAATAATAAAAATTTTGATTTTGATTTTTTATTTAATATTAAGTGAGATTAATTAAAAAATTAAAACACCTATGATGGGTGCCGTTAATCTTAGTGGAACCGGTTAAATTTAAAAAAATATAAAAATTAGTAGTAGGTGGAAAAATCTGATGGAGAGTGTTGTTCCACACTCTTAAACAAATTCAAATTCTATTATGAGAGCTAGCTCCCTAACCTTCGTAGAATGTTGGGGTTAGGGGGGGTGTGCCCCTCCAAAGTTGTGGGGTTTGCACTCTCACTGCCCATGCTCAGATTCATTCTGACACTGTTGTCACTTGTAGGTTGTAACAGTGATGTCTAACTTGATAGTCAGAAATAACTCATCATCAGCTGCATCTCTATCAACATCGCACATGGTGACCCTCTCTATGGCCCTATATCAATCTTCAATTTTGTGTCATACTCATACATACACCATATGCACTAAAAATTTATATATATCCAAAGTCATACCTCCACTTTTATCCGGTTTGAGACTATTTTATTGGGATTCCCCGAATATAGCAGAGGAAAGGAAATGAGTTCTAAAGATTTGTATCCATTAAGAGTGGTGTAGTGATATGGCAGTACAAGATATGGTTGGTTAAGAAGAGTCTAAGGGTGCAAATAAGACACTCTTGTGAAGGATATGAAGAGGAGACTGTGTAATATGACCCCCCCACTGCTATAGTACATGGTATGCAAAGTCATTGCCATGACCTAAACTGTGTTGCATGGACCCTATATGTTGGTAGTTCACTTAAATCCTATCAACAAATACGTATAAAAAGCCAAAACAACCCAACTGAACTTGTATTCATTCTGCCCACCTTAGTTATTGGGATAAGGTTGTAGATGAGGTCTACTATAAATGGTTCAAACCTTTATGGAGTGGATAAGGATAACTAGGCCATGGTTGCATCACAGACTTGAGACTTACAATGTTGGCAAATTTTTGTACCCACCTTGATGATAGCAAAGGTTAATACTGTAGTAGTCAGTTAAGCACTCAATAGACCTGTACTGTATACAATGGTGTACATGTTCAGTGTTCTTGATTTCAATTTGTTCCCTTGTTACAACATCACAACAGCTGTGCTACTGTTTTAAATAGTTTTGGGCATTTGGCTTTTGGGGTTTTGTTATAGCCGATTAGCCGGTGACCAACTGAGGCGCAGGCACCCCAAAGTTAGCTTGTACGAGGTAGGTCCCCTGATAACCTGATTAGGACCCAAACCAAACAAAAATTTGCAAGTTCTAATCCTTGCTTTTAACTAACAAGAAGAGTCATTTTCGATTTCATTTATTTTGTAGTTATGGGTCTAGTCATTGTTTTATTGTTTTGTCCCAGCAATCCCATTCGAAAGGACTGTGGGAGTTTTAAGTTGTTTGACCTAAATCTGATACATGAACACTGAACACTTGGACAGTAAGCTATGGAACTTTCAAACAAATGCGAATATGCTACCACACGCGTCCATGGCAGGTTAACTCGGACAGATCCAGAGTATAATGACGAAGCAATATGCATAAATGTATATGTTTTATTGTTAATAAGATAACTACAAAAAGTCTGCTTAGGCTATTAATTAGTAGTTTTTGCTGAATGTTTATGTATTATTTATACTTAGTCCACTTAACAGAAAATTAATTTAATTTTTCTCCATAGGTGTTTAAGTACGTATCAAGGACAGTCCAACCGTGCGAAAAGTTTACTATAAACAAACTAACTCAACAAAATGCATCCCTCTTGCTCTTAGTGGAGATCGTAGGTTCAAAACACAGCAACAACTGATCGTTTAAAAGAAGCTTTTGCACATAATTTAAAAGGTTAGCAGTCTTGGGGATCCTGTACGGGTTCTTGGGCTTTAATTAGTATATAACAATCTTACTAACCAAAAGAAAAAGGTTAGTAGTCATTTCCAACCTCGTAGCACAGTTCTGGTTCCAGGTAATGTAATTGAATAACTAATGATGCCCTGGATGGATATATAGGAATTTTGTCTAAGGCTGCTAAATAACTGAGAACTACACAAGGTGTAAGCATTAAGAATTGTAGTTGGATTTGATATTTGCAAGTGGAACTACTAATAAGGACAAGACATTCTGAAAGTAAACTGTTTTTAAGATAAGGATTCGTGAATAAACAAATTAAGCTATAGTACACTCAAGTTGAAGTTGAATAAAAGGAACTCTTTAAGTATTCTATGACTTATTAGTAGAAATGTTTGTATTGTGATAGTACAAGCACGACAGCTTTAAATGAATAGAGTTCCTTTCGAACTTATTAGTTTATTCTCATCTATTTGAACGATCCGTCTCAATTCAGGAATAAACCCCGATCATTTAGACTGATGGGAACTTTTGTCCTGAGGATTTTCAAGCGAAGATAACAAGTAAGTCGGTAGTATGAAATTTTAAGATAATGACAATTAACATAATACAAATTCCATTTGATAGTACGTCACTTTTAAATAAGGATGAATAAGATATTTATGTCATAAATAGTTTGGAGTCAAGTGGCTTTCCAATGATGTGAAGAATCGGAATTGATCGAGTCCCACTAGGTAGGGCTATTAGCACTTTTACAGTTGTTAATTGGGGATGATGGCATCAACACATATCAATACAATGCGGAAACACTGGCAATGATATTGACACCTTTGAAGAAGGGAAAAGAAAATCAAAGTATTCAGCTTTGTAATGGATGAGCATTTGAATTTTGAAGTGATGATGAACCTGATAAATATCTTAATTCTTGATGAGTAGGATCAACAAACACCCAAATATCTGCTATTATCTTGGTTTTCTATTCCTTTGATTCTGTCATTTATAACTTTGGGCCAAAGGTTCCAGGTAAGTGCAATGTCTCTATGGCCTAAGTGTTGGTCGGGCCCTACCTCCTGCAAACATTTTGGGCTCTGCTTAGCCATCAGCTAAGCTCTAAGTCTGCTCGGATAGTATCTTTTGGTTTTGTCAAATTAGTGGCCTTCCTGGATACAGAATGTTGTGATTTTATAGTTGTCAATTTCATGAGTTAGCATGTATTTGAAGAAACCTGACATTGCAGACTTGCAGTTGATCTCCAAGGCTATAAAAGATCACCTTCGCCACGCAGTTCAAGGACCTTTATATCCTAGCATTGACAAACAATGAGATGCTCAATGACCTTTATATACAAATATAAAATGTTCTATTTCTTCAAGTAGAAAAAACAAAATGTTATTGCTTTGGTTAGTAATATATATTGTTCAACTGTGATATAGTTAGCTTGCATGTAGTTCAAACAGATTTACCATTATGGCAGTTAAACCCAATCTTCCCCCATGTGATGAGAAACTCCTTGAAGGCTTGAGCAATGGGACAATTCTAACGACCACAACGTGTGTTCCTTTTCACAGGCTAATTCTGCATCCTTCTTATCTTCTGATATTGGCTTTGCCTGGCAAATATAGTTCAATCTTATTCCCAACAAATATTGGTGTTGCCTTCTTATGGATTTTGACGGCTTTGTTGTTTCCCACCCATAAATCTTTATATAGCAGAACGTACATTAACATTATAAAATCCTTGTACTTCTACTTCTCGAGCCTTTTCTGCTTGATAATTGTAATCTTCCCTTGTTCTGTGTCACATTATAGTAGTAAATACAGTTGTGAAGAATAAAACGAGAGATAAAAAGACAACAAATTTTAATGATAATTATAACATCTCAAGGATAGCAGAACTAAACCAGAACTTACAAGT
This sequence comes from Aquilegia eximia, assembly GCA_023053565.1. Lineage (NCBI taxonomy): Eukaryota > Viridiplantae > Streptophyta > Magnoliopsida > Ranunculales > Ranunculaceae > Aquilegia > Aquilegia eximia. Next base: position 16,512,921 of record JALIGU010000007.1, read on the forward strand.
AACACCGAAGCAAATTGTTGTGTTTAGGCAAATCAGGGTCAAATTTCCGTGAAATGGAAATAGTCTCTTGGTGTTGACGGGCCGAGATTCTTGCCAGAACCAACATTGTATGATATAACCCGCCAGATCGATTGCTATATTCCAGGAATAGTCTCTCCATACTCTACCAACCAGGAAAACACACATTAAACCATTAAATTCAAAAGAACCTACTTTCGCTGATCCGCCGAAAGACGCAACGATAGCCTAATGGATCAAATGAGAAGATCAACTTTGGCATTTTCTTCTTCCATCGGGGAGGCAGCCACAGCAGATGCAATTATGTTCTTCCAAAAGCCATTGCAAACAGTATTTAACAATGAGTGAATGTTTCATGCGCACAAGCCTTCAGAAATCATACTTTCTTTTATTTTGTCTTTTACCAAAATTTTTAGAAACCACAGAGTATCGTGAATTAGCAAGCTCGCGAGGCACAGCAACTCGTGATGACTTCAAGATTTCAACTAACTCGGGGAATATATTCTTGTTTTCTTCATTTACCAATGCTATGGCAATTCCCTCCTCACCCAATCTGGATGCCCTTCCTATTTGATGGATGTACTCCTTAATGGAATTTGGCATATCAAAGACAATAACTTGCCTCACTTTCAAGAGATCTATTCCCCTCCCTAACACTCCTGTAGCCACAATCACAGATACCTCACCCATCAAGAATTGCTTCAGGGCTTCCCGTCTCTCCTTCATAGGCTTGTCCCCATGGATCGATAGAGCTTTTATCCCTGTTTTGATAGTAATCGCTTCAGAAAGCAAATCAGCCCCAAGTCTCGAATCGACAAATACAACAACTGGCGGCTTAAAATGTTGCTGGCTCATTAATATCTCAAAGAGCTTCTGTTTCTTTTGCTTCGACTCCACCCAAATGACAATTTGCTTCACAGATTCAATTGGCGTATTTGGCTTCCCAACAGAGACATATAACAGATCTTTGGCCATTGAGCTAGCCATTTTCTCTACCTCAGGAGAGATTGTTGCAGAGTACATCAAAACCTGAGGTTGGTAAAGTGCTTGAAAAATCTGCATTACCTGATCCCGGAAACCTCTTTGAAGCATGCAGTCTACCTCATCCAAAACAAAAATGGAAACCTCATCAAGTTCTATGTCGTGTTTGGCTAAAAGGTCAATGAGCCTCCCTGGAGTTCCAACAATCAATTCCACACCCTGCTGAATGCGATATATTTGTCCAGCCATGGCATCACCACCGACCACAAGTGCAGTTTTGAAGGGCATGCCTTTTCCAAGCAGCTTAGCTTGTTCCTCAATCTGCACACAGAGCTCCCTAGTTGGTGCAAGAACCATAGCCGCAGGCTTCTGTTTTGAGGAGTTTGCATGACGAAGTCTGGTACAGAAAGAAACTACAGGAACCAGGAAGGAAGCAGTTTTACCAGAACCAGTATCAGCTGAAACAAGCAAGTTTTTTCCTGTCAATGCAGCTGGAATGGCTTGCATCTGCACAGGTGTGGGTACTTCATATCCAGCAGCCTCTAAATTCTGTTGGAGCTTTTCAGGAAGATTGCAAGAAGAGAATGATAAGATGGGTGGTGGAACAAAGTCTCCCATAACTCGGATTTCAATTTTACTCCTGAGTGATGCAATCTGGTTGCTTGTTAAACTATGAGTTCCTGATTTATCATCACCATCTCTTACATAAAAGCACTCATCAGTAACAGGTAATCTCACCACGGGCGGTAAATTTTCAGTCTTTCGGCTTTTGGCAAGTTTGTTCAGAAGAGTCTGTTTACACCCCAAGCTGCAAACATCATCATCAGTCTCATCACAAATATACTCCCCGTAGCGGCCACAAATAACACAAACTGGCTCCCCTGGTAGTGCTTCTCTCTGGTCCCAACATCTTTCCTTCACTGTGTTCATGGCATCGAACAATACAAGCTAGAATTAACATAAACTGAAAGTGCTTCTAAAATGACTGAAGACCAATGATGCTTCAGGTTAAGAGAGACATCCTTATACGAAGATCTTCCTTGAGACCAATCATTTTAAAGATATCAACCTTCTGTTGGTTGAAATGTTGAACTTTTACAAGTTCAGTCAAAGACAATATAAGAAAGTTGGGGTTAATAAAGTACAAATTACTATGTTGAACACTTTCAGTTAAATGCATCACACCTAACAGCCAAGTACCATTACGAACATTATCCTTCACTTGGTCTTTAGGCAAACACATTAATAAAGCAAATGCATGAATTTTAACATTTTTTTTATTTATTGTAGGGACATATGAGTGGTCACTTTCGTTTCATTTCTTGAGATATATGAGTTGGGTTAGACAGACCGCTAAACTCTATAGTACACCCTCACACTTCTATCTTTCTCCAAATTATATTTCGCATTTTATCCACAGACTAAATGAAGAACACAGTCTTGTCTTCCTTGTGACTAATGAGTACTAGTGCAGCTAGGTGATCTGCTGCTCTATTAGTTCCTCTAAGAAAATGTTGAATGGTAACAGTCAAGGTGCAAAGACACAAGCACTATATTTATGGTACCAGGTTGTTGTTGTTTTGTGTGTGTGGTTGGGGGTTTTTAGGTGTGTGGGCGCGGGGGTGTGGGTGTGTGCCAGTTTTCTCCTTTCAGATTCAGCTTTGCAGTTTTAAGAGAGTCCGTAGCTATAGTAACTTTGCCACACAAATTGAAAATTCAATGAATATAAGGGATTATAAATAGGGACAGACATACGTTAAAAAAAACACATTAGTGAGAAATCTAAAATTGATCACAAGGACAAAAGAAAGGATTTGTTAAGGTGGTTATTTTCACTTGATAGATCTCATTTTGTTGTACAAAATAATTTTAACAACCAACAAGAAACAACAGTCATACCCGTTGCTTCACCACCATTCGCTACATCATCCTCCATGGCTCTTGTTTACAAACTATGAATTGACTGCCCAAAAGAAAAAAAAAAATTAGAATCACAAAACAATGGAAAACTAGGACTACAATTCTGTCATTGATATAGGCATTTTAAGTCATAGAAACACCATGTTGGCTCAAGCAGTTATTTGCAATTATGCAATGAGTTTATTGTAAGTAAGAAGCAAATGTTATTAGCTTTGGAAGTCAGTCTTCAAAATTTCCTTCAGCTATATATATTCTTGTCTCAAATATTTCTCTTAAAGGCCTAACTCGACCAATATCTCTTATTGAAAGAAAAAAAAAATACAATGAGTGTGTTTGGGATTATATGACTTGTTTCACTAAAATTGAGCTAGAAAACTTTGAATCAAGCAATTAATCAAACAATAGGTATGTATTAAACGTAAATCATCAAATCTATAAACCAAAAACTCTACAAATAATCAGAATTTTAATCTTTCAGATATATATTAACAAGAAAATATATCAAACAATAGGGTATGCGGAAGAGAAAACGAACCTGTTTAGTTTTCTTTGTTGATGGGAGAGAAAGAGAGAGATGAAACAAACACAGAATGACGATTCGAGAAGAAGAAGAAGAAGAAGATTAGAAATAAATCTTAATTAAAAATAAAAGCCCAAGTGGCCTTTATGTTTATTGGGTTGGTTGGGTAGTATACACAAAAGAAGCCCAAACTCATTTTTTATTTTGGGCTGAATATTATGAAAATATAGCCCATTTGTCTGTTATCCAGCATTTCAGATAGGGGTGACAATCAGGTCAGGTCAGGTCGGGTTGGGTTCGTGTCGGGTCAAAACAATTAAACATCAGAAGATAAGATTTTATGTATAAGATATTAAAAAAAAAAATTGATTTATATTTAGTCGGGTTTTGGGTTGACCTGATGGATTTATAAATGAAACCTGAACCCTACTTGATATAAAAACAAGTCAATCGGGTCGACCTAAAATAAACCTAAAACCCCATGTGATTTTTACCCAAACCTTATCCAAACACAGGTCAGGTTTAAGTTGGTTTCAAAGGTTTAAGTCGGGTTTCGGGTCGACAGGTCAGATTGTCACCCCTAATTTCAGCTGATGAATGTAACTTGCGTGTCCCGGGTTTTGTAAAAGACCAAAAATTAAAACTAAAATTAAAATTTGTACATGTTTGGAACCTTAAAAGTGGGTATTTTTCTTATGTTGTCGCCTTGTTCGGTGAGAGTGGGAATATAATAAGTGCATAAATAATAAATAAATCTATAAGGTATGCTTGGAGTAGGTATGATGAAAGCATTCATATGTCCAAAAGACCAAAACCCTTGCATAGCGTAACAAAATGCAATTTTTTAACATTGAAGGTTGCATAGCGTGAGAAAATATATTATAATTATTTTTCCCAAAACCTGGTTGTTAAACTTGAAATCTCAAATCCCATTGGCCATCCAAAGACTTGGACTCAAATGAACTAAAAATTCTTCCTACAATACATGCACAATGCACATTTGACATTTTGTTTGTTGACATGCATTTTCAAAGAAATCTATGGGACGTATCCATGTGAACCTCTTTACCAAATAATTGTGACCCTCAACTTCTCAAGGATCATCCATGATCCATCCTATTTAAAATGGAGTATCATTTTCCGTATTAATATATCATCAAAATTCCAATATTTATGCACATCTCGGTGCACAATCAATGGTGTGTGTACCACAAGAGTGGCTCTCGGATGCCCACTTGTATTTGTATGGCATTTTTTTTTTTATAGTATGCAAATTAAAATCATAATTTCAAGAATCTGATTCATTTAAGCAAGCCAATGGATTAATGCTCATAGCATAAACATACAAGCCCATACATCAGTAGTGATCAGTTCATCACCTTGTCACGCAAAAAACAGCCGACTACATCACACTCCATTTCTATATCTACAAATCATATACCAAAATATCTACTGTATATCTAGGCTTTACTTTTATGTAGGACACTTTGATAATCACCAATGACCAAACTCAATATTTTTTCAACTACATTAAAAGCGTTCAATTCCAATCAATCAATGGTACTAAAGCAGAGTTTGAAGAACACGTGGAGATCTCTGTTTTAATAATTTGAAAGCTTTATTGACTCTTGTAGTCTTGTGTCTTGTCGATTCAATTCGTTCACAAAACTAGAACAACATTCTAGTTTCTCACATTCACAGTTCTTTGTCTTAAAAAGACGGAGAAATAGAGAGACAGACAAGACAGAGAGATCTGAAGAAGGTTTTGTGAATTTTTAGTAATGGTGGTATTGAAAGTAGGAAGTAGACCACCATGGGTAGGTCTTGGAGCAGCAGTTTGGATTCAAATAGCAGGTGGAAATGCTTACAATTTCCCACTTTATTCACATTCTTTGAAATCTGTTTTGGGTTTTAATCAACAACAACTTACTATGCTTGGTGTTGCTAATGATATTGGTGAAAATGTTGGTCTTCTTCCTGGTGTTGTTTGTAACAAATTACCACCTTGGGTTGTTCTTTTAATTGGAGCTCTTGCTTCTTTCTTGGGTTATGGTGTTCTTTGGTTAGCTATTAGTCAGACTGTTCAATCTCTACCTTATTGGCTGGTTAGTTCTTCTTCTTTATCTTTTCGCAATTTTTTGCCTACCCAATTGTCTTATTGTGATTATATATATGATTTTTGTGAAATACCCATCTGTTGATTTGATTGCTAAATTATATATCTTTTTATTTGAGTAAATTTTTGGATCTTAATTTGATTTGGGTTTAATTCTACAAGTTGATCAGATTGCTATGTGGGTTAGATCATTTCGTCGCATATCATATCTATTAAATCCCATAGCTTTTGTTAATAACAGAGATTTTTCCGAAAAAGCAACTTGATTTATTGTATTAACTGAAATCACTAAGGAAGGAGTTGAAAAGAAGCTCCATGTGTTCTAGAACAAAAAGTCTGGACTGTTTCTGTCCTGGGGAGAGAATTTATCAGAAGTTTTATCATTGTTTTTCATTTAATTATGTCTTGTTAGGTATAATATAACAGTTATGTTAAGTTCTGAAGAATACATGATCCATTAATTTAGGATCTCTTTTGCATCGGAGTTTTTCTAATGAGATTTCTAGTTGTAGTTACTTGCTTTCTGTTTGAATCTCGGGTTGTTCTTTTATAATATATGCATCCTGTCCTACTGATGGTCCTCAAACCAAATGATTAATAGTATTTAATATGGGATGACATGACATAGCTTCCCCATTGTATGAGGGAATGCCCACAAGAGGACCATGGGATTATTGAAGAGAAACACCATTCACAGACCACAATCTACTTTACCAACCAATCGAAATTATTAACTTTTTTTACAGAAGTCCTCAGAAGTGTAACATTTAGGACAAATACATGCCTTTCAAAATTCCAACGATTTGATGCTCGATAGTGTTCTGTGTTTAGCATGTTAAAATTGTATCTTGTAAGAGCATTCCCAATACAGGGTGGATTTATTCACCTCCACATAGGGGCCACGTATGCGCCACTAGGATAAATCCACCTTGCTGACTTAAAGTGAAACTCTACAAGGTGGAGAGTTCCCAAGGGAAGGTGGACTCTTTGAGATAGAAAGTGGATTTCTAAACAAATTCTTTTGAAAAAAAAAATAGAGACGGCATGCTGAGAGTCCAAAATTTTTAAAATACCTTTGAAAACTTAAAAAAATACAGACGACATGTGACATGCCGTCCGTTTCTTTTCCACAAGGTGGATTCTCCCACCTTGCAATCCACCTGTGGGTTCCCACTTCTCAAAATCCACCTTCCCTTGGGACAATATTTTTAAGAAAAAGGTGGATTTATCCACCACACCTCCCAAATGCGAGGTGGATTTATCAACCTTCACGTAGGCCCCACATATGTGCCATTAGGATAAATCCACCTTGTTGACTCAAACTCTACAAGTTGGAGAGTTCCCAAGGGAAGGTGGACTCTTTGAGATAGAAAGTGGATTTCTAAACAAATTCGGACGGCATGTGACATGCCGTCCCATATTTTTTGCCAAAAAAATAGGTAGAGTCATGTGACATGCCATCCGAGAGTCCAAAAGTTTTAAAACACCTCTAAAAACCTAAAACAAATAGTCTGTTTCTTTCCCACAAGGTGGATTCTCCCACCTTGAAATCCACTTGTGGGTTCCCACTTCTCAAAATCCACCTTCCCTTGGGACAATATTTTCAAGAAAAAGGTGGATTTATCCACCCCACCTCCCAAATGCACCTTGCATTGGGAATGTGTTGAAAGTAAGGGTATTATAGGCTTTAGGTGTGTAGTTTAGTCCCACATAGATTAGATATAAAGTCTATGTGGTTTTTCTCTCTCTATATATAGAGAGAGTTAGTTTCTTTGTAAGTTTAAACCTAATCATTATCAATATAATTCATCTTTTGTATTTCTAGTTGGTATCAAAGCCAGATTTTTTCTGCTTCCGTTGTGTGTTTCCCTGATACTGTTCACCGGAGTACTGTTCACCGGAATCACTGTTCATCAAGATTTTTTTTTTTTGGGTTTGTTTGTAAGGTTCAAGTTTGCGGTTTTTTTTATTGTTGGTGCACCACTCTTGTCCAACCCCTTTCCAGGGTTTTGTCTGCGTTGTAGTGCGGCTTGTTCAACCCTTTCTAGGGCCTTGTATGCGTTGCTGCCGTAGTGCGCCGCACTTGTCCAGCCCTTTCTAGGGCCTTGACTGTGTTGTTGATATCATGCGCCATTCTTGCCAGCCTTCTCAAGGGCCTCTTCTGCGCCGCCATCCGTCTACAGTTTTATTGTTTCAATCCAGCCCTTTCAACGGCTTTATTACTCCAAAATCAGTCTTCTCTCGTCTTGGAGTACCTCATATTTATTGGTTTTTGAAGTTATATCAGATGCTTTGTGGAAAGCAAAACCCTAGCCACCGAAACGAACATGACCCTAGCAATCACCACCACAACCTCCGACACATTTCTTGGCTGAGCAGCTGGTAATCCCTGCTCCTTTATTGTCTCTGCAGCTTAACATCCCTGCAGACGGTTCTTCTCGCAGATGGTCATCCCTGCTCCTTTATTGTCTCTGCAGCTGGACATCCCTGCAGACGATTCTTCTCGCAGCTGGTCATCCCTGCCATTGAACATCTTTTCTAGTGTCGTTCACAAGATATTTTATGGGGGATGTGAGAGAACTTTTTTTTGTTTTTCAAGCTGAAATTCAGAGTCTGAATGTTCAGCTTGAGGGGGTGTAACACCCATGCGTTGGTGTTAGTCCCACATTGCCAAGGAAGTGGTTGTATTGGTAGTATATAGAGCTTATCCATACTCTAACTAATGTCAAGGCCTTTTAGGGTAAACCACATGGGTGGGCCCTGATCCAAAACCCTCTACTGCTGGATATCCGCAGTGACTAAAGGGAGACAATATTGGCATTAGCGAGCGGTATGGTGCTCGACACACCGGGATGAGCGAGGACGAAATCCTGGGGCGTTACAGGGGGAGTGTTGGAAGTAAGGGTATTATAGGCTTTAGGTGTGTAGTTTATATCTAATCTATGTGAGACTAAACTACACACCTAAAGCTTATAATACCCTTACTTCCAACAGAATGCTCTAAGGGTAACATCTTGAACCCTGAGACCCTGATGTTGTTTTTGTCCGTATGTGTGGTTTTGTCCACTGTTCTTTTCTCGGGCCGTCCTTTATTTGGTTTTTCATTAGGTAACTTGATTAATTACTAATATGGTTGGCTATAATGCATTTACAGAGTAAAAGACCGTTGTTTTCAATCGTTAGAAAATTAATATTTGCAAGAATTAAGGTCTTCTAAGGTAATAGGGGGTTCCAGAAATTCAATTTCAGTGGACAGCTTGTAACATCTATAGAGCTTTCCATTTGCCCATGACTTGTTCAAGCGGGTCAGACCTGTAACACAAGGACACCCTTCCCTTTCATGTCTTGGTCCCTTACCATATTCTGTGTCACTGGTACTTTTATTTGGGATGTTTGATGGCCTTGTAGTATTTTGTTAACTTTAATGCACTGTAATTGTGTTTATGCTTGGCAGTTATGGATTGCCCTTGCTATTGGTACAAATAGCAGTGCATGGCTGGGTACTTCTGTACTTGTAACAAACATGAGGAATTTTCCCATTAGTAGAGGCACTGTTGCTGGCATTCTTAAAGGCTATGTTGGGCTCAGTGCTGCAGTATACACAGTGATCTACTCTTCTGTGCTTCAAGGTTCCTCTGCAAAGCTCTTGCTGTTTCTCACAGTGGGCATTCCTGTTCTGTGTGTGGCACTTATGTATTTTGTTAGGCCTTGCACGCCAGCTTCTGGAGCCGAGTCTACAGAACATAGCCATTTCGTATTCACTCAAGTTAGCAGCATTATTCTTGGCATCTATCTTCTTACAACTACGGTGTTAAATGACTCCCTCTCTTTAAGTCCTCCAATCTCTTATACGCTTGTTGCTATAATGGTGATCCTTCTCATGGCTCCACTTGCCATTCCTGTGAAAATGACATTGTTCCCAAGCAATCAGAGGAAGTCCGACAAACTTGGCCACTCAAATGGTTCTACAAATCAACTGAGTTCTGGTGAAGCCAATGCAGACAACATGGAACCATTGCTTACTCCATCTTCCTCGACAACACAACTTGGTCTAGAGAGTGACGATGGTTCAGATATAGATATGCTTCTGGCTGAGGGGGAAGGAGCAGTGAAAAAGAAGAGGCGGCCAAAAAGGGGGGAGGATTTCACATTTCGTGAAGCCTTAGTAAAGGCTGATTTCTGGCTTCTATTCTTGGTGTATTTTTTTGGGGTCGGTTCAGGTGTAACTGTTCTAAATAATCTGGCACAGATTGGGATTGCAGTAGGTTCAAATAATACAACAATACTGTTGACCATCTTCAGCTTTTGCAACTTTTTGGGCCGTCTTGGTGGGGGTGTTGTATCTGAACATTTTGTCAGGTTGGTTCTGTCTCTTCTACATCAATTCCTTACAACAAGGTTCCACAACCTTAAATGTGTTGACATTTGTATATTTTGTGCAATGTTTCATGTAAGCTAGCTTCATTCTGATTTGATAGGAGATTTTGTACCCACAGGTCTAAAACGCTCCCCCGCACTATTTGGATGACATGCACACAGCTTATCATGGTCTTAACTTACCTCCTGTTTGCCTCAGCTCTTAAAGGAACCCTATATGCTGCCACTTCTTTACTTGGGATCTGCTATGGTGTTCAATTCTCTGTAATGGTCCCAACTGCATCAGAGCTCTTCGGTTTGAAGCATTTTGGTGTAATTTACAATTTCATGTTGCTAGGAAATCCTCTAGGTGCACTTATCTTCTCAGGTGGGCTTGCGGGGTATGTATATGATACAGAGGTAGCGAAGCAGCAAGGACATAATCTGCTTAGCTCAAGTGTCTCCTGCTTGGGTCCCAATTGCTTTAGGCTCACATTCCTGGTTTTAGCGGGTGTATGCTGCTTAGGATCTCTTCTGAGTGTAATTCTGACCATGAGATTAAAACCTGTCTACCAAATGCTTTATTCTGGGGGTTCATTTCGGCTGCCACCTCAAAATACAAGTCATTAAAACAGACCTGATTAGTTGGCTGGAATTTATTAAATATGAGTACAATTTCAACCTTCTTAACTTTGGTGGGTTCTACTTTTCATTTAGCAGAAGTATGGTGGAAAACTGGGCTTCCTTTCTCATGCAATAGATTTTGTTGAGCGGCATTTTCATTGCAGTCCTTTTCTGTACGCTTTTGTATTGTGATACATGTTGAAGTACTGGAAGTGAAATGCGGTTTTGGAGTAAGTTATGTTGTTGAAAGATGCAAGCAGATGGAAGTCAGATGCTATAGGCTACAACTTCTCTTTGGAGACATTTATTGATAGTAACTAAAATTATCATAGTCCATTCAGATAATTTATCTGTAAGATGTGTTTGATTCTGGATGATATGTTGTGGATGCTCGTGATGTGTTTAACTTGGTTGATTAAGTTGAGTTATAAAAATCAGATCCTTCTATGTTTCCGTACATGCACATCAGACCAACTTCTTGATATTTTAGATCCTTCTCTTGATGAACTGATCCCCATAACCACTGTTAGCATGATATTAAATTTTAGTAATAATAAAATATAATTATTCATTTGGACTAAAATGATTTTTCAATATATTCAAGGCTAATATAAAGTTATAAACATAGGAAATAATAAAAGGATTCACTAGAAGCAATTTGGTTACATTTACTAAATTCATCTTAAACACGTAATTTGAAAAAAAAAATTATATTCAATTTCCTTCAATATTTCACTATTCCAGTATTCCTAGCTTACCAAGTCTAAACTGGTTGTCTTGTTTCGTTTGAAAAATATTTATATTCAATTTCTTTGAAACATATTTATATTCAATTTCCTTCAATGTTTGAAATATCACTATTCCTACGTTACCAAGCCTAAAACCCGAAAAATTAACTGTGACATTATTATATTCGTTTCAATGGCATAACATATAGTAAATCTACAGTGTATGAGAAGGTGAAACTTTAAGATGAAAGTGGCCCTCATATGGTATATTTATATTTCCTACTCATGCCATCTAGTTGCATCATTGAAAAGGTGTGACTTGGGTAGTCACATAGATATCACAGGCTCTGTCATCACAGAGAGTCAGAGAGATCATACGAATGTGTTGAATTAAATTCTTATACAAACCATGAAAACAGATGATAAAACCATAGCTAATAGAGCTCAAGAGAACAGATGATAAAACCAGGAACTGAAGAAATGATGTAGGCTTGCTATAGGTATCTGACATGATTCTCTCTGCTGGTCAGCCTGTAGATGATATCATACAGGGTCATGAGTAAATTGTAGCGATATTTCTTAGATTCATGCAAGATGTTGTAGTAGACTACAGATTAAATGATCCCTCGTCCCTCCATCCCGCTTTGATAGGCTGGTTTTATGGTCAGGTTCTCTTATTATATAGAGTATAAATGAAACTCTGATTTTTTCCCTTTTCTTAAGGGACAAGGATTGTCATGGTTTCAGAACATTTTATTTTGAAAACATGTACACTAAGGTAGGTAGGCTGAGAATGGACCCTCTGGTTGCTAGAAACTACTGAATCAAATTAAAACACTAGAATGACAGAAGATTAAATGCAATGAAGATATAATACTTGGATACAAAACATACTAATAGTTTATGGCTAGATCAAGAAAAAACAGCCAAAGAATCTGCAAAGAAAGATGCAAAAGCATCCATTTCGATCTTGTTGCGAACCAACCCAATTTCAAGCCCTCCTCCTACATTTGGGCATTCACTAATAGTCATGGATTCGCCACTAACAAACTCAACCTTCTTTGGCTTCCCCCATCCATAATCTGTCTCATAAACACCAAATTTTGGTGAACTAGAAATTGCGACACAATGATTTCGTGGCAAGGAAATATAGAAAGACAGATCCTTTTCTTTGGTATCATCATTTATGTCCATTTCTCTAATTTTCTTTGAAATCAGCTTCGCTGCGCAAGCAATACCATCTTCCCCAATTACATCACTTCTCTTAGCAGTTACAGCTGCAGAATCAAGGCAGTTACCAAAATATGTTACTGGCAAAGGCGGTTTCAGACGTGCCCTGGCATCAGCTGGGAGGAGAAGATACTCTATGACTTCATCATTAACATCAGGTCCACCTAGTGTTAATTTTCGTGCTTTGATCATACAAACCCATACATAAGCACATGTTACCACCAGTGATGATAAATGCAGTAATTCTTTTTCCTTCGACAAGATCCATTGTTTGAGTTTTTCAATATCCGAGCTAACCAACACAAATGTAGCTCGGACCTTGTCGACTGGAACTGTATGGTGATCATCTCTTTTATTTATAATGTCGTGCAATGTATCTCTGGTTACACCACGTTTCTCCATCACATTAAAATTTGAACTGATCTTTTTCATCTTTAGATGCTTAACAGTGGACCTATCATAGGTTGGAAGTGAATCTATTAGCAAGGAGATATCACCTTCCATTCGACAAATAGTAGCCCATGATTTAATGAAATGAGTATATGATCTGCCATCTGCAACTACATGCTTAATGGAAAAACCAATACAAATGCCTTTGTTTGGAAACAAAGTTACCTGTAAAGCTAATAGAGGAACAACCTTTTCACTCGTTGTACATTTAAACGTCGGAATTAGAGGATAAAAAGCACTGGCATCTCGCTGCTGATTACCAGATAATAAACAAAAATCGTAATCAGATTCAGCTAAAGTTAACGTGACTGCATCACCATCCTTGTAAAGAAATTCAGGTATAGTAGATTCTTGAGGCCATGTCAGGTTACCAGCAAGAGGGTAGAAGTGTTGAAGAGTAATGGAAAGTGAGTGTTTAATTTTTGGAAGGATGGTATCCATGAAATGTGCCTTAGAGTGGTGGAGTTCATAGAAGAAGAGACGTTGGACAGGAGGCAACATAAGGAAGCTCAGATCAAAACAGGTGGGAGGCAGAGATGTAGTAGGGACGGAACCTAATGGTGGAGAAATTTGGCATTCTTCAACGACATTCACGATATGCTGAGGAAACTCCATGCGGTTATCTCGCTTAATTTCTAGTTTTCTACTAGCTAGGTGATAATTTATCTGGATTCCATAAACAGTTTGGTTTTATATATAGTGTGGTAAGTGCGTAGTTCCCTTTCTTGGTGGTTGATTGGTTTGGTACAGTACACCACATATTCCAGATGAATGAGGGTTAAGTATAGCACCTGCTATCCTCCATTCAGGGTTGACAAGAAATCTGGAATTGGACTGAAAACAGGGTGGTTGGGCAGGATAGATCCATATCCCATGTTGGACCACTGGTCACTTTCTAGAAGTCTAGCTACCAAGTAATTTAACAGAGCAGAAAGACAAAAACAAGGCACTGTAGTTAGCCTACTTACAATGATTTTCTTTAATATAGATAACTAGTTTTTATAATCAGCAGGATATAGAGAAGTCTACAAGAAAATGTAAATGTATTAAATTAAAAATTTAGCACCTTGGGTCGTAAATAAAAATGACAAAATCTTATTTTTTAAGCAAGATTATTAATTATCGCATATTAGTTTACCGCGTTTAACTTTATAGTGCTGAGTGAATAAGGTTAGACATGGTTAAGGTCTGGGTAAAAGAAGTTTTCGTAATAGCTAGTTTCCTAGTGTGTGTGAGCCAACTTAAGCCATCACCTTCTACTGTGACCTTTATTAAGTAAGAAACAAAGGTATCAGTACCATTCAATTAGTTTACACCAGGTATTTTTGTTTGATGATCCATACATTAGATTAGATCCCACTGTAGCCATGACACCATTTGCATGTGTATACCGATCACCTTTTCGAGTAATTTTGAGCTGAATCCCAGGATTGAAATATGTTTTGTGTTTTGTGTGTGTCGCTAATGGTATAGGCATTTTTAGCTTGTTTTAATGATGTCTTGAGGTCTTCTACTAAACAAAATGACAACAAAATCTGGTTAAACATCATACATTAGCCATATAGTTGGAGTTTTCACCATCAGGTTCATCGGTTAAGAGTATGGTTTTCTATCAGTTTCATTACTTTGCTTTTGATTAAACACATGTTTTCGAATATGTTCATCTGACCAACACTTAAATTCATGTTTTTGTCAATTAATATGCATTTCGTCTAGTATAGGACATAGAGATCAACAGATATTAATGTATGTAGGCTGGGAGTAGACACTCTGGTTGATAATGGCAATGCCAAATCTTAGGAAAGTACTGAAACAAACACTTGAGTGAAGCAAACAGTTATAAGCAAACACTCTGGTTTATTACTATGAAGAACAATACTTGGACATAACAAATACATAGTTATAGGCTTATAGCCAGAAGATCAAGAAAGAGACGCCAGAGTATTCGCAAAGAGAGAAGAAAAAGAATCCATTTCAATCTTGTTGCGAACCACCCCAATTTCAAGACCCCCTTCGACACTCGGGCATTCACTAAGAGAGACGGATTCCCCACTAACAAACTCAACCTTCTTTGGCTTACCCCATCCATAATCTGTCTCATAAACAGCAAATCTTGGTGAACTAGAAACTGCGGAAAAATGTTCTCGGGGCAAGGAAATATAGAAAGACAGACTTTTTTCTTGTGTTTCATCATTTATGTCCATCTTTTTAATTGCCTTTGAAATTAACTCAGCTGCAAAAGCAATACCATCTTCCCCAATTAACTCACTTCTCTTACACGTTGCAACAGCAGAATCAAGGCAGTTACCAAAATAGGTTATTGGCAAAGGCGGTTTCAGACGTGCCCTGGCATCAGCTGGAACGAGAAAGTACTCTGTGGCTTCATCATTCGCACTCACATCAGTTTCGCCTGATGCTGATCTTCTCGCTTTGATCAAACAAACCCATACATAAGCACATGTTACCACCAGTGATGATAAATGTAATATTTCTCTTTCCTTCGACAAGACCCATTGTTTGAGTTTTGTCACATCTGAGCTCAACATTACAAATGTGGCTCGGACTTTGCCAACTGGGACTGTATTGTGAGCATCTCTTTTGTTTATAATTTGGTGGAATGTGTCTCTGGTTACACCAAGTTTCTCCATCAAAATAATATTTGTAGTGATTCTTTTTGGCTTTACGTGCTTAACGGTGGACCTATCATGAGATGGAAGAATCAACGAGGTATCACCTTCAAGTCTACAGATGGAAGACCATGACTTGATGAAATGAGTAGTTGTTCTGCCATCTGCAACCACATGCTTAATTGCAACACCAATACAAATTCCTTTGTTTGGAAAAAAGGTTACTTGCAAAGCCAATAGAGGAACAACGCCTTCACTGGAAGTTGCACTAAATTTCGGGATTAAAGGAACAAACATACTGGCATCTCGCTGTTGGTTACTACTTAATAGATCAAAGTCGTAAGTGGATTCGGCTAAAGTTAATGAAACCCCGTCTCCATCCTTGTAAAAGAATTCAGGTATAGTAGATTCTTGAGTCCATATCATATTTCCAGCAAGAGGGAAGAAGTGTTGAAGAGTGAGGGAAAGTGAGTGTTTGATATTTGGAAAGATGGTATCCATGAAGTGGGCCTTAGATTGGTGGAATTCATAGAAGAAGAGACGTTGAACAGGAGGCAACATCAATAAGTTTAGATCGAAAGCGGTGAAGGGCAGAGTTGTACAGGGGACTGAACCTAATGGTGGAGAAATTTTGCATTCTTCAACTACATCCACCATATGCTGAGGAAACTCCATTTGGAAAGAAGTTGCTTAACTTCTAGGTGATAAATTGTCTGGTCCACTTATTTCTATTTCCCTATTGTTTGGTTTTATAGTGTGGAATGTGTAAGTAGTAATGTTTGGTTGGTAAAGTAAACCACATGTTTGTGTTTGGTGACAGTGGCAGATGAATGGGGGTTGAGCATTGCACATGCTAACCCCTTAGGCTTGAGAAGAAATGGTAAGTGCGTAGCAATTTGTTGGTCAGTACTATGACTATCCAATATCCATCACAATCTGGAAGTGGAGTGAAAAGTGAATACTTTTGGGATCTGGACTGAGACAAAACTGTCATAGTTGGGCAGGACCCTTGTTGGCTTCAGCCAGCCTCTGCCCACACCTTCGTCACTCCAGTACTCTGGTGGTTGGCTTTAACCTGCTGTCGCTCATCAGTGTTGTCAAACTCCACATAAAAACATTTGGTAGCAATGTAGCACCTTCTATATCAATCCCCCTAAAGATTGTTGATGATTAAGTATTTCTCGTAAGCAAGTCGGCTGATTTGATCTCTTAATTTTGGGAAGAAACATACACCAGTTTATAACTGAACAAATAGCTATTTTGGTCCCCTAACTTTGCCGAAATTTTCAGTTGAGTCCCCAAAGTTTATATTGGTCAATTTGGTCTCAAATCTTTCGAAACGTTTGCAAAATGGTCATCCGTTATGTTTTTTTTTTTTTAATGAATTCTTATATGTTATTGTAAAGATCTTTATGATGTTATTTTGGTCAGGCTTCTATAAAAAATTGAAAGTATGTACAACTGAACCTGAAGACTAAGCATTTAACAGAGTTGCCCATTCACAAGTGCTAAAAAATGTGCAAAAATAACTTCAAAATGCACATAAATTACACTGGACAACTCTGTTAAATGCTTGAAAACGGGCAGACAATTTTGCAAACGTTTTGAAAGATTTGGGACCAAATTAAGCAGTTTAAACTTAGAGGACACAACTGAAAATTTGAGCAAAGTTAGAGGACCGAAATAGCTAATTCATCATCGTTTATAACTTGTACTAGTACATAACAAAAGCAATGTTTACTTGGGTAATTAATTGAACAAATCCTAAATAACTAACAAAAGCAAAGAATTGTCAAAATAAATCAACCTTATAATTTCATGAAACATCACTTACAGTCATGATCTGTGGAGCTAACATATCTGGACCACCCTAAGTTCTTCCAAGCCCTATGTTTTTCGACAATATTACATATGCATCCAGTTACATCACACTGAATTATCCAGTCTAACAGTGAGGTCTATTAAGACACCAATGGTACTAGATCTACACTATCAGGTAAACAACCACAGACCACAGTCCTTCTCAAGAATTTTGTGTAGTATTGAAATAACATGCATGTTTCATTTTCTTTGCTTTACAAAAAATCTTAGCATTTCCTTTGTTTCAAACCAAATCAAATCATGAACTACTGCTCTAATAAAAGAACTACTCATAGCTTCTTGAGATTGTTTCTTTTTAACTGTTTGGTGATTCAACTCGGTATAATTTAGGGTTTCAGATGATTTCATTTAATTATCAGAACTCAGAAGAATTACAAACCCTAGGTGCAGAAATTAAGCTGAGTTCTTATAATTAAATGAAATCATCTGAAACCCTAAATTCTACTGAGTTGAATCACCAAACAGTTAAAAAAAAGCAGAAATTAAGCTGTTTGATAACTGAAAGTCTGAAACAGATTTAACGGTTTTTTTGCCCAGTAATAAATTGGGCCCGTAATTAATAAATTGGGCCCTAGTATAAAGTTCTTATAGGGCCTCATTAGGCCCGAATTTGCATTTTCCCTTCACTTCTTCCTGAACTGCTTTAATTTTGCTGTTCTTTAGTTCCTAATTCCTATAGTTCTTACTCAACGTCAACAACAGCAATGAGCAATCATTTGTTATGTTCTTTTCTTTTGCCCCCTTAATCAAAAGCAAATGTTATGTACCAAGTTGACCAGACCCTACACTTTGTGCGCGCCCGAAAAGAATGAAAAATATAAATAAAAGGGGTTAAACTACAAACTAAAATGATGGAGTCTGTAGAGGTACTACATACAACATACATGTGGCACCATCTCTACCGTCAATCATGGTGCCACATGTCAACATCTAATGGGCTCTCTCTTGATGACACAAGTTACAAAGTTAAGCCTTATTATTACAAAGATATTTTCCCCATTATTACCCTATTAATTGCTAAGAATGGAGTTACATTGTAGCCTATAAATATAAAGGCAAACTACTCATCTTCTCATGGTCTCATTGTGAATCATACATAAGACCTCAACACTCTCTTATGAGACCTCACCTCTCAGGTCTCATCTCTCTCTTGAGCTATCTCCATTATCGAGCTCCCATTTTGTATCACCACTACTATAATAAAGTTCATTCTCTCTCTCCGTGGATGTAGGCACAATTGTCGAACCACGTATACAATGGTGTTCACGTCTCTACTTTATTATTGTTCATATCATACACATCATCATCTTTCATTAATGTATTGACCAACCTCACAAAAATGGTCAATACATTTGGCGCCGACTACAGGGACTTGGGATTTTCTCAAGCGAATTCCACCCACCAACCCCACCGAACACCATTGTTCTAAGGTTCTCAGATGGTGATTTTCAAGAAATTAATTGAATTTGAAAAGATAGAATTGCAACTCACAGTTGGGGGCTTGGAGCAAATTGTTTACACAATTACTGGACTCGACATAAGCAAGGCTCAGGTCTCTCATCGTGACCTCGACAGGTCTACCAACGACCTCTCAGGTCTCGTCGCGACCTCACCAGATCCTTCATACCAGGTCTTCATCCCAGGTCCTTCATACCAGGTCCTTCATGCCAGGTCCTTCATACCAGGTCCTTCATACCAGGTCCTTCATCGCGACCTCACCAGGTCTATCAACGACCTCTTCAAATTACAGGTCTTTCAACGACCTCAAGAATATTTATGCCATACAGGGGGCTATTCTCACTTTATCTAATGAAATTAACTTATTATTAGCACAATTAGCTATTAATGATATTTTTTGTAGCTCTCTCTATGTGTAGGTCACATGAACACGACCTCACTCCCCATGAGCTATTTTTGCACAAATGTGCCACATTGCTTTCACTGAACTCTTTACAAGTGAAATGATTGATATACAATACGGCCACCCTCATTGATTAGTGAGTCACTCGTATGCGGGACAACCTCAAACACAATTCTCTAGCCACACGCCTGGTCGAACGCATTCACTCTCAACGCAATGCAGACCCACAAAGGCCACATGCCCGAGAATTGTCAAACAGGTCTCCACGCTGCGACCATTCACTAGATCGGGCACCAAAAGGTTCCAAGTAACTCTCAAAACACTTGGTCAACCAATGCTCTTTCTCAAACGAGCTACATGTGCACTCCAAAGTGCCACATCTATCGGAATGCCCAATCACAAGGCGACAAAGATAGTACATACAAAACTCATAAGGAAGACATACAGTTCAGTGTAAGTCTCTTACTAAATTTTATAATATTTCACATGCTAACATTATCAACAAGTATCAGGTCTATGCAACTCGACCACAAAAAGACAACCACCCATGTATGCAAGAAGACCCACTTCAGTACGACCTGCTTGCAGCTGTCCATCTCGTCTACATGCCTTCTGAACGAGCTACCAGGTCTCCCTGGAACTAACTAGCTCGCTATACACAAATTCATGATCGAGTTTCCATTACTACAAGGGACCTTCATCGCGTCCTGCAAATCTCAATGATCAAGCTCATCAAAATTTGGGGCGGATCGACTTCGTTAAAGAACCCAATATTTCATTCATCTTGGGGGCTGGATCGGTTCGATTACTTCTTTTCAGCCCGAATTCCGTTCAACCTAAAAAGAGGGGGCTTATGTAGGGGTACTACATACAACATACATGTGGCACCATCTCTACCGTCCATCATGGTGCCACATGTCAACATCTAATGGGCTCTCTCTTGATGGCACAAGTTACAAAGTTAAGCCTTATTATTACAAAGATATTTTCCCCATTATTACCCTATTAATTGCTAAAAATGGAGTTACATTGTAGCCTATAAATATAAAGGCAAACTACTCATCTTCTCATGGTCTCATTGTGAATCATACACAAGACATCAACACTCTCTTATGAGACCTCACCTCTCAGGTCTCATCTCTCTCTTGAGCTCTCTCCATTATCGAGCTCTCATTTTGTATCACCACTACTATAATAAAGTTCATTCTCTCTCTCCGTGGATGTAGGCACAATTGCCGAACCACATATACAATGGTGTTCACGTCTCTACTTTATTATTGTTCATATCATACACATCATCATCTTTCATTAATGTATTGACCAACCTCACAAAAATGGTCAATACAGAGTCCTTCCCAAATTGTATTAGATCTTTGAACCCTCAATAATAGTCCATATGATTGCAGTATAACTCTGTAAGAGAATAGTTCTATGGAGCCTCTTTAAAAGCAGTGAATGTTAATGAAATATGGTACCTAGCCAGGAAATGTATGGACTTCCTTATGGGAATATTGTCATATTGATACCAACCTTAAGTCCTTAACGTACATGTTCATTTACTGGAGTCTGGAGACAGCAGATTATATTTATCTCTATTTGGTTGGTAAGATTGAAGAAAAAATAAAAACATAGAACGTTGAAGTTATATTAATATTTGTTAATTATATGTCTTTCAGTGGTAGAGGAGGCAGGTAAAACAACCAAAAGATCATGACAATGTTTAGACCTCTTCCATCCAAGAAAATAATTCATTTTAATTCTTAATGTATAAAATCCCATGAAGTAATATATAAACAAAATATCAAAGTTTAATTAGCAATCAAATATTATCATTAAAATCAACTTTGTGACTTAGAACAAATCCATAGTAAATTAGTTTACAATACATATACCTGTAATCTATTCATACAATACACTCGTTTCAAATGACTAATCTAGCCTAAAACCATTGGTGCTTCTTTCCCACCAATTTGACAAAGAAAACCACAAAAACAAATAAGTGAACAACACATTAAAGATAGCACACACCATGGTACTAAAGTGGGGTTCTTTGATGACCCACCCTGAAAAAGAAAGAACAAAGTCTTCTAAAACACACCACGAAACACTACCACTCTCTTGGTGGAAGAACCAAAAAGACATCTCTCACCATATAGTAAAAATAAAAAAAAAAGTAAGGAAAAAATGATGAAAATTTCACTAAGTAGGTTTCAAGTTCTGAAACATTGCATCCCACCTTATCTCTTCAACCACTACTGTACTCGACCAATATCCATCATCGTCATCATCATCATCACTGAGCTTTTCCTTATTATATTGATGATCATAAACTGTTGGGCTTGTTCCATAACTAATTGCAGGATGTTCTGAAACCTTTGAACTTCCATTTGTTAGCATCAATCTCCCTGGTTTAAGCATCCCCAACTTCTTATTATTCCTCTTCAATAGAGCCCCTTTCCATCGCGATCCATAACTAGGCCTTGACACAACAACAAGAGCAGACTCCTCGCGACGAATCCATCTACTAATATACCTTGATAGACACCTTTTACTCTTTTTTACTGCAGAAAGAAGCCGAGTTATAGGACGTGAATTCCCTCCCTTTTCTTTCTTAGCAAGCTTGAGTATCTCTAGCCTATGTTTGGCTATTGAAATGCCCATGCTTTGTAAGAATTCATGGTTGAAGTAAGCAATATCCTCTTCTTCAAGCTCGTTATGAGCGAAAGCTACACCGTACTCATATATAAGTGATGGTTCAAGACCGGTTTTCGATAGCCAAGAGAACCAATCCATAGCTAGCTCTAGCTAATTTGATTATGTGAATGAACTTGTGTCTAAGGTCAGTGTGAGAGTGTGACGGTTTAAGATATATAAAGAGGAAGAGGGGGGGAGAAGGTAGACGACTTTGAGAAAAGGTTTGGGTGATCAACTAAATTTGTTATTTTCCTTTTGAAATTGTATATATGGTGGTTGAAGATATGATAAAGACTAAGATAACAATGTGGGGGGACCTTTGTTCCCTCCAATTCTTAGGTAGGTTAAGTGTGATAGCTTTTGAGGAGTGAGGCTGAAGGGTTTTATTTTGATGAAATTGGCAATAATCACGGATACTGAAAAGTTAAGTATGAATATTGCGTGCAACACGGTGAATAAACTTACCAGGAAAAAGTATTTATATCATTATCATGTACCAGGTGAGCTTCATGAATCATGACTTCATAAGCCATTGTTTGGCACATGTAGAACACTATATCAAATCTTTTGGTCCACATTGGGCTGATTCAAAGCCAAAAGTTAGTCTACTTCAGATAATTGCACATTGACATTGAGTATGCATGAAGGCTCTTGTAAATAGCAGTGCCACAATTTTTTTTGTCACAATGCTGTTCTTTATCATTCAACATACTGGAATACTGTATAAGGGGGGAAAAAAGAACCACAGAGGTCTGCGCTTACGTTTTCGCTTAGGTTGCGCAGAATGTGGTACAGTGGCTGGTAGTGAAGTCTGTGACTATAGTGAGACATTATCTGTACTACACTGGCTGGTAGTTAATGAAGTCTGTGAACCCTACCATCAGATTTGTTTGAAGTCACTGGCAAGAATTCCAATATGCCCCACCTAATTAAGCTAGGGAGGTGAAAATGTACATTATGGACTTATGGTCAGTGTCAGTGGACGAGAGCACAAGTGGCATGTGGTACAACAGTAGTCAGTAGGTAATTAAGTGATTGAGGATCCAAATTAGCCAAAGAGGTGAAAAGATTGTGCTTTTAGGTGATTGGATGGTCTAGATTCCATGTGCCTAGATGTATGATACAATGTATTTATCGCTTAAACCTTATTGCTACCTCATAAATTTTGTCTGTTAATATATATATAGGCTGATTGATAGTGACAAATTGTTGATGTATTGTAACTGCAATTTACTCTTTTTTCCTTACAGTATAGTGGATTTGTAAGTTATGCCCATGGTTTTGCACCCTTGTTGTGTGTTCCTAACTCTGTACGTGCACATCTTTGCCTATGATCCTTCTCATTCTGAGCTATTTTGAAAGTTTGCAGCAGCCATGCAGCATGTTTTCTTCTCATCCGATCCTTATTTGGCCCTTTAAATCATTATAATTCTTCGTTCGAATGGTTAAACATGAACACGTACGGACTCCATAACATTGGAACTCAAGTTAATTAATTAAGTGGACTTCTAGATTATTATGATTTCATATGCACACACTTACTCAATTAACATATCTTGCCTTACAATTTAAAACGTATTGAATGATGTAGAAGAAAATGTTTACCGACTGATGATGATGATGATTAGTCTGTGTAATTATCTAATAATGATGAATTGATGATGAAAGTTTAATGTTAAAAATCACCAAGACAATGAACTCAGTTGGGCTTTCATGGGCTTTAAATTACAGTTGGTTAGTTACTGGGCCAAATGCTCAGATCCATTATTGCTGGACACTTTTGTGTCTAACCGTATTTTACAACAGAATTACCTCAACAACAACAACAACAACCCACTGCAAAGAAAACGGTCAACAGAAAGAAAACAACGGGCGCGATATTAATGTTTTTAGTTTTAACTAAAAACTAAAAAAAGTCTTAAATTACCGCGTTAATATCTGGACCCCACCATTCTTTTCCGGATCAACTCGAATAAAATCTTCCTTTCTTTCTTCTTCTCTCTTTCTACACAAAAACCTTCAAATCTCTCTCTCTCTCTCTCTCATTCTCTCTCTATCTCTCAATTTGCATTCACACACTATGTCTTCTTTAACAACTCTAAGGAAATCTTCACCGTTAATCTCTCGATTCTCTTCAATTCAACGATTCAACAACACTCGTTTTTTCTTCAATCAATCAGAAGCAGAGCAATCATCTTCATCATCATCTTCTTCTTCTTCTTCTTATTCATCTGTTGTTTCATCAAGAGTGTGTTCTTCATCGGAAGATAAGATTAAAGATACTGATTTCGGTTTGTTTTATAAATCGATTTCTGGAATTGCTTTAGCTACTGGTTTAGGGTTTTTGTTTTGGTCATCATCACCATCTCAATCTTCAATTTCTTATGCTGATTGGCAAACAAATCAGAATGTAGCTACTATTGAAGATAATGTTCAACATTCTGCTTTACGTGATGTAGAGCGTGAGAAAACACCTAAAAAGTACATTTTTGGAGGTAAATTGTGTATGAAAATTACATCATATGATTCAATAATTGAAATTTCTGCTTAAATAGTTTGATTTAATTAAATTTTTGAAGAATTAATAGGTGAGATCACTAGTTACAATTGCTAGGAATTGCAAATGTGGTTAATGATTGTATATAACAATTGCTAGACTTTTAGAATTTGAATTAATAGCCAAAATGTCTATTAAGTATTAATGATTTGTCATGTATTTTTAACTTTTTTCCTCTGCATGAAAAATTGAAGTGATGGGTTCATCCTCGTCTTTCTAAAGTATATTATAGTTTAGTGGTGTGATTTGACTGTTTATAACTGTAGATGAGGGTGTTTGGCATACATGTCAATGACTATAGCTCCTATTCTCATGTTATTTGTGATTGGTTATATATTCTTCATAAGGTACAAAATATTGTTGATTAATTTTTCGCTATTCTTCTCATTGCAGATGCATATAGGCGGAGGATTTTCTTTAACTACGAAAAACGTATTAGGATGCGAAGTCCTCCTGAAAAGGTATTGAATGTTATTTGATATTTTTTTTCCTTAATCAGAAGCGAAACACGGAATTGGTGCATTTAGGAGTGTTTTTCGCAATGCAATACATATCTTTTGGTTGACATTAGTATGCATTGACCAGTGGTAGCATTACATATATCAGACCCCGTGAGGAGCAATATGCATCAAGTTGGCATCTTCTCTTATTCCACTGGGATTAAAGTAAGGGTTTAAATTAGTAGTGGTGACTGTTTTATGCATAAAATTATAACACATTCTGCTCGGTTTTTTCTAGGTTTTTGAGTACTTTGCATCTCATCGGAGCCCAGAAGGAGAGGTATTTATGACGCCAGCAGACTTGATGCGCGCTGTTGTTCCTGTATTCCCTCCATCTGAGTCGAACCTTGTGAGAGAAGGGCATTTGAGAGGGGAACGAAATCCAGGAGAATTACGCTGCGCTCCTTCATCGTTTTTTATGCTTTTTGATACTGACGGTGATGGACTTATATCTTTTTCTGAGTAAGTTCTTAACTTGCTTTTGTTGTGCTGCAATTGGATGGTCAGATAGATGCAGCTTCTTAACTTTTTAGTATTATTATTTGGTTTGGATCCAAGAATTAATATCTTTCTGTGGATGGTGCTTCTTAAACAGGTATATTTTTTTCGTTACCCTACTCAGCATCCCTGAATCAAGTTTCGCTGTGGCATTCAAGATGTTTGACCTTGACAACAACGGGTATGTGCCTTGTGCTTACCTTGACATTTTCACTCACAGAAGATATGCATAGTATTACGCAAATATCTAGTGCACCATTACACTCTTTCCCATTCGACAGATAAACAGAAGGATTACCATTATTGCCTCTGCACGGTCATTAGCCAACAACTATATCCCGATTGTTTGTGATTGGGCAACTACATTGATAAATTATTTTTGAAATTAAATAAAAGTAGTATGTAATGCTGAATCAGACAGGTCATCTATGCGACTGATAGAAGTGACAGTTAAATGAGCATGTGATTGATCAATGACAAACAAATACATCTGAAGGTTCAGACTGTACCACCACCACTGTACATTTAATTGATGGATCATCAAGGCAAAATTCCTTGCAGTTAAACATGGTGTGAGAGGAATCCAATGTTAGTCCTCCCATCCAAAACCTAGTAGACATCACCACCACGAAATTATGTTTCTAGTTAGAGACGCTAATGTGTAAAGCAACTGATAACCCTGGTCTACAAGGACACTCCTGAAATTATATCATCTATAAGCACTGAATTTTTTGTGCCTACAATCGAAAAATATATTATAGGGGTTAATAGGTTAGCTGAAAATAATATTTACATCATCACAGTCACAGCTTTCGGTTTCTTCCTATGAGCATTTTTCATATACTTGGCAATGTTTTTATTATTTTCTGTCATTGTTCTTAGTAATTCATATTGTTGGATTACATTTTCGATGCAGAGTGATAGACAAGGAAGAGTTTAAGAGAGTAATGGCTCTGATGCGGGCACATAATAGGCAGGGTGCTCATCACCGGGATGGACGTCGTAATGGGCTTAAAGTCAGGCATTCTGTAGAAAATGGAGGTCTACTAGAGTTCTTTTTCGGCAAGGATGAAAAGTCATGTCTCCAACATGCAAGTTTTGATCAGTTTTTAAAAGATTTGCATGAGGAAGTATGTCTTTGTTTTCCTTTAGTTTGCTGGTTTTTTAAAGTTCGTACGATGATGGTGTTTTGCGTTGTCGTCTTATTTTGGATATTATTGACCAGAAATAATTTCAGAACAGGCAAAATGCTATATCATGTAATTTCGAGAAATAAATTGTTAAGTAGTTTTCTCCCATTAATCAAATAAACCATTAGTAATCTTAGGCCCTGCAAATTATATAGGATGCTTCTTGGAGATGATATTAGATTGATTCATGACTCAATATATTCTTGCTTGAAGTGTAGATTTATGGTTATTGTTCTACATTCAGTAGAGTCAGCTTCTGCGAGGTTGTAATTTGAAAGATACAAAACCAAATAATTTTTGAGATTCAAGTGCTTAAAAAAAGGTATGTCAAAATAACCACCAATATGTTAAACCTCTATGAGAGGTGTGAAACACATATGATGGTTGAAAACCCATTTTGTTGGGCCTCTACTTTCCAATTTAGGATTTGTGTAAGCTTCCCCAATTTATGTTTTATATTCTCATGTTATTTAAGAAGATGTTATGCCTGGTTGATAGTAGATTTTTATTCATTTTGTATGTACTATGGTAATAAAAGATCTATATGAATTTTGTAGATATTGCAGTTGGAATTTGCCCATTATGATTATAAGCAACGCGGAACCATATCAGCTAAGGATTTTGCTTTGTCTATGGTTGCTTCTGCTGACATGAGCCATATTAGCAAGTTTCTTGGCCGTGTTGATGAAATGGACTCCGAACCAAATCTCAGAGAAGTTCGCATTACCTTGGAGGAATTCAAAGCTTTTGCTGAGTTGCGCAAACAATTGCAGCCATTGTCTCTGGCAATCTTCAGTTATGGGAAAGTTAATGGTTTTTTGACAAAGAATGATTTCCAACGTGCTGCTTCTAATGTACTTCTGCTATCTCAGCTGTGTCTTCGTATTCAATTTTCCTTTTCTACAAGAAGTAAAGAAGTAAATATGTTGTTTTAACACAGTTATCCACTTTATTACAGGTATGTGGTATATCTCTGACTGGTAACGTGGTTGACATCATCTTCCATGTGTTTGATGTGAATCGTGATGGGAGTTTAAGTGCAAAGGAGTTTGTACGGGTTCTACACAGGCGAGAGAAACCTACTACAGAAGGTGCTACGGGTTTGATCTTATGCTGGTTGAACTGTGCAAAGAATTGCTCTTTCAAAAATGCAATCTTCTAATGCAAATCTGGTCTCAGCACTGGGAACTTAGTGTACAGTGGAACATGGTAGTGTCTCGTTTCTTTTTCTTTTTTTTGGCATTGTGTTGCTGCTGAAGGATGCATGAGGAATGTCATTGGTTTCATGATGAGGGGAAATTAGCTGAAATCACGTGGCTGGTGTTTTTATCTCTTGATCAAGGTGATTCCCAATTGTGACTCTGCTTGCAGGTCTTTTGTCGAGGTAAACTAGTCAACTAGACACTCACATCCTTGAAGATTTTTATTGAGCTGCAACATCTGCTGAACAGGAAGCTTACCCTCTTAGGACGAAATTGTACAGTTGGTCGTCCCCGTTTGATATATGTACATATAAGTTTACTTTCTAATACTTCTAAACCCTTTATAATATTCAGATGTACCCTGAACAATGGATGTTTTTGTGAATAAAATTTGATAGTTTATTACTCTGAAGCGTGTGAAAATGCCTAGCACTAGTATGAGTATTGAATAGCTAATTCTCCAACAACAATACTCAAGAACAAGGAATTGAAAAGTTGGAAATCAATGGTTAGTGTAATAACATGGTTGGAATTACACAACAATATCCCTTAATACAGAGATTGTTGAACCCAGAAGTTATTGCTTTTTTAAGCTCCTTGTTTTTTTTCTTCTGTATTAGTTTGCAGTAGTTGAGTTATCAACCACCAAGTCCCTGGTTGAGATTTTCCACTACCTATAAAAACAAACAAGTCCCTGGTTAAGATCTTCATTAGCCACCCCTCCAGATTTTGGTAAATTCAAATCATGTTGTATAAACAACAGTCATTCCCACATTTTAACTAAGATGTAAAGAGTATCAAATATATCTACTCCGTATTCGCATACAGATGTATCAAATTACAAAATTTGTTAAACATCAGTGTTTGTAAATCAAGAGTTTTATCTGCTTCAGACAACTCATTTTCTTTTTTTTGACAGAAATGAAGTGTGTATAACCAAATTTTGCAATGATTATTGAAGCATTGATCACAAATTTGATCGAAGGATCAAAATATGATGGGAGTTTCCAGCTAGGGAAACTCTAATCAAACCGCATAATTTAGAACCCTTCATTAGGAGTGTGGTTCCATGAGCATTCCATTCTCTATACTAAAGCTACTGAACCCGACTGGACGAAGAAGACATTCCACTCTACCTAGTTGGACATCTAAGCAATTCAACCACTGGCAAGCCATACCATCTGGCAGAGTGGAAACACACCAACCAGTTAGACTACTTAGCCGGGTGCCTATATAATTGCACCGCTCTTGAAGTATTACAATGAGCTACATACTTTTTGGTACAAAGTAACTTATAGTTAACTCCAAAATGTTTAGAGCTGAAACTGGCTATCCAAGGCCTGCATGGAACTGTTGTGATGCTAACATGTTTTGTAATATCCCAAAATGTTGTAAACATTCTCTTTTTGGTCCACTGAAACTGGTATAAAGGTAAGAACCCTCCAGGCAAAGAGATTGCCTAATATATCGAAATAAAGCCATTTGTATTCATTATTGCTACAAATTTTGCTGATACAAATATTATCCCTGCATGTTATATAGGAAGAGAGTTGACTGTTCTTGCTAATAGGCGATGCGCTCTGCAAGTAAGCACCAGTAGTTTAGGGGGGAAGTTTTTGACTAAAAAAAACGAGCTTCATAACTTCAGTGCGAAGTGTAGTTGAACTGAGTATTATGTTAACGTACTTTTTTTCTGGTAGTTGACTGTAACAAAAAGGAGCCAATTTCGATATACAAATCAAAGAGAACACTCCAAGCTCAATATCGCCTAGATGACTAGATCTAAATAAAAGCTGCATGTGTATAGGATTATAGGTCCAAAAACTCAATACAAGGAACAATGCTCAAAGTAGGAATACAGACTCACCAACTGCACGCAAAGAGGATAACAAGTGACAAATCTCTCTTTTCTTTCTAAGATGAATGACAGTGAATAGGCACTCCAGGGCAGCAGGCAAATAAAAGCATCATCTTAGAGAGGAGTTTGATAAAATTGTTTCTATCTAGGAGACTAGCACTACAGGAAATTGGACATGGGCATGGCCTGGGCATAGAGTGTTCTGGCTTAGTTGAACATGCAGCAAGGGACTGCAGCGGTTTCTATCCATAATCTGTTAGTGTCAGAGCATTGACATTAAGAGGTGGTTGTCACACATTAGTGAAGACGACTCGTTCATACAATTCCTTTAAGAACATTACTCATTTTGATTCCTTTAACTATGTTTGTGCATGCTATACGTGACCTAGACATACCATGAAAGTTTTACTTAATTAATAAATGAAGAGAATACAAAGTTCACCTTTGTTCTCACTTTTGGGTTCTATACATGATTCGAAAGAGACTTAGGCAAATTTTACGCCTGATACTATGATTTCATTCCAAATAAAATAACAGAATTAAACCAAGCATAATTGTTAATAACACTGCAGGTAAAGCAATAACTTGAACCATACACCACCACAGGAGGAACTAAGACAACTTTCCAACATAATGAATCAATTAAATCAACGACAAAATTATGTCATATCATTCAAGTAACAGTGAAGTTTTGGCCACACATACCATAGGCAGCATTTGCGAACTTAACTGAGGCTAAGCAACTCTAAGTAAATGAACTAATTTATAATTTGCTCCATAAATAAGAAAGTAACTTACCTCCTTTTGCAGGAGCATATCACATTTTCTCTTGAATGTCAACTATACTTTTGGTAACCACTCCCATAACAAAAAAGGGAGATTGAAATACAAAAGAAATAAATCAAGGATTCTATAATTGTAGTCTATCGCAACCGTTCTCCTAGTATTCTTTATAGAATTTTCCCGACCTGATATAATGGTCAATGGGTGCTTTTCTCAGTTTTAACTCTATAAACAACTTATGGCATTGTTTAAAGACGTGAGAACCAGGATCAACAAGCGAAGGACTGTATTAGTCCTGAAAGTTGTTTAGGAGATACACTCCATTAATCAACCAGTCCGGGTCATTTCGATTTGCTATTAATGCTGTAGACATTCCCAATCACTCCTACAATGCTGACTGCAGATGCCATTATTAACATGAACCAAGACAAAAGCTTTTCCCGGAAGGTCAAATTATCACCTTGCTTGTTCAACCTCAATGCAATAAGAGACGGAAAGATAAAACCTAATGAGACTGCTGTTGTTGCCCCTGTAAACTTGAAAGCTACCCAAATATTGGGAATCATGGTAGACCCTATGTAGATTAGTGCCAAAAGAATGATGGTTAAGACCACTGACCTCTTCCTGTTCTCCAAAAGCGGACCCGATCCCTCAAATGCTAATGCATTCACAGTTTGCCTCAATGAAAAATGGATAACAGGGAAAACAAGTACCAGATGAAGAATGTAGCCAACCCTAACAATATAGTTCAGGATAGAGCTAAAACGGATGCCAAGGTCCTTGTCAAAATTTGTTAGAATGTCAGATTCAGTATCCTTCCCAAACAGAAGATACCCCGAGATGGCAGTTGAGGCATAAACCATGACACATAGGACTGTGGTAATTCTCCCCACTCGATTCATCTTCTGTGGAGATCGACCTTCGAGCTCATTATAAATAGGCTGGACATTAAAATGACAAACATAAGCATTCGTCATAATCGGAATCACGACAAGCAAATCCAAGATTGCCTGCTTCGACCCAAAGTCAGGGCCCATCCTTGGAGTGTCTATCTTCCCTTCAACAAGCTTAATGAAAGCAATAGCAAAGCAAACCAAAACGAAAACAACCGCTAAAGCCACAGAAGCAGCTGAAGTCATGCTCAATGAATCGATCCTCTCCAAAAAACAAAGTGGTGCAAGAAAAACCACGACAGTTATCAAAATCACCAACTTCCTATGATCCCAAAATCCATTACCAAGCCATTGATCAAACACACCAACATGATGCAAAGAACCAGACATAACATCTCCCATAATTATCAAATAAACAACCAAAACACCAGCATTATTGATAATTATACAAATCTCAGACAAAATCCTTGCCGGACGACCCAATGCAGTTTGAACAACTTCTCCATACGAAGCCGCTTTACACAAAACTGAAAATCGTATGAGCAATTCAACACTAATTTCCGACAAAATTCCCATCAAAATTATCAATACAAATCCTAAACCCAATCCTAAAACCTTCATTGTAGCTGGTAAAGCCATAATTCCAGCCCCAATAATGGATGTAGTAAGATTAAAAACTGCACCAGGAATCCCTGCTGATTCATTCTTAACATCCCCAATAAGAGGAAAATCATCTAAATCTTCAAAATCATCAATATCAATAACACCATTAACACCAAATGTTTGTAATTTTACATGAGATTTAGATCCATTATCATCACTCTCATCGTGCAATTGTAATTCAACAAAAGAACTTCTTGGAATAGCAGAGTAATTGCTATCCATTTGATCATAAAAATCAAAACTTTACACTAAAAAGTCAATAAACATATATTTTGACTAGTTTTTCTAGATCTAAAACAAAAGGGTATCGAGAAAAATCAAAACTTACTATAATTTGAAGAAAAAAACGTAGTGTTGCACAAGGGATGAAATTATGACCCCTTGATCGTAGGGTTTTTGATGGTTCTTTCAGCTAAACAGAGAGAGAGAGAGAGAGAGAGAGAGAGAGAGAGAGAGATTTGATTGGGTAACTGGTTTTGAGGAGTAATGAAGAAAGATTTAGATTTTAGAGAGAGAGAGAGAGAGAGAGAGAGAGAGTCAATGAGAAGAAGAGAGAGAAGGAAGTTGAGATTGGAAGTTAAAATAAAACTTTCGGGAACAGTTTAACGGCTAACGGCGTTTCATGCAATCTAGTATGGGGTTCTACGTATTTTTCGGGTTACTTTTAGATAAAACAAACCCTTAGTATTAGTCGTATTATTCGTGTTTAATACGCGATGTACCTAACTTTCAACTTTCAAGTCTTGCTTTTTTTTTTCCTCGACTTTTACATTAGCCTTGATCATATCATGTACAAGTACCACGATTCACATCTTTATATGCCAAAAGATTGTCGCGATACGCAAAACCGCAGAAGAAGAAATGCCAACAAAAAATCTGAATCTGAAGTTTGGACTAGTATGAAATACTCAAAGTCTGCGACAAATTCAGATTGAAGCAAATGCACTTTATTGAGAGTACACACCATTGAATCAACTTAGGATCGGCATGTGCAAGCTATCTGCAAGAATAATCTATATGAAAATAACACTAGAATTCTTATTTAGTGCAAACCTGCTTTCTGCATACATTATACTATTATACTGGCTGGCCTACAGATCTGAAGACTGCATTTCTGCATACATTATAGTGCAAGTGTTATTCAAATCTAGCCTTGATAAAAAAAATTAACTTTCTGAACAAACTGCGTACATTATAGTATTATACTATTATAGTGCATACAGATCTAAAGTCTGCATACATAATACTCCACAAAGAAAAAGAGATCATAATCAATTCAACTTTCCCCAGGTGCAATGTGCTAATGAATTTCAATCCTAAACTCGAGCATGATAATAATGTAGTTTTTCAAACAGTCTGAACACTTCAAGTATCTTTGATATCAACACTTGGAGCTTGGTGTACTACTAAGGTTCATCAAAAAGGATATCAAACACAAAAAGAAAAACATAAAAGGCCACTGGGTAGGGCACAGGGGTAGCTAAAGATCTGATGCTGGCCCCTGTAGCTAGATCATGGGGGGCTTTAAGTAGTTCAGTTTTCAAGTCTGTTAGGGGATTGAAACTAAGCATACTCTATGTTTCAACTTGTAAGAAGTTTTCACTGCTGCATTTTGGTAGACCAGAACATTTCTGATTTTATAATCACATTAAGCAACCAGTTACTAATACCTTCAAGCATCCTAACAAGAGATCCGAATACAAGTTAACCTACTTTGAAGCTCCACATAATTTCAAGCTGGTTTTTGCAAAAACACAATTTCAGATCTTGGAACGATTTCAGAGTGTAAGAAACAAAGATTCACTTGATCTTTAGCAAAGGAAAAACCCAAAAACAAAAGATGAAGTCTTGGCTCCATATTAATATCATTTGCATATGACCAAGCACAACAAGTCCTTTGAAAGCTACAGTAATACAGGCATTTAATTTTTTTGCAAAAAAAAACATCTTAACATACAGCAATATAGTCTACTCAAGTTAAATAGAAGCAAACAAGCTAAAAAAACATGCTTGACCCGAAAATCAAACTGATCATTTATGTTGAATATCTTCAACCACGAACACTGCCATGGGAGACTCACTTGTATAATTGCATTGGGCCAATTTGTTGATTTACATGCTGCAATTAAACCAACAAGAGAAGAAGAATAAGCTTGTGTTTGGTGAATTGAGCTCAAATTTCAAGGCATTGTTTGGGAAACTATCTAACATAATCCTAAAGCCTAATGAATGAAATACATGTCATGCTGAAAGTTCTTAGATACAAATGCAGGTTATAGAAATTTACTAAAAGACTACAATCAGTCGTGAACTGATTGTTGTTGGCGACATTGAAGGACATGCCCACTGATGCTGGTGAAACTTGTAAAGCATTGAAGGGTACAATGAGCTCAAAGGACACTGATAAAGTTAGTTGTATGTGTTAGAATTGTACCCATCAATGATAATGATTTGAAGATGAAATCGCTTCAATAATGAATGGATCAGGTAGTATTACACACAAGTCATTGCTAGTTTGCTACTGCAGTGACATTAGCATCACATTGTTGTCATTGATGTAATGAATAAAGTATTGTTTCTCGTACAAGATAAAAGAAAGGGAAAAAAAGAAAAGCAACGATGTCAAAGTGACATTCTCATGAAGATGTCAAACAAGGCAAATAAACATAGCAAGACATGTCAAATAAGGCAATTGTAACAGTATGTTTTCATGCTTAAACAAAATAAACAACATCAAATGTAAATATCTAGAACATTTTAAGTTTGGAAAAATCTAATTCTGACCTAACCATCTCAGTGTCATCCCTCCTTATGTACTTGTTACGAAATATTTACTATTAACAAAAAGCCAGGCAAAGTGGATTACTTTTACAAATGGATTCAACTCATCCGGCTTACCAAACACAACTGCCAGGCAAGAACGTCTCTGATCCTTTCACCGTTCACATTTCCCTTTCCTTCAAAAGTCGGAAACTCCTGCTCCCAAAATTGAACGTCACTGTCATCTGGCACAACCTCGCCACATTTAATCATGAAGTTATGGAGCAAGCAACCAGTAACTACTACATATGGGAGGAACTCAATACATTCCTCTTTCCATCTCACTGAGAGAAGCCTCCAACGTGCTCTAACTCTTCGAAATGCTGTACTAACCAAACTCATACACCGATTGTGTACAGCATTGAACGCTTCTTCAGATGAATCAGAATTAAGATCATCATCCATGACTGATTTAGGATAAGGTGTTAAAAGCCAAGGTAAAAGAGGACAACAAGAATTCCCCAATATATACTGAGGAATCAAATTACCATTTTCGAGCTCAAACAAAGCTCCATTGAACAATTCCTTCGATTCCTCCACTCTCGCAAAAAGCTTAGTCTGTTGCAAAATGGTATTCGGACTCATCGTGCTAGGCCAACCAGCTGAAACATCCAAAAACCTCCCTTCTGAATCCACCAAACCTTGAACAATCAAGCCCCCATCTTTCCCAAATCCTTCTCCTTCAACTAAAAACCGAGTAAAACCCAAAACTCCACAACAATTAGGAAGCGAAATCCACCCAAAACCTTTAACAATTCTCTTCAAATCTGTAGACAACTCAAACAAATGCCCCAACTGATCATTCACAGCTTTACAAACATCATAAAAAGCCCGGCAAGCACTAGCAGAATCAATCCCAAATCGCTTCCCAACTGCTTTATACGAACCACCATGAGCTAATCTAAGAAGAGCAGCACCAAGTATATAATCAAGTGGTACATTACAAGTAGAATTTTCTAAAGAAGGAATTAATGTTTCAAGCAGAAGATCAAATGAGGGTTTCGACATTCGAAAAGCTTCTACCCATTGTTTATTACAATCAGAAGTAGAAGAAGAAGAAGTTGTAGAAAGAAATCTTTGAAACCAACATTGAGAAGAAGAGGAAGAAGAAGGGTTATTTGAAGGTGGAGATGGGGTTTTAGAAATGTTTAAAGTTGGAAGAATAAGAGAATGGAGTTTAGAAATAGAAAGGGCAGTTGAAGTAATTTGGGATTCTAGGGTTAGGGATTGAGAAGGATGAAGTTGAAGATCATTTTGAGTTAAGAAGTTGTGAGCAGCGGTTGTAGCTGAAGCTAGTAGTGTGATTAGTGGTTGGAGATTTTGTTGGTGGTTGTTGTTGTTGTTGTTGTTTCTCTTTTGACGTTTTTTGGTAGTGGTGGTGGTGGTGGTTTTAATTCCATTTTCACCACCAGTCATGGTGGTTGGTTGGTTGGAAGTTGTGACAAACTGTTTAATTAACACTTAAACACCAATACTGGTGGTGGAGTGTGAAGAGCAGAGTGGAGTGGAGTGGAGTGGAGTGTTGAAGATCTGAATGAATCTGTTGAATAAAAATTGTTGCGCGGCTGCAAACGATTTTGTTTGACCCGAATCTGACGAATTACTTGATTTATGCATGGGTCTGGTGTTTGGGTTCCACTCTTTGGCCCAAAATTGGTATTGAGAGAGTAAAAACAATACGTATATGCACAATTGCCACATTGTTCCCAGGCCGACTCGTTTTAAATGGTACAAGGCAAGGATGGTGATTGGTGATGACTATTTCTATGTCTTTTGTTACATTTGTTGTCTTCCTTTCGATCGCTACTCTCCTTCCAGATAATAACCATTTGGTATCTCACATCACAGGAGAGTTTACTGTGAATGTAACAAACTAACCACCATATTCATAGCATTTAGGGAATATATCCTAACAGGTTAATGAGCTATAATCCCACACCCACAAACTTTCAAATATATTGACTTGTTGAGGATCAAATTATAACGTCCCAAAAAAAAAACCTCCTGATGGAGTAAATGGTAGATACAGACAACCGAACACGTGAATTCATTAGGAACATCTGCCTCGTTGAAATGGCATGGCCATTACCGTAGAACCTACCTGGTAACAATTAAAGCTCACAATAAAATAATGATGACACTTTCTCATTAAAAAAATTCTATGGAGTATGGAGATCATACATTGTTCTGCTGCCTCAAGGAACCCTTGAAAATTTATCTACCACACCGTGGAATCATAAACCGCGACAAAATATGTCAATTTTGTTCAGAAAATCCCCTAGAAAATGTCTGCATGTATCATACTCACAGAGTCACAGTAGTCACCACAAAAAATTTTATCTGTGTTTCCTACTTTCCTCTAGTATGTGATTGGTGTGGTCCTAATCACAACATACCACGTATCTATAAATTAGTTGGATAACTGATTCAAATTCACTAGGGTTTATACTAAGTTATATGTTTGTTAACACGTGGCGTGATGTGATTGGGACCACATGAACCACATACTAGAGGAAACACGGATAAAATTTGTTGCAGTAGCACACAAGCTAAAATGCACACACATGTGCACATATACAGTACGTGTGTGCGCGCACACGCACGTAATCGTGATGAAAGGTTAAAAGAGTAATTAGATGTTGCGTGAAAGACAGTCCTAAACTCCTAATTGCCAAAAATATCCTTAAACCAAAAGCAATGAAAAGCAAATCTTTTTCACTACAAATTTCTCTCTTTAAACTTCTTCCTCAAGTAATAAATCTCTCTCTCTCTATCTACTGGAACTCTCGGTCACTCTGCAATAAAACCCATGGATTCTATTGAATCATCTTCTTCATCATCATCAAAGACTGCTTCTTTGAATCCAATTATGTCGAAATTGAAAGTTGCAGGAGCTTTTTCAGGTATAATAGAAGTTGATTTAGATAATTGGACAATACCCATGTTAAGAGAAGAAATAGCAAAGCGAGCAAAAGTTGAATCAAATTCAATTAATCTTATATGTGCTGGAAAAGTATTAAAAGATGGTGAAAACAATCAGAAATTGATTGATTTTGGTATTAAAAATAATGCCAAAATTCTTTCTACTAAGGTTTCTAGTATTGATCAAGGTGAGTCTTTGAAGAAACAATTTATGGATGAAGATGAACGATCTAGTCGTCTTGATCGAATCCGGTTAGTATAATTTAATTTTCTTCTTTGGGTTATTAGATATATTGATTTTTGTTTATATTAATGTTTAGTATAATTGTGGTAATGGATTATTCTTTGCAGTTTTTATGATGAATTTGGCATATTTAGGATCACTGGAAATAGACTTGGTTGTCGTGTGGAGATAGACTTTTCAGTGACTTGACCACTCACAGTATTGCTTTTACAATGCCTGCGGAATAGTCTTAGTTATTATCAAATTTTTCGAAAACTAATCCAATATTTGGAGTCTGAGTATTGAGGCCTGTTATATGGAGTTACATTTCAATGATACGAATACCAAAATCAGAATGGAGAAGACGAAGATATTGTGATCAAAACCAAGCTAGGGTTTTTGTGGGGCAATGCCATTCTGGTCATAAAATAAAATGGTCGTCCTGCAAATCACTATGTCCTCTGTATGAGGATTTTGTGGTGGTTGGAATAGAGGCATGTTTGGTTGTTTGGTGGGAGGTAAACCTTATGATAAGAGTGACATGGATGAGGAAGCAAACACTTTAGGGAAACATATGTATGTCTGCCCATATGATGCCATTTTTCTCCAAAATTTGGTCTCTTTTTATCGAAGGAGATGAAAGATGCATAAGTCTTAGGGGAGGTATACGCCTTTTGCAGCACTGTGTGCATCTTATGGATGTTTTCCATGTCTGAATCATTCTCACAACTTCCTTGTTGCTAAACTACTCTATTCTTTTACATGTACAATTAGGCACTATGTATATTAGATAATTATTAATAAAAATTTGATAGATATTACAACGGAGGAATTATACTTAGATTACTAGAAGTCAAAAATGCTTTTATATTCCCGAGGAGAACACATGTTGGGTCTATTATTATTTTTCCGAATGCCCTCTGCATTACTTGTTTGAAGAATGACATATTGCTGGGGTTTTTTCTTTTAAGTCTTGCTTAAAACCATGATATGAACAGGGCTGCTACTGAAGCATTAACCAGAAGGCATGCAGATGGTTCTTTGCCTTTGCCAGAGGAAGATTACAATATAGAACTTGAAGATCAGAGTGGGCAGAAAGTTCATATGGGCTCTGAAGCGGAGCGACGGTATGATTTCTTAAACAAAGTTAATACCTTTTATCTTTTTCAATAACAGATGAGTGAATACAATAATAGTTAGGGAATCTGTTTCAGCTTGACTGTTTAGATTCTTATTCTGTATGTTTTTCCATTACATGATAGGGGAGCGATGATGGGTCTGATGCTTCATGCACATGCAAAAAATCTTATCAAGAGACAGATGTATAAGGAAGCATTAGATGTGCTTTCCATGGGTGAGGTGAGTTACTTTAGATATTCCTTTTGTGTTTGTTTCATTCATACTCAATTATGCTGTAAAATTTATCTATATATTGGCACTCAGTTTTCACTTCCATTTCTTTCTTGTAGGAAGCATTTTCCCTCTGTGATTCCAAGTTTTTAGAGGTGAGTCTATCACTTAACCTTTGCCTTTTTTTTCCCTTGTGGTTTTTGTGTATATAATTTTTCATAACTTAATGACCTATCCAATTGTGGGATTTCAGATGATTGACAATGTCCCCTTACTCCAAATCGACATGGTTTGGTGTTATTTCATGCTGCGCGATATTAAATGGCTCTCCATGGCTGGTGTACGACTTGCAAAATCTAGAGAAGGGATTGAACGTTGTCATGGGAAGGATTTAATTCGTGTCAGAGTGCTTCAAGGAGGTTGCCATCCAGAGTTGACACTGTGAGTTGATTATCTAAACGATTATTGCTGTATCTTTCTTCTCATCAAATACAAGAGGCTTGGTATGCGTATAGTTGATTCTCACTTTATATTTTGATAGGTATATGAGACTGGAGCTTTTGGAAGCTGTCGTGGCTTATCATAGTGGGCAGTATGATAACTGTAGGAAGGCATTGACTTCTGCCCAAGCTAAATACCATCAGGTTTGTTTCAGAACAATTTCTTTAAGTTAAATATATGTGTATGTGATGTCTGCTTCTGCGTGTGTTGACATTGATAACTTACTGAATAAAACCAACTGTATGTATTTGAGAATAGGTTAGTCTACTTGACTATGCATTAGTTAGACTGCTCCATATATACACAAATTCTCCTCAAATCAAGTTTGTCCACCATGCAGCTTTCAGTTGGCAACATGCAGCTTCGTTTTGCTGCTTCTTATTTTTGAAATAAACCCTAAATTCTAGCTGTTTCTTTTTAATTGAAAGCTATGCTGTTGATACTTTACCCGTCTCTTTATTCACATTTTCCCAATTACCCTTCAGCTTCAGGTTCCGGATGAAGCCCTATCTTTACTCATGGGCATGGGATACAGAGAAAAGGAAGCAAAGAGGGCAATGAGAATGAATAAGCAAGATGTGGAGCGTGCTGTCGCATTCATCATTGAAGAGAGGGAAAAGAGAGCACAAAGAATGAGGGAGGATATGCAACGTCAAAAGGAGATAATGTTGGTCACAAACTAATATTTTATTTCTATACCCGTTTTTTTTATGTCTGGTTTGTTATTTTCTTTGCTAGTACTTATGGTTAATGATCTTTGTAGTGAGCAGAAACGATATGGGATGACTCCTCTTAAGAAAGCTGTGAATATTCAGATATTGGACCAGATAGTCTCCATTGGGTGAGCATGCCTATATCTAAAATATGTCTTTTGTCGTTCGAGTGTGATCGATGCTTGTTTGTCTGATCTGGGCTGGTTATTTGAATGGAATGTGGGTCTCAAACAGCATGACCAGATAGTACTTCTAAAGATCTCCCTTTTCATGCAAAAGATGTATCTGAATTTGCTTAATTGAAATTTTGATCTTGCGCTTGACTTGCAAAATAATTCTTTATATGACAGTTTCGAGAGGTCACTTGCCGCAGAAGCCCTTCGAAGGAATGAAAATGACCCTCAAACGGCTTTGGATGACTTAACAAATCCCGAAACGAATTCCAGTATTCAGGTGATTAATATTCTTCTCTGGAGTCATTTTTTGGCCCATGTCCTTACCGGACTTTCTAAATTTATTCATTTTTATTGATGGCAGGCATCTATTAATGAAAGGAAGGGTAAAAGACTTAGACAAGCCACCACTGCCATTATTGAAGAGCTTGTCTCTATGGGTTTTGAAAGATCAAGAGGTTGCATAACGTGTTTGATTGGTTATGACATTTTGTTCTCTTTGTTTTTAGTTATTATTTATGAAAAAGCCACTATTACTTACCTGTACCATTTATTACGTGTGTAGTGGCTGCAGCAGTGCGGGCTACAGGTACAAAGGAGCGGGCACTAAATCTGTTAACTGCGCAAGATGGGCCTAATGCCCCAGTTGCTGATGGTGGCAGGGTAGGTTCTGCAGCTCCAGGGGAGAACTCTAACAACTTAGATACTCTTAACGAGGAAAACCTCAACAATGAGGAAAACAATGTCAGAGAAGGGGGGAATATGGAAGGGCCTTCGGGCATTAACAATTCGGAGCAACGAGATGTAGATATGGAAGAAGAGTTGGCTAGAGAACTAACAGGGGATGCATTGTCAGACTATGATATTGATGTCACGAAAGAAGGTGAAGCAATAACAGAATACTTTGCTCTGCTGGCTTCTACAGGAGATAATTAGAAACTTCTCAATAGCGTGGAAAACGGGAACTGCACTCGCAAATGATGTTTTGTTTTTGTAAATATAATGTGCATCTCAGTATCTCACATCATTTTGGCAATTGGTAGATAGCAGTCAGTTTTTGTTATGTTTATATGCTCCTTTAAGAAAACTGCAATATTTTATTTATAGAAATGTTTTTTTACAGGGGAGCCAGAAGGGTTCTATACTTCTATATGCTCAAGGCTGCTTGTGCCTGGCAAACCCTTACCACTAACTAAGTAGTAAAAAAAAAAAAAAAAGCTATTCTTTCAACGTTATTTGTACAGCTTTGCCAGGATATGTAGGCGCCTACATCTAATGTAAGGCTAGACAGGAAAAATATGTCCAACCTCTGAGAGATAGGCTAGACAGGAAAAATATGTCCATCCTCTGATAGATGGGCCAAACCTCTGTAGTAAGTCCAACAGCTTGCACCAATCAAGCCAGCTCTGCTCAGACTGACATGTAAATTGGTGCTTGTGTTGCTCTTACCGAAGGGAAGATGGGTCTTCGATTCTTCATCATGTTGGCTCACCAAGTAAAAGATGGCACATTACCACAGCCACAGGGCAATTGCCATCTTAAGCAATCAGCACAAGCATTTGAAGTCACCTTCTGTTGTAATTACTAAATTGCAAGATAACAAGCAATAGAGGATGCTTGAATAATGAATAGTCACATAGATTTGGACACAATAAACTGAATAAAGTGTTAATATTTTTGAGATATCGAGCTTGGATTTGGATGTTCTTATACACGAGACACTTCCTTGGCTGTTCATTAAGATGTGCAAGATCTCATCCCCAGTTCCACTATGATTGCAAGTTGCAACAGGTTCACCAACACACAATCCTTTTCAAGTAACCTTTGTGGAGGACACACCCTTTGGCAGCTATTTATCATGGTATATGAATTGAAGGCATGTAATAAAGTGGGATTGAAATTTGACAGTTCTTGCAAGGACGCACAATTTAGTAGAGCCTTGGAAACCCATCTCAGCTAGAGACCTAGACACCCCTCCTGAAAAACTCTTGCAGTTGTCTGTTTAGGAAAGAACATAATGCAACAGAATCCATTCCTAGATGAGACCATTCCCAGATGATAACAATAAATGTAGAAATGGTCTGCATTTTGATGAAGGACCAGAAGTGAGAAACTTGGTCCCATAATTTAATGATCTAGCCTCTTTCTACACTGTCACGGTTCATGGAAAAATCCAAACACAAGAATGTTATAAAATTCTTTTTTCTTTTTCATTCTGTATTGATATATAACAAAAGGAACTAGGATGGGAAAGCATACATAACATATAAGGACTCGTGATTGTACAGAATATGTATATATATGACTTTTCTGTGCCTAAACTCTGACATTCTTGAGTTGCATAAAGCCAAACAAGTTAAACTTCCCACTATCTATCTGAAAGGGTTATGTTGCATACTGTTCTGCATCATAATTAGATGGAACCTTGTTGTCAGTGATCATTGCTATCTGCTCATCTTTGGAGCTGCTCTCTTCCTTTTCTGTGGGTTTGGCATCTTTGGGCAGCTCATTACAGTTGATAGTGTGCCATACTGGTCTTTGTTCTTGAAACATTCTGTAATGTTGAAAGGGATTCAATACACATTCGGATTAAATAATAAAAGCAATAACAATAGTATTGGAGGCATTATGAGTCATCTGCAGCCACTGAAGATTTCCATCAAATTGGCCTTCTTCTGAAGAGAAGAAAGTTATAGAAATCATGCAGTCAACCCAATTTTTGAGATATATCAACCTACACAATCTTGTATGTCTACATCTTTGATCCTGTACCGGAAATGGCCCAAAAAAGGCAAATCGGTGACCATTCCAAAGAAAATTAAAACATCTTCAAGGCCATTAGCATGCTTCAGGCATGGATAAAAAAATTATCTAGTTTCTGTTGTCTATGCTAAGCTTGATTTATTCATTTCTTTTTAACTTAGTGAGCAGTTCCTTCTTCCATAAAAAGAAGAAACAGATATATAGTTAAACAGGAATTGACAACATTAGGATAAGACTGGGACTTACGGGTGCTTGCAAAGCATTGGGCTGTGAAGTGTGAGTGCATACTTGCATGTTGACAGCTCTGTTATAGAACTAATCACGGCTCTAGGCTCTGAGCAGACATATCTTACCTGCAAATAAACAAATAGAGCCCAATGGGCATTATCAGTGTTTTTTGAACCGATTAAAACGTGATAATTTGAAAATCTAAAGAAATCACCAAAGAAATTGACTTTTGACACCTCAGTTTCTCGAGGCTGATTAGTAAGATCACACATTGTTCCATTAGTATACTGGTGTGCATGATACCTACACAAGAAAGTGAAATATGTGAAATGCAATATATTATCCGACTTGTCTAACTTTGGTCACACTTACGAATGACGAATCTACCTTTGAGATGCATCTTTTGAGCGGGGATCTTTCAATATTGAAACATCGGAGAGATTCTGGTTGAAAGCTAGAGTG
Source organism: Aquilegia eximia (assembly GCA_023053565.1). Lineage (NCBI taxonomy): Eukaryota > Viridiplantae > Streptophyta > Magnoliopsida > Ranunculales > Ranunculaceae > Aquilegia > Aquilegia eximia. The sequence goes on from JALIGU010000007.1 coordinate 16,557,226, forward strand.
GCTTCCTCGTCATACACGCCCAAAACAAATTCCTGAACCACCTGTAAGAATGCAATAGCAATTTGAGTATCTTTACTATAATTGCATGCCCATTAATCTGTGACATTCCTAAGGTCCATAAAAAACAACAACCATTCTTGATACATGGCAAAACAGTTATTATATCTGATTAACAATGGATTGAGGTCCTTGTCTCCTGCATCTCCTATACCCAAATGTAGCCACCCCACTATATACATAACCTGAATTTGTTAAAGACACGTGACTCTACATATTGACTAGTATGACAAAAGAGTTCCATAATTCTTGTTAGTTCGTGTGTTGCCTTAGGTTTCCTTAGACTTCCTTTGTGATAATAATGTAATATAACATTAATTGTTTTTTATACCCCGAATCCTCCTATTTCTGTCTTAACTCAAAAGCAATGTGTAATTTGATTTAAATTTTCAATCAGATAGATCAATTAAAGAGTAGAACATGGGGCTCATGATAAAGCATCACCGATGTCGTAATTGATGTTCTAGAGTACAGGAAGGATATATTTTATGGAGGATTGGAGATATTCTTGGCTACAGGTTACCCATCCACTGTAATTCACTAATTTGTCTTCAAATTTTCTGATCATATCATGCAAAACATTATTCCTTTCACAGAATCACTGGAATAATGGCTTAATTTTATTGTTACTTCACGCCACTGAACATATAGAAATGTATATATGTATATATTTCTTCTCAAAAAGGAAAACGTGAGTACAATTCATGTGGTTGGTGGCTTCAACTAATGTCTTTTAGCCTTATAGGTATAAACACATTGATATCGATCTTCAGGTTCCTTATATTTTTTTTGGCCTCTTCTTTAACCAGTTTCCAAAAAGTTTAAGAGATGGCAAAGGTAAGCCTCTTCCATTATAGGTACGTCTTCCAAGGACTATTTGGTGCCACACCTGAACCAAGCTATGGGTTCAATCTGGGTATTACCTGAATATCAATAGGCCTAAAGAGACATCCCTATCTAACAAACTTCTCATTTCGCATTGACCTATTACTATATGCCCAAGTGAATTCAAGGATGTTGGAGGTGGTCTAACAGCTCAAAAGAATTCTTGTAAACACTGCACAAACCTATTTTTGGTTCATTCTATACAATGTGAATTCTTTTTTATTGGTTTCTCGGAATAATGCATATAGATATATCTACACGTAAATCATATAAATATATGACATCAAAACTGAACAAAAAGAAAATTTTATAAGTTATAAAAACATATTAATTAATTGACACCCTTGTATATAAAAAAAGGCTAGATGTTACCTATATCGATAAAAAAAAATACGCAAAATCTAGATCCTACACTCTCATTATACGAATAAACTGTTCACGAGAAAATGTTGTATAAGTTCCAAGTGACAACAGTGACGAGAAAATGACATTCCAGGATAAGAATGCCCTGAATAATAATAAGAACCAAACATTTGGGAGTTTACCTTATCCTCCTCAACATGAAGTTGTCGCAACTTCTTCTGATAACAGAATTCATACGACCACCAACCCTCTTGCTGCACAATGCATAAGAACAATTAACAAATTTAAAAAAAAAAAAAAAATTTGCAAAACCACATTGTGCATTTACACTATTCCCAGAATCCCAGATGTCTAAGACAGAATAAGATAGAAAGGGTCTGATTCTCAGCAAAAAAATCAAGATTCAAACCACACAAAGTCATCTCAGTAGATATGAAAAATTCCTGAGGAAGAAAGAGAGATATTTATTATAGTCTTTTGAGTTCAATGATTCCTCACCCTATAAAAACATTTGTCCTTCAGCATTTCAAGTAGTTCATCTGGTGTTTTCAATTTAACCTGTTTCTCAGTTTCCACAATCAAGGTGGTTGTATTCTGTTGAGTGACCAATTTCTTCGTTTTGGGCTTTTCTATTTTAGGCAGGAAACACAAAAAGTTCTGGCCAGTTTTATCGGACATCACCATAGACTCCTGATCATCATCCTGCAAAATCAGTTCTGCCTTCAATTTTTTGTCATAAAATCTGATAAAAAAAAATGGTCGCCATGTCCTGGTATAAAGCTTCACCAAAGCAAAACAGATAGACTAAGAGAGAAACTATATTTTATTTTATTTTTCAGAACAAGGCAAAAACCCAAAGGCACGACAGATGGACCTGGGTAATTTTCTAGCTATACTAAGCAAAAAAAAAAAAAAAGCGCTAACAAACACACAGCTAAAACACATACAAATGTCTCAATTGTCTCCCAAAGATCCCTCGTCAACAACCTAGATCATCTAAAATTTTCTTCAACTCAGTTTTGTGTTGGACTGGTAGAACAGTGAGTTAGTCTCTGTGTAGAGTATGTCTAATACTTACACTCTCTTGCAGAACCAAATTAGATAGACCACTAAACTTTCAATAATTTCAAGACATAAAAGTTTCTTTGAGCTAGTGAAATATATATATTTCATATATTGAAGCAATACACTATTTTCATATTCAAGACTATTATCTCACCAAGAATTGCAACACAGATGTCAGGTAAAGAAGCTGAACTGGAAATGGATGCATGCACTCACACAACAAAATGAGATTCACACAAACAAACCAAGTCCAAGCACTCAAGAACACATAGATTATGTAACTTACAGGATGAAACGGTGATTCTTCTGAGTGGAATTCAATCTTGTATTTTGGCTCATGAGAACTGCGACCAAAGGCTCCACCTGCTCATTAAAAATCATTGCAAAAATAATTAGGACAAAAACATCAGTTTGATAACAAATTTTTTTTTTTTTTCTGAAGAAAGTGTTATGGGAGAGTTGGTCATCGACATCAGGTCGTGCTAGGTGTTCATTCATTCAAACTCAAATTTATGCTGCCATTACCCAAGCTAGAAACTTCAATCAAATATCAGCCTCCAGTGTGCGATGCAACGAAAACAACCACACTCCAACCCCTTCATTCCTTCAATACATAATTTGAGAATTTGAACAGAACCTGGCCACCTTACTTTTATTTAACAAATCAACGATTCTTATTTATTTAAATTCGAAATAATCGAATGCCAATTTTGCTTATTTAACAATACTTTGCAAATATGCAATCTCACCCACTCAATAATACTTCAATATAAATAAAAATAAAAACAGAAAAAGAAATTGAGTTTAATTTGACTGTTATTCAGCTGTAAATATACTGTATAATTAATTAAATTTTAAGAATTTTCAAGTAACAAGAGTGTATAACAAACAACAATAGCAAGATGAAATTACCTGCATGAGGAGAGAAGATCTGATCGGCTAAAGCATTGTTATTAATAACAACTAATGTTAAAACAATAACAATTAATCTTAATGACGATGCTGATGATGATGATTTCATCTCTCTCTCTCTCTCTTTCTCTCTCTTCAGAGAAATTCAAACTTTATCAATCTATACAAGAAATCCTATGGAAGAAGAAGAAGAAGAAGAAACAGAGTTTGGTCATTGTAGTTCACATTTCACAAAGGACTTCTCAGCAGGCTTGACTTCGAGTCGGACTCAATGAGTGAAGTAGACCGATTCATTCCGATTGGGCCTTTCTAGTAGCCCATTTCCAAGGGACAAAAACGGACAGAGAAAAGAAACGTGATGACGGCAATCGGGTTTGTTATCCAGAAAGGACTTGCCGCGCAGTTTGTAGCGCGTTTGTCCTCTACTTTTGTGTAATTAGTTGAGCTTATCAATAAAATTTGATTTTGGAAAAAAAAAAAAAAAAAAAAACCAGACAGATACGTGTTTGAGTTTCACTCGACTCTAAATGGACCTCTTAACTTCAGTCGATAGATAATATAGAACAAAAAACAAAAAAGGGGACAGGCACGAGTTTGAGTTCTATCTGACTCTAAATAGACCTCCTAACAAAAAAAGAGATTTCAAAAAATAGAAAAAGGACGGACAGATAAAAAATTAAAAAGAAAAAAAAAAAAAGATAGACACGAGTTTGAGTTCCACCCGACTCTAAACGGACATCCTAACGTCGGTTAATCTATATACTATATAATAGTGGAGCCTAACAAGTGCCACATGGCGTGTTCTCAACAACTTGAGAATAGAACTTAAGCCCAACTTTAAACCCAAGTGAAGCCCAGTTGTAGTTAAAAAGGAAATCCACCTTCAATATGAACAGAGATTTATAGAAACCTTAAAACCCTTTAGAACTTGATTCTAAATCTCTTTTTCCTACTAAATTCTTATTCTATTTAAAATCCTTAATTCATATATAAAAGGGTAATTTCCCGAATAAGCACAGGTTTATAACGTTTCTTCCCAAATCAGCGCATTTGACTGCAATCTTCCCCAACAAGCACAATTCTCGGTTTGACTTTTCAATTGGACATTTCTACCCTTATGACAGCTTTAAGCCGTCACATCATATCTGCTGTTTGTCTGATTTTTCTCTCTCCTCATTCAATTCAGCAAACTAAACTCTCGCCGTTAGATGAAAAAGCATCTTTGATTACCACCGTTGGATGAAATAACACAGAAACCAGCATTCTCAATCCTCCACAACACACTACTCTATCCTCCACCCAGAAAAGACAAAAACAACTGTCTTACCTTAAAAGAGAAGTTAACCAAAACTACTTTCTCTGTTCTTCTTCTTCTTCACCTTCTTTGTTCATCGCAGAGAATGAACAAGAAGATAACCTCTTTTCATCAGATCACAATCTCTTTGTCGTAAAGCTTCGATTTTTTTTTTGACGTTGGGGTTTTCATCGGTAATATGTTCATCATGGGAAAAAAGGAAACAATAAGGGCAAGCAAGTTATGAACGTTCAGATTCCTGGTAAGTTTTGAGGTTTGAAGGTTGTTCATTTATAATGGTAATGGGGGGTTTGATTTCAGTGGCATCAATACCAATCATTGGTATTAAAGTTGTCTGTTTTAGGTTTCAATCTCAGTAGCATTAAAGTATTCACTCACACACACACACCCACCAGCTTAAATGCAAGCATTCAATTGTGGGTGGGGTTTCAAATCTAGTTGATGTTTGGGTTGGGGGTATGAAAACCATAGAATTTGGTTTATGGGTTTCTAATATGTTGTTGTCAAGCTTTAAATCACTAGTGTCTACCGTGTATGGCTCTTTGTCTCTGTTTTTATGGGGGGTTTTGAAGTTTTTTATCTAATGATTAGAAGATCTAAAAGTGGGTTTATCATGTGGTACTGATTATCACTTTGACATACATTCTTAAATTTATAGACGATACACTGTCATCTGTAACCGTTAAAACTGATATTGTAGCCGAAACATTCAGTACACTCGTTTATAGAGATGTGATATTAAACCCATTTTAATTGTTCTTGGTGCAGAGAACACATTTAATATCATATTCCAACATGGTGGGCAATTGGTTGTTACAGTTGAAGAAGTTGAGATTGCATATGTACATGGTGAGTCAAAAATAAGGATCGCTAATAACAAGACATCCTACGAAGACTTCTTGGAATTGGTTGAATCCTTATGTAAGGCACCAAGAACAACTTGGTCATTGCGAGCTGTAATCAACAATAATCCAACTAAGGTTGAATGCGAAGATCATTACATGGCAATGATTGCATACATTACAAATTCAGCTGCAATGGTGATTTCTATTTGGGTGGTTGATCATTTAACACCAGTTATGATACAGTCAGAGACTAATGAAGCCTCAAGCCAAGTGAGTGAGATACCAAGAGAGCTGCCCAAGGGGGATTCCAAAACTAGTCAATCTTTGAAGAGAAAACTTTTCCCTGAACCTGTTGTCAATAATCTAGGCTTGGGTAGGAAACCAGACTACTCTTCTTTTTGTACACCAACAAAACCTTTCCATGTTCCTGATGAATATAGATTGGAAACTCCTTCTCAAGACCCAGAAGTGACTGTAAAGGGAAAGGGGCACTCAAATGACCCTTTATTCTTGGAAACCCCTCCCCCTAATGTTCAAGTGAGAGATGATGTTTACATTCCTCAACCTCCAATGAACTTGACTCCCTTGTCGGCTAGAACAGCAACTGGATCGCCTATATGTGTACCAAAATCGGCTAGATTTGATAATCTTGAAGACATAGCAGGGATTCTATCTGATATGCGTAGGGATAATGGTTTTGGGGATTCAGATTAATTGGAAAGTGTAGAAGAAAGATTAGATCCAGAGATAGAGAGAAGCCAAGAAGAAGTACTGGATGATGACAGTGAGGGTGAATGTGAGGAAGGCCAATGGGATACAGAAGAGGATGTGTTCGACTCAAATAGTGATTACTCTTATAATTCATTCGATAGACTTGAAGATGAGTTTGAATCTGAGATGTATACTGACAGCCAGCCAATGTTTGGTCCTACACCACCTCCTCCATCTCATAATGAAGATGATGGTGTCATCCAATCTTCATCTGAAGGCATTGGTGAGATGAAAACACCAATTCTTGACACCCAAGATCAAGAATTTGAGAACGAAATGTACAATGACAGCTACCCAATGTTCGGTGATCTATCGACACAAGAAACCGTGGATAGCGAAGATGTGGTAACGGATAGAAATGCTAATGCAGCGGATATACGGTGCAATCTAGAGGATCGTTTCGCTCGAGTAGGGGATTACGTCAACAATCAACCACAACATAACACTGCGCCGCTACAAGACAACCCTCCAACTCCTACCACTGTGCCACTTCAAGACAACCCTCCAGCTCCGACCACTGTACCTCCTGATACAGATGTACCATTTCCCAACAATGTGCCACTCCAGAAGAATGTAAGAGTTACGGAAAACCGCGATAACGATGAAGTGAAACGTGAATTAGACAAAATCTTTTCTGCGTACATTGCAAAATCTAGGGTAAATGTTGGTTGTGCTCCCCATACAGAGCCTTCTCACAATGATTATGTTAGACCTGCATGTGGAATAGTATATTTAAGTCGAGATGATCTTGAAAGGGACCTCCAAACCTACGCGATTAAGACTGAAAAAGATATACGCAGGCAAAGCACCAACACAAAAAGGTTGATTTGGAAATGTAAAGCAGATGGTTGTCCATGGAGAGTCTACGCAACACGAAATATGGATAACACTTGGAAGATTTCTAGAATGAATGATGACCACTCTTGTGGTAATTTTAGAGTTGGAGGAACAAATCCCCAAGCAAATAGTGATTGGGTTTCTAGAGTATTAATGAGAAAGTTAAGGGATAACCCAAACTTAAAGCCTAAAGCACTTGTAAAGATGGTCAAGGAAGATTATGAGACCACAGTTTCATACAAAGTTGCATGGTTTGCTAAAGAGAAAGCACTGATGAAGGTATAGCATTTTCTACTTTGTTTCTGTAGTCGCTACCATAGGCACTAGTATCGGCTAGATTGTTTTCTGTGTAGAGTATAGTTTTTCACATCTATTCTTTGTTGCAGATAAGAGGAAGCTACAGCTACTCATATCAGTTGCTTGAGACATATAGTCATGAGCTCATGAGTGTTGATCCAGATGCTGTGACTGATATTCTAACTGGACCAGGTGATCGTTTTGAATGTTTCTTTTGGACATATGGTATATCAGTTAGGGTCTACAAGAAGAACTTGCGTCCTGTAGTCATTGTTGATGGAACTTTCCTTAAAGGGAGGTACCCTGGAACAATTCTAAGTGCTATTGCAGTCGATGGCAACAACCATGTGTTCCCCCTCGCTTTCGCAGTTGTAATGAAAGAGAAAAATGATTCTTGGGATTGGTTTTTTACTAAACTAAGGGACCATGTGGTTGGTGTAGATCACCAGTTCATTTTGTTATCTGATAGACACAAAAGCATCATCCAAGGTGTTCCTAAAATTCTGCCAAATGCTGTCCATATGTACTGTTCCTATCACATGAGTGGCAAGTTTGGTCACAAGAAAATCAAGTTCTTCGTGCAAGAATCAGCAAAAACCCTCAACCAACAAGAATTTTGGGGAAATATGCTAGCAATATGGGTCCTATCCTCCAAAGCACATGAAAAACTTATGGATGTTGGGCCTTTAGAAAAGTGGGCAAGTGTTTTCCAAGAGAAATCCAGGTAAGTTTGCTAACATATTTCTGTGTACGCTACAATACAACTCCTATCCGGTACTATAAGGTTTCTATCATTTACATTGATTTTGCAGATATGGAATTGTGACAACAAATCATGTGGAGAGCTGGAACAAAATGATCATTGGAGAAAGAATGATGCCAGTTACTACCATTGTTTCAATGATACGGGATAATGTAATTAGGCATTATCGAGATTATCGCAATGATTCTTTGAAGTTCAATTCACCTGTCACAACATGGTGTCAAGAGCAAATAGTGCACAATGCCGCAGTTGCAAGAAAGTGCACACTTGAAAGAGCTTCAGCAGGTATTTGGTCTGTTAGAGGGCTTAAAAGGTCATGTGTGGTTGACCTCAACAAAAGAACATGTACATGCAAATGGTTTCAAACCATGGGGATACCATGTGAGCATGCCATGGCAGCTATAAAGGAAGTTGGATTTGATCCATACAAATTTGTTGAGGTGTACTACTTGAAGGAAACATACATAGAAACTTATAGAGAAGAATGGACACCCACAAGAGGGAAGGAAGAATGGCCAACCGACAGACAAAGAAGAAGAATTCTTCCACCACTAAAAACTTCAAAGGCAGGGCGTCCTAAAACAGCCAGGAAGAGAGGTAAAGCTGAGGGTGTCCCTGTCCAGAGTAGGCGATGTTCAATGTGTAGAGTCAGAGGTCATAACAAATCAACTTGTCTTGAATGTATAGATGACTATCAACTCTTCAGTCACACCCTATTTGGTGAAGGGCCACCACTTAGCCCTGTTCCAGCTACAATCTAAGTACTGAAATGGGTTTTGTACTTTTTTGGGAATGTATCTTCCACATACATGTTTAGATCCTCTACATATTGCCTGTTATCCGTTGACTTTATTTTGTATTGATTTTCATGTTATATAAGGGTAGGGGCTTCAAATCCAACCTATTTTTGACAGGAAAACACTATTGTTATCGTATGTTTTATCAGTGACACTTGAGGATTACCTTATTTGGTTGTTAGGTTTTTTGCATAGATTGTCTACTGTGCATTGCGGTGTTGTCTTCTATCTTTGTACTACCTAACGGCTACCATATATTTGTGTATCCTCTACAATTCAAACATAAAGAACAGGAACAATATAGGTTCACCTATAAACCAAATAAGAACAGAATGTATCATTCACAACCATGAACATAGATTCATAAACAACCACATAAAAAACATTGGGTTCATAAACAACCATATAAACATGTCTTCAAACAACCAAATAAAATGTATAGCATACAATACAAACAACAAATAACTAAACTTTGCTCTTGTTTTTGGAGGAGGGAGGTTCCCCTATATCAATAAGGTCTCTGGCAATACGATAGCGCATCTGAAGAGGATCTGCATCCAACTGAGGTGGTATTCCTCGAAGCACGCATTCGACGAAGGCAAGGAGGAATAATCCACAGCTACAACCATCTGGTTGTTCAGCACACTTAACATACTTCCGCTTCCACTTCATATCCAGTTTCAGTTGAACCTGTGATGGATCAGCAGCAAAAACAACATATGGCAAAAACTTTTCCATATTTCTCAATTCAGGTATACCCCTTGTCATTCCCAATGAATCATAGATTCTAACAATTTTCTCACTAAAATTGAAAGAAAGCAGAATCCAGTGGTTATCATTCACCTACAAATAACACATATATACATATCAATAGTGGCAAATAGAAATAATAAAATAGAGGATAAATTATGACATGTAGAGGTAGTGGAGGAAAGTATGAAATATATCTGTAATGGGATGAGAAGTGCTTTTGCTTTTACAGGGTGAACTTGATTTTTGAGACCTACCCAGGGATCAACAATTGAAGTACAGCCTGATGAAATTTGGAAACGCCCAGATGTCACTCTTTCCTGAGGATTCATTTTGGCAAAACTCTTATCTTTCATCAGTTTGTCGTATTCAGGCATCACATCACACTTGATTTTGGTCTATAAAAAGGAAAAATAATTCTTCAAACAGCTCAGAATTGAAGGTTATAATTACTAGGTAGAATAAGGGAACAAGGTACTTACATGTAGATATACTGTTGAAACAATAGCATATTGATCTTCATCCCTAAAGTAATATGGCCTCATGGTACCATACCAACGAATGAGCAGCCTGAGATAGATGTCAATAATCTCATCATTAAGCCAATTACCTTTGTAGAGTGTGTTGTAGGCACTCACTGAGCATGAAGCCAGGAAACCATAACTTCTCATGGGGACTCTACTCCACTTTGGGTCAGAAGCCAAACTCCAAAAGTAGTGACAAAGTTTTGTATCATCCTCTTCCACTTGTCTACTGAAGAATGGTTCTTTCATTATCTCTGACATCCTTGCATTACACCTAAGGCCCAAAGAAAGTTCACCAGCCTCCATGTTTTGATAAGTTTTGGCTTCCCTTTCCCTCTTTGCCACTCTTAATGCTTGCAGGTCAAATTTTGTATCCTTCTCATCATCATCAGATTCCTCTACACCAAGAATGAGAACACTCTTCCTGCCTGATGACTCCTCAATATCTGATGCAGTAGGTGTTTCAAGTCTATACTGTTGAGGTACATCTTCTCTATTAACCACCACATCAGTATGATGATCACATCCACCATTGTCATCATCATCATCATTCTTATCATCATTCTTACCATCATCATTCTTATCATCATTCTTATCATCATCATTCTTATCATCATTCTTCTTATCATCATCCTCCCTACCATCATCTTTTTCATCCTCATCCTGCTTATCATCGTCCTCCTTACCATCATCTTCTTTATCATCATCAGAATCATCATCCTGCTTATCATCATCTTCTTCTTCACTATCAACAGATTCAACAGTTGTAGAAGATGCCCCAATGCTTTTAGCCTTCGAACCAGACAATGTAGCGGATGAAACCTCAGTTGTAGTCGTGTCGGTTTCATCTGTTGTTACCTTTGTCGGTGTAGCGGATGGATCCTCCTTTCTAGCAGACAATGTATCTTCTGTAGCGGATACAGAAGGATCACCATCCTTTGTACTTGAATCATTAGGTTTACCTTCTTCATTCACTTCAGCTTTCTCTCCCATCAGTACAGAAAGACCTTGGAGTTTTGACATTGCCTTGTCAAGAGGATCAGGTACACCTCTCAGGTTATTCAATACATCCACAATGGACTCCTGGTCATCTGATGAATGATCATCACTCCAGAAAGACAACTTTCTTACTTTCTTACTGCTGGGGACTTCATCATCATCTGACTGTATCTTCCTTGCCTTTTTTTCCTTCAGCTTCTTTGCCTCCCTTCTCTTTCTTAATTCTTTCCTCCAACTAAGATCAAAGGCATCACCTTTAACCTTTCTTTCAGGTTGATGCCTTCTAATAGGAAACAACATCTCTGCTCTCTTCCTTTTTTTCTCTTTTTTCTCTATCTGTTTCTCTCCAGCCTGTTGGTCATTTTGTTCTTCAAGATTAAAATCAAACACGGGAAAATGTCGGTCTAATGGTAACATGTCATCATCACTCCCCCCTACTGTATTTTTACCCTCTTCTATCTCATCATTCTGTGGAGCTGCCTTATCTTCATCCTGCTTCCCCATATCCACAATGGACATCTTCTTTTTACGCTTCTCCACTTTTTCAGATTCCCCCTTCTTTGAATTTTTCTTCTTCTTCTTCTTATCCTTCTACCCCTCCTCTGATCTTTTCCTCTTTATCCCCTTATCCCCTTCAGATTTTGGTGGTTGAGGTTCCCTTCTTTTTACCTCATAATTAGAAGACAAAGAGCTTTTACTCCTGGTGGTTCTAACTGCTGTCTGTGCTGGTATAGGCTCTTCCTCTATCTTCTTATAATCAATAATTTTGGGTTGTGGGGAATCACTCACTGTTGTGGCTTGAGGGGGTTTCTGCTTGGGAGGTATCTTCACCCTCCCAATAGGTTTGGGGGGAGCACTAACTTTTTTGGTTGGTACAATGGGTTTCTTGGGTGAAACATTGGTTTTCTTGGATGGAATTGTTTGTTTCCTTGTTGAAACTGTTGGTGAAACTTGGGATGCAATACTTGATCTGGTTGCCCTTTTTGGAGGACTTGGCAAAGGATTGGTCTTTTTGACTGATTTGGGTTTGAAAGTTGGCTTTGGGGGGGGGGGGGGGGGGGGGGGGAACTTATCTTCTTCTTACTTTTACTTGTCTTCTTTGATGCCCCCTTACCAATCTGTGCAAACACACCTTTAACAGCCACATCAGCATCACTGATTTTGTCAGAAACCATCCCTGCCTCACGACCCTTCAAAAATAATGCAATAAGATTGTAGAGGATAAACCCAACATTATAGAAAACATCATTCAAATATTTAAAGGATATATTATGTTAACATTCAAATTATAGAGGTTTCAAGGTTTCAACATTTCAAGGTTTAAAGTTTTTGTATATGACTTCATTCAAATTCAACAACATGTAAAGTTTAAAGAGTATATTATGTTAACAAATTATAAAGAGTATACAGAAACAAGGTAACGGATAGAACTGTATAACATAGAGGAAAATAATATCAATGTAGACGATATACCAAAACATATTAATAATGATCAACTAGAGGTTTTAGAATATATGTATTCAATGTAATAAGTAAGAAACCTATAAAGAAGATAAGTTATTCATGGTTTCAGATAGAATTTCAAAGTAGTAGTAACAACATACCATTTCAAACACTCCTTTGAGAATTGCCTCAAGGGCATTTCTTTCAAGTGTAATAAAATTTCCAGAACTTGTTGTTGCAGATGAGTGCTGAGATGGACGAACTAATCTAGAAACTGGCCTAGAAGAAGCAGACTCTTCATATTCTGCTTGTGAAAGAGCCTGAAACTGGAATTAAAATGTAACGGATAAGTATATATCTGTAGAGGAAAAAGAAAACAAAGTAGAGGATATTGAAAATACAGCAACATAAAGATGACTTACTTCTTCAACCACTTGTAAATTTGCTGCAGCTCTTTCTTGCAGAGTGATATCCAGTGGATAGGCCACATTAATGAATCCTTTCTTGGGGTGAAATTTCTCAGAAAGTTTGTCCCTTGATTTGTTCCTAGTGGGCAAATCATACCATCCTAACATCCTTGGAAAAGGAGAGTTGGGAATCTTTCTGGGACCAAGATCTGGGAGATGCAAATATGCCCAAATAATGAATGCAAACACACATCCATTGATACAATAGTTTTGTACACCATCAACAATTTTGGTATACACATCTTCTAAATTGCTCTCAAGCAATTTGAATGCAGCAGTACCCCATGGAAAATCATCAAAATCGACCAAATTTTCAGCAAGATCGACATACCTTACATCAATTGTTTTTGATGAGTCAGCAAGCAGAAAAATTGCAAGAAAATACAACCTGTTCAACCTATTGACATCATCTGGATGAGCATCTTCGGCTTCTCTTGCTTCCTTAATTGCATCAAGGATATGAGAATCTCTGATGTGTAGGTTATTCTGGAAGTATTTCGATCTGAAAGCACTATATTCAGTTTGCTTCCTAACAACAAAATCAACAGGTAAATGCCCAAATTTCAAAGGCCCCAAAATCAAAGCAAGATCTGTCATTTTGAACTCAATCACTCTACCCCCAATTGAATACTTCAATCGACCAACCCTATTTGAAACAATTTCTGTAACTACCGAAGTGATCATGGCGATTTTTTCTTGTCCCTCCAAACTCAAAAACTGCCCAAAAGGGGAATTTTTAAAAGATTCTAACTCGTTGGGGGGCAATCTTTCGTTTGGGTTTAGATAGTGGGCTTCAAACTTAGATGGTGAGCATCTCACAGTGATGCTAAATTTTCTGCTGAATTCATCGCCTTCAATCTTTTTCGGCATGATTATGTAGAAATTAGAATGGAAGATGGAAAAATAGAAGATGATTGTGTAGAAATTAGAAGATGATTGTGTAGAAATGGAAGATGGGAAAGAAATTAGAAGAGTTATGAGCAGTTTAATGGAAGAAGAATCGGTTTAAGAAGAAGAGAGAGTGGGTGGTTGTGGATTCTGAATCGGTGTGAAAACCCTAGGTTAAGTATCACTCTACCTGTTCCCGCTCGATTTCCCGCTCGATTTTCCCGCCCAATTAAAACCCAACGGTTATGACACGTGGCGCTGAGTGGCTGTTGTTTACTGTAGCAGATGCTTGTTTAAAATTACAAATTGTAGAGGAAATAACATCACTTGTGGAGGATAGGAATTAGGAAATTATATCCAACGGCTGTAACTTATTATCATGATCCAATGGTTGTAATCTACTGTCATGTCATTATCTCAGATGTCACATCTACTGAAAACCTATTGAAAACCTATTAAAACAAATGATTATATGCTAAAGGGTATAATAGGAAACAAAATATGCTAAAAGACAAAAATTCAGCAAGTCAAACCGAAATTGTGCTTGTTGGGGAAGATTGCAGTCAAATGTGCTGATTTGGGAAGAAATGTTATAAACCTGTGCTTATTCGGGAAATTACCCTATATAAAAACCATACTAAATACAAAAAATATTAATTATAAATCTCTACAAATTTAGGTTAAGAAAAACATCATTCAACAAATCACTTATAAAGTCATTATAAAATCTCTACAAATTTAGGTTGGGAATGGCATTAAAAAAAGTTTGGTGATTTCCATTTTATTGAACAACACAAATCCCGGTGTGTAGCACGGGTTCAACAACTTGTAATAATAATAATAATAATAATAATAAATAAAAATTTAAATTAAAAATAAATTTGTTAAGTTTGGGCCAAGAAAATTTAATTTAGGCCCGTATTAAGATTGTTTGGATTCGTCTGCAGCCCAATATTAAAAGAAAAAAAAAAAAAAGAATATTTAATTCGTATAAAGAAAGAAAAAGAATGAAAACGATGGCTTTGAGAGCTGCTTAAGAACTTATTACTACTCTTATCAGATTCGTGTTTATCATCAATTATTATTTATTTAAAAACTTCAAAATCAGGCATTTTTATATTCCCAATTTCATTAGAAAAAGCTTCATAGCTCGATTTTGTTCCTGTTCTTCTTCTTCTTCTTCTTCAATAATGGAGAGAGTAAGAAGAGCATCTCATGCAGGATCATGGTACACTGATGATCGTAAGTTCATCTTATTTATATTAAACTCTTTTTTTTTTTCAAGTTTAAATTTTTCTAATGGTTGTAGTGGATTTTGATCTTCTTATGATGTAATTATGGTTGTTCAAGACTGATTGAGGTTGAAAATTTGAATTTTTTTTTTTTTTTACACTTACAAAGATGTCAAATTTAGATCAAAATCAATGCAGGGCACATTGAAGAGTATAATTTATTTGTTTTTGAACAATTCTAAATATTAAATTTAGTATATGATATTAGAATTTTGATAAAATAGTTTCATTTTAGATTCTTGGAACTCCAAATTTGTGAAGAAATGTTATTCGATTTTGAGATACTAGAATCCTACAAGTGCCTCTAAATCTTATTCTGTTGTGAACTTGTGTTCGACATCACTAAATACTGAAGGGACTCTTATGCTTAACCATACAATCAATCTAATTCTGTGGGCAAATATATTTGCGCACATCTGACACTAAAGCATTGTCTCTCAGATACATATGCAGCCAAGTAGCCAACAGAGATTTTTTTTTTTTCCTTCTTGGTCTAATACCACTTTCTCACCTTGACACTCAAGGAGTTTATCTTTACTCTCCAAGCTTCCTGACTTACAAGTGGAAGTCTTATGTCTACCTTCAAACTCAATGATCAGTCGTCAATTTTTGTTGTCATTGGTGATTGGATCGGATGTGCAAAGAAAACATTTATATCGACACTGAATCCTAGGAACCCATCTTAGCCATATAACATTTTAGTTATTTTCAGACTTCTTAGTATACACCTTAATTTCCAGAAGGGTTTTCTGCTTCTAAGTAGTTACCGTATATGAATTGTTCAGTGTTTCCTGTTGCTAATTAAATGATTTAGCATTTGAATACCAAAAAGAAAAGGTAATGTTAAAGATAATCTGACACCAGACAAGAACAAAAATTAGATAAAAAACTACACTAAGAGCCTCTGACAAAGAATTAAAGGCATGCCTGAAACTTTTCTACATGCATTACTTGCTCTGAGGAATTATGTGAGTTTGGAGGGAGATATTAAGACTTGTTTATCCTGATTCACTCTTTCAGCTAGCAAATTGGGAGAGGACCTTGATGGATGGCTTCAAGCTACTGGTTTGCCTAAATCTTCTGATGTAAGAGGTGTTATTGCCCCGTAAGTTAGTCTGGCCAACCTCCAGCATTCCTTTCTCATAATTGACATGAAACAAAGAGTGGAATGTTCTAATTATTAATTTTGTGGAATACCTACAGGCATGCTGGTTATTCATACTCAGGCCCCGCTGCTGCCTTTGCATTTGCCAATATCGACCCAACAAACATGTGAGTCCTCTTTCTTTCACTGCTATTTTCCTTTTATATGGATTACCTGTAAAAATACTACTAACTTTTTCTCCTCATCTTGTAACATAATTTAACGTTATTACATAATTCCAACCCATTTTTTTTGTTGGGAAATGAAACATGTGTGCATTTTGGAGTTGTTAAGGACCAGTGAGATGAATTAATGAAAATAGGTGTGGTCGTCTAGGAAAGCAGTTTCTATGTATTTGCTTGGTCAACCATCCAGGCTTACAATCCATTGGATTCTCCCCCCCCCCCCCCCCGACCTGAATTCTGTCCGAGCCACTGTGGTTTGGTTAATTCCTTATGGTACTTTACTACTGCTCGAGACTGCAAATTTCCTTACAAGTATGACATTGTATACTAGTAAGTTATCTTGTTCTAGACAATGCTTGTCCCATATCCTTGATTATTATTAATAAACTGTCTAACCTTGCTATGTCAATTGTAATGGGATGCATGCCTGTTTGGTTGTTTGAAATGTCCGTACAAAACAACATGCATAATAAACGGAAATACCCTGCTTTGTTAACTTCTCTGCTGTTAGAAATATGCTGCTTCCCTTGTCTGGATTAGTGTAATTAATATCTAATACATAAGCAAATCCACATTTCAGTTCTCGGGTTTTCCTTCTCGGTCCATCTCATCATCATTATACTCCCAAATGTGCTCTTTCAAAGGCCACGGTTTACAAGACACCTCTGGGAGATCTACCAATTGATTTGGAAGGTAATGCAATTTCATCATTATATATAATGTTTCCCTTTCGGAAAGCTTCTATGTATGTGTAAGCTTCATTACTAGTTCTGATGATTCCATTTTACACTTCTTTAACCTGTCGTTTTGTGATCAGCATGTTTAAATTCAAAGGGTTCCTCAGGCTATTTACATTACCTGAAAGTTGGCATTCACGTTTCTCTTGACCGAAGCTTTAGTTACTAAGCACATTGGCGTAAGAAAGGGACCCTTAGTAGCCATCATGACATAGGAACTGCTCCTACTTTAGCGATAGGTAGCTGAGTTGCGAATGATGATCTTAAACTGTGAAGGTCACCCGTCCCTTTGAACGATTCCTGGTTCCAGTTCACCAATACTTGAGGGCAAATAAGCAAATATAAATGGTATAATCCAACAAGGACCTAGAAGAAATTAATGTGCTGTACGGATGTACCCATTATGTCGATTGTATCATTTTTGCTCCAAATTTTTGCTGCATCCACATGATAATTGAAACATCCTTAGTGAATCGTCTTGGATTAATCACATCCCCAACGTACTGTAATAACTATTGGAAGCCAAAATCACCTTATAATGATGAAACATTATATAAATTAGGTGCTAAACGTTACCATGCAGGCTAAAGTTTTGATGTAGAGGAGATTTGTAGTATATGTGAGCCTGAAAAGGCATTTGGCGTGATGTATTGAGTTGTTCGTATCAACATGTGATGTCCTTAGTATAGGCATCTGCTGCTGCCAGTGGATCTTTGATAATCGAAATGTTCTGATTTGTGGTTTGTAGCTGTTAGGTTTGAGCAGGGTTCACATAATTTTCGATTATGAAAGTCGTTATTCCGAGCTTAGGGGGACACTATACAAAAAATAAAGTCAAGACCGATTAAAATTGTTTGAGGCTTTCTTCATCTTTCAAAAGCAATGTATTAAATAGTATATCATATAACAAGAACTGAGAATTGTTGAATGGACAATATTTTTTATTTTCATCTTTGGACTACCAGCCATTGAGGAACTACTGGCAACGGGAAAATTTGAAGTTATGGATCTTCAAGTTGATGAAGCAGAACATAGCATGGAAATGCACTTGCCATATCTTGCCAAAGTATTCCATGGGTAATCACATTGTAAATCAATTTTTAGGATATAACTTAGTCTCCATACTAAATGAATTTATATTCTTCTCCAGCTATCCAGTAAAAATTGTACCGATTTTAGTTGGTGCTCTTAATTCAGCAAATGAAGCTATGTACGGAAGGTTGCTAGCCAAATATGTCGATGACCCAAAGAATTTTTTTTCTGTATCTTCCGACTTCTGCCACTGGGGATCTCGGTATGATTTGCCAACTAAAACATTAAATAATTTAGCATTCTGCAATTTCGTCATGGTTTTTGTTCTCTTATTATGTATAATTACTTCCCGACATGATTTGGCCCTGTCTAGATACATTGGTTTGTAATTTTATTTGGGGAATCAAATGCCCTGATCTTCTTGGATCTGGTGCATAATATTGGTAAGCTACCTTTAAAAAGAGGAGATGGCTGTGGATCTGTACAAATGTTATTACGGTCCTGCTTTCTTTCACACCAAACACTTCTGCATCTGGCAGCTTTTCTTGCAAAAACACGGCACAACTTGGTACTAACAACTTTTCAAACTGTGTGGTGTGGAAAAAACAAGAGCGAGAGGGAGCATGGACCAAGGACGAACTGATTCTACCTTCTTTTGTTGATGTTTTTTATTATTACATGCCCATACAGTTTAGTGTCAATAAATAAAGAGATTCCACAAGTCAGATTGTGCAGATTGTGCTTCTCATGCATCTTATATTCCAGACTAGTAGTCTGAGTGTCCTGTATATGTTTCATGGCAGGACCCTACCTAGTATTCTTAAAGTCTTATATATCTGCATACTAGAGAATGTTCCTTCTCGTCTATATTATTTCTTGAATGCCTCATCTATGATCATCTTGTTGAAGTTAGTTCCCCACATATTGCTGTGCCTAATTCAATAGGCATAAAACAACGGTTATTGTCTATGAATAACTACATGTGTGGTTGAACTATATGTAGAAAAAATGCCAATATTTGAAGAAAAAAACAAGAAGGCTGATTTAGTGTTCTACCCTCAAATGATTAGGTTGTATCTCTGAGCAGGTTTAACTACATGCATTATGAACGGAAACATGGAGCAATCTACAAGTCTATTGAGGCCCTAGATCGCATGGGCATGGAAATCATTGAGACCGGAGATGCAGATGCATTCAAACAGTACCTGACAGAGTTCGAAAATACCATCTGTGGTCGCCACCCTATCAGTGTTTTTCTCCATGTAAGTGACACCTTCTCATTTATCCCTGATATCTTTGACAGTTTGGACAAAATGTAATGATGTCTATGTTTCTGTGGATTGTTGATTATCCTAGATGTTGAGAAACAGCTCCACAAAGATAAAGATTAATTTCCTGCGGTATGAACAGTCAAGCCAATGCAAATCCACGAGAGACAGTAGTGTAAGTTATGCATCGGCAGCGGCCAAGGTGGATGGTTGAAAGATTCAGCCTCTCAAATTTATTTGATGTATGTGGAATTATAACTCTTAACTTTTGAATTTTCCTGTTGCAATTTAACTTATAATGTTATTCCTGGGAAAAAATATTATCTCAAAATGGCTGTTCTCTTCAGAAAATCAGTCCAATAATAGATGAAATTGATAAAATAATTTATTTGTTTGGCTTCAAATTTTGTTTCTAATTACTGCAGTGGCACTGAGCAGAACAATTGACACATAACAGTGCCTGCACTGACTTTAACAGCAATTGTTTGACTTGAATATCAAAGTTGTCTAATATGAAGAAAATGATCAGTGGTCTAAATAGAGTTGAGCAATTTTACATAAAACATATACTTGATTACTTGAGCTAATATAATCCTGGAAGAAGAAAAATCATGGGATTCAAATGAATGATAAATGGTTATAGACAGCAGACCCTTCATTTGAGAGATGCAATTAATTTTACGAAAATGCAAAAAAATAGGCCTAGAGCTTTTCTTGTTTGCCGATCGTTTTCCACATTACCATTCGATTAGCGCCATATGAGGTCGAATGCATATTTATAGGTCTCTTCTGCTTCCTTCAGCGAACTGAAACTGGTTTTCAAAGGTGTTGGTATATGTATGCTATTACACCACTGAGTTAAGCCCCCAACCCAAGGCCATAGAGATGGATGCCATTGCCCATCTTTTTATCATGCTATGCCGTATGGTTTCATTCTTTCTTTCTCCGACGCTTTCTATATTTCTATTTCTTTATCCAACTGGAATGAAAAATATTCACTTTCTCGGAATATGACCAAATTACCCAGATTAGAAACGGTTTCCAAGCCTGGCACAAAGGGATTGGATTTCACCTATGATCAGAAGATCTATTGCACTAATGTGAGCTGCCCTTTTTTCAGTATGTGTTAGGTCAAAGTGCAACTTTCTATTATGTTAGTTGGCTACACATTATTTTGATTAATTATATAGACAGTATAGAGAGGATGGATGATATGGTCATATGGATCAGATGATAGGATATATCACATCTTCAGCTTTACTTGTTTTTCCTTGAAATCAAAGTTGAAATAATTGCCCCCAGTGAAAACGCCATCGTGCAAGATTTTAGTGACCGGGACCCCATTAGAAAGAATGTCGGTCTGAGTATAGGAGAAGGGAACATCGCATGAAGCCCTTGTGGCTACCATACTCACATTCGTCCTAGTCCTTGGCGGCACAGTCACTGTGTATGAAGCCTCAACACTTTGTTCTGTACTGTGAGTTTCACCCCACTCATGTGACGTAGTATAATCTACTGATAGTTCGATTTTGCCCTCTGCAATTAGTGGAACGGCACTAATCTGGATTGCTGTTTTTGCTCCCAAGCTGAAAGAGACACTGTTGCTCCAAGAGGTGGTCTTTACTTCCGTGTACACCAGCTTGAGTGTGAAGGATTTTGACTCTGTTCCGTAGTCTTCGTTGGTGGCCCCTCCATTGGCCAAAGCTATGAGCTGCTCGTTGTAGACCCTCGCATATGGGAGCTGGAAGTCGATATGTGAGATTTTCCTTGAAATCACAAGCTCTTCCATTATCAACTGTGCAGTTGATGCGATGGAGGGGGTGCCAGCATTCAGACAACTAGTCTTGCCTTCAGCCGTGAGCCTCTTGCAGAAATAGTTGTTGCCCATATTACGGAGAGCCACGACATTGTTGCTGATTTTGACCGGCCAAAATAATACGTTTGGATCCTTCCCTGACTCATCGGAGGAGTCAGCCCAGATCCAGTTGGGCTTCCGCCTCCAAAACTTTCCAGAGAAAAGTGACTTTATACGGACACATCCGTTGCCGATTGTTGTCACCTCGAACTCTGCTGTTTCATCCCTTGCTGTTTCTGCGAACTGTAGGTATGGGTATCCATCTATGATCCGGCTGCATAGGTATCTGCCGTTGTCACCCTTAAATGCAACACGTTTTGGAAACACCACCAGATTCTCCCAGTTCATGGGTGTGTACAAGAGGCACAAGTTTTTGTCAAGAGTTGCAGATAAAAGATACATGCCTCCACGAAATTGTTGAGCGCCAGCCCTGGACAAGCATGCAAATTTTCCAAGTTGGATATGGCGAAATCCAACATTGGATTTGTTTTTCTCTACTTTGAACAAGGTACACGAGGGTTTGTATTGGTCTTCCTCTGGTTCTTCAGCCCCGGCAACGACCCATAACATTCCATTGGCTTTGACCCCGTATTTGTTGTTGTAACAACATCTAATATGCACCCAACCCTTCTGCTTAGCCATAGTGCTCTTTGCCCTCTCCAGTTCAAACTTTGCAAACGGGCTGACAATGTCTACTCCATTAAATTTCATAAACCCTACTGGCAAACTATCATCTTCACCATTTGTAAAGTTCAAATACTTATTCTCACAGACTGATTTTAACACCACAAACCTTGGAAGGGCTACTGCCATGTAATTAGAAGATAGAGTTGGATTATTTTGGTTCTGGCCCTAAACTCCAACTCCAACTCCAACATGCATATATCTATATAATGTTAAGAATCAGCATGGATTTTGTGATTGGGAGAGAGAAGATTTAAGAGTACAGGAGAAACAAAAAGATCACAAAGGAAAAGAAATGAGAAAGATGTGAACTGTAACAGAAAGGAGAGAGAAATTTTCTTTTTCATTCATATCCTTACTTCATTGCTGAAGAATACACTATGCCGCCCATTCGGCAAAGGCCCGGAAATGTATTTCTCGACTTCCCAAAAGGATATAAGTTGAAAATGAATTTTAATAAGTCAAGAAAGATATTTTTTCGGAAGTTTTCTAAACTAGCTTTCTCCTTCCATCTTTCTTTTTTCTCCTCTCACTTTCACTGATATTTGTGCGACAATTTTACTAGTATACACTAGTAAACAAACTAATAGTAGAAAGTAAAAAAAAAAAAATCATGCTAACACAAGAGGCCACATCTTTATCACTCGCGGACTATTAAAATCTCAGGGCTGGCCCTGCTATGAGGTCGAACACATTTAATCAGGTCTCGTCTGCTTCCTTTAGTGAACTGAAACTGGTTTTACAAACAACTGCTAGCTGAGTTGGTTTGTTATCCCTCTCAAACACTCCCACGAGTGAGAGGTTGTGAGTTCAATTCCCATCAACAGTGTTTGGGGGAATTTTTCATGTAATTCTTAGGTGGGTCCGCCTTCGTGCTTGGTTCGAGATTAGGAGGCCCATGCTCTTATGATGATGATATGTGGTTAGGTGTTCTCCCATGATGATGATGTGGCTAGGTGTTCTTCAGCGAAAGCAAGTCCCTGAGTAGCAGAATTGCTCGAGTTGCAAGGTGGCGGTGTGGACACTTAGGTAGTAGCATCAGTAGCCTTCGGGCCTTGTCTTTGTAAGCCCTTTGGGCCCTGTCTTTGTAAGCCTTCGGGCCATGATTAATATACCAAAAAAAAAAAAAAAAAAAAAAAAAAAAAACAACTGAAACTGGTTTTCAAAGGTGTTATCATGTATACTATTACATCATTGACTTAAAACCCCAAACCAAGGCCATAGCAATAGATTTATAGATGCCCATCTCCTTTATTAAATCATGCTGTATGGCTTCATTCTTTCTTTCTCCCAAGCCTATGTACTAAGATTAGTTTTCATAGCTCTGCAAACTAAATAGCACCTAGACCTTAACTAGAATCGTTCCAAGTCGATACTCTGATACCTTGTACATGTTTTGCAGTTTAAGAATTAGGGTTATTCTCTAGTAGCTAGTTCTGCAGACTTGAGACTTTTAGAAGCTCTGCTTACATACTGACATACTACTGTGTGATCTCTGGATAATGGGCCTAGCTATACTGGACATCTCAGTCCAAATACTTGCACTAAATACCAAATACTATCTGAATCTTTATGACACATTTCTGGTTTAGTAGCTGGCCACACATATTTTGAGGACAATTGTATTTGTACCCAAACTAAGCAAAAAAACAAACAAAACACTGGAAGAAAGACCAGTATCTGCAGAATAACAAACAAACACAAAAAGCTTTCTAAATTTCTATTTTCTTTCTTCAACTAAATTGAAAAATATTCACCTTCTCTAAATATGACCAAATTACCCAAATTAGAAATCCTCATCCACATGGTAGGTCAAAGTGCAACTTTCATACTTTCATCCATCCTGATAAAGTGCATGTGATGCAGAATTCGAATCCTAACTCTGATTAGACCCCACCATTTCATTGGGTCCCACATAATATACATACTATGTCAAGTTTTTGAAACACTGGGGTTATTTTGGGTAAGACATTGGAAAAAATATTTGGGACCCATTTACTTTTTTTGAAATTTTTTTCTGAAACAGTGACAAGTTATTGGAAATTTTTGGAAACACCACCCTTTCCTTTATATATTCTTTCTTTCTAACAAGGTAGTGGGTGGAGTTAGAGTTGTATCTTTCTTTCAAAGAAAGCAAACCAAAGAGGAAAACTTTTTTTTTTTTTTTTGCAGTATTTTGCTTCTATGTTCTTTTTTTTCTATAAAGTATTCTATAAAAACACCATTTAAAAATGTATATTTCAACATATAATGTGCATTTTCAGTAAGGAAATAAAGTTTATTTTTCTCAAAATTAATTTGGAAATTGTTGAGATGTATTAAAATATTTTTGCAAAGGTGTGCACTAGATCATAGTCTCTAGTCAACATCATCCATCCTTTTCTTTTGTTTTTCCACCAAACGTAAACGAACTAAAGTTGTGAGAAATAATTCAATTACTCGCGATAAATTTACCTATGAGATTTTGAAACATTAATAACGTAATGAGAAATTGAAAACGAGAAAAATGATTAGTATGAGAATTTGTGCATTCCGACAAAATTGAATGCGTCGGCAAAGATAAGATTGGAATATCTACGTGCCTAGTTTTTGTGGAGAAGATTTTTAATATGTTAAAGACCTATCAACATCGATGTTACTTGTTGCAGTTTCAGAAACAGCCATATATACAACACGTGGCAACATGATTGCTTCAAAATTTCAAACTTATTAAATCAAGCTTGAGTTTTACAAGATTAACATTTTGTTATTTGCAAAGGGATACTCAAAGTGCCCTCACATTAAATTCCATGCCATGCACCATTACAAACCCAAGCACCAGTGAGAACAACTTAAAAGTTATAAGTATATCAACAAAGAAAAAATAAATAAATAAACAAAGAAAATCTTCTTCTATCAAAGAATTTTTTTTTTTTACTAAACTCAACATTTAGGTGGCAATTAATTAACAAGTGAACGACATTGACGGATTGAAACCCTGAAAAAATTAAAACGTGATTGACTGCTTATCCCATGGATCTCCTTCTTCTATCAAAATTCATTGGGGTAGTCCTTCATAATACTAAAAAGGTTTGTATGGTTAACCGACTTTAAAAGTTTTGACAACTAACAACCTTAGAACTGTGAATAATGACTTGCAAACTGCAGTAAAAAGCTGGATTTATTGGTTTTAATTTCCATCAACTTTTATTATACATAACCACACAATATATATAACACATAGTAATGTCATTACATGATGAATAATATTGAATGATGCGAGTGATCGAGATTAACAAGTATAAAGTGATAGAAAATGAAAGAGGGAGATAAAGATTTGGAATATATGGATGAGTATATATATATATATGTGAGAATTGAAAGTAAAGCAAACAAGCTAGTCGATCTTGTTGCATATATATATTGGCAGACAAGGACAACATTAGTATTATGGTATTCATATTCCAACCCTCCTATCCTATTCCTATCCACATTTTGTCTTAATCATCTGGAAGACATTAATTAAACTAAAAACAAATGATATTTTAATCCTCCATCTTGTTATTCCTAAGAATCTAAATGAGTTTTTATCCAGTGATATAGTTTCTTATTGTACATTTTGTAAAGAAATATATAAAATAAAATTTATGAAAATATATGAAATAATTTTTTTAAAACGTTTTGATTACTGTTTCTACATGATCAAGATGAGCATTTTGTCCCACAAGAAAAACAAATCTTTATGAATTGTGGCCACATGTTATATCCATCGGCATTATAATATAATATATGACAGTATATAGAATTTGGCTATGATCAAGAATCCGGCCAATAAAAAGAAAAAAAAAATATTTGGAAATATCAATAAATGTTGATAAGGACATTGAACCAGACGACTGAGACAAAGAAGTAATGGATGGAAGAAAGCAGTGAAATAGCTAGAGACAAAGAGACAAGTTGGAGAAGATGTTGCTTTCAATATCAGCACCAGTAGTCCACCCATAACATTGCAATTTCAAGACCAAAATGATGATGCTTCTTCTATGATATATATAAATGTACATGTCCTTTAATTTCCTTCTCCCCTTTTTATTGATCAAATTGGCTGGATAATTGTTATATAGAGAAAATGCTACTGGCCAAGCTAACTGGATGGGCCATTGTTGTGTACCATCCATTATTAGTTATTACTAGCTAAACCAGCCTTGTGGATGGGGCTCCATATATATAGCAACTTTTTTCTAAAGCCAATACAGCAATACTACTACTTTTTTTTTTAATAGTGATTAAGACTTTTTATTATATGCGTAAAAAGATAGGAAAATGCCTGGTGGCCTATCATGTTATTGCAGGATTTGCAGCAAATAAATATGAAAATTGTAAATTTTAACTAGATGACTAGATCATTCAATATAATCAAGATCATCCCATTTCCCATGATTAAGTCATTCTACAAGTTCACTGTTCACCTAGCTTTTACCTATAATTTTTTCTTATAAACTGGAGCACATGTGCATTATAGTAAAAACATCAATTATTGGTTTGTTTTTTTTTTTAGGTAAAGATCAATTATTGGTTATTGCTCATGTCTTTAGAGCTTTTTACACTTTTTTATTGCTTTTTCCTATTGTGGTATATATAAAAAGTTTGCAAATGCTTTACTAAAATATAACTTTAAAAAGTTAAAAGATTTTGGTGTGATACTGTTTATATATAAAACCTCACAAAATACAGTATTTAGGAACGAATAACTTGGAGTGGTTTAATTATAAAAAGGTGAATCTTATGTTTACTGCTTATATGTCAAACATCACCTGCAGGCTGCAACCAAAGGTTGTGGTCCATATATGGTACTTCCATGGCATAAATCTTAGCTGGGTACTGGTATGCATGTTCTACTGTTTTAGATACCAGCATTTGCATTTACTTGGGGTGAGATGGTGAGTGGGTCTTCTAGCATGCATGCACAGTAGTGAAAAAATAAAAAGGACACTTGCATTCAACAAATTCTCCTTCTTAAGAGAAAACTATAAATAACTAGTTGGAATGGAGAAACAAGAGGGGTGTTTGTAGTCTTTCTTTCTTGTGTAGTGGAAGTGGTCACATTTGTATACCTCACTTTCCAAAAGAATCAGTTTAGCTAGTGACTTTAAATGTGACAAACTGACAACTGACACCTTACGCCAGGAAAAGTAAACGGACGGTCTCGATATTCCCAAAGAAACTTTCTAGTCATAGGATATATCATGAATTTATCTTTATTTTGATTTTTCGCGAGAAAATCAAACTTCTCTTTAGTGTTGACGTGTCGTACGTTATTGAATATGAGGATGAGGAGTAGTCGTTTTTAAGGTCTACACTTAATAATAATGGGTAAACATGTGACCTGACTGGTTGAAGCTGAACCACGATCTGCGCTCGATAACGACACTAATGGCGTCACCCACGGTGTACCATCGTCCTATTCACCAATTACCAAGAAATGAAGAAAAATACAAATTGCATGAGAAATTAGTTCCTATACAACCAAAATCACGTATACAATCTCTTTACTTCTATCATCATAGTTATCTCAATCATAGTTCAAAATTCAAAATGCTGATTTCGAGCAAAAATTTTAAATGCTGAGAAAACACGAATCTTGCCAAAAGAATTGGCACTGAAAACTAATATAAACGCGGAGTGAATATTAGTGCATCTGATTTTTAAAAAATTGGCATAATTCGTGAGATATCCGAGGATATCCCTGATCTTTTGAACCATGATGACTTTATAAAGAATTTAAGCAAATGAATAGTGAATTATGTATGGCATAGTACCTGAAACTTTTGTACATAAACATAGGCCAATGAATTATGTATATCATGGCACTTTTTTTTTTTTTAATATATGAATGTCATGGGAGCTTGGAAATTATCATTTTACACGGAATTGGTTGGACATAGTTCTTTGAACAATCGTATTGCATATACTGTACATGCCCCAATGCTCACCAGTGGTTATAAAAGTAGTAGTACCAAGTACGTGGAACATAATTGACTGGCAAACTTGGTATCAAAGTGTCAACCATCCTCTATTAATTGTCGTGATACTTAAGGAGAGAAGGACCAAGGACCATTTAAGCAATTGTTAAGAAGACAGAACGTTTGGGAATGACAGTGACATTTTTCTTTCCCAAGTAGGACGAGATTGCTAAAATTGCGACTCATTTGGTTTTCTTGACGTGTGAAACAATGACAAAAGACAATTGGATTCATAAGAAGAATAGCAAAGTATGTTTAAGAGAATTTAATAAAGGGTAGCAACTAGAGTAGCAAGAAAGGGCACTGAAGATCGAGGATTTGCGGATGGCCAAAATGTTAAGTAGGCAAAGCACCTTACTCTCTTGCATGCATGTGAACATGTCACTCCCTAGAAGAAAATGTGTTCTTTTGTGGTGGGGAATGGATATAGCACTATAGCAGCTGCCAAGCATTTGCGCTAGTAATGGGCAATTCAGGGGTCGTCCCAATTAACTACCCTAATTTTTTTTATCGATTAAAGTTTAAAAAATTTCTGTTTACCCACACTTTAATATTGATCTGTAAATATTATTTATTTTTTCTCATTTTGGCTTAATTAAGTTATGTTTCCAACTCTATTGGTTAGTCACACATTTGACGCGTATAATTTATATGATTTGGTTTGGTGAATCCTAAAATATGCTAAATAATATTGATTAAGTTTTGCTTCTAATATTTTTTGATGACTTAAATTTGATTTTGGTAATAGTTTTTATTTTTATTTTTTTATAGGAATGATTATGACGCAAGTGCATATCCACAAGAATTTCCCCTCTTTCTTCTTTGTTTCTTGTTTATATTTCCTTGATGGAGTTATGACTATGAGCCCCATAACATAAGACAAAACCTAATAAAAACTGTCATATTCAAGCTAGCTAATTGAATCATGATTTAGATAAAATTAGTCTAGCTAAACAACTACTTGATTGTCACACCCACCTCTGATGTCATTCTAAACCTCATTGTGATGTTGATGTGTGTATATGCACTTTGAGAGCAACGTAAGGTTAGAGAAAGATGTTTGCTTTGTGTCGTGAGAGCAACCTATCCTTTATATGTTTTTTTTTCCTTCTTTTATGGAGTAAATGTAGTCTCATCTTTAATTTTATTGGTAAGCAATGATTTATATAGAAAAGTTTAATGGTATCAATCAGAAATTCAGAATAATTATAAGCACTGAAGCACACAACTACTTTTAGAGCATTTTTCACTAGTGGTTGTTATTAAATAAGATTAGTTTACTTAATTAACTCCTCGGATACCTTTGAATCTTTTAATTTTTATCACCTACATCCACACCATTTGTGATAAGTGTGAGTAATAGTGTTGTATTATTTCAACTTTGTTAATTAAATTCCACATTGATTTGATTGGGTTCACTAAAATTAGGAGTCTATTATACATGTAATATTTGTCAACAAATTAGAATTTTATTAATACTTTAAATAAATTATACAAAATGGGAGGGTTATTTGGGAAGGGCAGTAGTGCTAAATGCCCTCCAAGCCAAAAAATCTCTACTAATAAGAAGGTGGATCAAATATTCAACGGTGAGTAGAAGCTCCAATGTTATTTCAGAGGGGAAGAAAGTGTCATCCACAATGACATGTAATAGAATAAGACGAAATACAATATTTTATTTAAAGCATTTTTCGGGATGTAGTCCCGTCTTATTCACTTTTTATGTTTTGGTAACTGAAGTTCAGTCTTATAAACCCAAATATGACGAAACTTGTAGTTTCGTCAAATACTCTAATACCAACTTCAATTTTACCGAAATTTATAGTTCCGTCTAATAGTATATATATGGGTTGGATTTTTAAAACGGAACTTAGATTTCTGTAAAATTTAAAACCGGAACTTATAAGACCATTTACTTGTAAAAACTGATATTATTAAATTTTTTCATTGGCATAACTTTAGTAGGAATTTTAACTACCATGTTCAAAAGGTAATTTCAAAGATGGTTTACCTTATGTGGTACCTACTGTTGGGTTTTTTGTGGAAAATGAGCAGAGGGAAGTTTTTTCTTCAGGAACGTACGTACGTAGTTAGTGCGTACATACGTCCTGTGATACAGATAACTTTCAGGAGATAGAACGTACGTACGTAGTTAGGGCGTACGTACATCCTGTATCACAGACGACGTGATATCTCAGTACGACGTACGTACGTAGTTATGGCGTACGTACGTCCTCATCATGTTTGCTCCATATGGGCCCTGTTTAAGCCCAATTCGTAGTCTATTGTAAGGCTATGTTATAAAGCCAAGTAAAAGTGGAAAAACCTAATGTTTTCTAAGAGAGAGATTGTGAGAAGCCATTAGAGAGTTTGAGAACTTTTGTGAGGAAGAAGACTTCGGTTTTCTTTGTGAGGGCTTGTACAATTGTCTCGATAAGAAAAGCATCATCCTTTCTCCCCGTGGACGTAGGCATATTGCCGAACCATGTATATCCTGTGTCTTGTGTGGTTGCTTGTTTGATTTTGTTGTTTTGTTTTACTTTCATACATTAGTTCAATCATCTTATTTGTGCATTAGTTTCCGCTGCGCACAACAAGTGGCATCAGAGCCTTGGTTAGACCTTGAGCGTCTAGAAGGTGTTTGTTGAAATTCCGGTGTGAATTTCAGATTTGTTTACCTTCGTTTGGTGATTGTTTAGTGCATGAAGGTTGGTGGAAAATGGCAGAAGAATTGAATTCGAAGGGTTCGAAGGGGGAAATCAAGACAATGGTTTTCCATCAAGCAAAGATTGATGTAGAGAAGTTTACCGGCACCAATAACTTTGGTATGTGGAGGTGTGAGGTAATGGATGCTCTATGTCAACAAGACCTAGAAGATGTTCTAGAGGATAAACCAGGAGGTGTGGAAGAGAAGGATTGGAAGAAGATAAACAAACGAGCTTGTGGAATCATAAGATCGTGTTTGGCACAAGACATTAAATACCTTGTGATGAATGATACTCCTGCAAGAGATTTGGCGAAAATTGAAGGAGAAGTACATGACAAAGATTATACACAATAAAAACTATCTACTTCAAAAGTTTTATTGAATAGATATGAGAAGAGGTATTTCAATGGCGGAGCATCTTAATGATTTTACCAAGCTAATTGCTGACTCGGTGAATCTAGGAGCAAATGTGAGTGATGAAAGCAAGGCAATGTGTCTCTTAAATTCGTTACCTGACGAATATGAACACTTGGCTATCACACTCACATATGGGAAAGAAAAATTGGTGTATGGTGAGATTTCTGTAGCATTGTTAACTCATGCGTGTATGAAGAAGGACAAAGAAGAGTCCAAGAGCTCTACACCCGAGGTCTTGGTGGCAAGAGGGAGGTCTAATGACAGGAAAGGCCAAGGTGGTAGAGGAAAAGATCGGTCAAAGTCGAGAGGTCGAGTTCTAGCAAAGGACGAATGCTCCTTTTGCAATGGGAAAGGGCATTGGAAGAAAGACTGTCCTAAAGCCAAGGCAAAGGACAAGAAGAAAAACTCTGAGGTAAATGTTGCATGTGATACTAAAGATGATGATGAAGGTTCTGATTATTCTTTATCCGTTTCATCAATGGTTTGTTATACTAGTGGTAATGAATGGATCTTAGATTGTGCTGCTTCTTATCATATATATCCTATAAGGGAATGGTTCACTAATTTTAAGAAGCAGGAGAGTGGTGCAGTGGTGATGGGGAATGATCAACCCTGTCACATAATGGGTATAGGTATCATTCGTCTGAAGATGTTTGATGGAATTATAAGGAACCTGCAGAATGTTAGATATGTTCCTGACATGAAGAAGAATCTCATCTTGGTTGGTACTTTAGAAGCCAATGGTTACAAGGTGGTACTTGAACATGGCGTTCTAAAGGTTGTGGCTGGTGCAATAATTTTACTCAGGGGTATTCGACAAAGGAACTTGTACTTCCTTCAAGGTAGTACAATTACTGGTGATGTGGCTGTGTCTGAGGTTACATCAAAGATTGCTAGAGAGACTACGCGATTGTGGCATATGCGGTTGGCGCATACTGATGAAAAATCCCTGTAAAGATTGATAAAACAAGGGTTGTTAAAGGGTGCTATCGCCTGTAAATTAGAATTCTGTGAGCATTGTATTCTGGGCAAGCAGTCAAGAGTAAAGTTTGGCACGGCTATCCATAATACTAGTGGAGCTCTTGATTATGTTCACACGGATGTCTGGGGGCCTAACAAGAATGCATTTTGGGGAGGTAAGCATTATTTTGTGTCTTTTGTTGATGATTTTTCTAGGCGTGTGTGGGTGTACACCATGAAGAGCAAGGATGAAGTCCTAGAAATTTTCATGAAATGGAAGAAGTTAGTTGAAACCTAAATTGGCAGAAAGATCAAGGTACTTCACTCAGATAATGGTGGAGAGTACAAAAATTATCCCTTCTTGCAAGTATGTCAGGATGAGGGTTGAACGTCATTTCACTGTAAGAGAGACACCGCAGCAAAATGGGGTGGCAGAACGGATGAATCGAACTTTACTGGAGATAGTTCGATGTATGTTGTCTAATGCTGGGTTAGGCAAAGTGTTTTGGGCTGAGGTTATTGTGTATGCCTGTCACCTTATTAACAGGTTGTCTTCGACTGCGATTGATGGCAAAACTCCTATGGAGGTTTGGTCTGGTAAGCCTGCTTTAGACTATTGTTTTCTTCATGTGTTTCGGTGTCCAGCTTACTATCGTGTTCGATAGAGTAAGTTGGATCCTCGTGCAAAGAAGTCTTTATTTATGGGTCTACAAAGTGGAGTAAAAGGTTATAAGTTGTGGGATCCAGAATTGAAGAAAATTATTCTAAGCAGAGATGTGACGTTTGATGAGGCTTTATGTTGAAGCCTAAGAGCTCTCAGCAGGTGGAGAGCAAGGCCAAAGAGGTTTCGCAGTGGGTGGAGACTGAGATATCTCCACGTGTCCCAGGTGGTTCTGTATCGTTGAAGACGTTTACTATGATGATTCCAAGTATTGAGGTTCCTAGTGTTACAGATTCTGATGACATGACAGATAATGAGGATGATGATGAGACGGTTGATGATACAGTACATGTGGATCCTAATGATGAGGGTCCAATTGCATCCAGATTATCCAAGAGAAATGTCGGTGTTCCTAAACGGCTTACTGATGATATGGTAGCTTATGCACTTTCGGTTGTTGATGAAGGTATTCCAGAAACTTTTCGTGAAGCACTGCAAAGTTGTGATTATGAAAAGTGGAAGAAAGCCATGGATGAGGAGATGAAATCTCTTCATAAGAATGAAACTTGGGAACTTATGGAGTTGCCTAAGGGAAAGAAAGCAATCGGGTGCAAATGGGTTTACACTAAGAACGATGGATCTCTTGGTGAAAATGTACGCTTCAAAGCAAGATTGGTGGCAAAAGGCTATGCTCAGAAAGAGGGAATTGATTATAATGAAATTTTTTCTCCGGTTGTGAAACATTCCTCCATTCGCATCCTATTGGCCTTGGTAGCACAATTTGATTTGGAGTTAGCTCAACTTGATGTGAAAACTGTTTTTCTACACGATGAGCTAGATGAGGAGATCTATATGACTCAGCCGAGTGGGTATAAAGATGCGGGTAATGACAAGTTGGTGTGTAAATTGAAGAAATCGTTGTATGGGTTGAAGCAATCTCCAAGACAATGGTACAAGGTTTATGCTTGGGCAAGGGTACACAAGAAGTCCATATGATCCTTGTGTCTATTTTCGCAAGGTATGTGATGGTTCTTTTATCTATTTGCTTTTATATGTTGATGACATGCTCATAGCCTCTAAAAGCAATGTGGAGATAGACAAGTTGAAAAAGACTATGTCTATGGAGTTTGAGATGAAAGATCTTGGTGATGCGAGAAAGATACTTGGCATGGAAATTCAGAGGGAACGAGATAATGGAAGATTGTGGTTATCTCAAAAGGGCTATCTACAGAAGGTGCTACAGAGATTTAACCAATATGAAATTGGTACAGTTGTGAGTATACCTCTCTCAAAAGATTTTAACTTGAATGCTTCTATGTCTCTTAATTCTGATAGGGAACGTGCTTATATGACACGTTATCCATATGCACGTGCGATTGGTAGCTTGATGTATGCGATGGTATGTACAAGACCCGACATTGGGCATGCAGTTGGCACTGTAAGTAGGTACAAGCATAATCCTGGTGAGAAACATTGGGAAGCTGTGAAATGGGTCTTACGCTATATTCAAGGTAGTGTGGAGGTTGGTTTACTATTTCAGAGGGAAGGGATTTGAATCAGTTTTGTGTTGGTTATGTGGACGCTGATTATGATGGTCAAATAGAGAGACGTCGGTCTACTACTGGATATGTTTTTACATTGGCAGGTGGTCCTATTAGTTGGCGGTCTACATTACAATCTCTTGTTGCTTTGTCTTCGACAGAAGCTGAATATATGGCTGTGACTGAAGCTTTTAAGGAAGCCATTTGGTTACGAGGTATGTTGAAAAACTTGGGTATTGTGCATGATCAGTTTATGGTTCATTGTGATAATCAAAGTGCCATAAATCTAGCAAAGAACTCAGTTTATCATGCTCGTACAAAGCACATTGATGTGCGACATCACTTTGTCAGAAACATTATTGAAGATGGTGAGATTTTATTGAAGAAGATTCATACTAGCAATAATCCGGCTGACATGTTGACTAAAGTGGTTTCAGGGACTAAGCTCTATCAATGCCTAGATTTGGTCCATATTCTTTCTTCGAGTTGATAGTATATCTATGAAGTAAACTACGATCTGCAAACCACGTATATCTTGTGTCTTGTGTGGTTGCTTGTTTGATTTTGTCATTTTATTTTACTTTCATACATTAGTTCAATCATCTTATTTGTGCATTAGTTTTCGTTGTGCACAACACCTACGTGGAGGGCATTGGGATTGCTCTAAGTTCTTTCTGAATAGTGAATCTAATTTTTAAAACATACATATTCATTTCAGTCGTCATGTTGTTGTGTATATGATAATATGATATCTGTTATTTTCTACACACTTCTAAAAAAGCTCTGCTATAGGCTGAAGGCTCCATTAAATTAAAGTTTTTAATATATAATATGATTTGTGGAAAAAAAATAAAAAAAATAAAAAAGAAAAAGAAGCAAAGGTGTGTCATACTGCCATGGGTGTGTGGCGATATAAGATGCTCCCACTAAATCTTTCACGAAAACTGACACAATGACACGTGGCTTTATGAATGAAGACAGCTTTACCTTGACACACCCACTCCCAGTCTCACTCACATGATGTTTGCTGCTCTTTTTTTTCTCCTTTTTGTCTTCAATTGCACGCGATCATTTAAACTACAACTGCCAAAACACTTCATTTTCTCACATTTTTTTCACTTATAAAGAGATGAAGAGAAATTCAAACCACTCACTGTCATTATATATCGAGGAGAAAAAAATAAAGATGAATATCTCGTGTACTCAATGGGTCAAGTTAGTTTTGAAAGATGCTTATGTTTAGTGCTTTAGTTTGTTGTTTGAACGAAAACGACGAGATTGATCCGGGTGTACATCATCCTCTTTACTCTAATCCACACACTTTAGTATAATAATCACACACGTAGCCCTTCTCTATTTAATTTTTTTTTTTTTTTTAAAAAATTCATTTGTGATGAATATTTTAGGCTGCGTTTGATTTGATTGCGGAGTGAGAAAAAATGAGAGTGAGAATGACTTAAAATAGTTTTCCCACTTAAGTGGGAATGACTTAAAATATTTTCACACACTTAAGTAAGAAAATGTTTTAAGTCATTCTCACTCTGCACAAATATGGTGTTTGATTGATAGTGGAAATTCTAATTATTTTCTCACTAATTTAGAATTAATCATCATTTTTTCTCACTCTAGTGGAAAAATAACCCAATTTTCTCACTAGTTTGGAATTTCTAAAGGGGGGTAAGAAAATATTTTCTCACTGTATAGAGAAAATAGTTATACAGTAGAAAAATACGATTTTTTTTTTCTCACTGCTTAAGTTAACAATCAAACACATAAATAGTGCCCCTTTTCCACTGGTCCACTGAAAAAACACATAAATTTTTTCATTACATAGAGAAAATACTTGCAATCAAACACACCCTTAGCTTTTTATCAAAAAGGCCCCAACAGATTCTTTTTAGTAATTCTAAGGGAAAAAAAAGTTTTCAATCAATACTAAAAGGATACTAAAATCCCCCCACCCCAAAAAAACAAACTATTTATCTAAATTTTTTTGAAAAATAGACTAGAAGTTTCTAATTGGGTATGTTTCCATTTTTTTTTCTAATTAAACAAAACCTTAAGTTCAAATCTTACTTACTATGAATTATTTTTGTTTTTATTTTTATTTTTAAAATTAAGAGCTGCAGTGAAATCTGTCTAAATGCACGCCCTATAAACGCCCACCTTATATAATTACACAAAAAATATTAATCCCATTATTTTTACTTTATAAATTCACACCTTTGTGCCAATGCACATTTATATTTTAGTTATGAGAATGTGCATTTAGACAGGTTTCACTGTAATATATTAG
This sequence comes from Aquilegia eximia, assembly GCA_023053565.1. NCBI lineage: Eukaryota > Viridiplantae > Streptophyta > Magnoliopsida > Ranunculales > Ranunculaceae > Aquilegia > Aquilegia eximia. The sequence goes on from JALIGU010000007.1 coordinate 16,593,985, forward strand.
TTGATATATAAATTAATGTTATTTTACAAGATTATGTAGCTGTATTTTCCAGCTCTGTAAAATTGAAATAGTGACTGATGTGATATTTATTGCTACTCATAGTCTTGGACAGGTAGTTTCTGAGCAAGTTCTTAACAGGTAACTTCTTTTTTGCAAGAAAAAAGCTAGAAAATTTATATGGCTGATATGGTCCGACAAATCACATGGTTTCTTACTACACGGGATATATTAAAAGCCCAAAATAGAAGCTTGTACATCACAAAAGGCAATGTGAAAAATATGGGAAAAAAAAGTCTGTTTAAGCCAAGTCTTTTCAGAATTAATTGTTGCTTATATAAATTATTAATCTTTAATTAGCTTTATTTTGGATTTCAGTATACTGGGACTTGAGGTCTTTGTCACCCATCTAATTTCAACAAATACATGTCATCCACCCACGCTTATTGTATTTCAAATCGAACTTGCAAAAGAAGAAAAAGTGTTATCCATCATATGGCTTAATTAGCTTATGATTTTGGTATTTGGAAGTAGGTAGGCATTTATAATGCATTCTTTCTATATTCATCAAATTAAATCCTCCGAAACAAATAAAAACACATGTACGTACACACACATAGCATGTCTTAGAAATATAATGCACGTACTATAGCAATCACACCATTGGTACTACACTAAGCTAGCTACTAATACAGTACTATGACTCCCATATCATGAGTCTTAATATGCGCCATACATTGGTGATTTAGAAAATGCAATCAAAATAGGGTAGATTTTCCCATATCTGTATATACATTCTCCATAGTATTTACAAGAGAATTGTATTGAACGACCATATATACGTTACCGAAAAAAAGAAGACCATATATAAAAGAGTCTATATCAAAGTGCATGATTTTATTAAGGACCACATTCAGTGTATGTCTTCGAACTTACTATAGCTTTGATGTCGTCCTAAGGGGATATGTCCTCCATAAGTGGACATTTGAATTGAATTGACTAAAACCAACTTATGCTATCAGCCTTGGTTGAATTGAACAGAGTCAGAATGAAGTAAATATATATATCCTTCAATCAACAACTCCACTTAGCAAAATGCTTCATTCTTTTAATTTTTGTTTAGAAAAATGTCTAACTATTGCATTCAATCGGATGGATGTCAACATCTATGCTTTTATTGAGTAGGAGTTTTCAATGCCATTGACAAATATTAATGGATTCTAAGTTTATGCAAAGTTGGTGGATATTAAAAATCTAACAAAATCAAATACATGATTGTAATTAGACATCATCAATCATATAGTATTAATCAAAACATTTAGTTTAAGATCTCATTTGCCACAAAATAAAATAAAATAAAAGAATTTGATGAAATGACCACACTTATCATATCCGTCTAAATGAATTCAATCATCTAGATGAAGGATCGACGGCTATAAATACTTTTTGACTAAATGCCCAAGTGCTCAACACGTATACAAACTTTCTCTGCAACGTAACCCTAATAAATGTGTGTGGGAAAATGTGAATCGCAAAAGCTATGTACGGACAAACCCAAAGGACGACAACCGCCCTACAGTGGCATATCCAGTAATTAATTGCTAATACTGTACCTAAAAATAGATAGAATTAAATCCTGACAGCGAAACTTGTCGTTTTATCAGGAAAATTTCAAATGAAACGTGAGAAATTATAGTAGGAGAATTTGACCACGATATTTTATCTTACAAGTATTTTCTCTTCATTAAAACCTTATAACAGCTGTCTACTCAAGATTCCAAGCCGATTTACTCGACTAATTTAAGCCGGCTATTTTAGTAGGTCCCACATGAATTCCTCTTATCATATCCTTCTATATTCCTTATCATAACCACACTTTCTTATCATAAGTACAACTACTTATAAATTGTTAAGCAGAAGTACTTATCAAATGAAAATTATAAGCAGTTTCTCTTATTATCTGTTCCTGTCGCTTGGCTATAAATCTACTTTTTCTCTTTCTGAACTCAATATGAATTTTTTTTTTCTCTTTCAGTGGGGCAGAGAGAGAGAGAGAAGGAGATTAAGAGAGAGAGAGAAAGATAGAGAAGTTTGAGAGATTTTTTCTATCTTTTTTTTCTATGTGCTGTAGTTGATCGATCTCTGGTTTTCTTCTTCATCTTGTTGTTCTTGTTGAAGGTGAGTTTTGTGTTTGTGTTTGTGTTGAAGCTTAAATCTAAAGGAATCTATCTCTGTAAGTATGTAAAGCTAAGAACTTTGTTTTTTTTTTTTCTTCAATCTTATCTTAAACTTTGCTTTATTTGTAATTTTAGTCTTGTTCGAATCTTTGATTTCGTTGTTTTAAAGTTATTTTTTCTTCTTTTATGCATCTGATCTTACAAAAACCCTAATTTTTGATGTCGGTTTTATCATTTCTATTTCGGTTTTTGGCGGTTTGTTGTTGATTTTTCTGATCTTGTGGGTATTTTAGGTATTTTAGCTATAATTATTGATTAATAGATTATGAAATTAATTGTTGATTATGTTTTGTGTAGATCTGTTGTTTAATTTCTACAATTTGAAGTTAGTTGTAAGGGTTTGAAGACTTACAAGGGTTTTCGAAGCGATGTCGTCTCTCAGTAGAGAGCTTGTGTTCTTGATATTACAGTTTCTGGATGAAGAGAAGTTCAAAGAGACAGTTCACAAGTATGTTTAATTTCAACATTTTGGTAATTTTGTTCTGTTTTTAGGCTTTTTTTTTGGTTAGTTGGTTGGTTGTTGTAATTAATTGAAATTTTCCTTTTTTGGTATAGGCTTGAACAAGAATCTGGATTCTTCTTTAATATGAAGTATTTTGAAGATGAAGTTCACAATGGAAATTGGGATGAAGTTGAGAGGTACCTTTCAGGTTTTACTAAAGTTGATGACAACCGCTATTCGATGAAGATCTTCTTTGAAATCAGGAAGCAGAAGTATCTCGAGGCATTGGATAAGTAATACTCTTTTTTTTGTTTTTATACTTTTATTTGCTTTGTTTTGTTTGGTTTTCGTGTGAATTAGTTTTATCTATGTTATTATGTCTAAATTTTGGCTGTTAATATTTATTTTTAGGCATGATCGTGCCAAAGCTGTTGAAATTCTTGTGAAGGATTTGAAAGTCTTTGCTTCGTTTAATGAGGAATTGTTCAAGGAGATTACTCAACTTTTGACCTTGGAGAATTTTAGGTATGAGAAAATGTTGATTCATATACTAACTACTAAGGTAGCAATGTTTTCTGTGAGGTTATAATAATTGTGGTGTTGTGTAGGGAAAATGAGCAACTGTCTAAGTATGGAGATACAAAGTCTGCAAGAACTATAATGTTGGTTGAGCTGAAGAAACTTATTGAAGCCAATCCTCTTTTCCGAGATAAATTACAGTTTCCAAATCTAAAAAACTCGAGGCTGAGGACACTGATTAATCAAAGGTAGGTTTTGTGTTCAATTATCTGTTGGTAGAATGTGTTTCAAGTTTCAGGTATAATGTGGGTTTCACTTATGTGAAGAGTTATTGCATTGTAATTTTAGTACAATTTGGCCAAAGTTTTTCGTGGCAACATTATGATTACAACTTTGCAATTGAGAACAGAGTAAGTTTGGACTGTAAACAATTTCATTGTTTCTATCTCCTCTAGACTACTACTTAGTGTTAACTGGCATTGTTGCAAAACTTTCTATTGAAATTATTGAAAGATCTGATTACATTACTTTTTTTTCATACATCATAATGGATGAAGGGGGTTGACTTAATTGATCCAGCAGACTCCTCTTACTATTAAGCTTAATGCCTCGTAATAGAAATTTTACTCACCTAGGCTTGCCCTTTTGGGCATGCCAAGTTCTGAATCCGGGCCTAGTAGCTGAGTAAAAAATTATGTTTTGAAATCTTAATATCCATCGGTCTTTATATCCATGATGCTGAGTAGTGAGTAAGGAATTATGTTTTGAAAACTTAATATCCATTGGTTCTTATCCATGATGCTGCTAGTCCATCCATATAAGCAGATTATAAGGCTTTCTAGTTTCTATCTTCATCTATCAAGAGATGGACAGAATTTTGTTAGTGCTTTGGTATTGAAAGAGCTGACAAAGGTAGCATTCTTACTGAGGTTGAGATTGACACTGGAGCTTGTTTGTGGTACTGGTTGTATCTTTATGAAGATAGGATGCATCTGTGATTTTTTAACCTTTTGGTCAATGAAAGGCGGTGATATTGGTTTTGCGATGGCAACTGCCTGACATGCCAGAGACCAATAATTTCTGTAGTCCACACCAATGAAAGGTAGTTGCCATCGTCGGCATACCTTTGCGGTTTGGTTATTGTATTCTCAATTTCCGAATATCAGTAAACATATTTACGCATGAGAAAAACAGGAAAGAAGTTAGAACTCACCACGTGGTTCATAAACTTAGCAGAACTACTAAGGTGTTTGCTTCTAGTCTTAATATATGAAAGAATGTTCCTCCTCTCACTTTTTGTGCCAAGGAAGTAAAACATGCCTTTTGGGTTGTGTATAATTTACTTTCAATAAGCTGATAGTTTTAGTCGTACATGCAAATTTTGGATTTTGCACTCTGTATAAGTGAAGGCTTATAAGTGAGCGAACTTTTATTATTGACAGATACTTCCTCTCATGCCTCAGTTGAACTCTACTTTGTTTCCAAACAACTTATTGTTTGTTATGTTTTATTGTTCCCTGAGAGAGAACTAATTATTTGGTTGCAGCTTGAATTGGCAGCATCAGCTTTGCAAAAACCCAAGGCCAAATCCAGATATAAAAACTCTTTTTGTCGATCATACTTGTGGACAACCAAATGGTGCACTTGCTCCTTCACCTGCAAATAGTTCTCTCCTTTCTATGCCGAAAGCAGGTGGCTTTCCTCCATTGGGTGCACATGGGGTAGGTTATTGAGCTTGCATAATATTTTAGCAATACCTTAGAAGAGTTACTTTGTTAATTGAAAATATTATGTATCTGTTCAGCCATTTCAACCTGCACCAGCGCCAGTTCCAACTCCACTCGCTGGTTGGATGTCCAATCCAGCTACTGTACCACACCCTGCTGTGTCTGGAGGAGCTATTGGACTCGGTGCTCCAACAAATCCAGGTATTGAACTCAGACTTTGGGAACAATTTTTCGGTTGGGCTCTGGGTTGATAACAAAACATTAAGTTTAAACGGTAAACATTTTATGCCGGGCATGTTTATACTTATAAATCTCTGGATTCCTTGGGGTAGCTGCAATGTTGAAGCATCCACGGACTCCACCATCTAACCATGTTGATTACCCATCAGGGGATTCTGACCACGTTGCTAAAAGAACAAGGCCCCTTGGTATTAGTGATGAGGTAGGTGCTTACGCACTTCCTTTGTGTTATATACTGACTATGATATTTCAATACCTGTGGTTTGTTCTTCATATCTGAATCTGCCCTTATACTTTATTTGTAGGTGAACCTTCCTGTTAGCATCTCACCAGTAACTTATATGGGTCAGAGTCATAATTCGGCTTTCAGCACAGATGACCTGCCCAAGACTGTGGCACGGACGTTTAGTCAGGGGTCATCTCCAATGAGCATGGATTTTCATCCTCGTCAACAAACTTTACTTCTAGGTCAGTGTTTCTGTTTGTGTTGCTATTTAATTTTTTCAGCAAGCATTCATCTTTATCAGAAGACCGTTCAGTATTTTGATAGAGTCACATTCTTGTTTTGTGCTGATGAGTTAATTACAAGTGTTATTACTGTGATGCTTCAGTTGGTACAAATGTCGGGGACATAGCACTGTGGGAAGTTGGTTCTAGGGAGAGATTATTTCTGAGGAATTTCAAGGTTTGGGATCTTGGGGCATGTTCGATGCCACTCCAGGTATTATCCCTTTCCATTTAGTTACCTTTTTGGAAGTGAGTTGTAATACAATCGGGCTAAGGTGTATCTGAAACCAATTTGAATTTGATCCAGGCGTCTTTGGTCAAGGATCCAAGTGTTGCTGTTAATCGTATGATATGGAACCCTGATGGTTCTTTGTTCGGTAAGCTTATAAAAATAGCACTAAAACATATGAACCTAATTAATGGTGTTGCTTTTCTCTATTGCTAAAGTCAATTTTGTTGCAATTTTACATCACTTAACAGGAGTTGCATACTCAAGACACATTGTGCAGATTTATGCTTATCACGGTGGTGATGACGTGAGGCAGCACTTAGAGGTATCTTAGTAAATGCTGACTAGTACCCCTTGTTTTGAACCTGCCATACGTGTTATGCTATTGACTCATTTTGTTTTTTGTTTTTTCGCATATCTAGATTGATGCTCATGTTGGCGGTGTAAACGACCTTGCATTCTCGCACCCAAACAAGCAGCTTTGTGTTGTAACTTGTGGTGATGACAAGACTATAAAGGTTGTTTTTCCTCTGTGAGATCTTTATAGTATTTAGTCATGACAGAATGGCAATCTTCTTAGTGCTAAGTGTTGTGTAAATGCAGGTCTGGGATGCAGCAACTGGGGCCAAGCAGTATACATTTGAAGGTCATGAGGCTCCCGTTTATTCTGTATGCCCTCATTACAAAGAAAACATTCAGGTAACACTTTACTATATTATTGATAAATGTATGTGCTAATTTGTATATTCAGTTGGGAGCATTTTATTTGTCGCCAACTCGCCATACTTTCTGTTTGTTTAATCAAGCTCTTTATGTTTTTATCTCACAGTTTATCTTTTCAACCGCTCTGGATGGAAAGATTAAAGCATGGCTATATGACAATTTGGGATCCAGGGTTGATTATGATGCTCCTGGCCACTGGTGCACAACAATGGCCTATAGTGCTGATGGCTCAAGGTTCATTTATCAGACCTTTTGTTTTTGGTGGTTTGGGGCTTTTGAACTTATTGATTCATAATCTGACTTTTTATTGGAAATATTCCAGGCTGTTTTCTTGTGGGACTAGTAAAGATGGGGAGTCTTACATTGTTGAATGGAATGAAAGTGAAGGTGCTGTAAAGCGGACCTACCTAGGATTCCGAAAACGTTCTGCAGGAGTCGTGCAATTTGATACGACTAAGAATCGGTTTTTAGCCGCTGGTGATGAGTTTGTGATTAAAATTTGGGATATGGATAATGTTAACCTTTTGACTACTATGGATGCTGAGGGAGGGTTACCAGTAAGTTATTATTCTTGCAAATTTGTGGCAAATTATTCAAACACCAAAAGAGTAATTCTCTAAGTTCCATTTTTATCTTAATTAACTTCAGGCGAGTCCACGTATCCGCTTCAACAAGGAGGGAACCTTATTGGCTGTTTCTGCAAATGATAATGCGATTAAAGTCTTGGCCACTACTGATGGTCTTCGGTTGCTACGCACATTTGAAAATCGTTCTTTTGACGCATCAAGAGCTGCATCTGAGGCTGTTTCGAAGGTTAGCTTGTTTAAATTTTTGAAGGAACTTTGATGGTAAAAGATTTTTGCCTAATGTGTGCTATGTGATGCAGCCTTCAATAAATCCAATTTCTGCTGCTGCTGCTGCTGCGGCTGCCGCTGCAACTAGTGCTGGGCATGCAGATATAGGTGCCTCTGTGGTGTCTATTTCTGGAATGGTATGTATCAGACTTTTGTAACTGTTATGCATCTGGACATTGCATGTTTAAATTGCCACTTCTATAACTACTTCCTTCATTGCACCATAAGCGCGTCTTCAGTGGCACTTTTGAATTGGTATCACACTTGTATATAGGGCCCAAAACACTTTGAAGTATGATTATATATTTGGAGGCATTATGGTGTCATGATATTAATATAACATATGATTGCAATTTACAGAATGGTGACGCGAGAAATATGGGGGATGTAAAACCTAGAATAACTGAAGAAGCAAATGACAAGTCAAAAATTTGGAAACTCACTGAGATCAGTGATGGAGCGCAGTGTAGAACTATGCGACTTCCAGACAGTATAAGATCCAGTAAGGTATGTGTTACCACTGACCAGAGATATTTACTGTAAAACAGCTATAAAGATTGTTCAATTTCAGTAATTATGGTTGGCTGTGAGACCTTTAGAATTAAGAAACTTTTATACGTATTGTTCACTAGTTACTATGTCTATTTTCACTTTGGTACCTATGTCCCCATTTAAGAGGAAATCATATCATGGGCAAGACATTTTTTTTTCTTTATAGTATTGGATCATGCCTATATCCTTCGATTAGGACATTCACATCATACCTAGACACTATTGGAACTTTGTCAACTTAGTTTCACCTGGTAATCTGGTCAAACTGAGTTGACATGATTTAATATCCCATTAGGTATGATGTCTTAAACCAGATATTCCATTTTGACTTAATTTCCCCACTTCCACCCCGCCCCGTGTGATAGTTGAAGGACAATACATCTGTAATGTTGCCATATTTGATGTATCACATTATTAGGATTTTGAATTTTTGATACCTAAAATAGCATATTAGCATTAGCATGTTTTTAACCATCTTTGCCTGTGACTATTGCAGATATCAAGATTGATTTATACCAACACTGGTACTGCCATTTTGGGATTGGCTTCAAATGCCGTCCATTTTCTCTGGAAGTGGCAACGTAATGAACGGAATTCAAGTGGCAAGGTAAGAATGATGCATACTAGCCAGCTCCTTCCCCTTAATGTCTGTTCCTTGACTTTCTTCAAATTTGAAATTGAGTGTATAATTATATGAGATGCTTCATTGTATAGGCGACAGCGAATGTTCCCCCTACATTATGGCAACCATCAAGTGGCATTTTAATGACCAATGATATTGCTGATGTTAACCCCGAAGAGTGTGTACCCTGCTTTGCTTTGTCCAAGAATGATTCTTATGTCATGTCAGCATCAGGTGGGAAGATATCACTGTTCAACATGATGACGTTTAAGGTAATGTGTAAACAAGAGTGCTTGTTTTATGTGGAATTTACCTTATGAATGGTTTTTGATCATGGACTCGATTTCTTTTGACCAAACACAGACCATGACAACATTTATGCCTCCACCTCCTGCGGCGACTTTTCTTGCTTTTCACCCCCAAGATAACAACATTATCGCAATAGGCATGGATGATTCTACTATACAGATTTATAATGTCCGTGTTGATGAGGTACGTAACTATTGATGGAAACCCTCAGTACTATTTCTTAAGATATATTCTTAAAAAATGCTGACTTTCTTTCATGCAGGTGAAAAGCAAGCTTAAAGGCCATTCCAAAAGAATCACTGGTCTTGCCTTTTCCCATGCACTCAATGTACTAGTTTCTTCTGGAGCTGATGCTCAGGTTAGTTTGGTTGTTCAAACTGAAATGTCTATGTTCTTCCTTTCTCCACACTCTTAAACCTTGATGAATTGCAATATATGTTGATTTGGACGATGACAGAGGTTTTTATTTATTCAATGTTTGTTCTTGTTGCAGATTTGTGTGTGGAATTCTGATGGATGGGAAAAACAGAAGAGCAGATTCTTACAAATTCCAGCTGGAAGGAATCCAGCAGCACTATCCGATACTCGCGTACAGTTCCATCAAGACCAGATACATTTCCTGGTTGTGCATGAAACACAGCTTGCCATATATGAAACAACTAAACTAGAATGTTTGAAGCAGGTATCTTCACTCAACTTGCAAAAATAATAGTACTTTGTGTAGATACAGTATGCTTTTCTTCGTATTAACCATCCTTTTCTTTTGGGATATTTTTAGTGGGTTCCAAGGGAATCATCTGCACCCATTTCTCATGCGACATTATCATGCGACAGCCAGTTAGTATATGCCAGCTTTCTGGATGCAACAGTATGCATTTTTGGTGCAGCAAACCTTCGGCTACGCTGTCGGATTAACCCAACTGCTTATCTACCCGCCAATGTTAGGTACGCATGCAATCCTGACCTGTTAATAATTAAGTAACTAACTAAAGACGCATACCACACCGGTACACACACGACTTTTACAGTTGATGAGCATATATTATCCTAGGAAATCATGTTTGGTGGTGCTTACCGAGCTTTGTTAACAACTCAACTTTCTCCCATAAATTTCAAGGTTAAGTTTTGATTTTTTTTTTCCAAATATTCTCGGGATGCCTGCAATCTCACGAAGTATTTTATGTATATGTTGCTTGTCTAGTATATGGATAATTTATAATAGTGGAACCCACTGAATTATAGTGTCTTTCCACGATGTCATGTCCGACTTTTTTGTTAACCACTTTGCCGTATTCAACCAACTTATGATTATGGATCACCTCAACATCCACAGTCAAGTTATTATAAGTAATAGCTATGGTAATTGATGAATTATCTATTCTTCCGTCTGCAGTGCTAGTATACATCCACTTGTAATTGCTGCACATCCACAAGAACCAAACCAGTTTGCATTGGGACTGACAGATGGTGGGGTTCATGTCTTTGAGCCCCTTGAATCTGAAGGAAAATGGGGTGTGCCTCCGCCTGTTGAAAATGGGTCAGGAAGTGGTATGCCCTCAGCACCAGCAGTCGGGACTTCAGGTTCAGATCAACCGCAGAGATGATGTATGAAGAATTGGATAAAGCATGAGTTGTTTCAAATTTTCAACTTCTTGTCCTTTGTCCACTCTGTTACTGTGAATTCTCGTATACTCCTCAGCCTTCATTTGTCTGTGCTGAAGAGTTGAGTAGCTTTTTCTTTGCCTTAGCTTGTGTTGGTTTACCTTTTCATCAATTTATTTGCAGTTTTAGGTTTAAAGGTATATGTAAGTTAGGGATGGATTGTAGAAGCGAAGACTCACATGTAGGACATAGAAAGTAATATTATATAGGAAGTACCCAGAGGTGAAGTAAGGTGTACTTTGCTTGAGGTCCTTTTTTAATAGCTTGTTGGATATTGACATGTTTTTGTGAATCAAATAGCACTGTAGCCTCTTTGACAGTTTGTAATATTTTCTTCGTATTTTCTACCCATTGCATATTCTTTTTATTATTATATATTGTTCTGTACTAGGGGTTGATTCTACAATAATATTCCTATTATCCTATACAACCGCATGCCTAATAGAATTTTGTAAACCATCTATGAAGCTTACACATGCAATTTGCCCAATATTGTGCTTGGCTCGATAGTCAGTATAGAAGTATGTCATTCAATACTACTATTTAAAGTTCTTCGTGAGGAAGGTAATAGTGGTCAGCTCAAATCTGTTATCTTTTGGCTGTGACTTGTGTAGCACATTACTTTACTCTGTTGGTTGTCCAAAGTAAAATGTAAGTCCGAATGAATGATATTTTCCATAGTTTCTCTCTAAATACATTATTTATGTGTACTGTTAGAAGAGTAGCTACATTATAAACCATAGATTGGGGTAACCGTAACTGTGCCTTTGGCTGCAGTCCAGTTTGTTGTAGCTGCTGTTGCCGTTTGGAATATTCAATGGTATATTTAAGGATGTATACTATTAGCAGTTGTCTGTTATAAATTGTGGTTAATGAGATATCTTGATTGTGTGATCCGAAAATATACAATTTATTCATATGTATGGTGAAACCTCAAGTGTCTCATGTATTGGCTGTTGACCGAGGCTGAGATTGCGAGCTCAAGATCCCATCAGAATTATAAGATGGCTGCATAACATGGTGATGACAAAAGTCTCAAGCTAAAAATTCAACTGGAAAGCAGTGGCACATCTTGAAAATCTTAAGCTCAAGGCAGGGATTAACAGTATTGAGTATTGACCTTAGTAATTCTAGCAGTGTCATACTGCCTACCTACATAGTTGGGATTTAAACTGCATGGGCTTCACCTGCACTTGTTTGTAATGGTAATAAAAGGCTGAAAAAGGAAAATTTCATTTATTTATAAAATTATCTAAAAGTGGGTAATTAGTAATATTAAACTTGTTTATTATTGTTTTAATTGCAGCTAATCTAGAAATTTATGAAATCATCTTCATCTTGAGTCTTGACAAATGACAATCATGTTCTTTTCACTCAGACAACTGGGCCGCAACATATAAGCCCAAGCCTACAACATTTTATACCGTATGATGTAAAGGCTTAATCCACCAACTAATAAGCCCAAGCCCACAAAATTTCTCAGGAAATAAATGAAACTCGATCATTTTCCTATACATTCTTCCAGAACTCTGGAATCTGGATAAAACGTTACACAAAACAAGAAGAAAAAACAGAAAACAAATCATCTAAAACCCTAAACCTTCAATCTTCTTCTTCTTCACTCTCATTTACTCTGTAATTAACGATGGCGATGATTTCAATGGACATAGCTACAACTTTCGTAGGTATATTGAAAAGACAAGCAATAACATCATCATCATCAGCTAAGATTCCAACTACTGCTTTCCCTCTTCTATGGAAGAGGAATACAACAAGTGTTCGATCAATTCGGTCTTTGTCTTCTTCTACTACTACTACTACTAGTAGCTTTCGAACAACTTCTTCTTCTTCTTCTTCTTCTTCTTCTTCTTGTTTTTCAATTCAATTGAATGCTTTGAATTATTCGAAAAGAAGAACAAGTATTCGTAAGTTTACAGTAGCTGCAACAACAACAACACAGAGTGAAGATGGTTCTGATGTTTTGACTCAAATTCCTCCTGATGATCGAATTCCAGCTACTATTATTACTGGTTTCTTAGGTTCTGGCAAGGTATTCTTTCAATTTTTAAGTTTAAAACATGGATTTTAATACTGCATTTGTAACTTTATGCTTGTTTTTCTTAGGTTATGAAAAGGTTTTCATTCAATGTTGAAGCTCATGTGTGTTATTAGAGTTAGATTTATGAAGATAGTGTTTGGAGTGTACGATACTGATTTCTGCAGAAATGTGTGATTTTAGATTCTGAATGTGAAGTTAGAAATAGGTACACTGAAGCAAAACACCTAGCAGTTGGTTGCATATTTATTTTTGTTTTTAGTGTCTCAACCACTTTTAGCCTTCATAGCTCGTCTAATGTAGTAGGGTATGAAGAGTTACATCAAATACTCGAGACACTAGTTAATAAACCCATTAAGTTTTTGGTAAATGCTTTGATGAAGTGGTTCGTACAGGAGGAAATGTTTATTTCATGCTTAACTGCTATCTTGTTGCGCTTATCCTTTAGTGGTCATGTATCTTATGCTTTGTATTTGAAGTTGTGTTCTACATGAACTTTTAGTGATTGCTTTATTGGGTTTGTTGTGGACAGACTACTTTACTTAATCATATATTGACTGCTGATCATGGAAAGAGGATTGCAGTGATTGAAAATGAGGTATGATTCAACACTCTATGCCTTTTGGCCTCTTATTATGTATACAGTAAAAACTTCCCTTAGGTGTGCTGCTTAACAAACATGTTCGATGTTCTTTATCTTAAAGATATATTTCACTGTTCTTTGGGTTTGAAGACCCTGAACTAATAATGATCAAAAACCACTAGAGAAAAAAAAGACTATTCACCCATCACCCTCTGCTTCCCCAAAACACTAAACCAACTACAAGGAAAGGTGTTCTGGTCACTTTGAAGACAATGGGTGAGGGTTATAAATTATATAATGGTTACTATAAGAAGTTGACAAAGTTCCAGTTCACCACAATTTCGGTCCCAAATACTAGAGGGTGCCATTGGTTATTTACTACCCTATTTGATACAAATTACTAGGTAAAGATACTATTGAATGCGGAATTAAACAATAGCAGTAAATAAGATAAACAAAACACAAGATCTCGAAGAAACTATCTTCTTTATTGAATATTATGAAGATTACGAGAATCTCTGCCTCACAATACTCTCTAGACAAGCTAAGCCCTAGCTGCCTCTCTTCTAAACAACTAAATAAGTTGTTTCTCTAAACAAGCTAAAATAAGCTATGTTTGGTCTATGTTTTGGGTTATGCCAAAACATCACTAAACCACTAAACCTTAGTGGTTTCTCTTGAAACAAGTAAAGACTACATGTTTCTCTCTCTATATATTTTGGTTTATGCCAAAACATATATTTATAGGCCTTGGACAACTTCTAGTTGGCCAAGAATTTCCTTTTTCCTGAAATTCCCTCCCTTATGGAACAAGGAAACCTATTTAAGGTTTTCTTTTCCTTGTCCTACAAGGAAAAGACCTACTAAGTTCCCAAGTAGGATACACCTGTATCACTATTAAACGACAATATCCAAGGGAATCATATTCATCTTGAATGATGGCCTCAAGACTATCTTTGCCGGGACCTCTTTACTCTCTATGAAAATAGATTAATTAATAGATGGTGTTGATCTTGCCATTTCAGATGGTTGGCAGATTTCACTGAATGACGTGGTGCATGTTCTAGCTCCACTTCATTGTTTAAACTAATGAAGGAATTATAATTTGATGTTGCTTGTTCCATGGAAAAGGCTATGTTTTCCTGCTTTTATTACTTTATTACAATATCATTTTGATTTTTCCTCCAATCTTTCTTTTTTCTAATAAACAATAGGTAGAACAAGCTTTTTGAACCTTGTAGCTTTTTTTACATTTAGAATTCCATTTGTCATATGATGGTTTATATTAATAAAATAAAAATCGTGATTCAACTTGAAGCAAACCCTCTGTCTTGTCTTTGTTAAAATTGCAGTTTGGTGAAGTGGATATTGATGGTTCCTTAGTTGCTGCTAAGACTACTGGAGCTGAGGACATAGTTATGCTTAATAATGGTTGTCTTTGTTGCACTGTGAGGGGTGATCTTGTCCGAATGATTGCGGAATTGGTCAACAAGAAGAAAGGGAAGTTTGATCATATTGTGATAGAGACTACAGGTGGGTAATCCATCTCGTTCTACCTAAATGCTAATTTGTTAGAATGTGGGTTTTGAAGATTTTAATATCAAGTTGTTCCTTTATTTTAGAGTTGACCGTCAGATGTTTGTTATGATATTATCTTGGGGTGGGAATGAATAAGTATGTATTTGATATTAAACTAGCCTCATAGATATACATGAATGAAATTTGTCCTGATTAAGTTAGGGAGTGTTCTATAGATCCATGAAGTGAATAATTTTGATCACAGGTGCCTCTAACTTGGTATTGGTTATCTCTCTATGTGAGCTGTTAACCTTTCAAGGTGTATTTTTGCCACTAAAGGTCATGGTAGTTGGATGTTGGACCACCTTAATCGCAACATCTAGTGTGTGTATTTTGTTGGTAGGACTGTATGTCTGTTTGAGTGCTTAAACTGTCTCACTTAGCATAGTGAGCAATCAAAACCAAGATTCTCTCTCTCTCCGCTTCACTTCACCTCACCTCACCTCACCACACTATACCATAACATACAGATAGAAACATGTGTACAAAATCAGAAGGTCTACATGATTCAATGTTATCAGTCCAGCTTAATATTAGATTCCTGTGTTTCTGAGGCCATACGGTTTGATCTGTCTATATATTCTCAGTACATTTTCTCTATCAACTTCTCAGGTTTGGCAAATCCAGCCCCCATTATCCAAACATTCTATGCTGAGGATCAAGTTTTCAATGATGTCAAGCTGGATGGAGTCGTCACGTTAGTTGATGCAAAACATGCTAATTTTCATCTGGATGAAGTGAAGCCCAAGGGAGTAGTGAATGAGGCAATTGAGCAGATTGCTTATGCAGATCGCATTATTGTTAACAAGGTGGAGTATATTTTTAAATTCGATATAAATTTAAAGTCATGTCTAATGGTCAGCATATTGAAACTCAGGATGTTTTATGATATCCCTATATGACATAACTCTTTCTATTTACTGATTTGACGCTCTCTAGTAACTTATATCTGGATCTTCATTATGTTTTCATTCAGCTGTGGCTTTATCTGTTCTAAACTTATTCTTTTCCCTTTCTCTGGAGGTTAAAAAACCTGACATTCTGAGTTGAAACTCATAGCTTTTTTTTCTGCATTGTTCTAGACTGACCTTGTCGGAGAGGCCGAAATTGATTCCTTAGTTCAGAGGATAAAGGTCAGAATGCGATCTTGTAATGTTTGCATTTATAGTTGTTATGAGTTGAAGTGATTAGATAATAGTTTGTTATATATCTTGTTACATGGAATTGTCTGTCTCCTGGTACAGAGCATTAATAAGATGGCCAATCTTACACGGACAAAGTTTGGCAATGTTAATTTGGACTATGTTCTTGGTGTTGGAGGCTTTGATTTAGAAAGGTTTTCTTTTTAACTTTCTCATTGTTGTCTGGGATGCAGTGGCTTTACTCTGATTGATCATATAAATAATAATAGTTTTTTTTTGTAATTTTCGGTTATGCAATAGGCTTCATGCTATGTCACTATACAATTTTATATGAGTTTTTAACATCTCAAGATTACCATTCGACATTATTGAATTTTCCAGACTTTAGATAACACTATTTAGATTTTCGTATCCTATGATTAATAAACCACAGATATGTACAGCGATGTTGGGTTGACCATTACTAGTATATAAGTATTATCTTGATTAGTGAAACCCCTTTCACAATATAAACTCGGTAATATATATTACATATTCCCGACTATGTAATGAGCTTTTAGTGTCACACGCTTTGAACTGTCTCAGACACATGGTCACCCAATCCAGCAGGAGGGGGCCTTCTCTTGGGCGGTTTTGCTTATCAATCCTTCAACCTCCTCTCTGAAATGATAGAACCCCATGCATAATTTAAAGTCCCGCTCCACCACTTCATTTATAAAATATAATCCTCTGATTTCTTGTAAGGGGATATCGAATGTGATTAAACTAAGCTGAGGATGAAGATGTCTAATAAATAATTTTTGTACATATATATAATATAACATAAATGTGTTTTCTTGAATCAGTGACTATATCAATATAACATATATTAATTTTGATTTGTCACCTTGATTCTAACTATCTTGTTGTTTAGTAATAAAACTTGAAAAATGTTATATACCGATGCATAATCCTTAAAACAAATTGTTTACCTCATAGTTGTTATTAATGTTAAATCGAAAGGATATAGGAGATACTGTTATTTTAATTTTGATTGATTAATAGTTGAAAAAGTGAATAATATAATATCAATTTCATACGTGATTCGGATAAAAGTTTATTTGAAAAGTGATAAAGCGGATCTCTGGAAATGGTCTAAATTTCTGAACTGTGTATTAGTGAGGTGCTCACGGATTTGCACACTCTATGCTCTGGTGTTCGTTTCTGACACCCACACAAGGACTTGGACGTTACTCACAAGTCGCAGCAATGCATCTAACCATTGTTGTCATGTAAAAATATGTTCTCTCATATGATCTTTATAGTTTAGCATGTTGGATCATTTGTTACTATGAAGTATGAACGCCTTTTGTTATGCTGCCATACTGTTTCTTTAGCTATCCACATCAGAATCTTCAATAGTTATCATTAGCTGTCTCAGTGTCTCCTACTCTCCATGATAAGGCCCTTAAATTACCTAACTTCTGAGAGTTGTATAGTTTCGTATTTATGTTTGTACTTCGGATGAAATCATTTTCTACTCTTAGCAATTATAAACTATGTTTGATATAGGTGTGTGTTTTATTCCCAAGATTAATATTGCATTTTTCTACCTGCTTGTATTTTTCTAAACAGAGTTTTAGTTTTGTTACCTTTTCATCATCTTCATTATGAGTGTACTGTGTACTGATTTGCATTTATTGTGAGATTGCCAGGATTGAGAGTGTTATCAGTGATGAAAATCTAAAAGAGGACCACGATCACAATCATGATCATGATCACGGCCACGATCATCACCATCATGACAAACATGGACATGAACATGGTAAGTCTCTAGAGGCGAATGATGTGAGAAAAAAGAGTAGCTCTAAGCCTGTAACCCATTCATCATTTAGATAAGTGACATGCAAATGGTATTCACATGATAAAAGGCTTGAAAGCGTTCTTTTTGTTGTATTCAAATGGACTCCTTTATTTTTACGATGATAATGCCTGTTTAAATTAATATCCATTTATTTTTTATTAACAAACCTGTTGGCAACTAATGATAAGGTCCAGTGAAGGGCAGATCCACAGTATGCCACTCCAAATTTTCTTCTTTTGTATTAAGAAAATGAAAATAGAAAAAAAAAAAAAAAATCTATTGGTCTTTTCTGGGCAGTGGATATATAGACTAGTGCAAGTACCTAGTGCCCCACCCTCATTCGTTGAACCCAACCCAACCCCACTCCAGTTTATGTTTTCTCAACATTTGATAGACTTCCTCTTATCTGATCCAACTTATTCATGTTAAAAAGTGCGTTCAAGCTTACTGGCCAAAATCTTTATATTTAAGTAAGTTTTGGCTACTGATCATCGATTCGACTTTTGAGTTTTATAATGGTATTTGTCAAGGAACTATTCGTTGGCAGACTCGGTTTTGTGAAAATGGTGTGTACTTAATCTAACCCCAACCCACATTAAGGTGGTTTTTAATGATTAGTTTAAATGCTTAAAAGTTCTTAGAGTTTGTTGTTTACTCCCTCTGTCCCAAATTATAAGTACCTTATTCCATTTTTAGTTATCCCAAAATATGTCTCTTTTCATATTTGAATTCATATTAATTAAGTTAAATTGTTTTTTTGTCTATACTACCCTTGCTTTGGAATTAGAGTAATTATTCTAATAAAAATAATGAGAGACTATGTTTAATAAGTGGGACCCATTAAATAGGGGTAAATTTGGAAGTATAGTTAGTAGACAAACAATAAATGATGTTTCCTTAATAAATAGAATATTCCAAAAGGTACTTATAATTTGGGACGGAGGGAGTAATATTTTTTGATTTCAATCAATTGATTTGGGTTTTATTAGCTCCTATTTCTGCAATGTTTTGAGTGTTGGATCACTTTTGTGGTTATTTAGAGTTGACCACGGGTTGAGAGACCATATGGTTTCTTGGAATAAGTTTCTGGCTCTGTCAGTGGCTACACAATGTTAAAGAGAAATATTTAGAGTTTTACACGCAGTTTTTTTCTTTTGACAAAAAAATTGTTTTAGCCTAGTCAAAATTTTAACAAAATTATATTCATACTCCTTTTGCATTTAGTATTAACTGGTAATAGTATTATCTCTGTACCCAGCAAAAAAAAAAAAAAGTATTATCTCTGTAGTATTTGTGGCATGCTGAGTGGGAGTTAGTTATGGAGCTTTTTGTCTGATATATAGTATTATACCTCTGGAAAGGCACTTCGACAAGTATATTGATATGTTAACATTGTGTTTTGCAGAGCATAACCATGCTCATGATCATACACATGATCCTGGTGTTACTTCTGTCAGCATAGTTTGTGAGGGAAGCCTTGATCTTGAAAAGGTTGGTCTCACGATTCTTGATATCATATTGTCTGTATTTGTATTTAGTATGGAGATTCTTGTTAGTGCTTCTAACAAACGCTGGGCTTGTTGATTTTTGACTTTGTCTAAACTTGCTTCCGGATTTCAGCTTTAAACATGGTAACATTTCCACTGATTTGCATCTATCTAATTCCTATGTCTACTGCAGGCCAATATGTGGTTGGGTACGCTATTATTGGAACGTAGTGATGACATTTATCGTATGAAAGGTCTCCTATCAGTTGAGGGTATGAATGAGAGATTTGTTTTTCAGGTGATTCCTTGCCACTAATTTTAATTTCTTTTATAATGTGCTGAACTAGTCCTTTGCTTAGGAAAAAAGTCTCGTTCAATTGACTTCGCTCATTAAAGGCACCTTGTAGGTGCCTTTGACGCTTAAGATGGGTGCCTTTGTGGTCTTTCTTTTTTTCGGTAAACTGTGCCTTTGTGGTCAGACCATGGAGAACATTTTATTTGTGACAACATCTATCTTTACAGACGTGTTTACCTTGAGAAAATCCCACTCAATACTATCAGAATCTGAGCCATTCCCACCACAAGAGCGACTGACATTTTCTTATATTCCCCCCTCAATAACATCTGATGATGTTACTTTATTATTTGGGTTGCTGACTAGAAAGCAGAGATAAGAGGTCAAAGTTAAGTGGAAAATAATAGTCATAATATTTACCATGGGGGCATATTAAGACATTTGTTGTTTTGTGGTGGCAAAAAATGGTTTGGTGTCTCATAATTGGCGGTTCTAGGGATCAAGGTGATATAGTTGCAGTTGACTTGCGGCAGAGAAGAAACTCCCTACTATATTCTAACAACATGTCAGCCCACCACCTCCCAATTTCTTTTGTATAACTTACTTTGATAACCTGATATAAGCTTGGATGATTGGATCCTCTTGCGATTAACTTTGGGAGCAGCTGTGATATAATCAAGCTGTAGTACTGCATGGATTGACGTCTACTAGAGCTGCGATAGTGTTTTAGGCATATAGCTATAGAGAAACTATGATTAATTAGTTCAATAACACACAAGTTGTTCCAATAGTTCATTTTAATTGGAAATGTCATTCCTGTGTTTACATCATCCTGTGCCTTTTCTATATACCTTTTGGATGTATTATATTTTCTGTTTTTACCCTGATATGAACCCTCTTATATGGTTGTCTATTTTACCTGTCCTCGTTTTTGTGACAGTTAAAAGAGTGTGGATCTTACTTATATTATTAGTTGTGTTACTTCAAGTGCATTCTTTCTATGAGAAACTTTGAAAACTAATATTCCCCGTGGTTTGTCAATGGAACAGGGAGTTCACGACATTTTCCAAGGATCTCCAGATAGACCATGGGGACCAGAAGAGTCGAGAATAAATAAGATTGTATTTATAGGGAAGAATTTGGATGCAGAGACCTTAGAGAAGGGATTCAAAGAGTGCTTACTGTGATTGCACAGCCCAGAAAAGATTTGACTGTATAACTTCACAGTGGATGTTAAATGAAAGGATTCTCTCAAACAAAAGAATGCCTGCATAATTGTGAATGAACATTAAAATAGAATTACATCTGCATAGAATTACCTAAAGGATTCCTTGCTACTTTGGCATTTCGTACGCCAGCAATTTCTGTAAGCCTACTGAAGGATAATGAGTTTACATATATATGTGCTTTTCGAACAAAATAGATCATTTTGGAGACTGGTGTGCCGTTTTAATATCTCAAACGTGTGAATATTGTTATTTTGGTTGATTCAGTTACCAAAAAGTACAAATAGCTTAACTTTAAAATTTTGAATTGTGCAAACTAAATTCAGTATGTATTTCAAATAATTAAATATCTTATCACTCTTGGTCGTTCCTCCCTGCCTGCCATTGTTGCTCCACAACTTTTGGACAGATGGTATGCTACATTGGCGTTAAAATCATCTCCACCCACTGCAGTTGCAAAATAAGGTGTTAGCCTGAAAGCCATCAACTTACCATTTAGAAGACTGCAAAATAAGGTGTTAGCCTGAAAGCCATCAACTACCATTTAGAAGATTATCATCTTAACTCCGTAGAACTATGAAATTCCACGGAACAAGCAGAGCCCTCAGAAGCACTTTCGAAAAACGTGTTGTATCTAATTTTCTTGTCATAGTCATTGCAAACACTTTGTGTATCCACCAGATTATTCCAACTCCAAATTTGATTCTGGAATGTTCATGCTCTTTGGGTTAGGCAATGCATTTTTCCCGTTAATCTTTTACGTCTCATCCATCAGTAAACTTTTAGTTTTTGAGCAAAACAATTGCCACTTCCTAAAAACAACCACTAGCAATTGTCAACACTAGTTCTTGAGATATAAATGCCCATCTACTTGAAGATGAACAACCTGAGAATCACATATTTTGAAATTGTACACAATGTATAGGAACTGGGCACCTCAAAAAACTTCTCTGTAAACAGACTGCAAAGATGCATGTATGTTAAGCAAGACACTGTTCCTGTCAATAAAAGATGCTCATTACCTAGTTCATTATCTGACCGCTTTTACAGAAAACCAACAAATTGTTCACTCATTAGTTAAATAAGTATATAGTACCAAGTGAATGTAAAAACAACATAAAAATGTTAAGATAACAGCAATTCCAAGCAACACAATGCCAAAGACCAGCGACAGATACAACCTTTATAAGGCAGCTCTTACAAATCTCTGTTTCAATCAATTTAGGTTCCAGTATATATAAAATGTACAAATTGTAGCACGATTGATTGTATCCGGTCTCAAGACTATCCATAGTTTGGTAGAAACAAGCTCAGGTGCAGTCAGCATAATCATCGAAGTCTCCACATCCTACATAAACAGTATAATTAATCAGATGACAACTTCTGCTTTGCAAAACAAAAATCCCCATAAAAAAAAGAGAAAAGCACATGATATTCTCTGCTCCAACCAAAATCAACCCACACACAAAAAACCCTCCTCAAGACGGTATGCTTGTAACAAACTCCATCAAACATAGTTCTTACTTCCCAGATTCTGATTTCTGAAACATTTTTTCATTTAAGATGCCCTCATTATGTTTTTCAGGCAATTAGTATGTATGTCTACAGCTTTACAGTTAAGAAATCATTTTAGGTTTTATCTGGACTCTAGTGTTATATGGAAATATATCAGTATCTGTGACTGTGCAAAAAAATCCACTTTGACACTCAAAATATAATAAAGCTCAAGTCTCTTTACTACTGGCAAAGATAAAATGATAAAACAAAATAAAAAAGGATTTGAAAAACTTTAGAAAGCAAAGAGTCTTGCCATAATGCCCTCCAACCAAATACAAAAAGCTCAACACTGCCTAAAATCTGGGAACTTGCACCAAAGACGTAACAATTCCTTTGTCACAAAATGTATTTTGATGGTACAGAGGACGCACAAACCCTAATAACAGGCCCCAAAATCCAACAAACAGTACCCAATGAAGATTGTTAAGCATTTTTTGCATCCTTAAAATGGTACAGATGCCACAATCTCCACTATTAGTAGGTTTTATGTTAGTCGTTGAAACCACTTCATGGCCACAATCTCCCACTGTCCATCAAATAGCATTTGCGGAATGTTACTCTTTATCTTGGTACTTGGGATTTGTGTCTTAACTAAAAATACTAGCCCAGTAGTGAACAAAATGGTGCTTAACCACTAGCAATTTTGTGGTCCCAGGTGTTGACCTATAGGGAGTACAAGCATATTTCAACATGCACCATAACATCTTTGAAACTACATGAAACCTTGACATTTGGTTCTAACATTTCTAAAAAGTTCATGACGATCCATTTATTGTTTCATTGCTCTTTCATTTTGTAAGGTGACGAATTTTACTATCTGTATCAATTTTAGAGTGTAGCCAATTTTATATGAACTTTTCAGATTTTGTTGTACAGTTACTCTCCCAATGTTGAATTGCTTTAAGATTTGCACCCCTTGTTGTATTGAGTCTATGTATTCCCCAAAAATATATGAAAGCCCATTTACAAGAATATAGCAATAGTGCGCTTCCTTTGATTCGTTTGTTTTGGTAAAATCAAGAAATATGGAAAAGAATGTTGCATAGAAACCTTCATTTTCCTTATAGTAGTAAATCATCTCACCAACATCTTTCATTGACAGGCCAAAATAAAATAAGTTTTTGTCATATTACTGATTATTTACGGAGAGACATGTACAAGTGTACAACTATATACATATAAATTAGTACTAGTAATAAATAAGAAAATAGTGATCAAGACTACTTATGAAATAATAACCCTTGCTAAGATAAGTTTGACAACAACCAATGATAGAGACTTTGGGACAGTTAATAACAAACACACCCCAAGTGATTGCTTTTAAAACTTAAAACTCAAACGCTTCCAGATGAGGTAATAGAAACCAATAAACACTCAATAACAAAGCACAGCAAAGGATGTAATATTAAATAACTACAAATGAGAAAACTACTCTGTGACAACACTCTACCTTAGACTTTGGAGTCAACTTCTTCACGGCGATGCTTCCTGCTCTTCTTTTGAGACCGCTTTGTTCCTCGGCCAACCCTGGAATCGTCAGAATGGCTAACATCAGAATCAGATGACGAGGCATCCCTCTTACTCTTTCTCTTCCGACGTTCAACAGAATCATCAGAATGACGATGACTTCTCCTTCTCCTCTTCTCCTTCCTGCTCTTCCTATGACGATGACGACGCTCATCATCTTCTGAAGAACTATCACCATGTCTCCTACTTTTCTCCTTCTTTCTCTTCCTACCAGCTTCATCATCATCACCATCTGAATCACTATAATCCCTCTTCTTGCTTCTCCTCCTCTTTGATCTACCTCTTTTTTTCCTACCCTCAGAATCTGAATCATCATCTTCATCTGACCTCGCCTTCTTCTTGCTAGACAAGCTCACTTTACTCCTACTTTTCTTCCCCTCTCGTGCAGCAATAACCCTCTCAATTTCCGAATCCACATCTGAATCCGAATCTTCACTCTCCTCTTCCTCTTCCGAACTCTCTTCAGAACTCTCAATACCACCAACCTTCCCACCAATTCTCAAACCACTAGCTTTCAACTTCTTCAACTCCGAAGCAACATCAACTTGAATAACACTATGATCTTTATCTTTATCATCCTTCAAACTAAGAAAATTCCTACATTGAAAAGTCAAATGCCCAACACGACCACATTTCTTACAAGCACCACGAGCTCCATCAGCATTTGAACCAGTAATTCTAGCAAGAGCAAGAAGACCTTGAAAACTAGCATAAGCATTCTCAGGTTCAGGTTCAGCGGCATTTGAAGATTTAGGTATTGAAGATGATGATTGCTTAGTATCATCTTTATTTGGTGCATATGGATCATAACCAATTGCACTTTGCCATATTCCATGAGTTTGAAGTGCTGCACTACTATGTACCCTATTGTTTGCGGGCATACGAACTCTACCTGCTGTTGCCGGCATGATTGAATTCAAATTTCTACAACACCAACACAACGAGAAATTTGCAAATTTAGGGTTTTGAATTGATAAAATTTAGAATAAAATCTTGAAATTGAAAATTATAAACCCTAATTCAAATCAGCGAGAGAAAGAAACCCTAATTGTTACCTGCAATTCTCCTTCCGATCTCGATCGCACGCAGAGAAGAAGACTTGAAAATTGAGGGCAAAGATGGGATTGGGATTGGGATTGGGATTGGGAATGGGTTATGGACTTATGGGTATGCATAATGTACGTATGTCTAATGGGTCGGTTATAGTCCAATGAATTGGGCCTCAGAGGCCTGTAGTATGTATTTAGTCGTTTGCACTTTGCAGTTCCTTGTGTAGAACTCAACTGAGATTAAGGCAAATCTCAATGGGTGTAAATAGAGGGGCACAGGGTGTAATGAAACTCTAGGATCGAAATTAGGATTTTCTCATCTAAACTACTTTCTAAGGCGCCTCCTTCCCGAGGTCGTTCATGAGGCCTGACGTGTCTCTCATGTACAGTTTCGATTATACCCCTATCTTTTATACACAGTTACGATTATACCCCTATCTCTTATAAATAATTTTGATTATACCCTATCTTTTATTAAAATTCTGATTATACCCTTATCTCTTATAAACAGTTCTAATTATACCCCTATCTCTTATAAATAGTTTCGATTATACCCCTACCTCTTATTAAAGTTCCGATTATACCCCTATCTCTTATAAACAGTTTCGATTTTATCCCTAAATTTTGATTTTATTTCCATAGTTCCAATTTTACCCCTAAGTTTTAATTTTATTTTCCCACTTTCGATTTTACCCCTAAGTTCTGATTTTATTTCCACATTTCCGATTTTATCCTAATGTATTAAGAGTTGTATACTACAATGAAAAAGGTAAAAAAATAATTTTAAAAAAAGTGGGATCTATTATAATTTATATAAGATAGCGTGTTTATTTCCACAGTTTCAATTTTACCCCTTATGTATTAAGGTTTGTATACTACAATGTAAAGGGCAAAAAAATAATTTCAAAAAAAGTGGAACCTACTATAATTTATATAAGATAATTTCAAAAAAAAAAAAAATGGAACCTACTATAATTTATAAATATAAAAAACCTACAGAGTTTTGTTAAAAAAAAAAAAACTTGCTAAAATATATATATATATATATATGGCTGTGTTTGGTTCGGGGAATCTGAATTCTTGAAAAGCAGAGGGTAAGATTGGAAAAAAGGAATGGTACAAACAGAGATTCTACTCTAAAAAGAAGGAGACGAGAGACGAAATTCTAACAAATTCTACTCAAAGTGAAGCACTTGACATATATGTCTAGCCACTTTTGGAAACTGGTTTCCATTTTAAATATAAGGAAACCATATTATGTCCGGTTACACTTAGTCGGAATCTGTTTTCTTGATTTATCTCAAAATTTCAGTTGATTTGGCCTGATATTCTCCTGTTTTCCAGGAAACTGAATACCCTCGAACCAAACACAGCATATATATATATTTTATAAAGTAGTTATAAACCCAAATAAACATTTAAACATGTTTTTTTTTTTTTTATTTTATTTTATTAGGCATAAATAAATTTATTATTTTTTGTTCGCACGCATTAGGCGTGCACATTCACATAGTTAAAATCTATTGAAGGACCTCCTAAACGTGGGTGGGTCATGGGTGGATTAATAGCCTCGGGACCACCACAATTCTAGTATAGTTAAATCTTTATAAATTAATAGCTTTTGAACCACCTTAATTTTATTAATTTAAAGAGATATAAATTTATCGATAAATTTATAATAGCGATATTTTAATTGTTTGAGTAAAAAAATTTATTTTCTACTACATATTCAGTTATCAGGGTCCAATAAAAATTAAGATTATTGATCGGTTATTGACCAATTCAAAGTTCAAAAATCCAACACTTCATTGAATTTTTTGATGAATACTAGTCATTAATTAATTCAACTTATTGAATCTAGGTGCATATAATGCAATGTATCGAATCAAATATTGTACACACTGATTAACTCAACACAATCTTGTATCCCATTATGTTTTCATATTTCAAGAAAACCTAAGATGTAATCAACTTCTTATATTTATTTAAGTTATTATTAATTTATGAAATATTTAGGTCTTAAAAAATATTACATAGAAATATTTAACATCTATTATCTTATTATTTTGGTGAAATTATTAATTAACATAGAAGCCCCAAGTCGGGATCGGAGAATTATATTATTTAAGATAGATTATCAATTTACCTAGTATTAATTTAACTTAGAGAGATATCAACCATGTGTGTGAATCAGTTTAAACCTATTTTGCACATTTGTCGCTGATGAGTTCATGTTAATTTTAATAAGGGGGTTTCGATAAAATGCAAAAATTAATTCTATACTTATGCGAAACTTGCAAAAATCTTTTGAAATGCGTTTTTAAACTTTGATCGTTTATTTATTTTTGTTTCTATATTCTTTTTTATTAAATGCACTTTATTATCTAAAAATCAATCAATTAAGATTATATATAAAATTACTAAAATACCCCTAAGATGAGTAGGGTTGTTACATGGCAGCATTAGAAAAAGTTATGGGGAGATGGGAAATAGGTTGATGGGGTCGAGAAGATTGTAGTTTTGTGTGGAGAAGGACTAGTTTGATAAATTGGACAGGTTGTGAGAGCTTAGATAAGGTAGATTCCATTTTTGTCCATCCTTCCCCCTTCTTTCTGGTTGGAAAACAAAGGAATCTTTGTTGTCGGGATGTTTTCTGATGAAAGCACTGAACTTGCACAAAGTCCCATGCTTGTTATGTCGAATTGAAAATTTATAGTATTTGTAGCTGCAATCTAAGTTCAAAAGAGGAGAATAGTTGGCCAAATTACAAAGAAGATTACTCAAATGCAAGAGGCCATTTTGGGTAAGAAATCCCACATAAATTTTCGTGGGGGTTTATTCAGTAAAACAAAAATCAATATCACCTCGTAGGTATCTCAAACCTCTTGTTATCTATCTAGAGGGTTGATTTGGTGGTCGGCATCGGTGATAATGAAGATGGGTAATAAAAATAAGTCTCATCCTATACTAACGAGGAGAAAACAATTCTTGAAATAACGACCTAGATCCAAGAAGGAACTGAGATGATCACGAGAGATGAAGAAAAAACTTTAGTTGGTCTGAACCTTGAGAGGCCGAGATTAACACATAAGGAATTCTCCCACGTTCCTGATCTGAAAAAAAGTTTAAAAATGGGGTAGAAGATCACCGGCAAAAAAACTTCATTGAAAAACTAATGATACAACCCTAGGCCACATCAACAATATAGAACCGTGATACGGTGGAGACCGACGTTAGGGGAAGAGAGAGGAAGAGAAAAGAAGAGAGATTTCAAAATAAAGAAAAAAGACGGACAAACAAAAATTCAAAAGGGAAAAAATGGGACATACACGAGTTTGAGTTCCACCCGACTCTAAAATGACCTCTTAACGTCGGTCGATTAACAAATGTTAAAGCACGTTTCAAACAAGACTAACCATACTGGGTTCTAGCTCAGTATCCTGAACAAAATACTCTAATGAAGTCAGTTGTATCAGAACTTGTACCTTCTTATTATTCTCCTCGATGGTTGGAAGCTCATCACAATCAATATGTCATCTTCTCCCTCCTCCATTGCTTCTTTTGATTTCGATGAGGTGCCATTCATGATTTTCATTGTCACAAGTACATTCTTTTTTACATTTCTCGGTCTCTCTTCCCATCGCCTTCCTTCTTTGGGATTTTTCGTAAAACTTTTATATTATGTATTCAATACCATACCAAACATAGAAAAAAAAAATCGAGTGAATTTATTGATTATCCATTAACTTGTAGTATGTACCTCAATATTTTAACTTTTTGGTTGTACTATGGCTTTACTAACATAATTTCATATTACATTTGAGTCTATTTTTCCAAACACATCTCTAAAACGTAAATGCATACTACATACCATGGTTTTATATTGTAAGACATAATTCAAATTACACTTCTATAAAATATAAATATGAAAATATGTAATAACACATTTTCACAACTAAGAATGAAACTATTATACTATCTTCTTAAAGTCTATTAACTTTAATTATTTCACAATATAGATCTCCAAATATTTATATTGTACTTTACCAAAAATATAAGATAAGTAAAAAATGAGTAATTTATCTCCTATTGTTTTTCAAAAAACTCATACGACAACTTAGTAATTAAGCTGAGCTAATCCAGCTTCAACACAAACCAGCTCAAATTTTTACTAGCTCTAAGCTCATACATGAACATGAGTTCCCTTAATTAGGTTAAAATTTCAATATTTTACATTTTTATACCAATCGGGGTGTACATAAAGGTTTTTGGGGTGTTTTAAAAAATAAACCCAAAAGAGATAATATCGTATTTATTACAGTCAAACAAAAACCCTAGACTTTGTAAGAGACCGGGAGTGTACCAAAAAGGTCCAAAACCCTAGTGCTTTTTACCAAAAACCCTAACCCTGAGTCCACTCGTTTTCTCTTTCTTTCCAAGCGTCCTCTTTTACTTCAACAGCTGCAGCTCTTTCTCTCTTTTTCTCCACCTTATGGAATCTCTGAAGCTTCTCTTTTGTTAGGGTTTTTTCTTGTGCCCCCTTTTGTCAATTTTCACAGCTTTTTCTCTTCTTCTATATATATTCTCTTCTTCTTTCTTCTTCTCTGTACTTTTAGTGTTTTTTCTTTTGAAAAAAAAAAAAACAATGGAGATTGAGAGCTTTTCTACTTCTTTTTCTTCTAATGTTCTTGTTTTGAACAAGATGGTTTACTCTATGATTGAAAGTGTTGTTCTTGAGACTGTTTTGGTCGCTGGGAAGTCTCTTGTTTGCGTTCTTCTGCTGGTATAAATTTCAAAACTTCTCTTTTTTTTGCTACTGATTTGCTTTAAGTGTTGAAAATTTTGATTTTTAGAATTGGGGTTTGTTTGATTTGGTTGTTTTAGGGTTTGTAAAAAGTGTTTGATTTGTTTACTGGTTTTTGGAACTATGGTTTTGTTCAATTCTGGGGTTTAGTGGGTTTTTTTTTTCATTAAATTTTGTAAATTATGTCAATTGTTAAGGTTGTAAGTTTGGGTTTTGTTATGAAGTTAAATCTGTAATGTGGTTAGGTTCTTTTGTATAAGAGATTATTTCTTTAGTGGTTTTTGGGAATCTTAGCTTTTTTTTTTCCTCCCTAGTTGACCCTGTTGCTTGAACTCTTCGATCTTGATAAACTTGTGAAAATATAAGAAATTGAGGGTTGTTGGTTTATATAATTTGCAAAGGAATAGTTAGGGTAGATTAAATTGCTTGGATTGTGTTGGGATCTGATTCTGATGCTAGCATTTTTGTCGTTGTCGTGTCTGTATGTTCAATACATTCAATTAAACATGCCTTTTATTTTAGTTTGATTTAATGATACCCATAGACTTGCCGGTTTTGAAAAGCCAACCATGGGATCTTAAAATTTCAATGTAAATGGTCTGTAATAATATATGATGTACAACAAAGAGACATCTTTGTTGAAGATCTGAGCTAGATTGGCCAGTTCAATAAATTTTGTAGATTATGCTAATTGTTAAGGTTGTAGGTTTGGGTTTTGTTATGGAGTTTAGTTAAGTGTGTAATGTGGTTAAGCTGTTTTGTATAAAAGATTGTTTCTTTAGTTGTTTTTGGGAGTCTAGCTTTCCCCCCTCACTTGTTGATCCTGTTGCTTGGATTGTTCCGTGAAATTTGGGGTTTTGATAGAAAATATTGGTAGTTTTTCCTGCATCTAAGATCTTGATAAAATTGTGGAAATATAGGGATTTTAGGGTTGTTGGTAATTTGGTATACATAATTTGCAAAGGAATAGTTAGCCTATATTAGGTTGCGTTGAATGTTTTAGGATTTGATTCCGATGCTAGCATTTTTGTCGTGGCTATGTCTATATTGTAGCGTCATATCGGTACATGCAATTAAACATTTTAGTTTGATTTTAATAACACCAGTAGAGTTGCCTGTTTTGAAAAGCCAACCATGGTTTGTAATATATGATGTTACAATAAAGAGACATCTTTATTGGAAAGATCTGAGTTAGATCGTCCAGTTCAATTGCTATATATGTTACTGTTGATGACTTTAGTGCTTAAATAATGGATAGACGATAATGATTATTACATAAAATGTGTTGACGATTAATCTTCCTTAAACTCCCATTATGGTATTTGTAATTGCTATTTATTTTCTTGCTTCCGGCTCTTTTTCACCCTAGGTTCTGAAGCCGGTTTTGTTCTATACTTATCTTGACACCTTGTTTTAGATCTACAAATTCTTTAAAGATCATCCACTTGATATTTTTCTGTTCATCCTCTACTCATTGTTGTGTCAGATATATTCATCTAATGTAGCCCACTGTATGCAGTGGTTGTGAGCAATTGTTTCCAGGTGATTATTGTTGTGTGTCACTATATATGTTTGTTGCCTTGTCATAGTAGATCACATACAAGGGATTTTCGTAGTTGAAATCTAGGTACAGAGTTGTATGTGTTTGTAGCTCCCAAGTTTATAATAATTCTCTTTCTGCAAAATTCGCTTGTAATCAGTAAGCAATGAACATGCTTTACTGTATGTTTACACTATTTAATTACTATGTTTTTTGTATATTTAATGAAATCTGCAAAACCATTATTCATGATTTTTCAATGGTTCCATCATATATTCTTACCATCACGATCTGAATTTTGTTCCAGGCTGGATCTATGAACATTGATGATACTGCTGCATTACCAAGGGTGCCTGTCACTGATGGAAGGTCAGATAAAATATCTTTTTCCTGGTTTTAGTATTACGCCAATACTTGAAAAGAAAGCAGAACTCAATAGATTTTCTTGGTATTCTTTGCAGGATTTCTTTGGTTGGGCATCAAAAAGTGAAAAGGTCAGATCCTGAATGCAAGGATGGCAGTGAAACTGAGGATGATGAAGAGGAGGACGACGATGATGCTGCAGCTGATGAGGACGATGATGCTGGTGATGAGGATTTTTCAGGTGAGGAGGAAAATGAAGACGATGATGAAGATGACCCTGAGGGTGGTGCAGAAGCCAATGGTGATGGTGGGAGTGATGATGACGACGATGAGGACGAGGATGACGAGGATGAGGAGGGTGAAGATGAGGATGAAGAAGAAGAGGATGAAGATGATGAAGATGAGGAGACTCCACAGCCCCCTTCCAAGAAAAGAAAGTAATTGTGAGTTTTTAGATTTAGGAATTGGTAGGGTATTTGTGTTTTAGTAGGGGAAGGTTCTGCTGGTTCCATTTGGTCATAGAGTAGGAAAACATGGCATTGTGTTAAATCAACTCCTCCTTTTGTGTTGTTATGTTACAGTAGTATATCTATATCATGTTCTATCTATTTAGGGTATCCATTATTATCTTCAATCATTATCATAGGAATTATAAATTGCAGTGAAGATAGTATAAGTTGTTTGATCACTCTCTTTGGGAAAGTGTGTTTGGATGCTACTTGTTTGTTTCTGTTGTATACAGAAGTAATCTTAGAGAGAATTACTGCCTCCACAAGCTTAACATGTTTGTTGGTCTAAAGGTGTCTACCTTTCTTACTTCCTTGTGTTTGCAGCTTCACTTTGAATCTGGAGCTTGTTTATCATTTTGTAACAAGTCATTACCCATCCAATTCCCCTGTTGAAACATGCGTCTCTATCATGGTCTTTGTTATGAAGTAATAGACCACATTTCTGCTTCAAGATTGCATCAACCTATCCTCAATCAACTTCATGAGGAAGTTACATTACTGCATATTTGGTTTCACTGTTAATAATGGTACAAACAATGAATATGCATGGAATCCCAACTTTAAGTTTGTCCCGGGTGCAATGGAAGTACTTAGAAACCTTGACCCATGCAACCTCCGTTTTAAGCATGATCGTATGAATGCATGTGGTTTCCATTTCATAGCAAAAATCGCCCTGAACGTTGAAATGAATTTGAGGCCAAGCTACCCCTTAACAATTTGCAGCAGTATGCCACCCCTAATCTGTATACAGATTGCAGTGCTCACCGACTTCTAAAATTATTGTGGCAAAGCTGTTTCAATATTTCAATTACTAAGCCTATTTCTCGATTCCAAGCTATTTTCAAAAGACTGTTTCAATTTTGCTTCTGCAATCCTTCATGATACATCTGAGCTAATCAAAATTCAATATGATCATTCCCAACATATATGCACATTATCCATTTAACGGCTGCTAAGCTATGGACGAGAATGAAAGCACCATTTACAAACAACTGCAGATCCTACTTTCATCTGCTATCACTATCAGATAGCTGTTCTAGAAGGGTTTCAGGCGCAGAATGGAAGAACCAAACTGTTTGGCATACCAGAGTTTCTTTACAGATTTTTTTTTTTATTTTTTTTTATTTTTTATGAGAAATCATATATGACCTACTCACAATAACAAATCAGAGTGGCCCAACGGAAGCGTGGTGGACACATAACCCACGGGTCCCCAGGATCGAAAGCTGGCTCTGATAGCTAACAAGAGTAGCTTCCAGCCTCGAACTTTATTTTTTTTCGCAATTGAGAAATCCTATATGTTCCTAGAAGAAAGAAAGATAGCTTTACTGTCATCTCCTTAGAAACCTAGTACTACATGAGTTTGAGCTATTCACATTAACAAGTTCTTTTTGAGAATATATCTCATAGATTGTTGTTGAGAAAAACATGTGCGGCTTTTCAAAACATTAATAATCTCTTTCGCAAAAAAGAAAAACATTAATAATCTCGAATAAATGAAAAACTCTAATATTCTTTCCCATCATACATATAGAAAGTACATCTCAACAAACGCTTATTCTTTCAACGTCATACACTAAAAATGTTATCAACCAAGAAAGGCACATAGAATTTGGAATTAAACTCTAGCAAAATCGATCGCTCTCTTCCCTCGAATCGAATGTTGGAAGTACATATCAGCATATTCCTCTGCCTTCATCTTCTTAAACAACATTGGTTTAATCTCACTGATCAATTCTGGTGCAGGTGCAATATATTTTTCTGCCTCTGGCACATAGAACATAGCGACAGAAATCCTCTGCTTTTCAGAATTGGTTATCACCCTATGCATTGGGCTCTTGAACTCGCCATTACTCATTATCTGTCATTTAAGTTTAGAAAAATGTAATTTTGCATGTAACTGAGTAACAACTGTGAAATTTAAAGCCACAAATTGTACCTCTATTTGATCAGCTACATTCACTACAAGTGCATCAGGAATGATTGGAACTTTGATCCATTGACCATCCTTGAGGACTTGAAGACCTTCCACTTCTTTATCTGGCAAGACAATTGTGATTGCTCCTCCATCTGCATGAGGTTTGATACCATAAACTAGATCGGGTCTCGAACAAGGCGGGTAGTAATTAAACCTAGCAAATGTTGGAGCATTATCTGCAGCCAGGTCGACGAAATAGTTCTCTTCCAAAACTAGCAACTTTGCCATGTTCTTCAAAATTATCTCAGCTGCCTGATGAGTTTTCATGCTATATTCATTTAAGATCTCCCTACAATATATTTTCATACAAACCTTCCAATTAGGGTGAGAGACATTTTTGTTCTGTCAAATGACAACAGGTAAGAAAGATGCAGAATAATCCTCTATTGTTATTTTAAAAGTTATTATAGGTGAACCTTAATTAATGTATTTCATATTTACATTAAGAGTTTAGGTTAATCACACAGTTATGAAACAAAATAATAGGTGGATGTGGTACTCAGACTAAGGTACCTGAAACCAGTTGGATATTGAGGCCATAGCTTGTAGTTTCTCTGATCAAGTGGTTTTACCAAAAGGTAGAGTCGGTCTGACCAATCAATAACTTGATCTTCTGATACAATTAAGTCATTTCCATAACCTTGTAGCCAGTCCTGTTTTCCATCAAAGTTGATTGAGTACTTGTGTTTCTCTTCCATTGGAAGATCAAAGAACTCCTTTGCTGTCCTCTGCAACTCATCAAGCAAAGTGCTTGGTACGCCATGACCTATAGCCTGAAATTTCATCATGACCATTATATAAGACTGTTAGCAACTTGGCATTTAAATTGGTCAATAATCAAATACTTGTATTACCAAGATCTTTTTCTATATTAAAATACTGGATTTATTTTTCTTTGGGACAAACTCAAGTTGTCATTGAGTCTGACTCATGATAATGTTAAATATTACTAAGAAAAATAAAATAGTACTTCAATTCATGGATCCAATTCAGAAATATCTAAAAAAAAAAACATTCCAAACTCAATATTTGTGAATTGGATGATTTTTGTTGATCTAATTAAAAATTTGTCCATTAACAAGACCACTTAGAATTACCTGGAAAATTCCCCAAGAAGTGAGAGCTGATTTGAGTTTTTCCAGCTCCTTTTCTTTTTCTTGTGAAGATGAAGATGATAAGAGATGAAGATCAATGATGGGAATAGAAGAAGAGAGAGTAGTAGTAGTAGTAGTATTGATAGGTGCATCAATATTATCTTTCTCTTTGCGTATATATCTTGGTGGTGGTTCAACACCATTGATAGATAGTTCTTGAACATGTTTCACTTGCACTGATACATCTTGGTCATGAGTTCTCTCCATAGTTGTTAGATCAGATGCACTGAGCAAACTGCAAAACTAATCTTGAAAAATGAAAGTTTAAGTAGTCAAGCTCTTCTTTAACTTGGATATAGATGACCATGACTGTTTTGTTGTTTACTACTGGAAGTTAGAAAAGATGAGGTTGTGTATTCATTATTATTCATGTGCTCTATTAAGCCAATATTTTGTTTTGATTCCACCAAAATGCTCTATTAAGCCAAAATGCTCAAAGAGATGAGCAGTTAAGCACCACCTATCACCTATCACCTATCACCTATCACCTATCACCTATCACCTATCACCTATCACCTATCACCTATCACCTATCACCTATCACCTATCACCTATCACCTATCACCTATCACCTATCACCTATCACCTATCACCTATCACCTATCACCTATCACCTATCACCTATGCCAGGGGCATAAAATACATAATAATGAACTCTTACTAAATACATATTTGTATGTAAATATA
The DNA here is from genome assembly GCA_023053565.1 of Aquilegia eximia. NCBI lineage: Eukaryota > Viridiplantae > Streptophyta > Magnoliopsida > Ranunculales > Ranunculaceae > Aquilegia > Aquilegia eximia. The sequence continues at coordinate 16,629,983 of JALIGU010000007.1, forward strand.
CACAATATAGTCCTTCTGTGAAAAATCTATTTCCCGAATATATATTATTTACATATGGTAAATTAATGGATTTTCTGGGAAATTTATTTTCCAAATGAATCAAACAAAACCATAAATATAAAGGTAGTCAGCTGAGAGCTGACCCCTTGACACTGTGGATCGAACCCTGTTTAATTTATAAAAGCTTTCTTTTCATGGTGGAGTAGGCAATATCAATACAAAGAATTGTTACAAACCAGAATCTGTGAGATAAAAGAGACATGCCTCCCAGTTGGTCAGATCTTCCCCAAGATGTTCTACACATTATATGTGAGAAACTTGTCGATACTAAGGACTACATCCGGTTTGGTGCTGTTTGCAGTTTGTGACGTATGTAACCTATATGTCTTGCGGCAGAGTCAAACCATGAATCCATCATAACATTAGCCGAATAACATACTGTACGTGCAGATACAGAATAATTCTTCCTGGCGCATGTACAACAACAAGCTGGGTCTTGAAGTAGATAATTGGTACTGGTTTTAATTTACTGTTTTCTTTTTTTTTTGTTTAGTTATTTGCAATAATTACGCCGAACACTAATTAATCAAGCAATATAATGATTATTTATTTCAAGTGAGTAAAATTAATGTTATCTAGTGAACGTGAAAAATGAATTAATCAATATATATTCTCTAAGAGTTCATGTTGTTTACACAAATATAGTGTGTGATCACTGACTCAACTCAACACTGACACTCGGTGAACACCACACTATGATCGATAATCATCCTAATTCCTAAGGCAAGGTTCGTAGTCTTACCTCTAAAATCATAGGTACAACCTCTCAAATATTCACAGTAATCATAGGAAAAGCTTGGAAGCTCTGATCTTACCTCTTAAACACCATCAAACACAAGATATTAATGAGAGAGCCATAAAATGGATAGAAGTTTTTTTTGTTTTTTTTTTTTTGATAGAAGTACATAAGTTGGTTGTATGCCAATCTGAAAAAAATTGGCGTCTAGCAGGAGCGGGTCTATTGCTTGGCAGGAATTTATTATCCTAACCGTTGGACTACAGACGCTTTACCTGCCTTGGGGAAAGTTTGTTCTAACCTCTCTCGCAGTGGCATTGTTATATATATTGAATATTGAAATACTATAACATATACAAAAAAAGGTCAGTAATATGCAGGCCTCGAGTGCGACAACTTATTCTTACAGCAACATACACAAAACATTGATAAAAAAAATTTCTCCAATGTATTTAAGCATTGGATGTGTAATTGAAGTCAGAGCATGTAACCCGGCTGCACAAGAGTGAAGATAGAAATCCAAGTCTTGCATTGGTGACATCAAATTGTAGCAACTTGTCCTGTGATAAGAAGTCCTTGGCTTTAACCATCATCAAACACAAGATATTGTCCCTCACTCGTACCATCAAATTTGTGCCAAACATCCTCCAATATGTACTTTCACTTTCGATCGGTCCCAACTCAGGTACTATCTTCATTATATTCTTTGAGTCAAAGCAGAACTCAAATGGTGTCACAGATGCTAGTCTGCTACTCAAGGGATCGGCCTTTCTAACAAAAGCCCCAGTTAAGCCGTTACGGCATTCTAGACTAGATGGAATTATGGAAATCTCCAACACTATTGAAGGATTAGCTTTGGGTATATTTTTTAATTAATTCTATTACCCTATTAATTTCTCACATTAGTCCCGTTTGCAGTTTATGGCATACTGTTTTTTTGCTAAGCCGCAAGAACATACCACCTTAGTCCTCAGCTGCCAGTTTTCATCTATCCACATGATTACAATCCTACAGGCATTAATGTTAGTTTCACTCAAAACAGTTTATAGTATTTTATTAAGACCTGCTATGGCTCAACCCAGGAATGGTTGATTATTAGGCCTGCTTTAACAATCTTCAACTCTTGAATCCTTTTTTAGATGGTAGTAATCTTCAACCACACTATACATATAAGATATAAACGTGGATGCCGGATAGTTAGTAATCTTAATTCGTAGAAAGAACTTGGAAACTATTGGTTCTATACATAGTACAAAATATCGCGATATTTATCGGTTTTCAAAGAAAACGATACGATATATTCCCGAAATTTTCGCCTATCTGTAAAATATCGGCCGATATTTTTCGATATATTCCGATATATTCGATATTTTCCGATATTTTCTGGAAATATTATTTTTTCCTAAATTTTTTTTTTTGGGAAATAATTTGTTTATTCTATTTTTAGTAGATATGATGTTTTTTAGGTAAATACTATGAAAATATACTTCCAAATTTGATTTTATATATATTTTGTATAACAAATTGATATATTAGTCGATAGATTCCATGTAAAATATCCACCGATAGATTCCAATATATCCCGATATATCTATTTTTTGGAGATCGATACATTAGTCGATAACGATATTTTGTACTATGGTTCTATAACACCATCACATCTCATGAACTCAATGTCCTTCACATCCTGCACCTCTGGTAAAATGAATGAACTTACAGAGCCATATATAAGCAAGTAGATTTTTTTTTAAAAGAATAAGAAATTGTTGGTCGTAGACGCGTCAAAGATTGCCCACACAAATCCTTGTAAAGTAGTAACTTTGTATTTAAGATTTCAAGAACAAAAAAAAAAAAAAATTGTATGTATTTTGGAGAAACAAAAAAAGTAGAGATAAATTGGTTACAGACTTGCAGTACATGCAAATCTGAAAAGTGATACAGTAAAAAAGTTGCGTCTGCCGGGAGTCGGACCCGGGTCTATTGCTTGGAAGGCAATTATCCTAACCGTTGGACTACAAACGCTTGACTTGTTAGGTTTGTTTAACATTAAAATATTATTCATATATACGTTCTGTAAGAAACCTCTGTGGAATTTTGTTGGAATCCAAGTTAAATGTTGCTAACTGTTCTTTTAGTTACCATTTTACCAATCTCACAACAAAATAAAATTCTCAATGTAATGTACCTAGTTAGTTTGCCTGTAAAAGTGAAGAACTGAATCCCAAATCTTGAAGTAGCGAGATCGAATTGTAACAAACTGTCCTCCATTTGATGCCCTACTGGTTACAAAAGAAGTCCTTGGGCTTAAAACACAAAACATTATCCCTCACTTGCATGCACCATCCAATATAATTCCTGCCAAATATTCTCTACACTCTCAGTTTGCAAGACTAAATCAATATTTCGAACACGCGGGTGAACTTTTGTATTACCCACATGTTTTGGGTTAGAACAGTGAAACCGACATTCTGTTGTTTGACATTATTTTGTGACTAGGTGTGTCCTAGGTTATCTCGCCTTGATCTCGTTATTAGGAAGTACCTTGATGTGTGAGCGTCGTCCCGTGTATCCTTTCTCTCATTCGAGTTTGTCAGTTTGCTGTTTGGTACAGTACGTACGTACCTAGTTAGGACGTACGTACGTAGGGTTGGGCAGATCTTTTATTTTTGGTTAGGACGTATGTACCTAGTTAGGACGTACGTACGTTCTGTTCAACAGATCACTTTCTCGTTCAGGGACGTACGTACCTAGTTAGGGCGTATGTACATTGTCGTGTATTTTTCATGTTTCAGCCCATTTTCTCTCTCTTCTAAAACCCTAACTATATATTGTTTTTCAACCAAAGAACAAAGTAGTTTTTTGATCGTCCAATTGAAGTCTTCTTCTTGAGTTTGTTTAGGTGATTGAACTCATTCTCTTCTTCCCCATTCATCTTCTTCTTCCTTATTGAATATTGAGATTAGCTTCGAGTCTTCTTGTGTGTTTATCAAGAAGTCGAGTATCCTTGTGTGTTCATCAAGGAACTCTGGTGTAAGCTTGCTTCATAGATCGACTTCGAGTCTTCTTGTGTGTTCATCAAGAAGTCGAGTGTCTTGTGTGTACATAAAGGTACTCTGGTGAAGTCAAGGTGTTAGAGATAACCAGTAGTGTCAACTCGCAGTGATTGCAGGTAGTTGATAAGTTTGTACATCTCTTTTCATCTAGTGAATTTATTTGTTGTCGCGAGGACAACCGTGGACGTTTCCCATATTGGGTTTTACCACGTTAAAAATATCGTGTGTTATTTAATTGTTTACTGTTTTATTTTTGTTTGTTTTAGGATCATATTGCACATATTGGGTTTTCAATTGGTATCAGTCGCAGGGCGCTTGTTAAGGAGCGTAAAGGCTCACCCGTAGATCCTTAGTGCAATTTTAATGGATTCTGATAAATTTGGAACACTAATTTGTCCTCCTAAATTTGATGGAACTAATTTTCCCTATTGGAAAGTTCGTATGATTGCGTATTTGCAAGCTATCAGTGAGGATGTGTGGATCACTGTGGAAGATGGTTGGTCACCACCGAGAGTTACTACAGGTAGTACAGAGGAGGTTGTTACGATTGTAAAGCCACGAAACACATGGAGTTTGGAAGACAAAGTTGCTTCTAATAACAACCAAAAAGGGCTTAATGTTATATTTATGGCTTTGGATGCTAGTGAATTTCGGAGAGTTCATGGTTGTATAACATCCAAAGAGGCTTGGGATAGGCTGGTAAGAACTCATGAGGGTGACACTGCTGTCAAAGAGAGTAAGCTTGAACTTCTTATTACTCAATTTGAAACTATGAAAATGGATAATAATGAATCTTTTGATGAATTCTTTATTCGTTTGCAGGATGTTATCAACAATAGTGCATCTTTAGGTTTAGTGTACACCGATACTCAAATAGTGCGTAAAGTTTTTCGGTCTTTGCCATCTAGATTCCGTTCTAGGAAAGATGTCATTCAAGAAAACAATGACTTAAAAGACCATGTCCATAGAGACCTTAGCAGGAAAATTGAGAACTTATGAACTTGAGCAACCTCAAAATAAATCCTTTGCTTTTAAAGCTGGATCTTTTGAGGATGTGCAAGACGAAAAAATTAATCATGATGAGTCTTTTGACACTAAGCAACATCTAAGTATCATTTATCGTTATCTTAAACATATTTTTAAGACTATGAAATATAAGGGTTTGACTAACCATGGTTTTGACAAGTGTAAGCTTCCCAAGAAATTTGACGCACAACTGCACAAGAGATAGAACAACAAAAAATAAGTTATCTACCACTTGGGAGGAAGATGAAAGCGAGGATGATGATGACGTAGCGGAAGACCATGTTACATACTGTGTTGCCTATGGAGCATCTTTGAATGAGAATTTGGATTGTCAGGTAACCGATATTGTCGATCATGAATTCGATAATTCTGTTTGGGTAAGTCCTGGTGAGTTAAGGGAATTACATATGTCATCTGTTAAACAATGTCAATCCTTGCGTAAGACTAATCAGATTTTAAATGATATGGTTGAGTCTCTTGTAAAAGAGAAATTTGTACTTGCAGGTGATATGAATGCCTTATCTGAGGAGTTTTCCTAAGAAAAGCTAGATTTCCAATCGAGAATTATTTCTTTGGAAATATCCAATCATGAGATAAAAGATAAGTATCGTACTTTGTTGTTTGAGCATGAAGCTGTGAAAAAGGGTGATTTAGGTTTTGGTCACCACTTTTTAGTATAAATTAGGTTTTGGAGCCGGTTTTTATCTTTATTAGGGTTTAGAGCTGAACCGACAATTGAACCAAGTAATTGTTTATAATGGCCAAAATACCCCTGATCAAAACTATATTAGGGTTAGTGATCACGTGCAGATCACGTGAGTTTCAGGGGTAAACTTAGGTATTTTGAAAATATTTTCGGTTCAACCGGGTTTTTTTAGTTGTTGGTTCGAAAATGAGCTCTAAACCCTAATAAAGATAAAAACCGGCTCCAAAACCTAATTTATACAAAAGTGGTGACCAAAACCTAAATCACCCTGTGAAAAAAGATTTATTTGCTTCTACTAAGCGATTGCAAGGGTTTGGGAAAGTTTCGGTTGATCTAGACATGCTTATTGAAAGTGGAAAGTTTTCTTCAGATAAGACTGGTTTAGGATATGACTATGTTGGAGCTTCCTCCAGTTGTGTTCCTCCTCCTCCTCCTACTTCTTTTGTGAGGCCATCCTTGCCTCATTTGTTACCAAATCCTCGTATGCCTACTCCGCCTCCACCTACCAAGGCTTTTGTATCTAAGCCGAATGTGATGACCAAGAACAAGACAAGTCCTAAACATAGACATTTTAAGTGTTTTACTTGTGGTCGGTTAGGTCATACTTCAGCTTTCTGTTGGGATAAAAATTCCATGGTTCCATATACTTCTTCTTTTGGTAATAATTATTAGAACTCACATTGTTCTTTTCCTGTACAGGCTCATCATTCCTCTTGGACTCCTTTTATGCGAAGAAGTAGCCCTAAAAAACCACAACAATTCAACAACAGAAAGAAGGTTGTGCAAAAGGTTACCAAACCACCTCACATATGGGATAGAAGCATCGATGCTGCTAAATGTAGTCTAGAGAATGAGAGGTTAAGGGTTGCAAAGTCTACTATCGAGGATAATATTCAAAAATCCTCCATATCCGGGTCCAACTTGCAGAATATCTCTCAAGTATGGGTATGGAAGGATGACTTGAAAGTTCTTTTTGACTTGTTAAAGTCAGATTGAATATCATCTTCGTAATTTTTATTTTTTTTTGTTTTCTAGCCTTATGTTATTTTAATTGCATATTTTTCTAACCACATAGGCTATTTGTTTGGTGTTTTTGTCTTTCTGTTTATGCATGCTTTGTTTGTTTGGGTTGAATATCATGCTACATGTCTGAATACATTGTTAATAAAAAAATAAAGGTTGTTGGTTATTCCTTCTATTTTTGTTTTTTCTTATTTAATTATTCCATGTATGTGTTGTTGGATGTATCTTTTCTAAGATATTGGTTTAATTCAATTGTCTTAAATAAGTTGCAATATGTTTGGGTGTTTTCTCTTTCTGAACTCTTAAGTATGTTTTGGTATGTATCATGCATTTTTCCTCGCTTGTTTCCACAGTGCACGACATGCTTGCATGATGGGAGTTTATGGAAACCACTTACATATTCTTTGAGCTCATAGAACTTCTCTTTCTCTCGAGTATTTATGTTATCTTGAGCTATCTCTCCTCTGTTTTGGTTAATGTTTATCTTGTTGTTCGTGTTATTGAGCATTCTTATCTTCTTCTTACAACTCTTGTTAGTGGTCAATGACTCACTTTATCCCCAGCCATTTGATTGTCTTTAAAGCAATATCAGTTGGCTAAGAACCTGTTGGGGTTGTGAGGGTCATGCTCTGATGGATGCACTCAAGAGATGTTAGTTCTTGTGTTGCACGTTATCATGGTATTGCACTTCTTGAGTTTGTGTTTGTCAAAAAGATGTAGGCTACACCTTACCCTCGTGTATTTGAAAAGATGGAGGCGAAAATCCCTCCCACGCGGGAATGACATTGGAGTGATGTAGACAAAACTCCACCACATGCGGCAAAATAAAAATCCAAGCGCATGTTCATTGTTTTTATGTAAGGCATACAAAGTTTATATTCCTTTGCCTTTTGGATGTCTTGGTTTTCACTTGAAAGATCATATTTATATTCTTTTGCCTTCTACTCATAATGTTTGTTTCAAAGGGGGTTGAAGTTTGTTTCTTCTAAGCTCACTTACTAATCGTATGTCTCTTGTTGATGGTTCTATATTCTAGGTCTTCAAAGGGTGTGTTCTAGTGGTGAACTTTCTCTCTTTATGCATTGCATTGCATCTACACACACCGAGGTTTAGTTTATGATGCACTTCAATTCTCTTAGTTGTTCAATCTTTTGTTTATCCCAATATATTGTCTCTTATTTTTGTATAGATTGGGATTGAATACTATTTTGGGAATTTCATAATGTGTTCCTCTTCACTTTTATGGTACATCGGTTCTTTCTCTTTATCTTCTTGTTAAGGCTTGTGAAGTTGATTTAGTTAAGAAATTTTCTCATGTTGATGGTGTTTGTGTTGTGTTGACAAGAGATTGTTCTATATCTTCTGTTCAATATCTATTTCTTGTTAACATGTTTTATTATTCTCTTCTTTTCTTTTATTTGTTATGGTTTAGTTTTTCTTACTTCTTTTCTTTGTCACATTGCTTCTTTTGTGACAAAAAGGGGGAGATGTATGACTCTAATACTAACACCTTCTTCTTCTTTGTTAGTGTATCTTGGGTCATGTTTCAGGTATGCTACACTTGTCGGGGAGCACAAGTATTCATGTTTGAAATTCATGAAGTATAGGGGAGTAGTTCCTAAAAGCTTCCGTTGATTCTCTGATTGGTTTATGAATTGCATTGTTTCCGCCTCGTCTCTGATTGTCAAAGCTTCATGTTCCCGTTGATTATCATATGATGGTGATTCATTGCATACTATCTTGAAGCTTGTGTTGGTGTCTTAGGACGCGATTTTCAAGATGATGATCGTCTCATTGGTTAGTATTGAGTGTGAGTGTTCTTGTAGGCATGTATTATAAATGCCGTTGGTTTGGGTTTGTAAGCACATATTATAAGTGCTCTCAGAGTCATAGGTTTTTGTCACAAAATAAATGTCAAAGAGGGAGATTGAAACCGGCATTCGGTTGTTTGACATTATTTTGTGACTAGGTCTGTCCTAGGTTATCTCGCCTTGATCTCGTTATTAGGAAGTACCTTGATGTGTGAGCGTCATACCGTGTATCCTTTCTCTCATTCGAGTCTGTCAGTTTGCTGTTTGGTACAGTACGTACGTACCTAGTTAGGACGTATGTACGTAGGGTTGGGCAGATCTTTTATTTTTGGTTAGGACGTACGTACGTTCTGTTCAACAGATCACTTTCTCGTTCAGGGATGTACGTACCTAGTTAGGCGTACATACGTCGTCGTGTATTTTTCATGTTTCGGCCCATTTTCTCTCTCTTCCAAAACCCTAACTATATATTTTTTTCAACCAAAGAACAAAGTAGTTTTTTGGCCGTCCAATTGAAGTCTTCTTCTTGAGTTTGTTTATGTGATTGAACTCATTCTCTTCTTCCCCATTCATCTTCTTCTTCCTTATTGAATATTGAGATTAGCTTCGAGTCTTCTTGTGTGCTCATCAAGAAGTCGAGTATCCTTGTGTGTTCATCAAGGAACTCTGGTGTAAGCTTGCTTCATAGATTGGCTTCGAGTCTTCTTGTGTGTTCATCAAGAAGTCGAGTGTCTTGTGCGTACATAAAGGTACTCTGGTGAAGCCAAGGTGTTAGAGATAACCAGTAGCGTCAACTCGCAGTGATGGCAGGTAGTTGATAGGTTTGTACATCTCTTTTCATCTAGTGGATTTATTTGTTGTCGCGAGGACAACCGTGGACGTTTCCCATATTGGGTTTTACCACGTTAAAAATATCGTGTGTTCTTTAATTGTTTACTGTTTTATTTTTGTTTGTTTTAGTATTATATTACACATATTGGGTTTTCAAACAGAACTCAAATGGTGCCACTGATGTTACTCTAGGGAGATTGGCATAACTACAATTCAAAGGCCTCTCCTTTAAGGCATTGTGATGGTCAGCCAATAGTTGCACTTGCATGTTCTAGTCCTGCCATACCTTGAGCAACACTTGCTAGTCCTAATAATAAAGTAGACCCTCAGGTGAAAGGAAGACATGGGATATGTATTAACCTATTTCTAGATTAATGCATCAACAGGGTCAGGTCGTTATGGAGACTTGACCAAATGGGGATATTGGAGATCGGGGTGGCTGCACCTCGTTGAGATCGAGATTGCCTACGTACTCTAACTCCGGGGAATTGAACTTAGAGATCAAGCCATCGTAGTTCTGTTTATATAGAAGATTGAGGGGCGTGGATCATGGATCTTGCAGATTCTCCGCCATCATAATGAGGATTAAATGTGTAACGCGCGAGGATCATCCCTGTGAATTAATTATGTAACTGATGAGAATATTCTGTGCATTGAAGAGGAGCACGTGTGAATAGCAGGTCGCTGGTCGTTGTGTAGTCTGGTCGCTTTAGTCTAGCTGTGAGCGGGTAGAGATCGTGGCGACCTGACGGATGGATGACTGTGCCACGTGGCTGCTTTTGATTGGTCGGAGTATGTAGTACCCCTACATAAGCCCCCTCTTTTTAGGTCGACTATGGGAGTCTGGCTGAAAAGACTAATTACTCTTATCGATGCTGATTTGTAGTTTGCTTTTTTGAAGTTGCTGACGTGGCAGTCATGCAGCGCTGTCTGTGGTAATCATGGCGCTGTTACGGGGAAGTGGAGGAGTTTCCTCGAGCAGTTAGATGTGTGGTTATGGCCATAGGTGAAAAAATCGTTTTAGTCCGGATATCCGATCTCCAAAAAACCGGATTATTCCGCGAATATCTGACCTTCCATGTCGGATTTTTGAGGTTTGGTAAATTCAAATGTACCGGAATTTTTCGCGGATATTCGCGAATATTCGCGAAAAATTCGAAAAATTTGGAGGTTTTCTGCACTTTTCGTGTTTTTCTTCTGATTTCGATATATAAACTTATAATTAAAAGAAAAACATACATTACAAATTAAACACACGACAAATCATACAAGGAAGCTAAGACGGAACTATTACACAAGATAGTTTTACTCATAGGTGAAAAAATCGTAAATATCGGGCGGATATTCATAGAACTTTTATATGTTCACCTATGATTCAGATTATACTACCTAATTAAACAGCTAATGATCTATATGCAAATTTGTTTTATAGCTTATTTGATCTATAGTAAATCACCATGTATGATATTAATAAGAGCATGATTCATGCAAAAGAAATATAAAGAAATTCGAACCTGCACACAACTTGCTTCTGATCTTTCTTTATCTGGTTTGCTATAAAAGCTCTTCTGTATGCGGATGTTGTTTGCCAAACAACTTAACAACATTTATAGATGAAAAACCAGTATGTTGTGTATGCATTCATTATTGTTCAGAAGAATTATTAAAATGGGGAGACAAAAAGGTACCTTGCAAGGCCCACTGGTCCTACACAAAAGCAAACCAATTATGTATGAAAAACCAATTCGATACCAATTATTCACTACACAAAAACAAACCTTGGATACAAACAGACAACAAGTGAATGAAAACTTTATAAAAGTGAGAGAGAACTTCACTTTGGCATGGGCGTGCTTTTTTTTTCGTTTCTTTCTGATATATTGCTCTTGGAGGGCCATGAAGTTCGTCGCGAAAGTTTCCAAACGTCTAGTGCCTTTTGGACCTTTTTTTGATAATCTCATCGAAAATTCTAGTTCGGGGGGATTAAAAATAAATGTGTTAATTTTATAATCGAAAATTTCATAAATTTCGATAAATATCGGTTTTTGCCGAATATTTCGTCAATATCCTATAAATGCCGACCGGCATGGGGTGTTTTAAATTCCGTTTATATGCCGTATGCCGTACCGATCCGATCTCCAAAAAACCGGAATATTTCGTGAATATCCGGTCGGCAAAAACGATTTTTTCACCTATGGTTATGGCAACTGACGCACGTATTGCCTGATTTGCTATCTGTCTTGCACGTGGATCAATCCAACGGTGGATGCGAACCGTTTTGTGAGTGGAGAATGACTGTACTGCGTATGGATCCTTTGGTCGATCTCAGCCGTTTGTTTGTTTTGAATCGATGGCTGGAAATTCTCGAGCTACAGTATATAAACTGTAGTTACGTTGATAAGGGTTTACTTATCTTGCCTTTATTTGAATTGCTGCCGCTTTTGCCTTGCGATCTGAAGAACTTTGAGAGCTCGTGAGGTTTGTTTTCTTCTCTTTTCTCTGATTGTTTATTTTCTTTCTTTTTCATCTTCTGTTGTCTTCTGCATTGTTTGAGAGTAATGTCTGAGGGTAGTGATTCGCAAAATGATCACTTGAGTGATGGTGGTCTTGAGGAGTATGAGTCTGAGAGTACTCATTCTGACCCTCCATCTCCCATTCCCGATGAGAATGTAGATAGCCCCCAGAGTAGTGGTTCTCATGGTCCAGATTCTTCTGATGATGAAATGGTTGAGGATGATAATGGTAGAATGTGTAGAATTGTGAATATGAATTATGTACATAGGTATTTTGCTGTTAGGAGGCATTATGAGTTTAGGTCGATTAGGCATTTAGAGATAAGGTTTCTTGGGGACCGTTTACTTTCTCCTGATTATCGACCTAATAATCCTTCATCTACTGTATTGACTTTGAGCCAATTTCGTGCTGGGCTGAGGTTGCCGTTGTCTGAATTGGTGGTCGACTTGTTGAATGCCATTAGGCGAGCCCCCTGTCAGATGAATGGTAATTTCTGGCGGAACATGAGGGTAATTGACGACCTCAATAAGTTGCATAGGTGGCACATTACAGTGGAAGATGTATTGAACCACTTTTGCTTCAAACGCTCTTCGAAGGTTGAACTCTCTGGCTATAACATGCAGGTTAGGCCAGACCGTTTGCCTTTGATTTATCCAGTGAGTAGCGAGCCATGGTGGAAAGATCCCATGCTGTTCACTGGGCCGATTGTTGAAGGGGATATCCAGTTGCGTCATACGATCAGGAATGATGATCGTAAGTTAGTTGTCTGTAGTTCTAGGATTGTTGGTTCGTCTTCCAGTTTTTGAACTTGATGTCTTTGTATTTTTTGTTGCAGCGATCCGGGACGATCATCTGATCAGAAAAAACGATCTGCAGTCTGCTCTGAACTGCTTTGGTAAGCTGACCGACGAGCGGAAGATCTCGTTTCTGCCTCACCTAAAGGAGCATTTCATTCCTAAAGGTGGTCCAAAAACTGTGTGGGACGAGCTCAAGAGGAGGAAAGCTTTGAAGAAAGCATTCATGTCTTCTGTGCACAAAGCAAGTGGTGGGCGAACTGGTGGCAGTTCGCGAGCTGGTGACAGTGAACGAGCAAGTGGTAGCTCGAAGCAAGTTGAAAGAGAGCGTTCTGTTGGTGCTCCTCGGAGGTCTGAGAAGGAACGACCTGTTGAAAAGGATCGACCTGTGGGGCAGGAACGATCTGTGGAGAGGGAGCTGCCTACGGAGAGGGAGCGGGCTGTAGGTAGCTCTCGCCAGGCAGGAGCCGTGGCGAGCCCTCCAGTCTCAGGTCCACCCCCCTCACTTCCTAAGGTGGGTGCATTGGCTGGGAAGAAGAGGTCCTTCTCAGGGAACCTTAAGCTGATGGAGTTCCCAGCTATGCCAACTCCTGTTTCTTCAATGGTTGTGACGTCTCCTGGAATGTCTGTGCTGTCCAGGAAGACTGCTGTTCGGCCTTCGCAGAAAGGCAAAGGTATTTTGTCTGAATTCCGCCCTGGGCCGTTCGATTATTTGGACGGGCAAGGAGAGAAGCATGTCGTGTACGAGAACGACAGTGCTATTGATGACCCTTGTGTTGCCCGGGTTGTGAATGAGGGTATCGTCCTGGATGCTGATGCCCGAATGGTGAAGTCGCAGCCTTTGTTGGTGACCTGCTCAAAGATAAACGGGGCACTTTCTTTGGTGAGTTTGATCGTAAGTCGCATTTGTTTTGATTATGCTTTGGTCTTTGGGCTAAATTTCGTTTGTTGGTTGTAGCTCAATGCCAGCTTCCAGGAGGTGCGTCTGGTTGCTGAGATTGGTGCTCAAGCTGAAATTGAGTTGAAGGCTCTCAATGAGAAGCTCGAGCAAGCGAGGAACATTGCCGCCGTTGCTGAGTGTAAGGTTAAGGACAGGGATGCCCAGGTCGCAGCTCTGAAGGAGCAGTTGAGGGAACGTGAAGCTGCTTCCCAATCTTCTGTTGAGTACTGGCAGAGAGTTTGTCAGGAGAATGAAGCAGCGTGGAAGGCCTACTGCGAGCAACTGGTCAAAGCTATGACGGGATCGCCCGAAGGAGAGGAGACGCGAGGTGGTGTTGAAGAGACCTCGGCGCCAGCTCAGGACACCTCGATGGGCCCTAGTGACCAGGTCGCTGGAGCCCTTATTGAAGTTGATGCTTCAGGCGACCAGTCTGTGCAGCAGTGAGATGGCCTTGGTTTTCCCTTTCTTGTATTGGGTAACCTTGGTTTTCCCTTTCTTGTATTGGGTAACCTTGGTTTCCCTTTCTTATATTGGGTAACCTTGTGCACAGTTTGCTTCTTGCACTCCTTGTTCTTGTAGGACGTCTTCTAGAGCTTATTGTTGAGAGCCCCCTTGAGTAGAGAACTCCTTGTCTTTTGTACTCGCCTTTAGTAATCAGTTTTTGGTTTGATGACTTTTGTATGGATTCCTTTTGAGCAGCTAGTTTCCAGGAAGTCCTGGTAGCTCGTTCAGAAGGCAGGTAGACGAGATGAATGGCTGCAAGCAGGACGTACTGAAACAATTCCTCTTGTATGCCTTGATTCTATTTTGGTTGTGCCTGTAATTGTTAAAATCTCATGAAGTAAAAAATTAATTCAAGAATTACCTTGCATTGTTGCTCATGTCGTTTTGTCTGCTTGAATGGACTTGCAAACAATATGTGACATTTGGTCGACCTGATTGTGGGTTGAGGTCGCATTCAACATAATTGTGCTTGGGTCGTGGGAAGAGGATGACCAATGCACCAAGTTAAGTTGCTAGTGATTTAACTTAACAAAATTTTAAATTATCAAAGGGACTAGAGTTTTGATAATTTGTAGGTCGAGGGATTAGACCTTTAGAAGCCATTCATGTTTGAGCAGAGATGAAGGCAAAGTTGATTTTATAGATTGAAATGCAATGAATGGATGCTTACATTTCACTGATAAAATTTCTTTAAATGAAAAGCGTTCCATGGGTTCTTAACGATCTCCCCTTCTGGTGTCTGAAGACGATAAGAACCGTTTCTCTGGACTTTTGTGATAATGTAAGGACCTTCCCAATTGGCGTTGAGCTTGCCGATAGTGTCCTTTCTTTTGTTACTGAACATTCTTCTCAAGACTAGTTCCCCTGGCTGGAAAGTTCTTGGTCGCACGCCTTTGTTATAAGCTCGCTTGAGTCTCTGTTGGTATTGCTCGAGCTTTATAGTGGAGTGGTTACGTCGCTCTTCTAGGAAGTCGACTCCAAACGACCAGATCTGATTGTTGAGCTCCGTGTCGACCAAAAGAGACTTGGTCGTTCCAAATGTTAATTCAGTGGGAATAACGGCCTCAACTCCATAGCAAAGACTGAATGGTGACATCCCTGTGGATGTGCGAGGAGTTGTCCTATAAGCCCACAGGATGTTCTCCAACTGTTGTGGCCATTGATCATGCTGGTCTTCGAGCTTCTTCTTCAAATTGGTTAGAATCTGTCGATTTGCAGCTTCGACCTGGCCGTTGGCTTGCGGGTACCTAGGAGTTGACCTTGAATGCTCGATTTTCCACAGGTCGTAGAATTTTTTGATATTCTTGCCAACGAACTGAGTGCCATTGTCTGTGACTACCCGTTTAGGTAGCCCGAACCTTGTGATGATATTTTCCCACATAAATCTTTGGACATCTGCTTGTGTTACGTTGGTTAAGGCAACAGCTTCCACCCATTTAGTGAAATAGTCTACGGCTACTAGAACGAACCTCTTCTCAGACTTCTTTTCCTTGATGAGGGGGCCCATGATGTCAAGCCCCCACATGTGGAATGGCCATGGGGCAGTGATGTTGATGAGATCATTTGGATGCTGGTGTTGCTTATCAGCAAATCGCTGGCATTCTTTGCACTTTAAGACAAATTTCTTTGCATCTTCCTTCATTCTTGGCCAGAAGTATCCCTGGGAGATTGCTTTATGGGCTAAGGTACGCCCACCGGAATGGTTTCCACATTCACCTTCATGGATTTCTTGAAATATCATCTGTCCTTGCTTTGGGACCAAGCATCGTAATAACAATCCAGTTGCTGATTTCCTGAAAAGTTTGCCCTCATGGATTTTGTACATTGTGACTTTATGCAGCAATCGGCTGGCTTCCTTTTTGTGAGATGGTAGGACACCAGTTTGCAGATAAACCATGAAGGGCTCTATCCAAGTCCCCTGGATGTCTGCTGGAGTTGTTTCAAGTAGATCGGAAATTTGATGAATATCTTCTTCCTTGAAGAGATATGCGGGCTGTGAGTTGATTGCTATAGTTAGGGCCCGCGGTCTGTCTGAATCGATCTTAGATGCTAGAAATGCCAGTGAATCAGCATGCCTGTTGTCATCTCTGGGTATGTGTTCAATTGTGAAATAGCTGAGCTTGCTGATGAGCTCCTTTGCTTTGCTAGCATACCTGATGAGGTTGACCCCATTGATCTGGTAATTGCTGGTAATCTGATTGACTACCAGCTGTGAATCGCTGTACACCTTGAGACGAACTGCTTGTAAGTCGATGGCCATTTTTAGGCCCTGTATGAGTGCTTCGTATTCGGCCTCGTTGTTTGAGGTCGAGAAGTCCAGACGAGTTGCTCTTTCGAGCTGTGATCCTTCAGGAGAGATTAGCACACTACCTATTCCACTTCCATTGGAGTTGTGGGAACCATCTACATATAGCTGCCAGGTATCTGGGGGGTTGTCTTGGATTTGCCTTGTTTCAGGTTCTGGTTCCCAATTGACATCCTCTGCTGGATAGTCTACCAAAAATTCTGCGACTACCTGGCCCTTGACGGCCTGTCGTGAAACGAACTCGAAAGTGTAATCACCCAGCTCGGCTGCCCATCGAGCCATACGACCTGTTTTGTTTTTCTTTTCTAGTATGTGGCGTAATGGCTGATCGGTGATTACTTTTACAGTGTGTGCTTGGAAATAAGGCTTGAATTTGCATGCAGCGTAAAGTAATGCTAATGCTAACTTCTCCAGAGGTGTGTACCTTATTTCAGCCTACTGTAAGACTTTGCTTGTGAAGTAGATAGGTCGTTCCACTTGATTGTCTTCTTTGAAAAGTACTGCGCTTATCGCAAAATCTGATGTTGCGAGGTAAACGCCAAGTACATCACCATCTATTGGTCTTGTAAGAACTGGTGGAGTAGACAGATATGCCTTGAGATCGTCGAAGGCTTTCTCGCACTCTTCCGTCCATTCATATGTAGCCCCCTTCTTCAAAATATGAAGCATTGGTCTACATTTATCTGATGCTCTGGAGATGAATCTGTTCAGAGCTGAAACCATGCCGTTGAGTTTCTGGATTTGTTTCTTTGTTTTTGGACTTGGCATGTCGATCAGGGCTCTGATCTGGTCGGGATTTGCTTCGATGCCTCGTCTGGTGACCAGGTAGCCTAGGAATTTTCCTGATGCGACCCCGAACAGACACTTTTCTGGATTAAGACGCATTCTGTATTGCCTTAATCTTTGAAATGCCTGGTCAAGGTTGTACAAATGATCTCGTTCTTTGTCGCTCTTCACTAGCATGTCATCAATGTAGACCTCCATTGTTCGACCTAGGAGGTCGTCGAACATTCTGGTGACCAGTCTTTGGTAGGTCGCCCCTACATTCCTTAGCCCGAATGGCATGACTTTGTAACAGAAAATACCTTGCTCAGTTGTAAAAGAGGTCTTTTCTTGATCAGGCTCGTACATTGGGATCTGATTATATCCTGAGTATGCGTCTATGAATGACAGTAGCTCAAAACCGCATGTCTGATCAACTAACCTATCGATTCGTGGCAGTGGGAATGAATCTTTAGGACAAGCTTTATTCAAGCTTGTGAAATCGATGCAGACCCTTGTTTTTCCATTTTTCTTTAGGACTGGGACTATGTTGGCTAGCCAGTCTGGAGTATCGACTTCTCTGATGAAGCCGACCTGCTTGAGTCTATTGATCTCTTCATTGACGGCCTCGTGGAATTTGGGAGCAAGTCTCCTTGGTTTCTGCTTGATAGGTCGATAATTGGGATTGACCCGTAGCCTATGGCATGCAATTGATGGATCTATTCCGGGCATATCGATATACGACCAAGCAAAAACATCTTTATTCATTGAAAGAAAATTTACAAAATTAGCGAACTTATCTTCTTCCATTTCTGAACCTACATAGACATACCTTGGGTCCTCATCTGACCCAATGTTAACTCGGACGCTTGGATCGGTGCTTCCGAGACTCAGCTTGGGGGAGCTCGCTTGCTCCTTCTGTAATTGCTATTTAGTAGGTTCAGCCTTTTCTTTGGACGGGCTCTTTGACTTGTTGTTCCCCTCCTGAGCCTCTGTTGTGACTAGGCTCTTTCCTTTGACATCACCATCCTTGACTCCAGAGGTGGATGGCTTTGATGATGGGACAGCTTCAATAATACCGTGGCATTCTTGTGCGGTGTTCTGATTGCCGCGGAGTTCCATTATCCCATAAGGGCCGGGATAGCGGAATACCTGATGGTAAGTTGACGGCACTCCTCTCATAGCATGGATCCACTTTCGACCCAGAATCGCATTGTATTTGCTTGCGATATTTAGGACGCTGAACTTGCTGGTTACAACGACCTTGTCTTCCCTTCTGCCTACAGTGACGGGCAGAAGGATCTCCCCCTTAGGGTCTTCCCTTGAACTATTGAAGCCAAGGATCGGTGTGAAGTCTGGGATGAGCACTGAGTCGGGCAGCCTCATGTCCTTGAAAGTTCGGTACATGAGAATGTTGCATGATGCCCCAGGGTCAATGAATACCCTCTTGATTGTGTAATCCGCTATTCTGAGTTCAACGACTAGGGCGTCGTTGTGTGGAGTAACGACCTTATTGAGATCGTCTTCAGTGAAGGTGATGTCAGTCTCTTGCCGGGCAGGGATGTTGAAACGAGCTGCTCGGCCGGTGATAGAGTAGACGTGGTGGAGATGTTCCACTCGTCTCTTTTTGTCCCGAGAGACAGGGGTGTGATGAGATTCATCAATCATGTAGACCACATGACTGTCCGAGTCGCTGTCGCTGTCAACCTTGTTTGCGACCTTCTTGTTTATGTGATCGCGTAGGTCGCCTGTTGGACCTAAGCGCTGGGAGAGGCTACGCCCTCTGCTGCGTGCTGGGCTTGCGGAGGCCGTTCTGGCCTTGCTTTGACCCCGCTTTGGTGAACGAGGAGGTGTTCTGGATTCCTTCCTCATCCGCTTGCCTGTGGACTCCTCATTCCTTCCGAGGATCCAATTATTGAGCCTTTTCTCATCGGCCCAGGTTTGAAGTGCGCGCTTCAAGACGCGACAATCATCAGTCTGATGACACCGTACTTTGTGGACTTTGCAGTACGGGCGACCAGATGTATCCTCCAACTGTGTGAAGGCAGGAATCTTGCATCAATGGTTGTGCTTGATCCTTTCGTAGATATAACCGGCTGGTCGCGTAAATCGGTGATATTCTCGCTGCTCGGTAGGCAGCGACTTAGCTTTGAACCTCTTTCCATCTGATCGAGGTCGTTTGCTTGAGCCAGCCTCAATGTTGCTGACTACATGGTTCTTCTCCCTCCCAGTGAGGGCTTCTTCCAGCTTTATATAACGATCTACCTTTAGGTAGAGCTCGTCGAGTGATGAAGGTCTCTTCATTGCCAGAGACTTGTGAAGGTCGGACCCTTGGATCAGTCCGTGAGAGAAAGCAATAGTTGCAAAGGTTTCGTGCTCCTTTGCGAAGTCCTGAATAGAATGTAATTCAGATTTAAATCGTGCAAAGAAAACACTAAGTGACTCACCATCCTTCTGCTTGACTTTGAAGATGGAGTCAATGGTGACAGGGCGCTTCTTATTGTGGATGTAGAAGATGACGAATTGTTTTTCAAGCTCTGCAAACGAGCTGATGGATCCTGGCTTCAATCGATGAAACCAGTCGAGAGCTGGTCCGGTGAGACTGGACTGGAACAGCAAACACAAAAGATGATCCTCCTTGATCAGAGGAAGGGACTTCCGGAATCCTTTGACATGGTCGGTTGGATCTCCGACTCCTGCATACTGGTCGAACTTGGGCGCATTCAGCTTGTTCGGCAGATCGTGTTCCAGGATCTCGTTGGAGAAAGGAGACTCCTGGAACTGTTGAAGGGACTGCACAGCAAGTTGCTCTGCAGTGTGGCTCTTGGATCGGTGAAGGAGAGCCTGAGATGCTTTGAACTCCGCCAGCTGCTGGCTGAGTTGCTCGAACTTTTGGTTGGAGTCATCAGCAGGAATGACTCCAAGTCCGCTATTTTCCCCTTGCTGGGGGTTGGTTTGTGCGGCTTTTAGACGCTCATTTTCTTCCTGCAGACGTGTAATCTGAGCCTGCAGATCTTGGATAGTGAATTCCTGATTGGTCATTGGAACGAGTGATTTTGATTTTAAGGGTGGGAGGGTTTTGGGTTTTCGATTATATCGAATTCCTTGCAGTCGACGCCAAATGTATTAACCTATTTCTAGATTAATGCATCAACAGGGTCAGGTCGTTATGGAGACTTGACCAAATGGGGATATTGGAGATCGGGGTGGCTGCAACTCGTTGAGATCGAGATTGCCTACGTACTCTAACTCCGGGGAATTGAACTTAGAGATCAAGCCATCGTAGTTCTGTTTATATAGAAGATTGAGGGGCGTGGATCGTGGATCTTGCAGATTCTCCGCCATCAAATGTGTAACGCGCGAGGATCATCCCTGTGAATTAATTATGTAACTAATGAGAATATTCTGTGCATTGAAGAGGAGCACGTGTGAATAGCAGGTCGCTGGTCGTTGTGTAGTCTGGTCGCTTTAGTCGAGCTGTGAGCGGGTAGAGATCGTGGCGACCTGACGGATGGATGACTGTGCCACGTGGCTGCTTTTGATTGGTCGGAGTATGTAGTACCCCTACAGGATAAATACAACAGGACCAGGGATTTTCCCCTTGGTTGATTCAAGAAAAAGCATATCTAGGGCTAGCTAGCTCAGTAGCTCACCACTTGTAGTAGTAGTGATATCCGCTTCCAACCCTTGGCGAGAGAACCGCATATTCTTGAGAGGAAAATGTCAGTGGAGTGAGATGAGAACAGATTAGAAGGAGATTGGATTTGGATTTTGGAGTACTCTCTAAGAAGCTCCCTTCAATGGTTTTCTGATTTTTTTTTCAGAGAGAAAGTTAAAGAAACGAAAGAGTAAAGACGGACACAGAAAAAGAGAAAAAAAAAAAAAAAAGGTGGTGCGAATGAGCTGAATTGCCCTGTCGGATAGTCCACCGGAGGCTAGAGGGCTCATCTACCAGTCTACCACCCTCACGTGGAATGGCCAATGTCCTAATAAGTCCGGACCAAAACTGTTATGAACAAAACTGTACTATATTCTGCTCTGAGTACCTTTTGAGGCCCTCGTTTGACATTACTTTTTTCCTTAGAGCATTCCCAATGCAAGGTGGATTTTGGAGGTGGGGTGGATAAATCCACCTTGTAGCCTAAAAGAATGTCCCAAGGGGAGGTGGATTTTGGGGGTGGGCTGCCCACAGGTGGTAGAACCGGACGGCATGTTACATGCCGTCTGTTTTTTTTTTTAAGTTTACGTAGTGTTTTAAAAGTTTTGGACTCTCGGACGGCATGTCACATGCCGTCTCCCTATTTTTTTGCAAAAAAAAAAATGGGACGGCATGTCACATGCCGTCCGGTTTTTCTAAAAATCCACTTTCTCTCTACAAGAGTCCACCTTCCCTTGGGAACTCTCCACCTTGTAGAGTTTCACCTTGAATCAACAAGGTGGATTTTGCTTAGGTGGACCTACGTGGCGCCTACGTGGAGGTGGATTTATCCACCCTGCATTGGGAATGCTCTTATATATATAAGAAAAAACACATCTAGGGCTAGCTAGCTCACTACTTGTAGTAGTGGCTGTCATCGACTGTGCTGTGTCTGAGGTTCATTTTGGTTATTGTTAGAGCATTCCCAATGCAGGGTGGATAAATCCACCTCCACGTAGGCGCCACGTAGGTCCATCTAGGCAAAATCCACCTTAAAAAGAGAGGTGTATTTGCACTTGGGTGGTAGTCTCCCAACGCAGAGTGGACTATTTGGTAAGAGAAAGTGGATTTTTAGAAAAACCGGACGGCATGTGACATGCCGTCCCATTTTTTTTTGCAAAAAAATAGGGAGACGGCATGTGACATGCCGTCCGAGAGTCCAAAACTTTTAAAACACTACGTAATACTTAAAAAAAAACAGACGGCATGTAACATGCCGTCCGGTTCTACCACCCACAGGTGGATTCTCCCACCTTCAAATCCACCTGTGGGCAGCCACTTCTCAAAATCCACCTCCCCTTGGGACATTGTTTTAGGTTTCAAGGTGGATTTATCCACCCCACCCCCAAAATCCACCTTGCATTGGGAATGCTCTTACTTTGCATGTTTTTCGCAGTTTGGTCACAACACTTTTTTTCTGTCAGTTTGGTCATGAAAGTTACATTCCGTTATCAGTTCAGTCAGTTTGGTCAAAAGAGTTGCTCTTAACGACGACTTAACTTGTGACTGAACTGATAACAAAATGTAAGTTTTATGACCAAACTGACAAAAAATAACTTTTATGACCAAACTGCAAAAACGTGCAAAGTACAATGACCAAAATGAACATTTTATCCATATTGTTGTTGCAACCAGGACCTGGGGAGGAGTTGCATGTACTATTGTTCTACATGTTTTGGATCCAGCAAGGGAGTAATGTGTCGAGCCACAGTGTGCTGTATGAGTATGATGATTATAATCGTCAAAGATAAGCAATCAATGTGAGAATTTCCTTAATAAGAATTTGTTATAGTAGAGAATCCTTGGAACACATCCAATATAAAAGATCTTTTGTTAAATTTTTTGTTTGTTTTGGCAGAGGAGTTTATAAGATCATTGCAGAAAAGGGTAGGGATTTTTCTTGATGCAAACTGAAGTAACAGACAGACAACATCACAACACAAACAATGATAATTTCATTCCAGAAAGAAACATATAATTTCTAGCCATTAAAGATCAGTCTTACCAAAAAACAATATCAATGCCAATGCTTGCTAACTGGACAATGCTCAGTGATACTTGAAGTATGACGCACATATCTGTTATGATACTTGTTCCCTCATGTAAAGTTACAAGCTGAGGCTTTGGGTTGAGAATACGTCAAACAACTGAAAAATAAAAAACTCCTGGCAGGCAACTGATTTCATATATAGCCTGCCATATAGAGTCCATATCTTCTATCCAAGAAAAGGAAGGGAAGCAATCTGACTGTCACCACAAGATAAATTCATGGATATCATCTACTCTTAATCTATAACTATTACACTTATACTGAGAGTTTAAACCAAATATTGTTTCACAAATATGGGTTTGAGTTCTTATTCCCTCACTGGAAGTGATATTCTATCCTCAGTTACGATAAACTAAATCAAGGCAGGTGCATCAGATTGGTCCATAAGTCGAGGTTTTCTGTAGTTTATACGCTTCTATAGAAATTAGAAAAACATTTTCTCGACAGAATCACATAGATAACATATAACATCCATCCAAGTATTTGTGGAAAGGTTCATTGATCAACTCATTTTCTGTGAGCTGATTTAAATAGTCAGGGAAATACCACAAACCCCTGTTTGTCATCAAAAGTGATCAAAAGTTTCCTGACAGAAGTAAACCAAATAGTTCGGAAATCTCTTGTTGATTTTACCTTCAGTATGTAGTACTGAAGAAATAAGTTTGGACTCCTTTAACAAAATACATGAAAATTCAAATCTGCAATACCAGGATCTACTGAGCTTTGCTTGCCATAGTGCGTAATTTGCTCAATAAGCGCGCAGCAGCTGATTCCCTGGCTTCAGTAGCATTTTCTCGTAACTCCCCAGCATCAGAACACTCAAAATCTACTCCTTGAACTATCACGTTGGATTGAAATCCCCCTACAAAAAGGTTCCCAACTAGTTGCTTAGTAACAACAGAGAGTTTGCTCAAACACGTTCAGAAACTGTAAAACTCATAATCTTCCAATGGTATAATGGGCAGGACACAAAGTGCATGCAGTTAGAGGACTCACCAGTATATGGAAGGACAAAATATCGCGGTAATATCCAGTTATTCTCAGAACAGATAGCATCCAATTCCTGTAGTACAAGTACGAGACCTTTTCAGTGGATACAAACAAAACCATAAAAATTTGTAATAAAGACACATGGTAATGTAAAGAAGGTACAATATGGACATCTTCAACAGAATGATTTTCTCTAAATTGCTCGAGTGTAAGTGCTTGCTGAGCTTTAAAGAAAGACTAGATGATAATTGTCTGGAAGCATATTTTGGCTTAAATAGAAACAAAGTGCATCTTTGGCCCGAAAGCAATCTAACTTGATTCTCCATAAAATGGTAAGACAGTTTTGTGTTTCGGAATGTAATTAATTAATTTTAAGGGAGAAAAAACTTGCCTGACACGGATTTTGTAGAGTTAAAATGGCTTCAGACAATCTCTTTCTCTTGATACCTTTAGGTGAGTGTTCTTCCTGAGTTCTAGTAGCACCTCTTCCACAAGCAACATTACAAACTTCTATTATTGACTCAATCTTCAACAACAAGTCATCTTCCCCACCTACAAAATTTCAAGTTGTGGGTACCATGCCAATGTCATAGTGCAATACAGAGTGTAAGAATATCCAAAAGGGTCGAGAAGGTCTAGAGTAATGCTTAAACATGTAAGAGGTAAATACTTTGACTCGGATCCGTGGGGTGCCACTTTTCTCCAAGAAGGTCTGGATGGTTTGGTGCATAAGGCAGGATGTACGGTATGCATTATGAAAAGAATTTATCATCATGGCTATAGTAGACGCACTATCAAATTTTTCCACAAGGACAATAATGAACTGTCAAATATATGAGTATTATTGTTAAGCATCATGCAGAGATGGAGTAACACTGGTTGCTTTCCGCAGAGTATATGTTAGAAAAAATCAGTGATATAACCTTTGTGCGGCACCTATCAGAAGTTCTAGATGTACTGATTTATGCAGATAAAAAGTCAAGGTGTCTATTGATGTATTTTGCACATTTTTGTAATGAGCCATTATTCCATTTATATGTGTGTGTTTCAAGTATTACAACTTTTCGTAGTATCACAGTAACTCATACTGAAAATTAGAGAAATGGGAAACGGCGAACATATACAAAGACTGCATAAAAGAAAACACAAAAGATAGTAAGTTACCACTTAGGATTGTCTGAATTTTTCTCTCGCATCGAGCAATCTCATCCTCCAAGTGTCGCTGCTGATGACACTGCCAATATAACAAAATTCATTTCATTATGTAAAGTGTATAATGATATCCTACGTCAAAACTCAAACCATAGCATTGGGCTTTTTTTCTTTCGACAATTATTGAGCAAGCATTGATATGTACCCACACAAAATGAGCCTACCTGTAAGTACGTCTGATAGAAAATGTCTGTAGCAATCCCTATTAGGTTTTACAGAGGCATACATGTCCATCTTTTCCTTTAATATATCAAGTCAATATAGAAACAAAAAATTCAAGCTCTGATCTTACCAGTTCATTTTGTTTCATCGAAAGAGCTTTCAAGGAAGCTCTTGACAATTCATCTGCCTTTGATGCCAACATAGCTTGTATTTTCCCATAATCCTGAGAACCAGTTTTGGGAGGTACTAGACAAAGATCTCTTTTCAGTGTGTCACCCTGACTAAGAAAGCCAGTGCTGCAAATATCATTTCCACCAACAATATTTACATCTATGCTTTTGCTATCACAAGTTCTCCTCATTGGATCAACGATACCTTCCTGTAAAACAAAAAACGGATATTATACCTCTAAAACACCCTCACTTATGAACACAAGAAAAAAGGTTTTATGGGATGTTTATCTATAATTCTTTCCTGTATAAAAGCCATATCGATGACTATGACCTAGGGAGGTAAAATAAATAGATGTAAACGCAGCAGGTTTCATGTGGTGGAGTGATACTAAGCATATTGTTGCTTGTTAGGAAAAGAAAAAAAAAATAACAGGAAGGTAAAAGGTGAATGTATACCTTAACTGCAGAGCTACAATGAGTAGTTATTAAGCCACTTGCAGTCACAGCATTATCAACCAAAACTTTCGGAGGAAACCTGGATGATCTGACCTCATCTATATCGTGAATGTTGCTCACATGATAGTCGTCATTCTCTTTCGCATCCAAATTCTCAGTGGTCTTCGTCTCAAGGACAGGAAAATCTGCAGTTTGGCAAGTGCCTGAGGACCCTTTAATTTTTTCTTGGGTATCCTTAACTGCAGCACCACTACTAGTATCATTATCACTCTGTGGATCAGTCCTTCTTTCCTTAATAGGACCACAAAAATTCGGTGATTTACCCTCGTCTATATCGTGGCATCTGCTCACATGATCTTCACCATTCTCTTTCGCATCCAGATTGTCAGTGGATTTTTCCTTGAAGACAGGAAGATCTGAAGTTTTGAAAGTGCCTACAGATTCCATAATTTTTTCAGTGGTCTCCTTAACTGCAGAGCAACTTTTCGTAGATTTCATGTCACTTTCTGTATCATCAACAAGAACAGTTGAAGGAGTCCTTCCTCCCTTACTAGATTTAATCTCGCCTATATTCTGGTTTCTCCTCAGATCATAGTTGTCATTCTGTTTCTGGTCCACTTTTTCACTGCTGGTCTTTGGGACTAGAAGATCTGAATCTTGGCAAGTACCAGAAGATCCCTCACCTTTTTCAGTCGGTAAAATGGTCATACGCTTAGCACTCTTTGGAGAAAAGATCTTAGTAATGTTTGTAATGTTCTCTCCCTCGTGATGTACTGAACCATTCCTTGACACTTTCCTGTGATAAAAATTTCGAAGTAGGGCTGTTAAACGAACTGAACAGCTCAGGCTCGGCTCGAGCTCATTTGTATAGCTAAACGAGCCGAGCTTGAACATAAAATAAAGCTCATATAAAATTTGGGCTCGGCTCGACCGAGCTTGAACATAACAAAGCTCGGCTTGTTCTAATAAAATTCTACTTTTATGTGTAATTTAATCGAGTAGCTCGAGCTCGGCTCGGGCTCGACTCGTTTATAGCTCGGCTCGAGCTCGTTCGTATAGCTAAACGAGCCGAGCTTGAACATAAAATAAAGCTCGTATAAAATTTGGGCTCGGCTCGTTTATAAACGAACCGAGCTTGAACATACCAAAGCTCGGCTCGTTTAACACCCCTATTTCTAAGAAAGTTGATAACAATATTTAGTACATCAAGTTCAGCAACAGAAGTGGATGACGGAACAGTTAAACTAGCAAGCTAAATGAATATACCTAATAGTTACCATTATGTATATGTAGAAGTAAACTTAAAGTAAAAAGTGATCAAAGATGTGTTCTAAACAGAACTCACAAAGTAAAGAATAAATATGATGGTGAGGATTCTCGATTGAAAGATAATTATAGCATCTTGCTTCCTATCCACCATGTGATTTTCCTATATTAATTCCCTGGTGGTGGTAGTTCACCTCATTGATAGCTTAAAAACGAGTTTTGGAAAAAGCATGGTACTACTTTTATATGAAATTAAATAAGATATGGAAAGCCAAAATATGTCCAAGGTATGAATTTTAATGATTCTAAGGTAAGATGGTCCACATCCACAACTAGTGTCTTTTATGTCCTGAAAGCATGATGTATAAGAGTCTCAGGAATTCATATACCTCATCAAGCTAAGATAAATTGTTTTCTAGAGCTGTATGTCAATGGCCATATAAACAGACTTCTTTTAGTTTTTCTTTATTTTTCTGCTCGGTAAAACCGTCGATATACTAACAAGGTGCTATTTAGGAGATCACATGACAAACTAGGTTACAAAGTACATCAGTGGAAATTGCATATAATGCCCTCCCAATTACAAATGAACTCGTCATAACAAACAACTCTCATAACATTAAAAATAAAACGTCCAGGTCCAAACTGCAGTCTTAGGATACACTCTGAAGTTGTTTAAGTAAATGTAATTTAAGAAAAATTAGCAATTTAGTACCTGGAAAACCAATCTGTTATCATTTCAGCATAAGGAAACAAATGGAAATACATAACGGTGTCGACTGCTTCACAACCGTAGGAAGTCTTCTTTACCAGTGGACCTTGCAAGCTTCAGACATCAAACAAATTCATCAACCATAGGCTTAAGAGATATATAATACAATCACTATTAACAAGACAACTCATCTATGTGCAGCAAGCCAAGTTTATGCGATAGTAGGAAGCAGCTTGACAATGCAAAACATAGCAAACTTTTGAAAATCTCCTGCCTAGATACACATCCAACTCAAGTACAACTATAACTTTCCATCTTGATAATCTAAATCTTTTCGAGTCATTTATATACTTTCCTTAACATAAAAAAAAAAACATATCTATGGACTTTGTGCATGGCCCTCCTTTGGACTATCATATAGTCCTCTCATGGACCACTAAGTTTGAAGCAGAGGACTCTTAGGTACCTTAAGTTTGGATGTATTTACAGACCATTTGGTCAATTGGCATTCAACAATTTATAATATTTCAGAGGGATCAGAAGCTCTTGTGCAGTTGTTCCTATCCTACTTGGGACACACGTTCCACTGTAAAAGTTCAGATTAACTTACAAATAGAGGAAATTTCTTTAACCATGGCAATATTAAGTACCCTTAGGTTATACGTGAAGGTTATATATGAATTACAACACAAACATTTTCATGTCCAACAGATCAAGACACAACTGGAACGGTAACGAAATTTCAAACCTGTCAATAGCATCCTTGATAGGAACTTCAAAGAGGTCTTTGTCCACAGATATACACTTCATTATGAACAAACGAGCAGTAGTCTTCTCTTCACTTAATGAGTAGGTAACATGACTTTTCAAGATAATGAGATTTGTCTGATTAATACCTGTTCAAAGCAATACATTAATGCAATTAAGTACCATATATCAAAGAATTACTAACTGAACATGTACAGAATTAAACTTTTACTCTCTTTTTTTGTGATATTGTTTCGGAGAGGAGTACCACAGATAATGAATAAGGAAACAGCAAGAACAAGTTGTTTTCAGTTTTGTATATGATCAATCGATCAGTATGACCTATATCAACTAGTTGCAAGCTCATTTACCGTCTTTTTTATCCACATATTCCTTACTAAAGTAAAAGAGGATGTTTTTCTAATAAACAGATTATCAACATGTGTTACTTGTGTTGATCATTTTTTCCAAGTGCAAGCTCAGCATGTGTTAGTAGGACTTGGTCGTAGTCTTAGCACAGGCAGTTCGGTGACCTTTCATCCATCTGATTTGTTATTCTAGATCTTTTCCTTTGATGTGTTCTGCTTCAGATATTTTGGTCGTAATTTTCAGTTGGATATCTAATCCTACCGATTTTCTTCGGACGCTTCTCATATTGGCCCAACTGATAAAATAATAACCACCACTTGCTATCTATGAAAATAAATAGTATATCACCCATCCCATGACAGGGTACTTGCGAAAAAAACAACTAAAGGCAAAGTGCATGCTTGATGACCCTGATTAATCTGTACTGGTCAAGAGATAAATAAAAGATTGTAATAGCTAAACAAATGTTAAGTAAGAAATTAGTCACTTGGTTTAGGTGCTTTTAGATATAAAAATAAAGTTAATTTTATAAGAAAGGACTGATTAACTGCATTTATTTGAGTGTTTATGTGTGTGTCTGGCTACCATTCTCTCTACCCTAATCTAATGATGATTACGGATAAGAACACAAGTACAATGAAATAGATCATGTTAATTATGGAAGTAATTGTCACAGGCTTTCTGTAAATCTTAAAATGGATAAAATGGCAAAGAGGTATTGCACCTGTCTTCTCCTTAACAGCTGACACTGCAAGCTGACGCAAACGATTTTCATCAGAAATCAAAATTCTGCCAGCAGGCCTCATTTTTGCTCTCCATGAATTATCACCAGTTTCAGCATCAGATTTTTCTATCAGTGACCAAACCCCCTCTGTCATGTCTCCAAAGTAAAGTGAGCATTTTTCTAGCTTAGAGTCCATCAAGAACACTGCGACTTTGGATGTTGGCCATCTTTCCATGCTTGGAGCAGCTTTTGATATATCTAACTCTAAGGAAATCTTGCAAGCCTTCATGATGGCTTTCTCTGTGATTGAAAGATTCTCCTTCAATCCATCACCATTGCAATTTTCCATGTCTTGAAAATATGCTTTCAGACTTGGTTTGG
Source organism: Aquilegia eximia (assembly GCA_023053565.1). Classification (NCBI taxonomy): domain Eukaryota; kingdom Viridiplantae; phylum Streptophyta; class Magnoliopsida; order Ranunculales; family Ranunculaceae; genus Aquilegia; species Aquilegia eximia. Next base: position 16,659,987 of record JALIGU010000007.1, read on the forward strand.
CGCTTACAGCAACCTTGCAGAAAGACTTGTAATCAAGGAACTCTAGTTTTGGAAATTGTTTCCTGTGGTAGTAGTTGTATAGCAACACAACTGCATGCATCTGAAAGAACACAAATACATAAAACCTGAATCAGCAATATTTTCTGAAAGTATATACTTATATTTTCTAAAAATGCTATCTTTAGCTCATTTTGTTAATAATAAGATGCATGCTTACATCCCATTTAGAAGATGAAGTCTTTAAAAGATGAAGATATTTATGAATCTTTTAATTAGTACTTGTTTCTCCTTTACTAATATCCACCACAACAAGACTAAGACTAACAACAACAGAATGGAGTTCTGATCTGGCCTACTACACATAAACACAAAAGAGGAGAATTGCATGCAAATTGACAGAGTACTTGACAAACAAAAACAAATTAAAGGAAAAGAAGTGTAGAAGTTTTACTTTACCTGCTTGGAAATGGATTGTTGGAGAGGGATGTCTGAAGAAGGGTCAATCAGCTGAGAAGATTTATGTGGTAAAAAGGGTTCAACCAAATAATCCATCAAAGCCCTAACGGTCTCCTCTGTGGGAACTGCTTCTTCTTTTTTTGGTGCTACCACGCTTGCAGACTCATCATCATCCATGTTCATCATCTTTTCTGTTGGAGTTTTTTCTTCAACAATCTCTTCCAAGTTTCACCCACTTTGGGATTTTTTTGAGAAAGAAATTAAGTTGCAATGAGATGAAAGGTTTTGAAGTGATGGCTTAGTTAATATTATGACTTACCACTGCCAAGTGGTTGCTTGACTTTAAGAATTTACAAAGAATTGGATTAAACTTTAAAGTACCAAGAAGGCAAGAAATGGTAGAGAGAAACCTTTTTCCTTTTCTATACAATAATGTTCCAAATATATTTATTGGAGGTGCAGGTGCTGCAGTCTTTTCACACACACTCAATGTTATTACAGTGGCCAGTGGGTTGGCAAGAAGTGTGGCACCCTTTTGAACCAGTTTGGATGCATTGAGAAAGGCAAGGCATGTTTATACGCAGTAGCACATTGAGTGTGGGACAAGTCACATAGCTCCCTAAAGTTATTGGCTACCCCCACTTCAAACAAAACTACAAACCAGCAAGCCATTTCTTGTTCGTTACATTTGGTTTGGTCATGATTTTCCCTTGTATTTGACTGATTTGCTCCTTATAGCCACCAACCTATGAAGTCATTATTTCCTGATACTGTATACAGAAGGCAGTTTCTTGTACAAGATGATATTGGGGCATGCCGAAAAAATAGGCCATGCCAGGAACCCTAATGCAGATATCATACAAAACAGAAAAGCCTAAACACAATCTCCACAAGTAACATAAAAAAACATGGAAATCCCAGATTTGAAACCCAAGGATTTTCCCCTATTGATAAAAAACAAGAGTTTGAGGTGATACATAACCCTCACAATACTCTGAACAAAATCCCTTTGACACATAAACAAAACAATAATGAAGAATCATATGATGCAAAACCTAATTCTCCCTGCTTACGATAGTTTCCCAGCACAGGGGAATCGCTCTTGCAGAAATTTACAAAGGGAACTCAGACATTCCCCCAAGACACTTGTTTGTTAATACGTAAACATTGTGCCTCTTCTGTGTACTACACTATTTAATCCTTAGCCACCCTTACACGGATAGGGTTTACGGAATCAGTGTAATAGAAAACAAACAGGGGAAGCTTCAGTCAGGCTGAAAGATGGCTCTCAAGAACAGTCCAGACAGGAAGGCTTCAAAACAACCCAAAATAGGAACTCATGTATCAGTGTCATCACAGGGCAATACCATCCAAGTATTAGACCATGACATGGCTTTACCACTGTGCATACAGGACCACAGGCAGAGCCATGCAACACCATACCAATCTCCAAAGATGATTATGACGGTTATGCAATAGTTGTATTTTCATGGAACTAGCTTATTACATGTTGGATTCTTCACAAAAAAATCTGGATGTTTATTCTATCATATAGGCTGTACATAAGGGAGAAACATGCATTAACATTATGAACAAAGGGTGGCAAAAGGATGATCCCAGACCTTTATCCAGAATTTAAGTGATAATAATGCTGAAAGTGATCTAGTCAACATGGACATCAACCTCCATTTTCACGCCGGAATTGCCAATAACCTGGAAAGAGCAAATTTAGGACATCACCACTTCAAAGGAAATAGAAATATTGATGTCAATAGAGAAAATAAACTGACTTCAACTCTTACGGTCTAGAAACAAGAAACACCAGATTTTGTTGTTGTAGAGAAATAAATAATCTTCTAAATACAAGTGGAAGGGAGACTGAAGAGTTCCTTATCTTATGGTAAATGTTCAGGTTAAATTCGTATTAGCTTTTTGCTAAAAACCAGTAATCAACAGGCAAGACAAGATTCATATCTCTAAAGCGGTAGACTGGATACCTTAATGAAGTCATCCAGAAATAGACAGGACTCTATTGTATAACCAGCCTCTTCCAAGACACCACTCAAGACTTGCTAAAAGATATGGAAATTATAATGGCGTTAGAAAAGAAATATGCGGAAACTAATCATAGCTGTATAGTTATATACTTATATGTTTCTGCAAACAATCGCATAGAATTATTTAACTTCTGTCGTATTCATACACATGAATCCAAATAACAAAACAATAAATGATTACGGAAAAAAACATTAATCAATTTTGGAAGTACAAGAAGAGTAAGACCACCCTGACATATGATCCTTAAAACAAATGTTACAGGAGATAGTAACCATCATGACAAAATGAATGAGAAATGATAGTCATGTAAGTGTTAGGTTAGAGGCGCACTACATTATTTAGGTACAATCCATGGGTCTTACACTCTTACTTCAATTCGTGTCCAACATATTCATCAACTAAATTATTCTCCTTACAGTATATTGACATATATCTTACGTTTTTTCGTAATACAATGACTTGGTATAGAGTTACTAAGAATTAGATATTACAGTAAACCTCTCTATAGGAATACTCTATATAGGAATAACCTCTACATAGTCATAAAAAATTTCGGTCCCAATTTGGGCCAGTTATAAATAGGAATAATTTTTATATTGTCATAAGTTATAATTTTTCTTGGTCCCATGTAAAGAAATCTGCCTCTATATAGTAATAATTAACTATGTATTAGCAAGAAATATATTACATAGAGAGAAAATTATTAAAGAAAATATCAAATTTTAGACTTTCAATATGACTTCTCATATTTCTAACCCTTCCCAACACTAAATTTAGTATATGTACACTATATTTTGAATCTATACTAGCTTTTGAAACTATATTATTATTGAAATTATACAATAATTTTTCAAAGTACAACTCTATTAAGTTATAACCTCTTTATAGTAATAATTTTTCTTGGTCCCAAGAGTATGACTATAGAGAGGTTTTACTGTATATCACCATATATACATAAAATTTGCCTAAAGATTTTTAATTAAACCAGATGTATACCAAATGAGTATTCAACTTAGGAGTAAGGACAGTTAACAATATACCTCTCTTTGCTTTTCTGACAAGAACGAACCAGATAAATCCCGAAATACTGATAACATGTCATTGAAGCTCACCTTCCCATTAGAGTTTATATCATATACCTTGAAAATGACTGATACACATGAAAACAGTTATGGTTAGTATAACACCTAAGAAATTATGATAAGCTGAAGTCTTAAAACAGAAGCAGTTAGCTGTAGGCCAGGGCTATTACTGATATAAGGGAAACATATTATGTATTGTATACTATGACAGCTAGTTGTGAATGGCTTGTATACATACTTTGAAAGAACCCAATCGCAGCAAACAATACATAGTACCATAATTTTTCTCCCTATATTACTTTCCGCATCAAACTTCACCAGAATAGTTTAAGCTCTAAAGATGGATGGAGCAATGATCAGGTTGTACATCCTTTTCATGGATTCATAGTTCATACCATATCAACATTTTAGGTATATGAATTAAAATTTTGCTGACATTGTTTCTTCAAAGCATGACTAATGGACAAACACTTTTCCCCCATAGTGGATATACTTTTATGAAATTGAGAAATGTAAAGAAGCAAAACCAACGTTCTATTTTCTGCTGAATGCTAGCTTTGTTGCTAAAAGCCGACAAAAATGCCACAAAGTCTTTAAAATTCAAACCATCTACCATCTTAAGCAGTCTCTGCAAAGAAAATGAAAATATTTGAATTGTCAAAACATCAAACACCTTATATGCAAATCTAGAAAACTTCCAAATATTACAAATGAATCATCAAACAAACAAGATTAAGTGATTAAATCAACCTCAAGAGATTACCTGAGAAAGGGGATTCAAAGAAAATTCTGGAACAGATAAGAATTCATCAGCTGAGATAAACCCTTTCGCGTTCCGATCAAGCTGACAAAATCTCTTATATAAAGACACAATTTCTTGCTGTGTAACTGAAATCCCACAAAATTCAAATAAAAACCCATAAAAAAAAAAAATCATATTTTAATAACCACCCTCCCCCCCCCAAAAAAAATGAATTCACGGTCAGAGCATACAGAGATCGTTACAGTGTTCTTGAACTTCTTCAATATCATATTGAGTTAACATAGATGAAGCATTACCCATTTCTTATCTCCCCTCAACAAACCTACAAACAACATGATTAAAAGTTAAAACCCATTGAATTACAGAGAAGTTAGAAAGTGATTGAAAGAAAGAGAATGAGTAGAAATCAAACCTGTTACTGTTAAGAGAGAAAAACAGAGAGTTTTTTTTATTAAGAAGATGAAGTAGAAGATAGAGTTTTTCTTTTATAGAAGTAAGTGAGTAACGGTCTTTGTCATCATCGAGACATGAATTGAAACCATAAACTTGTTTTGTTTGGTTTATATAAGACCGACGAAGAGATCTATGTTGTAGATGTGTTTCATGATCTTGTACAACCAGGACTATTGAATGATTGATACTTCTGTTTATCTTATACATGATCTTGTACAACCAGGACTATTGAATGATTGATACTTCTGTTTATCTTATACATAGAATTGCATTGAGATACAAGCTTTCACACTTTGACAGTTTATCCAATAAGTGATAGTCTTCTATTGTGCCAAATGTTTGCCTTGTGTGTCAAATCTATTTACTGCATAGGTGGCCTATTCTTGATCTTTTGCGAGATCAAGAATGTAGCCTAGGTGATGCATAAATGCACAAGTGATGGTTGAAATGTTGCGCAAAAATACCTAAATTTAGGTAAATTAAGACTTTCTACACAAGTTTAGAGAGGTCCTACATCATATGCATGCCAGATTTGAAATGAAATACATCATTCTAAATCATAGGTGCGATATAATTGTCTCATCCTTGTAAAAATATATACAAAACCAAACACAAGTTTAATGTTTTGTTTGTGGTTTGTACAATGAAGATTATTGGAATACATTTTATGCCATAACACTTGAAAACAAATATTTGGTGGGAAATTCCCAACCTATTTCTCTGATCTCTTAAGAAAGCTTTGCAACAAACATTTTATTCTTTTAAATTGCATTTATAGTAAAGCAAATAAGATCCAAATGTCCATGTGATAGTGATATTCATTTGTTATTGTAAATAGAAACAAGTAGGCCATAAGCCATCGTTAGCTCTGGTTGTTTCATAAACCGAATAGTTTGGTGAATCAATGTCAGCATTACTTGGTCACTTTAGGTCCAGTTTTAAAACCATAATTATCAATTACTAAGGCAGTTCATTGGAATTTGTATATTTTAATACAACCAAGTTGCACATCTGATCTAACTGATAAGCTCATCTGATACATGATGGGAAAATATTTGTATTGCACAATAATAACAAAATCATGGGATAAAATTTAGTAAACATCATGTTCTTATCTGTTTATCCAAAGAAGGTTGATATTCCAAAAGTGTTGATGGGCTAAGAAGTATCAGAAAAGAATGTTTTCCTTTTTCTGATTGATCTATTTATCCAAAACAAAGTTGATATTCCAAACAGTTTGTTATATTGTATGTAAGAAGATGCTACATCTTCTCTGTTTAGTATGCAATGAGAATATGCAGACTCAAGAACAAAAGAAGTAATCTATGTCTCTATGATTCATCAGGTTGTGATGGTTGTTTTTTTGCCTCTAATAACCTATCATTTCACACCTTCTCTGTTTCTACTAAAATTGGAATATGATCATGTCATGTTCAGGTTGGGGAATGGGCAAGATAACTAAAAGTAGAAATGAACATTTAAAGAAAAAGAGCTCAGCAGCTTCTGAAAGGCAGACTAGCAGATGAGGAGAAAGTAAATGATTGCACTGGCCCCTAGATGTACATGTCATTGTAAAATTGGTTTTCTGTCTTCTTCCATTCTGTTTTTTAAAAACATCACTAGTGAGACTATTTTGAACCTAATGTGTGATTTAATGTGTATTAGTAATAGTACAAAGGAATTAGGATAGAGCATCTTAGTATATCAAATAAGTTTAGAATGATTTCGAAGAATGTTTCTGCAACCAAATTTAGCATGATACATCATACAATACCTCAGTGCAATGCATCAACAACGTCAGATCAGAGAAATACATGACAGGTATGTGAACATTTAGTCATGGCAGAGAACCAGTATGGAAAGTGCAATGCAAAAAGAATAGAAATCAAGAAATCTTTCTTCCCAATACTTTCTCTATATTTCAAGAGATACAATTTAAGTTACACATTAAATCCTTCTTGACGACACAATAAAAAAAAAAAAAAAGAACACAAGACCTTATACCACTGTTTCCCTTCCACTTGAAAAATTATCATCATCATCATCACCACCGCCAGCCAATCAGGAAATTTTTACTCAAGCTACTGAACCCTAGAAAAATATAGTAACTACAAAAATAGTACCTACCGTTCATCATGGAAAACTAAATCAAACTCAATTTTGAAATGTGGGTTGAAAGGTGACTACTTGTTGAGTACCGAGAAAATGCAAAACACCTTTCTTTTGCTTCAACCGTTTAGAAAATCTTAAAGAGTAGGCCACCATGTTTAGCAAAGAAAGGAGCAAACACAAGCGACTCCACGGCCATGAGCTTGATAAGAATGTTGAGAGATGGGCCTGAAGTGTCCTTGAGAGGATCTCCAATGGTGTCACCAATAACAGCTGCCTTGTGTGGATCAGATCCCTTTGGACCAAGGCTTCTGGCGTGCTCAGAAGCACCGGCCTAAATACATAAATCCAAGTCAGTGAGAGTTTTAAGTTGGATCCTACACAATGTCCCAATATACTTTCTGGCCTAAATACATAAATTCAACCCTAGATAACATTTTGGGGACAAAGATTTAGATTGTTTTTACCTCAATATACTTCTTGGCATTATCCCATGCACCACCAGTGTTCGAAGCAGAGATGGCAATCTGTTGAGTATCACAAAAGGATAATCAAGTTAGTGACAAGACCGTGTAAGCATACACTTTCGACTATAGAGTACACACAGTGGTAAAATATCAATGCAACACTGATTCCAAAAGAAATAAGCAGAAATAATTACCTGTACGCCAGAAACAAGGGAGCCAGCCAAGACACCAGACAAAGTCTCAACACCAAAGAAGGTGCCAACAATAAGAGGTGTGAGCATAACCAGGGCACCAGGTGGGATCATCTCCTTGATAGATGCATCAGTAGAGATCTTAACACATGTCGCATAGTCGGGTTTAGCAGTACCCTCCATGAGACCAGGGATGGTATTGAACTGCCTGCGCACTTCCTCTACCATCTTTAGAGCAGCACTTCCAACACTCTTCATGGTCATTGCAGAGAACCAGTATGGAAGCATTGCACCAACAATCAGCCCAATAAAGACCTTAGGGGTAAGGACATCGACAGTGGAAATAGCTGCACGGCTCACAAAAGCACCAAAGAGGGCCAAAGACACCAAAGCAGCAGAGCCAATGGCAAAACCCTAGAAATAGAAATAGATGGTGTCAAAAAATTTACCATTTATTCACAAATGAAAAACATATGTATCACAATAGAACCAAATCCAAAGTGGTCACAATACCTTTCCAATAGCAGCAGTAGTGTTTCCAGCAGCATCAAGAGCGTCAGTTCTCTCTCGGATCCTGTGGCTCATGCCAGCCATCTCAGCGATGCCTCCAGCATTATCACTAATGGGACCATATGCATCAATAGCCAAGCCAGTAGCAATGGTGCTCAACATCCCAAGAGCAGCTACTGCAATACCATACATGGCAGCAAGGCTGAAACTCACAAAAATACTGACAGCAATGGCAAAAATTGGAATAATGACAGATTTGTATCCCAGAGCAAGGCCAAATATAACATTTGTAGCAGCTCCAGTTCTGCAGGAATCAGCAACATCTTGCACAGGGCTACAAAATATAATAAATGAGTTAGTACTTCAATTAAATCATCACAGATATAGAGGGATGTAGACAACTTCACATTTGTCGGATACCTGTATGCATTGCTCGTATAGTACTCAGTCACAAATCCAATAACCAGCCCAGCCCATAGACCAATGGCAACACAAAAAAATAGCTCCCTGCATACAAGATTAATTTAGTATCATACGATACATAACATAAATCAGATATAGCATGCAGTCCAAAACTAAATTAAAAATAGCTTACCAATTCTTCACAACTTTCTGCTCTCCAAAATTGAAAATTGTGAAGGATGAAGGAAGGGCAAGCCAGGTAACAAGTGCAATCCCAACAGTCATTAAGGCAGTTGATATAATGAGCTGGTTCTTCAACGCAGGCTCAATTTCCTTGACAGCCTTGATTTCAAAGAAATCAGTGGCAAAGAGGGTGGTGAGTAGGCATACAAGGATACCCATAGAGCTGATGAGTAGTGGATACAACATTGCAGTGTATTCATGGTTAATTCCAAAGGATGAGATGGAGGCAACAACCAAAGCAGCACAAGAGGCCTCAGCATATGAGCCAAAAAGGTCAGAACCCATTCCAGCAATATCACCAACATTATCTCCGACATTGTCAGCAATAACCTGAAAATAAGTAAATCTTAGTTAGCTAAACAGCAAAGAAGCATAAGGAATTCATACTCGTATTACTAATATAGTCAAGAAATAAAAACATCTCACCGCTGGATTTCTAGGGTCATCCTCAGGAATGTTCCTCTCAACCTTACCAACAAGATCTGCACCAACATCAGCAGCTTTTGTGTAAATACCACCACCAACTCTCCCAAAGAGAGCCATGGAAGAACCACCAAGACCGTATCCAGTAATAGCCTCAAAAAGACCTTCCCAATCATCACCATAGTATAGCTTAAAGCAGTTAATCGTAATAAAAAGCACCAAGAGTCCACTAGCAGCTAGGAGGAATCCCATAACTGCACCAGATCTGAATGCAGTGATGAAAGCCTTTCCAACACCCTTCCTTGCCTCTAGGGTTGTCCTGGCGTTTGCATAAGTTGCGATTTTCATTCCAAGGAAACCAGATACCACAGAGGTGATGGCACCAAGCACAAATGATATGGTGCTGAAGAGAGCATTGGCAAGAGCAGATTTGCACATTTCATGCTTGTTGTAGGTGCAAGGCTGGCTCTTTGTGCTGAATCCCTCAACAGATCCAAGGAAGAGGAAAATCAAGACTGCAAATGCAACCATGAAGATACCAACATACTGATATTCCGTGAACAAGAAGGAAGTCGCTCCTGTATAATCCACAGACAATACATAAGCTCAAAGTTTCCAATCAATGCTAACTATGTGTAAATATCCAAGGTGAGGTAGGTCTTAACTCTTGATCGATTCACACAAAACAATGCAAACATACAGAAAAACATGAAAAAAATAATACCAATGAAAAAAATCACCCCAAAAATTAATTACAAAGTATAACTATTACCAGAATACTACAACTAATTCATCCAATCATATATATATATTTGAATTTAGATCTAGATTGCCAATTAAAAAGACTAACAAATACAGACTAAATGTCTAAATCTTATTTTCCAAACAAATTAAAATACCATGCCACCAATCAGACATAGGGACCCATATCTATAAATATCCTGTAAATGCAGTATTTTCTAATTTCTACAATCATTAAAAATAAAAATAAAAATTTTCTTTTGACAACCGACACAACTATAAACAGTTAAATCACAAAGTTTTGACCTTTAATACAAAAACAAAAAAAAAGGAATCGATTTATTATTCCATAAATCTAAAACAATAATTAAAAGTATCTCCAAAGAATCTAATCTCAACAAAAAGAAAATGCAGATTCTTTTCAGCTAAGATGACCACTAAAATAAAATAAAATAAAAAACATTTTTATTATTTAGATTAGTTTATAGAATCACTAGAAAGCAACCTATAACTCAACAAAGCAGAGATTTTTATTAGAGATTTATAATTAAAAAAAAAACAATTTTTAACAAAAAAAAACATAGATCTAAAAAAAAAACCTGAAGATCTGAAAAAGATGTAAAACATTAAACATTTTTATTATTTAGATTAGTTTATAGAATCACTAGAAAGTAATAAGGCTAAAAAAACTAAACAAAGCAAAGATTTAGATTTATGAACTAAAAAACATGATTTTTAACATAAAATAAACCATAGATCTACAAAAATAAAAATAAAAAACGCTGAAGATCTGAAAAAGAAGTAAAAACATTACCTTCAGAAATAGCTTGTTGGATTTCAGCACATTTGATAACAACATTATTATCATTTAAACCTTCTTCTTCTTCAATCAAATAATCATTAAAACCACTTTTATTATTTTTAGGAGATTGTTGTCTATCAGGAGAAAGTTTAACTTGAGAAACTAAATACCATTGAAGTAATGAAAACAAGATTCCGATTACTGCACAAACCGGAATAACAATTTCTGTTACAAGATCTGAAATTATTGTTGCTCCCATACTTATATAAATTTCACCGCCGGTAAACAAAATGTTTTGTTTTCCGTCCAAATTGGCCGGAAATGAAACAGAAAAAAAGAAAACAAAATGTTTTGTTTTCCGTCCAAATTGGCCGGAAATGAAACAGAAAGAAAGAAAACAAAATGTTTTGTTTTCCGTCCAAATTGGCCGGAAATGAAACAGAAAAAAAGACAGAGAGAAACACACACCAAGTATGAAGAGAGCTTCAAAGGGTTTGAAGTTGAACTACTCTTTCTCTCTCTCGGTTTGGCTTTTATATAGAGAGAGAGAAATGAAGAGAGAATTCTCTTTTAATTAATTAATTAACTAATTAATTTTTACATTTTTTTCATTTATTAATTAAAAAAAAAAGCATATTCGGATAACAAACACTACAGCGTAATTTGAACGCTTTTTCTGTGTCCGAATCAGCTTTTTGTTTATCTTGATCTCTCAAAGTTATAATTTGATGTATGATAGTGTATCAAATATAGCTGCTCTATGTTTTATAATATTACATTTTTCTTAATTATAATTTATGACCAATGGATTTAAAACTTATGGTAGAACTTGGTTTACATTATCAGATTTTAATTTAAATTGAAAGGGCTTTTTCTGAGCAAATGAACTGGCTAACTAAAAACATTGATTGGTGTGCAATCTCTGTGAATAGATAATGCTCTGTAATTAATGAATTTTATATTTTCCATAAATAATAAATCCAAAATGGTTTTAAATTCATTTGTTTTTAATCAATTTAATTCTCTTTCTTTTTCAATCAATTTTGTTTTTGTTGTGAGGTGTATGTAGACCCCACAACCACAAATCAATCAGATTCAGATTCACCTGCACCGTTCGTTGAATTCATAAGTTTTTTTACCTTTTTAACACAACACACGTGGCATAAAGTTGAGTAATTCTTACGTAAATCCAACGTGGTACAGTTATCTTCAAACTCCAATTACTAGGATAACAGATGACGAGAAATTTGGCGAGAAAACGTTAAGGAAAATGGTAAATTATTGCAATTTGCAAATCTCCCTCTTTTTCTGTGTTTTACAGATCAGAAAATAACTTGGTCTCTTGTGCCGCGTATGTTGCCGTGAACATGTATGTCTACCACAAATTCACAATTCACAAATCATAGTTATTTTGTTTTTCTGTTATTTTGTGTACCCTTGTTTATGTTGTTGGCATCTTGAGATTAAGCTAAGGTGTCCAATTACTATTATTTTGTTGTGAATCTTAGGCCCATAACATCGACCATCACTTTGATTTCAAATCTTAGTTGGTATAGACTATAGAATAAATGAATGGAAAAGAACAATATTAATATATACTGCTATTGTTTTTTATATTAGAAAGAAGAATATAGAGAGGTTATAGGTAAGTAAGATGGTGGTAAGTATGAAAATACAGGTAGTGTCATGAGCACATTACTAGTTGTATCCTTACTTCATTTCTCTCTAGTACATTGGTGTTTTTTCCTACCAGCTGCTGAAGTACATATGATTCAATTGTAGTTTTAATGAAATATTATTTGTTGTATATAGATCACTGAGTCAAATATTAATACAAGTGAAAGTGATCGCTCACCAAGATAAGGGAATATTTTAAATCAAATTACTAGTAACGTTTTGGGCAATCTGTTAAATTTTCCTCAATAGCTATAGGACTTTTTCTAACGATTTCTGCCTGACCATTTTTACATTTGTGATCGTGATCCATTAGTCCAATCATGGTTTTACACCAATGTACAAAAATTCTATAATTAATTCAAAACCTTAGACTTGATCATATAATAACATGTATAGTTCAAAAGATGTGTTGGTAGTTTTTATGTAATGCGCAGCTAAAGATGGAGCTAAGCACAGTCGTCAAATGCATTTGTAAGTTTGCATTATTTTCTTCTACCAAACCAATCAAACACCAACTCAATGCCGTTGAAGTCTTAAAAGAGTGTTGGAAAGGGTTTCATTGAGTGACTTGTACAAAGTTTGGACTCATTTAAGAAAGCTTACTTGGTGATGATCGATCTGATCTACATCATCGGCAATCAAAGAGATTCCCCTCGATGCTTGAAAATTTATCCACTCGAGGTTAAAGCATCAACACATGCATGGTGGATTGGTGGTAGTAGTATGTTGTATGTTGGATAGTGTATATATAGTGTGGTACCTTTTAAAAGCTTTCTGCTGGTCCCAAATGAAAATGCCATGCATATAGAGTTGTCAACATATGAAAAAATGCTAGCCGGGCCAGAGTTTGCTTAAATGTATAATTTGTTGCATTCGAACCTTCTATTGTGCCAACTGCCAAGCTGGAAAATAGTTTGTTTTTTTTGTTTTTTTTTTCTTATATGAGGATATGAGTCTGACTGCAAATTGTGATACATATATACTAACTATGTGAATGTGCACGCGTATGCGTGCCAACAAAAAAAATAGCTAATAATTAAAAAAATAATGGACTAATTTATTTTATTTTTATTTTTTTTAAATGTTTATTTGAGTTTATAATTATTATATAAAAACTAAATTTTTTTTTCTGCATGTCTATAGATTTTTTATATATTTATTGTAGTAGGTCCTATTTTTAAAATTACCTAATTATCCTTTTTATTGTAATATATAACTCATAATATTATGGGTAAATTTAGAATTGTGTATTATTAGGGGTAAATTTGGAATTATATATTATTAGGGGTAAATTTGGAATTGTGTAAGTAAACACGGTGTTCTGATATAAATACGACACATCAGGCTTCGCAAACAAACCTCGAGAATGAGGCACCCTTAGTAAAGTAGTATAGATACATGGTTATTATAAATAAATCCAGGGAAAAAATATATAGAATATGAGAATCTGGCTTAACTGTTGGGCCACTACACCCTTAAAGTTAGTTACCAATTGTATATACCCATTACCGAGCTCTCTCTTACTCGGAACTCCAATAACCGACTCTGCACGTATTTCATCTCTCTTACTCGGAATGCCATATACCGACTCTGCACTTATTTCATCCGACTTCAATCGAGTTGCATCACCCGAGCTCGAACTCCAATAACCGACTTTGTACGTATTTCATCTCTCTTACTCGGAATGTTATATACCGACTTAGCACTTATTTCATCCGACCTCAATCGAGTTCATATCTTACTTACTCCCATGTTGAACGCCCATCATACTGACTTGAACATAAAATCATCCGACCTCATCCGACTTGGGGCTTTCTTAGCTATTCTTGGGATCGGTGCTTCATAGCAAATCTCTTATCAGTTATATATCTTTCTCATTAACCCCCCTGATATTTGCACCATTAATGATCTGACCGTTGGGTCATTAATTACTAGTCGTTGTCTCAAATCACCTATAAAAAAGGAACTACGTTGGCTTGATTCTGGGACCTGCTCACTCTCAGATACGTAGGCACCTATCACATTGTGATAACTCAACCACTTCTCTTCCTCACTTAACACCTTCTCCTTCTTCTCCAATCATATTCATTCTTCCTCATTTTCCGACTACATTTCTAACTTAACTACATTTACATTGGCGTCGACTGTCTGTGAACGAATATTAACCAAACAAAGGCCATGGATGGAATCACGTCAGAACAGTTTGAACAAATCAATATTTGGGGCAACAAACAGATAAGTTGTTTTTCATTATAGCAAAATTTTATCAATTTCTTGCTTCTGAATTTTTCATACACTCTACCGAAATTAATATGAACATAAACTTTCTCTAATGGATATCTCTTACACTTTGTATATCATCCTGCCACAATTCAATGTCATTCCGTTGGGAACATCTATTTATATTGCAAATAAGATATACGAATTTCTATTTTCATATTTGACCATACATTTTTTATTACCAACTGATATAGGAAATGTCAAAGGAATTTACTGAATTCTCAGGTTATTAATTTAATATTAACATTGCTTATCATTAAACTCAATACATGAGTATATGGTCAGTTAAATTTCACCTTTCAATTACCATTCTTACATTAATGGGTTTTTTCCATAACATATGCTATACCCTTGTTTATCTATGCATGTGCACTTATGGCTAATCAAAATTGAAAATCATTATGACATTCCATACAAAATGCTTTAGATTTGGTCAAACCAACCGTTACAAAGCTAATGTTTTGGTGAAGAGTTACAAATTGTATTTATAGCATATATTTGTTGTATCTAATATCTATGTCTCACCATACACATGTAATCACTTACATGTCACAACCATTACTATGCTCCCATATGTTTACTTTAATATTTGGTATAAAAATTATCTATACCCATCTTATATTTTATTTGACTCATTTAATTTGTCATAATCCCACGTCGGTTTAATGTCAATCATTTATACCGACAATTACTAATTTAGTGGTTAATAGCAATTAAATGAAACTGTTCATCTGTGTCCACATATTATTGTGATCTGATGTTACCACTTACTACTACAAACACAATAGTTGTTTAATATGCAGTTGTCATATTACCACTTATGATATTGGGGCTAAATACTTGTTCGATTTCAACAATACCCATTTTGCTATACTAACTATTATTTTTGGTGTAGCTCACTTTAAAGTACAGGTTAGTAACATTTGGAATGATCTCAATCTCAAATTCCCATCTGATAATTTTTGAATGTTATGTTTCATTCAATATTATACTGGGCCCAATTCAAAATACTCTCGATACTAATGATATGTTCTAAGTTTCAGATCAAGTGTTACACTCGAGCGCATATATAACCAATTACTCAAGGTTCATATTTCGATCGACCACAACAAAGTCTGGTAACTATATCACAAACTCATTTTTCCTAGCTACTGTTATAGACCCACACTAACATAAGCTAGGGGCTATCAGAAATTTCAACAAATAATTCACACACATTTTCATTATTAGAAATATTACTTTAGATGTATCAACACCTTGTCAGCGATTTGCGGTGTTACCATAATATTTCAGTTAAGGATAATCCATTAAATTGGTTACTTCTGATCTATGCTGTCAGGGGCGGAGCGGAGTGCCAGGCGCTCAGTTTCTGCCTCACCGCCTCGACCGCCTAGGCGAACCCCTGACAGACAGGCAGACACTGATAACCAGAACCAAGAAGATGATGCAGTTGATCTTTACTTAGATATGGATTATTTATTAAATGCTCCTTCATCAGAGAGTTTAGAAACCATTGATTGAATGCTACATTCCAACATTTTTAAGAAATGCTGGATGGGGTTTAGACTCTCTATCTGCAGTTTTTGGATACTTCCAAAGAAATTACTATATATTCTTGAGATTAAAGAGAGGAGAGAAGAGGCAGCAGCAGGAGGAGGCAGCAGCAGGAGGAAGAGAAGAGAGAAGAGGCAGCAGGAGGCAGCAGCAGCAGCGGAGAATTCAAGAGAGAAGCAGCAGGAGGCAGCAGCAGGAGGAAGAAGCAGCAGCAGCTTAATTCTGGACGACTGGACATGGGCTTTTTTAGTTTTTTTTATTTTGGGCCTCTTTGAGCGCCTGTGTGCTGACCGCCCTGAGCAGAGCGCTACGCCTGGGCGCCGCCCAGGCACCTCGAAGCGTTTTAGGCGCTACTTGTCCAGAGCGAGGCGACCCCTTTCCGAAATAGCGCCTAGGCGGCGCTAGGCGCCGCCCAGGCGCCGCCCCTGACAGCATAGCTTCTGATACAGCTAAAAATGTGATTAGGAATTCTCCAAAAATTGAACAAGGCATTGTGCCCTTTCGTTCAAAATCAAATGGAATCTTGAAAAATTGAACAAGGCATCAGGACCTTTCGTTCAATAAATCTCGAAAAAATTGAACAAGGCATCGGGACCTTTCGTTCAATAAATCTCGAAAAATTGAACAAGACATCGGGACCTTTCGTTCAATGAATCTCGAAAAGTTGAACAAGGCATTGGGACCTTTCGTTCAATGAATCTCGAAAAATTGAACAAGGCATTGTGCCCTTTCGTTCAAAATTAAATGGAATTCTAAAAAATTGAACAAGGCATCGGGACTTTTCGTTCAATGAATCTCGAAAAATTGGACTAGGCATTGCGCCCTTTCGTTCAAAGTTAAATAGAATCTCGATAAATTGAATAAGGCATCAAGACCTTTCGTTCAACGAATCTCCAAAAAATGAACAAGGCATTACACCATTTCGTTCAAAAATTCAACACAAAACAAGTACAAAAAACAAACTTTGCTACGCTATCTACATATCTCCAGCAATCTAACTTTCTTTTTCATTCAAATCGAAGTCAACTCGTATACACTCTTTTCTGTCAATCTAAATGAAAAGGGGCTATGTATATACCCATTACCGAGCTCTCTCTTACTCGGAACTCCAATAACCGACTCTGCACGTATTTCATCTCTCTTACTCGGAATGCCATATACCGACTCTGCACTTATTTCATCCGACTTCAATCGAGTTGCATCACCCGAGCTCGAACTCCAATAACCGACTTTGAACGTATTTCATCTCTCTTACTCGGAATGCTATATACCGACTTAGCACTTATTTCATCCGACCTCAATCGAGTTCATATCTTACTTACTCCCATGTTGAACGCCCATCATACTGACTTGAACATAAAATCATCCGACCTCATCCGACTTGGGGCTTTCTTAGCTATTCTTGGGATCGGTGCTTCATAGCAAATCTCTTATCAGTTACATATCTTTCTCATTAAACCCCCTGATATTTGTACCATTAATGATCTGACCGTTGGGTCATTAATTACTAGTCATTGTCCCAAATCACCTATAAAAAAGGAACTACGTTGGCTTGATTCTAGGACCTGCTCACTCTCAGATACGTAGGCACCTATCACCTTGTGATAGCTCAGCCACTTCTCTTCCTCACTTAACACCTTCTCCTTCTTCTCCAATCATATTCATTCTTCCTCATTTTCCGACTACATTTCTAACTTAACTACATTTACACCAATTTCCAAACATCAAAGTGATAGTTCATCCTCCGCTATCATTTGTTAAATTTACAGCAGAGTAGCAGACTCGGAAAGAATACAAAAATGCACAAGAAATGTAATCACATGAGCGAAAAATGGTTAAAAAGGACAACCACACATGGGCATGAGTTATGGTAGGCTGGGAAAATGAATAGGCAAAGAGGCAAGGATTTTAAGTGGAAGATCCAGATCTTGTTGTCATCACAATCTACTGCAAAAGTGGCAACTTAAGTGTATTGATCGATCCACTTACCCCTCGAAACAATAATGCTTAGTTAGCTAGTCTAATACTCTAGCTAGTTCTTCAAATTCAATTATCAGACAACATGAAAGCTTAGTATTACCATCCTTTCGTGTGTTATCCTCCATATCGCATATAATGGTCCATGCAAGGTTTTGTAAAACCATATGCCTTGAGTAGCTTTCTAAAGTTCTAACTACACTTTTGAGTTTTGAAAGCTAAAGATGCCAAAGTCCATGCAAGAAGCACATAAAAAGGCCTGGTAAGTGGTAAAACGCACACCCTGTCTCATCATGATCAGTTACCTTAGGAAAACCCAAGAAGATAGCATCTGGTTTGGCCAATAAAGTGACAGAGATATGATTGTGGCCCATTTCTCATCATATTTAATACCAAACGACCCATTATTTAGCTTTTTAGCATATACCCAATAATCCAATATAATGCAAATGCTTGCGAAACCGAAATAGCACAAAATAATGGTACATTTAAACTTAAGAATGCACATGAAAACTTTTAAGAATTCTTTAGTAAAGTTTGATTTCAAAAGAATAGACTAATCACCAATAGTTTGGCGTTTTAAAGTGATTTTAAATCTTCTGTTAATATTCTATTCGTGAACAAATTGAAGATTAAGACCTTTAATGAAAGATTAATCTGATAAAATATACATTCAGATGGTAGTCTTCATCTTCTACCTATCCTTTTGGTTGGAAAATTAGGTGACAAAGCAAAGTTGATAATGTACATCTTCTGTGAGGAACTGGAGGATATATATAATTATTTGCGAGACTTTGCTAACACGGGTACTTATTTTATCAATTTAATTTCATTGAATAATTATGATGCATGTCCATTATATATGTATTACCATTTGTCCATTTGACACAAAACTTGTTTAGTAAAAAAAAATTAGACTTTTAATTTGATCGATCTTGCCATATGGATAATATATCTTCGTTTTCTATTGGCCATGAGCAACGTTTATCGCCAGGAACTTCGATAAGCTTATGACTGTGCTGTGTCATCTTCAGAGGTGCAAATTTTTATTACAAGCCTGCAACCAGACCACTAGACCAGACTCCTTTAGTCCTTTAATATAATTAGCTTAAGGGTATATTATTTGGTGATTATTGTTGAGCTGTTGGCTGTGGCTGACCAGTCACCAAGATAGTACTGAATCTATCAATATATATTCATAAACATACAATTGATCAAATGTTTTTCTTAAAGAATTGTAAGAAGAGAAAATCAGATTGGATGGGGATGTTGCATTTCGAGTCTCCATTTTTGTTGGTGGCCGGAGTGGGTGGAAAGGTACCTGCCAATATATATGTGATGCAGTGATGGTAATTGGTATGGATGAGATTTTAAAATTTGATACTAGACCTGCAATTACTACTACAACAGTAGTTAGCTAGAGATCTTTTAATAAAAGGATTAAAAGGCCCAAAAGACACTTCATACCATAACACTATAACGAATTAACGAGTATTATTTTGAGAAAAATGTAGGGGTACTACATACAACATACATGTGGCACCATCTCTACCGTACATCATGGTGCCACATGTCATCATCTAATGGACTCTCTCTTGATGGCACAAGTTACAAAGTTAAAGCCAATTACTACAAAGATATTCTCTCATCATTACCTCATTAAATGCTAGGAATGGAGTTACATTGTAAGCCTATAAATATGAAGGCAAGCTACTCATTCTAGGCATGTTCTCATCTCTGCTCAGATGGTCTGATGGCCTAATGCTCCCAACACGACCTCATGGTGAGGTCTCAATATCAACGACCTCCCCAATCTCTCATGATGAGACCTCACCTCTCAGGTCTCATCTCTCTCTTGAGCTCTCTCCATTATCGAGCTCCCATTTTGTATCACCACTACTATAATAAAGATCATTCTCTCTCTCCGTGGATGTAGGCACAATTGCCGAACCACGTATACAATGGTGTTCATGTCTCTACTTTATTACTGTTCATATCATACAGATCATCATCATTCATTAATATATTGACCAACCTCACAAATATGGTTAATACATTTGGCGCCGACTGAGTAGCTTGCCTTCATATTTATAGGCTTACAATGTAACTCCATTCCTAGCATTTAATGAGGTAATGATGAGAGAATATCTTTGTAGTAATTGGCTTTAACTTTGTAACTTGTGCCATCAAGAGAGAGTCCATTAGATGATGACATGTGGCACCATGATGTACGGTAGAGATGGTGCCACATGTATGTTGTATGTAGTACCCCTACAAAAAACCTCGGTCTATAGCGCAGAGAAAAGCTCTCCCAAGAATCCATTCATCATACAGTACACTACAAAGATCTACACTTTACTCCTAAGCACCATGGAGCGAAGTTTTTCTCTGTTATTTCCTAACTGTGAAGCATGCACGTACACTTGTATACCTATTATGTTTACTGCCATTTCCTTGTTGAAATGAGAACTGATCACTACTTCAAAGGCACTTGGATGCAGTACAGTACAGTAGTAAGCACAAGACTAATTTCAAGGCACTTGGATGGTTGGATGATGATGAACTAGTTCTAGTTTTGTTGTTGCAGGGTGGTGGACTGGTGGCATTAGACTGTTAGTTGAGTTTGCAGATATCATGAACTTATGGAAATGCATAAGCAACTTTGAGTTGCCAGACTGGGCTGGTCTCTGAACTGGGCCAGGCTTCATGGGTTATCCATTAAAACCGAAACACAGTACCTTATCAAGAGTCAAAACAACTTTCTTTCCATACAAAGTCGTGTGACAGTTGTGACTTGTGACACTCAGATAAGATTTTTCTTACCAACTAAATCAATACTACTTTTAGATTAACAGATAAGATAAGATTATGTCCAGACTTCCCACTTCCCAGCTCCAAGGACTACCTTTTTAAACTAAGATAGTCACTTTACAATCATATATAATGTCCACGTGTTAACTTTTATTAACATGAAGTTACTTAAAAAGATAAACTACTCAGTACCAAATCGATTTCTTTCAGTTTGATTTGGTTTGCAAATCAAGAACAAGAACATCTCCGAGAAACGAGGTATGAATAGAACAAACTCAAAGCACCTCGTAATCAACGAAACCTCTGCCTAAAATCTTTACTTATCACAAACTCGGTCTTCACTCTCCCTATTATAAATATAAATATTCTTCTCACCATTAAATCTCTGTTTTTCTTCTCTAACTCTGTTTTTGTTTAGTTAATGAGAGTGTAATCATAATGGTTAAAGATGGAGTTTATGTTGGATCAATTGATCAAGGAACAACAAGTACAAGGTTTATAATCTATGATCGTTCTGGTAAATCTGTGGGTTCTCATCAAGTTGAGTTCAGTCAAATTTATCCTGAAGCAGGGTAAGTTATTTACATTATTACAAGAAAAATTTCTTTCTTTGTTTTTTTTTTTTTTTTTTTTGTGTGTGTGTGTGTGAAAAAGTTATGATTTTTGTTGGTTTAATTTGTTTTGGATAGATGGGTTGAACATAATCCAATGGAGATATTAGAAAGTTTGAGAGTTTGTATGGCAAAAGCAGTTGATAAAGCTACTGCAGAAGGACATAATGTAGATCAGGGATTGAAAGCAATTGGTCTTACTAATCAGAGAGAAACAACTCTTGTTTGGAGTAAATCTACTGGTTGTCCTCTTTACAATGCCATTGTTTGGATGGATGCTAGAACCACTTCAATCTGCAGGTTTGATTTTTTAACACTTTTATTACTAAGATTTTGATTTTACGATTTGGGATAAATTAGAATATAGATAGTTTCAACTTTTTCAAAAAAAAAAAAAAAAAAAGTCTCTTAAATCAGATTAAAAGTTGGAATTTTATTTTTATAATTTTTTTTTTCTGGCAATTATGTAGGAGGTTAGAGAATGAATTATCAGGGGGAAAAACCCATTTTCTGGAGACATGTGGTTTGCCTATTAGTACTTATTTCAGTGCACTTAAGCTTCTTTGGCTGTTAGAAAATGTGGATGCAGTAAAGGATGCTGTTAAGAAAGGTGATGCTCTTTTCGGCACCATTGATACTTGGTTGATTTGGAATCTAACTGGGGGTTGTAGTACTGAGTCTCCTGGATTGCATGTTACTGACGTTTCGAATGCATCTCGAACCATGCTCATGAATATTAAAACACTAGAGTGGGATCAATCCATATTGGAAACTCTAGGAATTTCCGGTGATCTACTGCCTAAGATTGTTAGTAATGCGGAAGTAATTGGAAATATTGGTAAGGGATGGCCTATTACTGGTATACCAATAGCAGGATGCCTTGGTGATCAGCACGCAGCAATGTTGGGACAGGCTTGTCGAAAAGGAGAGGCTAAGAGTACTTATGGAACTGGGGCATTCATACTGCTCAACACGGGTAAAGAATTAATTAAGTCATCTCATGGTTTACTTACTACAGTAGCGTACAAGCTCGGCCCCAATGCACCAATAAATTATGCGCTGGAAGGCTCTATTGCCATTGCTGGTGCTGCAGTTCAGTGGCTAAGAGATAGTCTTGGAATTATTAAGAGTGCAAGTGAGATTGAAGATTTGGCAAATAAGGTAGAGAACTCTGGTGGGGTGTATTTTGTACCAGCTTTCAATGGCTTATTTGCGCCATGGTGGCGTGATGACGCTCGAGGGATATGCATTGGTATGACAAGGTTTACGAACAAGTCACATATTGCTCGTGCTGTGCTTGAAAGTATGTGTTTTCAGGTGAAGGATGTGTTGGATTCGATGCACAAGGATGCTGGGGATAATGCAGAATCCAAGGACAAGGATGGAGAATTTCTGCTTAGAGTAGATGGTGGTGCAACTGCCAACAATCTCTTGATGCAAATTCAGGTTTGAATTCTATCAGTACATCTCTAATTATCTCTAGAGAGAAACTACAATAGTAGCATTTACATGTTTAATTACTCTTTTGCACATGTGTTGTTGAGTTGATATGTGCATTGCTTGTAAAAAATTACGATAGATGCACCAGCTTCACTTTTTGGCACTGGACATACCTACTAGGTTGGCATCCGAGCCAGGATAGTCAATCCATAGCATAACCCAACTCGATGACTTTGAATTTAATAATCAAATTCGCTTTCATGATGTTCTGTACATGCATATCATTCCTGACATTCCACATGCTTTGAATACTGTACATTTACTTTTGGGTGGTGGTATACTTGTGTGTGTGTGTGTGCTCGCGCACGCCTGAAACCAAACTCTATTTATGGTAATATGATTGTGACAAGTAGTTTGAACTATCTAATTACAGGCAGATTTGTTGGGGAGTCCTGTGGTGAGACCAGCTGACATTGAAACAACAGCCCTTGGGGCAGCTTATGCTGCAGGGTTAGCTGTTGGAGTTTGGACAGAAAATGAAATTTTTGATACTACAGAGAAGAACAAGAAAGACACAACCTTTCGACCAAAATCTGACGAGGAATATAGGAAGAAAAAGGCAGAGTCTTGGTACAAGGCGATTTCAAGAACTTTTGATTTGGCTGATCTTTCCCATTGATCTTTTTTTTTTTTTGGTTGGCAAGCGAGGTTGAGGAGACCCCTACCCCTTTTAAATTACGTTTCGAAACTTATATCAACAATCAGCTGTTGACGTGTTTCGAACCCACAACCTCTCCGCTTTGTGAGAGGGGTGCTACCATTGAGCCATAGGCTCATCCGCGATTTTATGTGCTGCCTTCTCCGTGTTGCCTTCTATTTTATTTCAGTTGTCGTCCATTATAGTTAATTTATTTTAATAAGCAAAAAGCTTAATGTGTATATTTTGTGAAGGAAACATACGGCGTTAATGACCTTATTGAACCTTTTATATGTGGATTCATATTTTTCATACCAATTGGCCATTATATTAAAAGATACCTTAGTAGGCAGGATTGAGTAAATATTTCTCATTACTTCTACTGTTAATTAGGTTTTATATCATTTATTCTCAAATGTCTATGAATAAACCTCAAAATGAGTTTCTGAAGGTTCTCAAGTTTCTGTAAAGTGGCTTATGTAGATATTTGAATAGCAAGTGGTCATATTCAGTCGTCCAAAAAAATAAGCAGAAGCTTTGGGCAAGTTAGCATCAGAATTGGACATCCTCAGCAATGTGGTTTGATGCTGAACATGGTATCTGAAACAGAAATACCAGTGAATTGATTGTTGCTAAGACGTAAAAATTTCAGCTGAGCGAAGCTAAAATGCGAAGGAAATATTTGACCACATAGTCTATTACTAGAAAGTAGTAAAGCTTATAAGCTTTTGCATCCCATGGCCAAATTCTGTGGTATCTCACCTGAGAAGTTATTGTTCGACAAATCTAGATCCACTAGATCTATCATTGAACCTATTGAGGAAGGAATTCTACCTTCTAAGAGATTTTCGGAGAGGTTCAAATGTCGTAGTTTTGATAGAAGGTCACCTATGTTTCTTTGGAGATGGCCCTGAAATTGGATATATCAATCAACTCAAAGTTAGTATAAGTCGATGTATCCTGTGGGAACCAAATAGGACCATGAAGTAAGTTATTTTCAGAAGGAAAGTTTCTAACCTTGTTTTATTCGTAAACAAACCAGTGGGGAATTTTCCACGTAAAATGTGTGAGAGATCTACGAATTGCAAGTCGTATTGGTTGTGGAGAAATGTGAAAGGAATGGTACCTCCAAAATTGTTTTGACCAAGTGAAATGTACTGCAGTGATGTTAGGTTAGGTATAAAAGTCGGAAGAATGCTTCCAAATAATCGATTTCCAGAGAAATCTACCATTCTCAGCGATCTCAAATTATTGAGACATGTAGGCAAAATCCCTTCAAGCCTGTTTCCGTTAAGATCAAGTTCCTCCAGGGTTTTCAACTGGCAAAGTCCTGTAAAAGAATATGTTACAATGTCAGTGTAATCTAGACCGTGCGAGCTTCCAAGTGCACCTTATATTCTCATACGACTCCAAGACACATCATTCAGCTGGATGGCAAAAGGTTAAGATCACAATGGGAATGAACTGGTAAGAAGCTAATATGACTTGGGCAGAAGATCATCAAGTGATGTGCAATGTGCTGTTATGCTACAGTGGCTCATCTAGAGCAACACCAGTGGTCTTCCAAGAGTTGCAGGGTATTGAGAACAGGCTTCTATACAACAAATTAAAACAGAAGTGGTATCTGACTCCATGAGAAGTATCAACATTATTACTGGCATAGAGAAGGAACCTTGGTATTGCGGTTATGTGTTCGCCTCTATATAAAGAGCTAAAATAATTGGGTTTGTACTTGTACCTATATTCGTTTAAACATGCTTATAGGGAAACCACAGGGCAGCAGACCTGTTGGCAGGACTAGTTTTAGAAATGAGATGATAAACATTGTAGTTTCATTACTCCTGCATTGAGTGCCTCGTTGGAGAGCTGTAATGGAAGACTTGTGTAACTTATTTGAGAAGCTAATATAGGTTACGGTCTGCCAAAACCCAATTTGTTCAATAAAAAAAGTTCCGCTTGTAAATATAATGGAGGGGAAGAAAAAGGAAATGTGAAGTACTGTCATTAAGTTAGCGGAGATTTACCTGATAAGGAGTCAATGAGATCATTGCCACTCAGATCTAAGGTTTTCAGCTTTCTCATATTTGTCAAATCTATATATAAGATGTTTTCAAAATTAGAATACTATTAGACGAAAATGTCGTCAATCTGATACTTTTGTAATTATCAAAACATTACCATGCAAGGGTACAAAGTTCTCTAGTAGATTGTTGCTAAAATCTAGGACTTCCATGTTGCTCAAATTTGCCAATACTACACCAAAGATAAAAAAAAAGTGACAAAATCAAGAGGACTGAAAAGAGAGTTCCATTAACTTCATACTCCGAACAAACATCAAATTAGATTCCATATGAATGGTGACAATTTAGAATGGATGAACTGTTGAACATGATGAGAAATTGAGAATGATGTTATATGTGACAGTGAATGGTATTAATGATTGACCACTTCAGGGGAAGAAACTTTGGTGCTGGAAATTTCCGACACAGAGTATATCAAATATTGAATAGGATGCAAAGGAAAAACGATCTTAAAAGTGAGTGAAAGACGTGATGGCTAGTATGGAATTCATTTTGCGATAACTGGTTCACATGTATACTCTTGTTGTGTTAGTGGATACAAATGAAAAGAAATGATGATGATGCTAATTGATTTATAGGTTGAAAATTTTACCTTGGGCAGATTCTGACAATGATCCTAATTGATTCCCAGCCACAAAGCTTAAGAGTCTTAAGGGATGTCAGAGCACCCAAAGATGGTATAATGCTATTATAATGGTTCCATCCTAAATTTAAGACCTCCAACTTCTTTAATTTGGACAATCTCGCAAAACCTGCAATCAGAATGGATTAGATCCATAGTGAGTGAAAAGTAAGGACAAGCTGATGGTGATGGAGGCGGAACAAAACTTTAATTACAGCACCTTTGTTGTTCTTCTTTGATTTTCTGATAAATCAAGATGTTGCAGTTCTGTGAAGGGGAGAAACAAAGATGCATTTAATAGAAGAAAATCATTGTTATCAAAGGTATTATTAGTACATGTTCTGTACTTCTGTTAAGAAAGAGCTGCATCACTCGACGGGTTGTGTTGTGACACTTGACTCGTTCCCAAACACAACAATCACTTCTTTCATCGTCAACCCAAGAGAGAAGCGGATCAGATTCATTGAAGCCTTATTTTCCAAGAGGGCCATTCTTTCTTCTTGCAAACAACCCAAGCATCCAACACATTGAGACAATATCAAGAAAACCCACAAACACATAGTCAGTAACTTAAACAGTCACTCATATAGTCATTTAGTCATATACATAATAATTCAAGAAGTTATTGAATCGAAATTATCGTACTTTATGCAATTTACTCTTGGTGCCAAGGGAGCGTGAAAAGTTTTTCCAATTAACTACATGCTGTTGATATAAATCTTCTTCTTCCACTTCATCTAACATATTATGCCGTCTTTCTTCATTTTCTTTATTCTTAGTAGAGGTTCAACCAACATCCTTCATTTTCTTTATTCTTAGAGGTTCAACCAACATCAAGGGGTGCATGCATGTGGTTCACTTTTTTTTTTTTAACGCACTCTGTTTTGAAGACATTTGGTAGCAAATGTGAGAACATGGCATGATCATAGACTGGAAACATTAGATGAAATTTAATGACTTGTTAAAGAATTGGTGTGATCGATCACTTATCAGTTGATTTCTGTTTTCAATAACAAGCAGCAATTGGTTACATCATGGGTTATCAACCTTGTAAATAACTTCCGACCAAAATGGAAACATAAAGCTCAGACAAGCATCAATGAAATTAAACCACATCTGTCGCCAGTAAGGGTTTATATAGAGAACAATCACAAGTCCTGCCAAGGTCATGATGTAAGAAACTCCAAAACTTGCAAATAAACTAATTAGATCAATCCCAAAACTTGCACTCCACCCTGAAAGTGTGACAGCTGTAGTTGAATCTGTAATGATCTTGCATGGAATCTGCAATGGTGGTCCGCAAAGAAAAAAATTACCCTTGTAACTGCTTTCATCAAATGTGATGAATGGAGCTTTCATATATGGAACCTCACCAGATAAGTTGTTGTATGACACGTTAAAAACCAACAAAGTGTACATATCAGTAAGCTCTGATGGTATTTCTCCGGTCAACTTGTTGTGAGAAAAGTCCATGCTCTCAACTTGCTTCAGTTTTGACAATGTTCTCGGAATTGATCCAGTGAACTGATTGTGCGACAAGTTCAGTGCCTTGATCATATTTAATTTAATGCTCCTATTTCATTCGGGATGAGGCCTGTCAATTGGTTGTTTGACAAGTCTATTCCAGACATGAAATAAATAATGTCACCCTTATAAGAGCAAGACCTAGTCTTTGTCATGAACTTGACTTCTTCTTGTTTAGTATATGTTGGCTTGTCAAAAAGTTGAATCCGGTTTTTCTTCAAGAGATCTGTGTACTCAAACAAACCAGTTGGATACACATCGAAAACTGGAAATGCAGCAGCCCCAATGTTACCAAAAGTGATGTTACTGAAGCAAGGAGGAACTGATCCGAAGAAAGTGTTATGAGAAAGATCTAAGATACTTATCTTCTTCAATTGACACAATTGATGAGGAATTGAACCACTCAATCGATTTCCTTTCAAGAGAATAACTCTCAAATTTCCTTAGTAAACCAAACCACCTCGGAATATTTCCAGATAAGTTATTATGTTTAAGATCTAATGTAATTAAATTTGAGCTTTGGAGTATAGCTTTTGGTATTAATCCGGAGAAATTGTTTCCTTGCAAATGCATGTATTTAAGAGATGTTAAATTGAGACAACAAGGTATGGAGGCTGATAGATGATTATGAGAAAGGATAAAAAATTCTACCTTAGATAAGTTGCAAAATTCTAGTGGAATAGGACCATAGAATGAGTTATTTTGCAAGAGAAGTGTGTACAAATAGGGTAAGTGACCTATCCATGATGGAATTATACCAGACATATGGTTTTGGCTTAGGTCCAATATCTTTAAATCAAAGGATGCAACAGCGTGATTTGGTATGCTACCATTGAATTTGTTGTCACTGAGTGAAATGTATTCTAGTGATTTCAGATTAGATATAAAAGATGAAGGAATCTTTCCAGACAGTCGATTCCCCAATAAATCTAGTCGTTTAAGAGATGTCAAATTGCTGAGACATGGTGGAAGGATCCCTTCAAAATTGTTCCAACTAAGATTTAGATATATGAGGTTCTTAATTTCACATAAACCTGTAAAATCAACAAGTTTATGAAATTAAAAAGGTTTTAGTAAAATTTAATAGAGGAAGGCTAACAAGCAGCTTCTCCACAAGCATCCACTAGGGAAAAAAACTAACTTAATGACTAGTTCCTTCCGTTTTCTTGAAAAAATGTAAAAAGAACCTAAAAAAAAATATGAATAAATAAATATGTAAAAGAAAAACATAATACTTTAGCAAGTAATCTGACTATTACCATCCAAATTTGTAAAGTCATTGCCTGATATGTCGAGATGTTGCAATTCTTCAAAGGGAAGGAAGAGTGATGCATTTAGATATTGTATATCACAAAATGCACTGTCGAGAGAGAGCTGGATCACTCGACGGGTAGTGTTGTTACAATTGACTCTATCCCAAGCACAACAATCATTTCCTTTTTCATCATCCCAAGTGGAAAGAGGAATATAAGGTTCCTTCATTGAATTTTTCAATTCCAATAACGCAATTCTTTCCTTTTCCAAACAACCAAAACATTTGTTGTGGTTACACAATTCAAAAAAAACACACAGACACAGAGTCAGTCGATAATAGTATTCCATGGTATGTGTATATACCTACTACCAACTCGGAATGCTAGACACCGAGTCTGCGCTTATTTCATCCGACTTAGATATAAGTGTATACCTTATCCGTTCCTATTCCAATCCAAAATACTACCAACTCAGAATGCTAGACACCGACTCTGCACTGGAGTTTGGCTTTGTTGCACACACTCAAAAAAAGTGTGTAGGCTAACCTCCCACCAGATGAGTCCATGTGTTTTTTAATTTTTTTAAATTTTTTTTTTTATGCCCCCACTAGGGTTAACAACCCCCAATGTTTAGGTGTTTTATGTATCCACCATAGTCTTTTAAGTGTGTGCAACAAAGCCGCACTCATCCGACTGACTACCTATAACAACGAAATTACATTTCTTTTTGCAATATTATATCGAGTTATTATATTTGATTCCTTGCAAGACTAAGAGTGGAAAGGAATTCAACATACTGGTTGAGTACCTATGGAGCCCTCTGATTTGTACCAAATGTAATCTCTTTGGGTACAATTTGGCAGGGTGTGAGAAGACAATACAAAAATCACCAAAAAGAACAATGGCACAGTCCCAAAGCAAAATTATCAAGAATGGAGACAAGCTGCACAAGAAGCCGGACATCGCTGTTTGCCCAAGGTACAAATCACGGGGATCAACTAGTCCAAACCCTGAAAAGAATTGCTTAGACATCTACAACTCTACAAAGAGGTTTTGTGTTTGCAATCACACATCCCATTCTTTGTACTTCAGCTATACAAGCAGAATTTCAAGCATTAGGATTATGTTTCATATAGGGGTGGATTTTTAAGTATTGTTCAAACTTCAAACAAGTCCAGGCTGGTCATGCATTAGAATGTCTTCTGAAAAAAATGTTAAATGACTCCTAGAGCAAATACCACATTTTCGCTTAGCTAATGATGGGGTTTATATTGGATCAATTGATTAAGGAACAACAGGTACAAGGTTTATAATCTATGACCGTTCTGGTAAAGCTGTGGGTTCTAATCAAGTTGAGTTCAGTCAAATTTATCCTGAAGCAGGGTAAGTCATTTACATTACAAGAACTTTCTTTGTTGTTATTTGTGTTTTGGGAAATTTGGTCAAAAACCCCAAATTTTGACCGGGTTTGGCGAGAACCTCCTAATGTTGTTCAAGCTTGGCGTAAACCCCACTTTTTGTTTGTGAAAAAGTTAGGATTTTTATTGGTTTGTTTTGGATAGATGGGTTGAACATAATCCAATGGAGACATTAGAGGGTTTGAGAGTTTGTATGGCAAAAACAGTTGATAAAGCTACTGCAGAAGGTCATAATGTAGATGATGGATTTAAGGCAATTAGTCTTACCAATCAGAGAGAAATACCTCTTGTTTGGAGTAAATCTACTGAGACCATCTCCAAGGGTGAAGCTAAAACTTATAATTTTGACACTATTTACCAAAATTCCTCTCCAACCCATACTCAAAACTCAAATACTTAAAACTCAAATACTCAAATACTCAAATACTCATATATTTACTTATATATAAGTAAAAATTTGAGTTTTAAGAGATTTTTGTCTCATGTGCAATCAAGCTTTGGGACTTACCTAACCCCAAAAAATTTTATATGTGTAGCCAACTTGTATGTGGGTGTGTACACCCAATCATATGATGCCACGTGTCTATAAAATGGTTGAAAAACTGATCAAGCCCACTAGGGTTAACTAAACCCATACTAGGTTATATTATTATTGCCACATGGCATTTTGTGATTGGGTGTACACACCCACATGCAAGTAAGCTACACATATAAAATTCTCTGTACCTAACCCACATTCAAAAAAAAAACTTTCCCATATTATCCTCAACTCCTCATCAAATATTTGTTTTTCCACACAATCCTTATTAACTCAAGTCCAAACCCAAAGAAAGGGCCCATATTCGTATTAGGCTAATTAAATTAAAATGTGTACTAATTAAAAAACAACAATTAAAATTAAATTAAACAATAATTAAAATATAATTAATTAAAATTAAACAACAATTAAAATAAAAAATTAAATAATATGAAAAATGTGCACTAATTAAAAAGGGCTAAAATTACCTAATGACCATTTTAATGGTTAAAGGGCACAAATAAAATTGTACAATACATATAAGACAAAATAATAATAATTAATCAATTGCATATGTTATTAATTATTATTTTAATAGTTTTGCATCAAAATATAGGTATAAGGGTTGGAAATAACAACATCATATGTATACACTATTCATTGGGTCCTACAGAATATTATAGGTATTTGAGTTTTTTTCACTATTACCTTTGGAGATGGTCTGATTGTCCTCTTTACAAGGGAAAATTGGCGATAACCCCCCACATTATGGTCACTCTTGGCAAGAACCCCCTCATTTGTCCATTTTTGGTGTTAACCCCCCACTTCAGCAATTTATTTACACACTATACCTAAAAAAAAAAAAAAAATTATAATCATAATCGATATTTGTGTACCTTATGTAGCTCATCAGATGACCATTCTGATAGCCATTTATTCAATACATTTTAACTCAGTACATTACGGTGCGAGCAACATTTTCGTCCACACAATGTGACTAGGACAACTTGGTAACCGGTTATGCAATTTTTATTGTTTTTTTAGTTTTTCAGTCAAACATACAGGTGGCAGCTGTATGGATGACAAAATTGCTATATGGATGACAAGTAGCTGTATGGATGACAAAATTGCTATATGGATGACAAAATTCAAGAAACAATAAGAGCAAATTTTTGTTGACTTTAGACTAACCGGTAGCAAGTTTCCACTTGAGTCCACGTGGAAGATTGTGTGGTGTACAAGCAAATGTACCGTAATACACCATACCAAAAATGTACCGAATAACAGCTACATTGATGGTTAGAGTTAGATACAAATGCTATAATTAAAATCAATGTCACAAAAAATACACAGACTTCAATATCAATCTGCAAAAATTATCAAGAAATTAAGTGAATCAGGTAATCAGCCTAAATTCATAGAAAAGGAAACCAAAATCAACAAACAAAATGTTAAGATATGCGTAAACAAAATGTTCCTAGCTTTATCCTCTTTAATATTAACCAATAACCATCATCTTACGTAGTCGTTTTTCCTTTTCCACACCCATTACAAGATCCTGAGCAGCCCTCATGATCTTACGTCGCCTTTTATCTTGTTGGTGTCCCATTTCATTCTCCTCCTCTTCAAACTTACGTCGTAGCCATTCTCTTTTATTTTCATAATCTGCCATTATTTTACGTCCTTGGCATTTTTTAAACACTTCAAAATCAGCCATTTGCATTTCTTTTTCCTCTTCAAAATCAGGCATCTGATGAGATTCCCTTTGGTTCTCAAACTCCACAAACTTACGTCGTAACCATGCTTTTTTCCTCTCATAAGCAGCCATTGACTTACGTTCTCGCCAATCTTTAAAAGCAGCTGGTTTTCGCCTTTCCTTAGGAGGATGACCCATCATATTTTGTCGTCGTCGATCTTCCTCTTCTGCATGCTTATTTTGAAGATTAACATCAAAAATCTTGCGAGACTTGTCATCCATGAGAATGTCATATGAGGATTTAAGTTGCTGGAATTCAGATTTAGCATTGGGATCATTAAGACGCTTATCAGGATGCAATTCAAGAGCTTTGGATTTGTATGCTTTTGATATTTCGTTTGTAGTGAGTTTGGTTAATTCATCTATGCCTATGTTGGTTGTTTGAAACCCTAAAACCTGGTAGTGATTTGTTACTATCATCTTTGATCTCATCACCATATTCCTCTGGTTTTGTTTTTGTTTGTAAACTTTGTTATTGGTGGTGACTTATTTATATGGAAATAATAATCCTTTAAAGGGTTTTGTAAGAAACTTGAATTCGTTTGGGACTAGGGTCTAAAAAAGAGTAGTTCATACTTCATACATGATATTAATTGGTGTATGTCCTATACCATTGGAGAACCAGACCAAATAAGAACTTGGCTAGAACTGGGCTTTCTCCTATGCACTCAACCTGCACACCAAACGTGGAGAATATCCAACCATCTTGATTTTTCAATAATACACTAGCATTTGCAGCCCCAGCCCCCAGCAGCAGCGCAGCAACTTATATATTGACGTAGACTGAAGACGCGTAGTCCGTTCTTCTCTGACATATATGGGCAGGAACAATCTTT
Organism: Aquilegia eximia; assembly: GCA_023053565.1. Classification (NCBI taxonomy): domain Eukaryota; kingdom Viridiplantae; phylum Streptophyta; class Magnoliopsida; order Ranunculales; family Ranunculaceae; genus Aquilegia; species Aquilegia eximia. The sequence goes on from JALIGU010000007.1 coordinate 16,693,741, forward strand.
ACCAAAATTTGGATAATCCTCTGTTTTAAGATATCTCATGCACAATTTGTCAACACTCACGACTATAAATCCCTGCATATCAAATAAAAATAATTGCTATCTCTAACTAATATAAGCCCTGCCTAATTTATCCACCCTCATACCATCACCACTTCACCAGTAAAGTCATTGAAAGGATATCACATGCAAAATAGACTTGGTTTCAAATTTTGTTTAACATGAATCCACTCTACAACTCATTCACCAATAGCATGAAAAGGTCCACTACAATGTCTATACATTTTATTTTTACTGAACATTTGCACTAAATATACATATACAGTGAGGTTGGGTTGACATAATAAACACCTACTTCCACACCTTGATGGCTCCATCTCTACTGCTTGATATTAGGAGCCTTTGATTCAACTTGACAGAAGCTAGAGAAAGTATACAGTCACGATGAGAACCAGCAGAATCACTAGCAGCAGCTGTAAGGAGCGGTTTTCCAGTCAACTTATTTGTCTGAGGCCTCCTATTTAATTCCTCCTTTTGAGAAAACAGTCAGAAACCACAAAAATAAATTTCAAGTGAACAATATGTAAAAGAATATTTCCCTCTTTGTTTTGTCGCAAGTGTCAAAATAACTTTGAGGAGGGATCTTGCACCCCATAGCTAGATCTAGTCTTATAGAATTCTTCATTTCTTGTTCAATTCAATGATGGCCCGCAAACAGAATAACTACATCCAGGGCTGAGAACTGGTGGACGGTCTCGCTAGCTAATGCCCAAGGAAGGTCAGACTTATCAGCATACTATCATTGTTTGCCAATCTCAATACCTACAAGCAGTAGCAGTACGTACAAAGGTATGACCAAGACAAGAGCTAATAAGAGAATATCAAGTTGTTTTCTTTTTCTTTGCTCTTTCCAGTTTTACCCAACCCCCTGAGATATAATCAACGGAGAATAATTGCTTCATCACTTGCTCCAACAACTATTTGTGCAGAGTCTCGTAGCATTGCCGGGCAAAGCGACTGACCTCCATGTAAAGGGTATGCAAGTCTTGACCTGACAGAGATGTCCTTTTCCAGCTTTCTGGTATCCTAGACCATGACTGTCATCAGACGAAGCACTTGGAAAAAAGCAATGGCCATTTGAGATGGCAATGTCATTGACAGCAGAATGATGCTCCTGAAGATGTGCTACAAGTACCCCCACGCAGCCTCCACCCTGTACCTACAGCCACCTCTGAGTCTCCCTCTACCCATATACTCCCACCCCATCTTTGCTGCAAGTGTAATAGCTTCTATGATGGCCACCGATTCTGCAATAAAGCATGTTTTGACACCAAGACCACCAATAGCTACACCGATTGAGCAGAAATATATAATTTGGTAGCAAATGTGAGAAATGTTTTGAGCATAAATATATTATTTGGTCATAAACTAGAAGTGATTGATGGAAATTAGTTATTTAGTTAAGGCTTGACTTTTTTATTCTTCAAAACAAGAAAAGATTATTTCAGTTTATCAACAAGCAGCTGCAGTTGGTTACATCATGGGTTATCAACCTTGTAAATAGCTTCTGAACAAAATGGAAACATAAAGCTCAAATATGCATCAATGAAATTAAACCAAATCTGTCGCCAGTAAGGGTTGATGTAGAGAACAATTACAAGTCCCGCCAAGGTCATTGTAAATGTAAGTGAATTTGGTTTTAGAACAAGTTAGAGAAGATGATCGGAATTTAGAGGGGGAAGGAGATGAAGTTGTGGAAATGGCTGAGCTATCTGATTTAGATAGTTGCCTACGTATCTGAGAGTGACCAAGTCCCAGAATCAAGCCCACGTAGTTCATTATATAGGTGATTGGGACAACGGATAGCTCATTAATTGCCCAACGGAATGGTCAATTAATGGGCGGATATTTTGGATCTGGAAATATATTGTAACGGCAGAGGATCGAAACGTATAATGTTTGAACGAAGACGGTGTAGGTCGAATAAGGGTAGTCTCACGTCGGGTGAGGTCGGATAAAAATAGGCCTGTGTCGAATGAAGGAGTTTTAAGGTCGAATTGGATTTGTATTTGTGGTCACGAAGTGAGCTCGAGTGAGAGTAGTGTTACGTCGAGTAGAGTCGAATATAATTGGGTTCACGACGAGTTGTGTGAATAGGTATATACATAGCCCCTTTTTTATTTTGAGTTGAGGTGAGGAAGTAAGTTTTTGGATGTGGTGGACTCAAGTCGAAATAAAAAATGTAGAAGATAATCATGGTTTGGTGGGTTGTTTTCTCTCGATTTACGATGCAAGGAATGATTCCATTGCGTGCTGCAGTAAGTGACTTTGTATTTTCGAGAGAAGAGAAATGATTGCGGTTATTGGGGGATGTGCTATTCTAGCCACGTGGAATGTATTTTGAATTTTGATTTTCAAACAGTAACCGAAATGGGAGGGAAACCAAGAGTTTCGGTGGTTGGATTTCTCGCAACGTATCTGGCCCTTGATTGAAGTTGGTTTGGACGGTTACGATGAAGTGGTTGGGTTTTATAAAACCTAACCGCAAGGCTAGAAAACCAAGGGTTTCTTTTACTTGGGATTTAAGACTTCTGCATCTGCACAGCGCAAGGTAACTTGTTATTTTTCTCTTTTGGTCTTCTTCTTCATTTCTTCTCTTTCGTATCTTCATTGCTGTTCTTCATCATTTTTACTTGTTTATCCTCTTTTCTTCACTTGGTGCTTGAGTTATTTCATTTTCCTTTTGTACCTGTTCGATTTCTTTGTTTATCTGTTGAAATTTCTGTTGTTTGAGTGCTGCTTTTGATTATTTCCTCCATTGTTGAAGTTTTTGAAGCTTTCTGTAATTGGTAGTTGTATATCCATCGGAAAAAATGAGTGATAGGGGGTCGAAAAGTATAAGTGAGAACGATGAAGATGTTCAGGCTAGTGTAAGTGGTAGTCGAGTTGAAGCAAATGATGATGAGACTACTAGTGGTAGGGTCCTTAGTGTGGAGGAGGCTCGGAGATCGTTTCCGAAAATTCGAGTTGAGTTTAACATTAGGATACCCGACCTTGAAATGTATAGGGTACCCGATAGGCTTTTCGACTTATGTGGGGATACAACCTCGACGTTAATCTGTCTTGGCCAGCTGAGGGGTGGCATGCGCCTTCCATTTAGCAAGTTCGTATGTGATGAGTTAAATCACTACGACGTAGCTCCGATTATGATGCCCACCAGTTTTTGGACATCGATGTTGATTTTCGAGGAATTGAACAGGCTGTATAAGGCCGATATCGTAAAGTCTGATGTCGTTGCATATTTCATGTGTGTGACTGGTCGGAGTGGGGATTACGTTTGCTCCTTAAATAGGAGACGGAGTTGTGGCCCAGCAAAGCTGTTCAATCCTCCGACCTCGAATGATGGTTGGAAAAACTCCCCTGTGTATAGAATCCGGGGTCAGTTTGTCCAGCCCAGTGCGTTCCTATGTCGATATGCGATTCCGAGCATAGGTGAACGTATGTCTTGTAACTTTATCTTATATTTACAAAGTTGAGTTTTTGCTGACTTGCCTTGTGCGTTTCGTAGGTCAAACAAAAGATTATAACGAGCATATCGACGGGCGTTTGCATCCGAGCAATATAACTGATTTTGCTGAGAAATCTTGGGCAGAGAAAAGGAAGTTGTTACCTCATCTGGCACGTTTCTTTTGTGAGCCCCGAGTTAAATTTAACAAAGGTACCGAAGTGGAAGTCGGTGCCTCCAGTGCTCCCGCGCCAAAGAGAGTCAGAAGAAAGAAAGGGGAGCTTGCTATAGCTCTGCCAGTTGCGGAGTTGGTCTCAGGTCGACCAGGAGATTTGCCCATCGAGGCTGTGGCTGCTTTACCCATGGCTCCACCAAAGAAGTCTGCTGAATTTCCCCTGACCGGTGGATCTACTCATCTGGCGAGTAAGGTCCCGAATGCACCGAATCTGAGTGACTTTTTTGGGTCGAGGTCAATCGAACCTGCTCATCAATCTAAGAAGAGGAAAGCCCCAGCTAGGGGATCTGAGCCTGGGACCACCTCTAAGGTCGATAAGCCAGCTCAGGATACGGGGAAAGGTAAAGCACACGCCCCTTCCTCTAAGTCGACTAAGCCATTGGCTGTTGACGTGAGTGAAGATTTTGCCGCCGGTGAGGCGAATAGGTTTTCGCCGGTGTTTCCTTGCCGTGAGGGCTATGTGAAGGCTGATGACTCGGCTTGGGATAACAAGGAGATCAGCCTTTCGCTGATGGAGAATTGCTTTCTCTTTGAGGATGCAAAGAAGGTTCAACCCCGGTCTCTTGTGGAGGATTCCCAAGAATTTGCGTCTTGCGCGTATAGGGTGAGCTTTACTTACCCAGCTATGATTTGGTTTATCCTTTTACCTATCATGTAGTTGGTTTTTTGATTCTTCCCCTGCTGTATGCCAGATGAATGTGATCCATAACAAATGGATTACAAAGCTCGAGAATGCAAGGAAGAAGGCTGAAGCTCTGCAAAAGGCCAATGCTGAGAACAAGGCCTTGCGAGCTGAAGTCCAGAGTCTGAAGGGTAAGCTCGAGGCTTCCCAGAAAGAATGTGCCGAATACGGTGCGAATCTGGATGAGGCCCAAAGTTTTGTGATGACTCTTCAAGGTCGGCTTGCTGATGTGAATGCGAGCTGGGAAGCTGATGCCCAAAAGTCTGTTAAGAGCATCGCGGGCTGGCGGCAGATATCTTATGCCTGGGAGGAGAGGTGCCTTCGGCGTGAGGCTCATCTTGCGTCATTAGTAGAAAACTTTGATGCATCTGCGGATAAGGACACAATAAAAGTTGCCGCTCTTGAGCGTTTTCGTCTTGACACAGAAGAGGAGAATAACGCCACGGCTGCTGCTTCGACTGTGGAGACTGAGAAGGAACCCTCTCCCCGAGCTGGAGAGAATTCTGGTGCAGCGACCCCAGATACTCCTGAGGAGCAAACTTGATAGCTATTGTTGTATTTGCAATTCTGTTGAGAGCTGTGAGGTTTTCTTTTGATGTTGTAAAACATGAGTAAGGAATTCCGACTTCGGTTGGCCTTACATCCGTTATATTTTGCAATCCAACTATTTTGACTTTATGTTTGTATGTTGAATTGAAAATGTTTGGTTCTCATTACAACTTGTTGTTCAGTGTAGCTCGAAATAAGTTGATTTGTAGTACGAGCTCCATGTGGTTTTATTACTTAACCTTGCTGTGAGGGAAATGGGGATGTCAACACTTGAAAGTGATCAAGGTAGATAGATTTTTAGAAATTTCGAGTTCCAAGGTCGAGGCACCTGTTCCCCTTCGGCATCAATGAGTGTGTATGCGCCATTTCCTAAGTTGGTTTTGACGATGTATGGTCCTTCCCAATTAGGATTTAGCTTTCCGTCCCCATGCTTCTTTGTATTTGAAAAAACTTGTCTGAGGACGAGGTCTCCACTTTGAAATTCCCTTGATCGGACCTTTTGGTTGTAGCTTCTTTTTAAAACTTGTTGGTAACGAGCAGTGGTGATTAAGGTTTGGTCTCGTTTTTCTTCGAGCATGTCGACTTCGTGGGCCCATAAATCTTCATTTTCCTTGGATTGTACGAGCTCAGATCGAGTAGTGAGGAAATTTAGTTCAGTTGGTATGATAGCTTCTGTGCCATAACATAAGGCAAATGGAGACATTCCTGTAGATGTGCGCGGTGTCGTTCTGTACGCCCATAGTACCCTATCGAGTTCCTCTATCCACTTCTCTTTGTGTGTTTCAAGTTTTTTCTTAAGATTATTCATGATGGTCTTGTTGGTGGCTTCAGCCTGACCGTTGCTTTGAGCGTAGCGAGGTGTTGAGAGTGCGTGGTTGATTCTCCAATCGAAGTAGAATTCCTCGATTAAAGTTCCACAGAATTGTTGACCATTGTCGGTGACTAGAGTATGTGGTAGTCCGAATCTGGTGATAATAAACTTCCAGATGAAGCTTTTAACATCTTGTTGGCGTATTCGTCGTAGAGGTATTGCTTCGACCCATTTGGTGAAGTAGTCTGTTGCCACAAGTAAGAATCATTTTTTGGATCTGTCTCTCAAGATGGGACCCACAATATCGAGCCCCCATATTGCAAAAGGCCAAGGGCTTGAGATTGTCTTGAGGTCACGAGCTGGCTGGTGAATTAATGGAGCAAATCTTTGGCACTTGTCACAGTGTTGGACAAACTTGTCTGCATCTGACTGCATGTATGGCCAAAAGTAACCTTGATTTCTTGCTTTTTGGGCTAAAGACCTAGCCCCTGCATGGTTTCCGCATTCCCCATGGTGGATCTCAGCGAGAATTGTGTGCGCTTGCTTTGGTGGGAGGCACCTCAAGTATGGCCCTCGAGTTGACTTTCGGTAGAGTCTTTTGTCGAGTAGAATGTAGCTTTTAGCCTTTCGCTCGAGTTTACGTAATTCGAAATCATCATCTGGGTATGTTCCCTTTAAGTAATTGATGATTGGTCCCATCCAGGAATTTTCTATTTCACTTGGTGGGATATCTATGAAGTCTGACACTTCATTTACTTGATGTACCTGTGCCTCATATGCCGGGGCTGACTGTATGTCAATTTGTATTGTCCGCGGTGAATCGGTGTCGATTTGTGAGGCTAGATATGCCAAGCTATCGGCGTGACGGTTGTCATCCCGTGGGACATGCTGAATTTCCCATTTGTTGAAATAGCTTAGTAATTTTTTGGTATGCTCCAAGTATAGCTTTAGAGTCTTTTCCCTTGTTTCGTAGTCGCTTAGAATTTGGCTGACTACCAATTGTGAGTCACTTAGGATTCGCAATTCCTTTACTTGTAAAGCTATGGCCATTTGTATGCCTGTGTGGAGTGCCTCGTATTCTGCATCATTATTGCTTGAGGTGAAATTTAGTCTGACTAACTTTTCTATGATGGCGTCTTCTGGTGAGATTAGCGTGGCTCCTACTCCTGAGCCGTTGAGGTTTTTGGAGCCATCGACATAGAGTTTCCATATTGGAATCTTTGTTATTGGTTGGTTGATGACCTCATTATCGGGTATCCATGAGTTGTCGTCGATGGCGTAATCTACCAGGAGGTCGGCTACGATTTGCCCTTTTCTGCTACTTCGCGGAGTGAAAATGAGCTCGTGGTCTCCGAGTTCTTGGGCCCATTTTGCCATTCGTGTAGATTTGTTTCTGCTTTCCAAAACTTGCCGAAGAGGTGCATCTGTGAGGACTCTTATTTTGTGTGATTGGAAATATGGCTTCAACTTTCGTGAGGCGAATAGTAAAGCTAAACCTACCTTCTCGAGGCTTGAATACTGCGCTTCGGAAGACATCAATGTCTTACTGATGAAGTATATTGGTCGTTCTATACCTCTCTCATCTCGGAACAATACTCCACTAATTGCGTGTTCAGATGTGCCAAGGTAGAGCCCCAGGACGTCGCCATCTTGTAGTACCGTGATGACTGGTGGAGTAGCCAAGTATAACTTGAGCTCGTCGAATGCTTGCCGGCATTCAGGTGTCCAGTTATATGTTGACCCTTTCTTTAGTAGTTGAAGTAATGGGCGTTGTTTGTCTGATGCCCGGGCTATGAACCTGTTTAAGGCTGCTATCATGTCGTTAAGCTTTTGAACTTGTTTCTTGGTTTTTGGGCTCGGCATCTCAAGTATGGCTTTGATTTTTTCTGGGTTGGCTTCGATACCTCTTTGTGTGATGAGGTAACCCAAGAATTTTCCAGATGCTACGCCGAATAAACATTTTTCCGGATTGAGCTTCATGTTGTACTCATTAAGTCGGAGGAATGTTTTTTCGAGGTCGGTGACATGGGTAGCTTTGTGCTTGCTTTTGACAATCATATCATCAACATACACTTCCATTGTGTTGCCAATCATATCATGGAACATTTTGGTTGCGAGTCGTTGGTACGTGGCTCCTGCATTTCTTAATCCAAATGGCATGACTGTGTAACAAAAGGTACCTTGCTCAGTGATGAACGCGGTTTTCTCTTGATCTTCGTCTGCTAGTTTTATTTGATTGTAGCCTGAATAGCCATCCATTAAGGAAATTAGTTCGTGACCTGCTGTTGAGTCAACGAGCTTGTCTATTCGAGGGAGAGGAAAGCTATCTTTCGGGCAAGCTTTGTTAAGGTCCGTGAAGTCGATACATACTCTGACTTTACCGTTAGGTTTTATGACTGTGACAATATTGGAGAGCCAGTCAGGGTATGCGACCTCACGAATGAATTTTGCATTTTTTAGCTTTTGTATCTCTGCGTTAACTGCATTGGCGAGATGAGCTGCTAGTTTGCGAGCTTTTTGTTTCACAGGCTTTTTGTTGGTATCTACATTTAACCTGTGACAAGCAATAGTGGGATTGATCCCTGGCATGTCGGTATAAGCAAAAGCAAAGACATTTTTATTCATTTTAAGAGTAGCAATAAGTTGCTCTTTTACAATGGGGTCCAAGTTAGCCCCTACATAGACATATTTAGGATCATCATCCGATCCTATGTTGACCTTTTCACCTTGTTCAATGACAGGTGGGTCGGATGGATGAACAATTTCCTTGCCGTTTTCAGCTTGTGATATCTCATTCTCAGTGGGTTGAGTAGATGTTTCGACTGCCTTGCAGATTGCAGCGATCATATTGACAGTGGGCTTAGATGAGCTCGCCACCGTTGTGGGGGTATCCACTTTATTAGGTAGTGGGATGACCTCGGGTATGGCATGGCAACCATGTGCTTCGATTTGGTCACCTCGTAATTCCATGATGCCTCTAGGGCCAGGAAACTTGATGACCTGATGATATGTCGATGGTACTGCTTTCATTTTATGAATCCATTTCCGTCCCAGAATTGCATTGAATTGAGCGGGGACATCAAGGACGAAGAAGGTGCAATACACAGTTACTTCGTCTTCATTTGTACCAGTTGCTACAGGGAGGCAAATTTCACCTTTTGCTTCAGTTTCAGTTGAGTTGAATGCAAAAAGGGTGACTTGTGGTTTCTGAAGGACCGAGTCGGGCATCTGCATCTGACTGTATGCCTTGTTGAATATTACGTCACAAGAACTTCCGGGGTCGATAAGCACTTTTTTCATTATCCATCCCCCAATATTGATGTGGACTACCAATGCGTCATTATGCGGGAGACATACTTTTTTAAGGTCGAAGTCAGAGAAGATCAAAGCATTGTTACCTGTGACTTGTTTAGCCACGATTGCTTTGTGAGTCAAGTGGAAGGTATGGTGGATATGATGAATCTTTTGTTTCTTTGAACGAGCTGACCATTCGGGAGGTCGGGCATCCATGATCATGTTGATGGTTCCCTTAGGCTTCTTACCTTTCTCTGTTGAGGTCTTTTGTCGTTTGGCATCTAGTTTGCTGCGGAGGTCGGGTTCATTTTCGGAGAGGAAGTCATCGAGGTGACCCTCTTCCTTGAGCTTGTGACAGTAAGCTCGCAGAATAAGGCAATCTTCAGTGAGATGGTGGCGGCACTTATGTAACTTGCAGTATGGTTTCCCTTCAATTGGTTCTAGGTCGTGAACTTGAGGCTAGAAGTAATCCTCATCTTTTATGAGGTCCAAGAGCTGATTATATGAGCACTTGAAGGGATTCGGAATTTTGGATTTGGCATTGGATGTGTTCTTTCCTTTGTATTCTGATCGATTCGGCTTTGGTTTTGAGTGAGTGGACTCTGTTGTTTGGACAACAGCCACTCGTTCCTTGGATTTTGTGAGGGCTTCCTCCAGTTTGATGTACTTGTCAGCACGTACATACAAGTCTTCCAACGTTGCAGGGGCATCTAGGATAATATTCTTTCCTAGTGCTGTATTGGGGTTGACAACAGATATCAAGGCCAAGAGACATGAGTATTCATCTGGATTCTCGGCTCGCAGGCATTCCTTTTTGAATCTTGCCATGAACTTCTTTGTTGTTTCAGTTTCATCCTGTTTGAGACGAAAAAGGGCCGTAACCTCGATTCTTCTCCTTTTGTTGTGGATATATTGGGTGACAAAAAGTGACTCTAGTTGGTCGTACGAGGTAATGGATCTTTCTGGTAGTCGATGATACCAGTCTATTGCACTCCCACGGAGTGATGCAGAAAACAATCGGCAGAAAATGTCTTTGTACTTTGGCCATAGGGCCATGCTTGTCTTGAACTGTAGGACGTGGTCCATTGGGTCTCCACTTCCGTCGTAAGTGGTGAACTTTGGAGGTATGAAGTTTGGGGGGGGGGGGGGTTCCTGTTGGAGGAGGTCTTCGTGAAGGGGTTCTATCTTATAACGTTCTAGGGTTGTTGAGGCTACCTTTTGGGCTGTGTTGGCCTTAAGTGAGTCTTGATGATTTTTATCAAGCTTTTCCGACAGCTGTAGTATTCTGTCGGGAGCAGCTTGAAGGTCAGCCATGGTGGGGGCGGCGGTGTTACTGGAGGTGGGTAGGGCAGGGTTGTTGACAGTTGTTGTGACTTCTTCAGCGTTGAGCGCATTTGCAGCAACTCCGTTGAGCGGTGTGCCATTAGTGGTGGCGGTAGTGCTCTTGAGGTGATTGTTTTCAGCCACCAGCCTGTTGATCTGTTCTTGTTGATCAGCCATCTGCTTCTGGAGTTGTTCAAATTGCTCGTTAGTAATTGTTGCCATGGTCGGTTGTCAGGTTATTGTCCGTTCACGAATCAGTCGGCGCCAATGTAAATGTAAGTGAATTTGGTTTTAGAACAAGTTAGAGAAGATGATCGGAATTTAGAGGGGGAAGGAGATGAAGTTGTGGAAATGGCTGAGCTATCTGATTTAGATAGTTGCCTACGTATCTGAGAGTGACCAAGTCCCAGAATCAAGCCCACGTAGTTCATTATATAGGTGATTGGGACAACGGATAGCTCATTAATTGCCCAACGGAATGGTCAATTAATGGGCGGATATTTTGGATCTGGAAATATATTGTAACGGCAGAGGATCGAAACGTATAATGTTTGAACGAAGACGGTGTAGGTCGAATAAGGGTAGTCTCACGTCGGGTGAGGTCGGATAAAAATAGGCCTGTGTCGAATGAAGGAGTTTTAAGGTCGAATTGGATTTGTATTTGTGGTCACGAAGTGAGCTCGAGTGAGAGTAGTGTTACGTCGAGTAGAGTCGAATATAATTGGGTTCACGACGAGTTGTGTGAATAGGTATATACAGTCATTATGTAAGAAGCTGCAAAACTAGCAAATAAGTTGATTAGATTCAACCCAGAACTTGCACTCGACCCCGCAAGTGTGACGGTCGTCGTTGAATCTGTAGTGGGCTTGCATGGTTTCTGCAATGGTGGTCCGCAAAGAAATGAGTTACCCCTGTAACTACTTTCATCAAATGTGTTGAATTGAGCTTTCATGTCTGGAATCTTACCAGATAAGTTGTTGTATGAGACATTAAAGACGGCCAGATTGTTGATATCAGTAAGCTCTGATGGGATTTCTCCAGTCAACTTGTTATAAGAAACATCCATGCTCTCAAGTTGGGTCAAATTCGACAAGGTTCTTGGAATTGATCCGGTTAAATAATTGTCCGACAGGTTCAATGCCTTGATCATAGTTAGAGCTCCCACCTCCATTGGGATGACGCCTGTGAATTGGTTGCATGACAAGTCTATTCCATACATGAAATTAAGAATGTCACCCTTGTAAGAGCCAGGCCTATGCTTTGTCATGAACTCCACTTCTTCTTGTTCAGAATATCTCGGCATGTCAGGAAGATCCACATCATTAACATCTCTGTAGGATATACCACCAATTGCATATCCTTTAAACGCCTGGTCCTCAAATACACGCTCAACAGGACCAATCTTGCCAAAACTGATGTTGGTAAAGCAAGGAGGTATTGGTCCAAAGAATTTATTGTATGAAAGATCCAATATACTTATCTTCTCCAATTGGCACAACTGACTTGAAACTGAACCATTCAAGTGATTTCCTTTCAACAAAAGAACCCTCAAATTACTAAGCAAACCAAACCAATCCGGAATATTGCCAGATAAGTTGTTATGTTTAAGGTCTAATGTCATTAAATCTGAGCTTTGAAGTATAGCCTCTGGTATTGATCCAGATAATTTGTTTCCTTGCAAATGCATGTACTTTAAGGCTGGTAATCTCAGATAAGAAGGTATGGAGCCTGAGAGATGATTATAAGAAAGGTCCAAAAATTCTAAGTTTAACAAGTAGCAAAATTCTAGCGGAATGAGACCATGGAATGAGTTATTTCCTAGGATAAGTGTCCTTAAATTTGGTAGCATGCCTATCCAAGAAGGAATCTCACCTGACAATTGGTTTTGGCTTAAGTCGAAGATACATAGACCAAAGGATCCAACATTGTGATTTGGTATGTTACCAGTAAACTGGTTATTACTGAGACGTAAAGTATCCAAGAAAGTTAAGTTAAAAAGACTAGAACTAATTCCACCATGAAGATTATTATTTGAAAGTATCAATCCTTTCAATTGTTTCAAATTTAAAGCCCAGTTATCTGGTATTTCTCCAGAGAATTTATTACTTGAAAAGTCTAGAACTACCAAGTCTTTCATATTACCTAGTGAAGTAGGCAATGTACCTTCTATGCTATTTTTGGATAGATTCAGAAATACTAATTTTGATAAAGCAACCCCAATATCTGGTTGAAGCTTCCCTACAATGTGATGATTGTCAGATGCATCTAGGTCTAACAATAAGCTAACTACAAGACTAAGTTGGATACTTCCAGTGAGTGAGCTATTTCTTAGAAGTAAAGTCTCTAACCTTGTATTGTTTTCGACCAACCAATTTGGGAACCTACCATGTAAATTGTTATGTGAGAGATCAAGGTACCTTAGATCGTGTTGGTTGTGAAAAAATTTGAGAAGATCAGTTGTTGACAAGTTAAGGTTGCAGTTTGGTATGCTAAGTAGCTTCAGTTGCAACTTATGATCAGACAAGGGGGAGGTGAAAGGGAGGCCACCATCGAATTGGTTTCCACCGAGTGAAATGAACTCAAGTGAATTCAAATTTGATATAAGAGAGGTAGGAATCTTTCCATATAGTTGATTCTCTGAGAAATCTAACAGCCTAAGAGATGTCAAATTACTGATGCATGGAGGAATGATCCCTTCAAACTTGTTCTCACTAAGATCTAGATCTCTGAGGTTCTTCACTTCACACAAACCTGTAGTTCAAGAACTTCATGCTGTTAAAATTTTCTGATATATTTTACTTATTTTCAACCTTAATCAGAATATTAAAAATCAGAGTTAATACGTATGAGTATATAAGTTATCACCCATCTCAATCTTAATTAATATGCATTCTCGTATAGACAGGCCCATAAGTTCATTTATAAGCATTTATCAACCCCCACTCTCTCCCAACCCAAATATCCTCTCATATCAATGAAAAATTACAAAACTGGCATGTTTAGATAACAGGGAAAATATCCTTAAAAATTAGTAGAAATATACCTGATATGGATCCAGTGAGATTATTGTGATCCAAGGATAAAGCTTCTAGAGAACTCAAAGTCAATAAGGATGGAGGAATACCCCCTGAGAAGTTATTCTCTCCCAGATACAGGATCTTCAGCTTGCTCATATTACTCCAAACTACATGTAAGTTATGACAACAATCAGAATGCAATAATGAAAGTCTTACCACTTGGAAGATGTTTTAAGTTAATCTCATAACTACTACAGATTAGTATATTTTTTTGAAACTATAGAATGTAATGGCAAGAAGCTACTTAGATTGTCCCTTAAACTTGAGACTTCCGAGTTGCTTAATTTTGTCAATGTAATGAATGTGTCAAAATTAATCAAGCTTCTATTGCCCCTAAGAATTAATTGGTAATTCAAACACTTTTTGTTAATTAAAATGTAGAGATCAGTGTCTAATGATTTCATCTCGAGGCTAGACATCATTGAAAAAAATATTAAGAAAAAAACACAAACTATCATAGTAATTAAGCTACTCAAAACTTGGAGATTAACATTACCTTGTGGAAGTTGAGACAATGATCCGTCTGAGAAACTACAAATAGTGCAAATCTAACAATTGAATATTCAAACAAATCAAACGATACGCAGAAAGTAAATAACACACAGGAATTTTTAACGTGGTAAAACCCAATATGGGAAACGTCCACGGTTGTCCTCGCGACAACAAATAAATCCACTAGATGAAAAGAGATGTACAAACCTATCAACTACCTGCAATCACTGCGAGTTGACACTCCTGGTTATCTCTAACACCTTGACTTCACCAGAGCACCTTGATGTACGCACAAGACACTCGACTTCCTGATGAACACACAAGAAGACTCGAAGCCGATCTATGTAACAAGCTTACACCAGAGTTCCTTGATGAACACACAAGGATACTCGACTTCTTCATGAACACACAAGAAGACTCGAAGCCGATCTATGTAACAAGCTTACACCAGAGTTCCTTGATGAACACACAAGGATACTCGACTTCTTGATGAACACACAAGAAGACTCGAAGCTAAATCACTATTCAATAATGTAGAAGAAGATGAACAGGGAAGAAGAAAGAAAAAGATGAATGGGGAAGAAGAAGATGAGTTCAATCACCAAAACAACCTAAACCAAAACCTAAACAAACTCCAAGAAACAAGAGGTGAATTGGACGGCCAAAGAACTCACTTGTTCTTTGGAAGAGAAACCCTATTTATACTTAGGGTTGGAAACCAAGGAAAATGGGCCGAAATAGTGAAAACCCACTTTGGACGTACGTACGTCGATATGACGTTCGTACGTCTCCAAACAAAAATAAGCCTGCTGTCTACTTGGACGTACGAACGTCCTGTAAAGGTACGTACGTCCAGAACACAAACTTCTCTGCTGCCTAACCATACGTACGAACGTCCTTAAGAGGTACGTACGTCCTGAAACAAACATCATACTTGAGACACACGACGGGAAGACAAGGACACGGGACGACGCGCGTACAACACGGTTTTCTTAACAATGAACTCAAGGCGAAATAACCAAGGACACTTTGTCACAAAATTGATGTCAAACCACTTCATGCCGGTTTCAATCTCCCCCTTTGACATTGATTTTGTGACAAAAACCTATGACTCTAATAGCACTTATAAAACGTGCTTACAAACCCAAACCATGGCATTTATAAAACATGCCTACAAAGTCACTCAAGGTAAAACACATACCGAGTCACCAATTCTTGATATCCAGCTTGAGTAAGACGCTTTAACCATCAGAGACCGAACGGAAGCAACTAAGAATTTCCGAAGCAATCAAGGAGCCAACAGAAGTTCCTCGAACAACTCCCCCATACTTCATGAACTCCAAGGTTTAATACTCGAGGTTACGCAAAACTGTACATACACTTAGTGATCATCATCACTTTCACTCCATCATATATGTTCACTCCCCCATACATGTAGTATACCTGAAACATGACCCAAAACTGTACAACCTCTAAACATCAACACGTTCACTCCCCCATACGTGTAGCATACCTGAAACATAACCCAAAAATACACTAACAAGGAAGAAGAAGGTGTTAGTATTAGAGTCATAAATCTCCCCCTTTTTGTCACATATGAAGCAAGGTAACAAAAGAAAGAGAAAAGATAAATACCAAACCATAACAAATAAGATTAAAGAAGAAAAGTAAGAGAACAATCATGTTAACAACAAAAAGGATATGCAACGGAAGTCATAAAATAAACACTTGTTAACACGATGTCAATACAAAGAATTCTCCCCCTAAACAAAAGCGTCACCTAAATGCAATGCATATGAGAAAGATGCACCTAGAACAAACAAACCAAATAAGGATATTTGAAACACACAAAGAACCAATCATACAAGGGTAGAAGAGAGTAAAGAGAAAACCATACCATAAATCTGGAATCCATGACACACAAAACTAAAAAAAACATGAGAGAGATCTAGGCATATAAATGAAGAAGAAAGAGTACCAACACAGACACAAGACACTGAATACTTATATAGGTAACAGAGGGAAGAAAAGAAAACATAACATGAATCCCTGATAGAAACCAAGAGAATCCTATACATAGAAGAAAAAGTCAGGACACCAACAATCGGAACAAATGATTCACTAGAATATCACTTTAAACAACCGACCATAACCACCTGAGATAGATTCCAGAGAAACGACTTCATAGTAGCAAGATATCTAGAGAAAAAGAGCAAACAAATAAAAAGGAAGAAATACCATACCTGATGAAATTGGGAAGGTACAATAAAGACCAAGAACCAAATAGTCAAACCTGGGAGAAATGTGCATGAAAAGAATATGCGAAAAGAGAAAGAAGAAGAGATAAACAATAGTTAGTAGGAGATATGAAAGAGAATAGGGAAACCATGCATATTAGACACATCCAACAATATCCCATGACAAAACTACAGGAATATGAGTATCTGCAGAAAAAGATACGTAAAGTATAAGAAAATCCATTGAGAATCCATGGGGAAATCCAATCTGGACATGTTCCTGAAACAACTCATCCAACCACAAAAAAGAATTAGAGAATCTTATAAACAAGGATAAGAAAATATTATCCCAAACACAATGGAATAGAGACATAAAAGGAATAAACCTGTAAGCCCACCCATAGTGAAACCCAAAAATTAGTTCAACATATGCCAAACAAGATAGACAATCATCAAGCTCAAAAAAAACTTTAACTGAAGAATGAGGAAGGATTATCGATGTCACCAAGTCACAAAGCAACAATCCAACTTCAGAGTAAATTTCCTGCCAGAACACTAAGACTCCGATGACATGCCATACATTGTCAGAAAGATTAGAGAGTCAATAGAAGAGAATTGCTAACAATAGATGACCAAACTGAGCATATGCATCCCAAAGTAGAACAGTGGTAGCCCAAAACCATTGCATGAGGATTATTGCAGAAGACTACCAAGAACACATCTAATCAAACCTATTGCAGGAAAAAATAGGATCAACCAGGCACAAGAAGCAACAATAAGAGGATAGACAAGTCTCATAAGCATTTAATCAAACACCAGCTAGCCAACAAGGTAATTCAAGAATATTAGCCCAACATAGAAAAGTATGATGAGAACCTATGAGAAAACATGAATCACTATAAATCATGACAACCGAATACACCAATAACATGACTTCATCACCAAAATATGCTTATGCATACCTTGTAGCCTTCTTAAAACAAATTGAGAACTATTACCTTGAGAAATCACATCAAACACATGTGATCCAATGACAAAAATAGAAAGCATGAAGTGTAAAACCAAATAATACTAACAATCTGACCTGAGTATGTCAATGAAACACCGAATTGTCCATGAACTAGAATCCGAAGAAATGGCGCCTCTACTCCTTTGAGCACGAGGAGGACGTGTGCCCGATGACGAAGCACCCTTGGAACTGGGTGTTTCTTTGGTGGGAGTAGTCTGAGCTCGCTGAGGAGGCATGTCCTGCACACACACAACATTATAAACACCACACAAGTAAGTAAAACCAACAAAACAACCAAGAAAAACCTTAGGAAACTCCATTCAGGCATTTCACCAAACACTTGGTGAGCAATACAGAACATATAGATAAAAACACTACATGAGCATACCAAAATGATACTAAAGATGTCCAAGAAACTCCACAACCATTAATAATCATAAGAAATTCCAAAATTATCTAGACAACAAGTATATATCCAATGGTATGAACCCAACATGATCATGGTAAACAAACTCTTAATCCAAAGCATAACAGACAAATAATAATGCAGCATCAAGATAAAATGAAAAAACCTTGCTGCCTGAACATGCGTACGAACGTAATAACACCGTTCGTACGTTCCTCTAAAAAAAAATCTGCCTCCACAAACATTCGAACGTGCTAATAACGTTCGTACTCCCCTTTTTTTTTTTTTTTTTTTTTTTAACAATAGAGAACGAACCTTTATAACAGAAAAACAAACCGAATAACTAACAACACAAACCATAATAAGAAGATAAAAGGAAAAGAACCGATGTACCATAAAAGTGAAGAGGAATACATCAAGAACTTCCAAAACAGTAGCCAATCCCAATTCGTACAAAAATAAGAGGCAATATATGGGAATAAACAAAAGATTGAACAAATAAGAGAATTGAAGTGCATCATAAACTAAACCTCGGTGTGTGTAGATGCAATGCAATGCATAAAGAGAGAGAAAGTTCACCACTAGAACACACCCTTTGAAGACCTAGAATATAGAACCATCAACAAGAGACATACGATTAGATTAGTAAGTGAGCATAGAAGAAACAAACTTCAACCCCCTTTGAAACAAACGTTATGAGTAGAAGGCAAACGAATATAAATATGATATTTCAAGTGAAAACCAAGACATTAAAAAGGCAAAGGAATATAAACTTTGTATGCCTTACATAAAAAAACAATGAATATGCGCTTGGATTTTTATTTTGCCGCATGTGGTGGAGTTTAGTCTACATCACTCTAATGTCATTCCCGCGTGGGAGGGATTTTTGCCTCCATCTTTTCAAATACACGAGGGTAGGGTGTAGCCTACATCTTTTTGACAAACACAAACTCAAGAAGTGCAATACCATGATAACGTGCAACACAAGAACTAACATCTCTTGAGTGCATCCGTCAGAGCATGACCCTCACAACTCCAACGGGTTCTTAGCCAACTGATATTGCTTTAAAGACAATCAAATGGCTGGGGATAAAGTGAGTCATTGACCACTAACAAGAGTTGTAAGAGGAAGATAAGAATACTCAATAACACAAACAACAAGATGAACACTAACCAAAACAAAGGAGAGATAGCTCAAGATAACATAAATACTCGAGAGATAGAGAAGTTCTATGAGTTCAAAGATTATGTAAGTGGTTTCCAAAAACTCCCATTATGCAAGCATGTCGTGCACTGTGCAAACAAGCGAGGAAAAATGCATGATACATACCAAAACATACTTAAGAGTTCAAAAAGAGAAAACGCCCAAACATATTGCAACTTATTTAAGACAATCGAATTAAACCAATGTCTCAGAAAATATGTAACCAACAACACATACATGGAATAAATAAAGAAAAATAGAAGGAATAACCAACAATGTATTCAGACATGCAACATGATCTGCAAGCTAAACAAACAAAGCATAAAAAGTAGAAACACCAAACAAATAGCCTATGTGGTTAGAGAAATATGCAATTCAAATAACACAAGACTAGAAACAACCTACGTCATCTCAAATATGAGACACCACCAGACTTTTGCAAGTCCAGAAAAACCTGCAACTTATCTTTTCTTACCCATACTTGTTTAACACTAGGCGTGCACACCTTGGGAGTTGAAAAGATATGAGATCTTCCCTTAACAAGTTTTTCAATAGACTTGTCCTTAACTAATTTCACCGTAGTCTTTGACTTCCTTTTGTCGGAGTGCCTGTTTTTCTTAAACCTATGAGAAGAAGCATTAAAAGTCCGAGGTCTAGAAAATGCACAAGAAGAAACATAAGAATCAACATGATTATAACGATGAGGAACACGAGAATAGGATGCAACATGTTGATTAAAATCCCAACAAAAGATATTCAAATGACCAATTCTACCACAATAAGAACAATGAAAAACATCAGAATGTCTCAAAGAGGTTTTATAAGAAGATAAGGCAGTAGTGGGTGAAACATGTAAGTCACCATTGTGTTTGTGACATTGTCCCTTAACAAAACCTGTACCTCCAGTATGAGAACAAGACGTCTTACCAGCAAAAACAACCTTACCAATAGCCTTAGACTTAAACTTTATGCGAGAAACATGTTGAAAAGTATTAGTATTAAGTCTAGTCTCAATAGGTGGGGTAGGCAAAAGGGCAGGCAAACTAGTAGATTTTACAGGAGTAAT
The DNA here is from genome assembly GCA_023053565.1 of Aquilegia eximia. Classification (NCBI taxonomy): domain Eukaryota; kingdom Viridiplantae; phylum Streptophyta; class Magnoliopsida; order Ranunculales; family Ranunculaceae; genus Aquilegia; species Aquilegia eximia. The sequence continues at coordinate 16,713,628 of JALIGU010000007.1, forward strand.
CACACTAGATGAACTAGTAGAACTATCAATAGGAGAATCAAATCTAGTTTTGTCCAAAACCTGCAATTGGAGTTGAGTAGACGTTAAATCGTTCTTTGTTACCTCATACTCCACCAATAGAGATTTGTATTTCTCATCGACCTCCTGATTGGCCTTCTCTAAAGCTGCAATTCTACATAACAAGTCAAGTTTTTCTTTGTCAAATAATTGAGAAATAGAAATTGTATCATCTGCAGCACAAGAAATCTGTTTTTCAAGAATCTCAATTTTATCCTACAAAGAAAGATTAGCATTTTCTAAATTTTCAATTTTGGATTCATAAACTTCCCCTTGAAGCATATAGTCTTCTGCACAATGTCTGAGTCGTTGTTCTAGAGAATCAACCTTAGTCTGCAAAGCACCATTATCTTCAAAACAAACATTATCAGAAATAGTAGACACATTACAATTAGCTTTATTAAATTTTTCCTGCAAATCAATATTAGCTTTTTGTAATCTTTCACATTCTTTTGCAGAAAGTCTGTAAAGAAGAGCCCAATCACTATTGCTAACAACATACAAATTATCATCCTTTTCAAAATCAGATTTTGGTTTTGTAGATTTAGACGATTTAGCAATAAAATTATTATGACCAGACTCATGAACCATCATTGCACTCATAGGATCGTTAGCGTGAGCCTTGACGCTCCTTAACCAGCCCCCAACGACTGATACCAATTGAGAAACTACAAATAGTGCAAATCTAACAATTGAATATTCAAACAAATCAAACGATACGCAGAAAGTAAATAACACACAGGAATTTTTAACGTGGTAAAACCCAATATGGGAAACGTCCACGGTTGTCCTCGCGACAACAAATAAATCCACTAGATGAAAAGAGATGTACAAACCTATCAACTACCTGCAATCACTGCGAGTTGACACTCCTGGTTATCTCTAACACCTTGACTTCACCAGAGCACCTTGATGTACGCACAAGACACTCGACTTCCTGATGAACACACAAGAAGACTCGAAGCCGATCTATGTAACAAGCTTACATCAGAGTTCCTTGATGAACACACAAGGATACTCGACTTCTTCATGAACACACAAGAAGACTCGAAGCCGATCTATGTAACAAGCTTACACCAGAGTTCCTTGATGAACACACAAGGATACTCGACTTCTTGATGAACACACAAGAAGACTCGAAGCTAAATCACTATTCAATAATGTAGAAGAAGATGAACAGGGAAGAAGAAAGAAGAAGATGAATGGGGAAGAAGAAGATGAGTTCAATCACCAAAACAACCTAAACCAAAACCTAAACAAACTCCAAGAAACAAGAGGTGAATTGGACGGCCAAAGAACTCACTTGTTCTTTGGAAGAGAAACCCTATTTATACTTAGGGTTGGAAACCAAGGAAAATGGGCCGAAATAGTGAAAACCCACTTTGGACGTACGTACGTCGATATGACGTTCGTACGTCTCCAAACAAAAATAAGCCTGCTGTCTACTTGGACGTACGAACGTCCTGTAAAGGTACGTACGTCCAGAACACAAACTTCTCTGCTGCCTAACCATACGTACGAACGTCCTTAAGAGGTACGTACGTCCTGAAACAAACATCATACTTGAGACACACGACGGGAAGACAAGGACACGGGACGACGCGCGTACAACACGGTTTTCTTAACAATGAACTCAAGGCGAAATAACCAAGGACACTTTGTCACAAAATTGATGTCAAACCACTTCATGCCGGTTTCACCGTCCAACATATTCCTACCAAGGTCAAGAGTATTAAGGGAGATGAGTGCACCCAAAGATGGTAGAATGCTGTTGTTGAAGTAATTTTTTTCTAACTTTAAGAAGTGTAATTTTGTTAATCTAGATAACCTATCCAGACCTACAATTGGCATGGAAAAAGAAATTAGTACAAGTTATATCAATGAAAAAATAGCAAGAATCAAGAATTGATCTGATAACAACTTACCTTGCAACTCACTTATTGAATTATTTGATAAGTCAAGATGTTGCAATTTATCAAACGGAAGGAATAGTGCTGCATTCACATATTGAACATCACCATGTATATTGGAGAGAGAGAGAGCTGGATAACTTGACGGGTAGTGTTGCTGCACTTGACTCTTTCCCAAGCACAACAATCACTTCCTTCTTCATCATCCCAAGTGAGAGGCGGGTTCAAATTTGGCATATTCATTGAAGCTTTCAGTTCCAATAGCGCAATTCTTTCCACTTCCAAACAACCAGAACATCCCATGTGGTTATAGTAAAACAATATCATAGAAACCAGACACAGGGTAAATGGCATATATTCCATGGTAGAAAACAGAGAGGTTTTTTAAGCTAATCTTCACTCTCGCCACTATTCTTATTTATAGGCAATCATCAGAACATCAAAGTTGGCAAAAGACAATTGCTGTAAAATTTAGTAGATTAAAAAACCTGACTTAGACTTGAGATGGTGAAATAAAGAAGTGTAATCAACTTTTTCATTTGAAAAGAAAAAGGGAAAGAAAGACTTCTTCCCACGCCTTTGGTCTACTAGATATAGTATTTTACTTTTATTTTCTTGTTACCGTGTGGAACTGTGGAAGTATATGTGATATGCATGGTGAGGTACAAACTACAAACAAATGTATTAGGCCAAAGAGCTGATCAAAGCCAAAGACTAAAGACTTGACTTAGTCCTACGATGATAACAGAGGCTTGACTAGTGGTAGTGACTAGTGAGTTTAATTTGATTAGCTAATGCAGACCAGGCTTGAAAAGACCAAACAAGTAAGAAAATAAGTATTCAAGTAAGCATTTATTCATACAATTCATAGCCATGCTACTCATGATGTGAATTGAAAATATATATATCCCATCTTAAAAATACACCATGAAAGATATCAAAGGGAGAACAGAACAATTTCTTTGACACATACAAGTATAAAATAAAACAGCAAATGTGCAAAATCATAATCAAAGTTTGTATATCTTATGTAGCTTAGATGAATAAGAATAACTCCAACAATGTGACAAAAAAAAAAATCAAACTGCAACAAGACCAAGAAAAAGGTGAATAAGGTAGCAAAGTTCATCAAATTCCATCCAATATATTAAAACAATTCGCAATCCAAAATTTTCATACTTGATGCAATTTACTTAAGAATCTTCTTCTTGCTTCTTCCAACTGCTACGTCGCCTTTGCTCTCTTCAACAATAAGATCATAAGCAGTGCTCATGATCTTTCGTTGCCTTTCTTCTCCCTCATCAAAGTTACATGGTTCTGTGCAATTCCATTCTTTAAACTTACGTAGTAACCATTTCTTTTTCTTTTCTTCAAGATCAGCCGCCATGTTACGTCCTAGCCCTTCTTTAAAAGCATCAAATTAAGGATCAGCCATCATCTTATGTAACCTCGATCGTCTTTCTTCTTCTGCATGCTTAAAGAGAAGATGAACGTTGAAAATCTTACGTGATAGAAAAGATGCTGGAATTCAGAGTTGGCGTTAAGATCATTAGGACGCTTGTCAGGATGCAATTCAAGAGCTTTGGATTTATAAGCTTTAGAGATTTCGTTTGTAGTGAGTTTGGTTAACTTCACTATACTTTTGTTGGATGTTTGAAATCGTTAGTTGTTCAGGTTTTCTTAAGAATAGAATAGCATATAGGTCGGTATTTATTTGTTTTTCTTCTCGAATTCAGTTAGAAGTACAGTGTACTGTGTACACCAAACTTTGAGAATATCCAACCATTCATTTTTCATATACTCTAGCATTTGCAGCAGTGCAGCAACCAGCACCAGCTTATACAAAGATAACAAAGATGGTCCTATGGGTCTGTTGATCTCTGCATTTACGGACGGAACAATCTTTAGGTAAATTTGGATAATCCTCTGTTTTAAAATATCTCATGCACAATTTGTGACCGACTCCTGCGCAGTTTGTCATATAGCTAGGATATATCACATGCAAAACAGAACATTAGTTGGTATCAAATTTATCCAAAGGTAAGTCTGCAAAATGGTGAAGGGTATAACACTACAACTCATTCATGATTATCGTGAAAGTATCTACTACTACAATATATACATTTTTTTACTGAACATTTGTACAAAATATATACAGTGAGGTTCGGTTGACATAATAAAGTTAAACACCTACTTCCACACCTTGATGGCTCCATCTCTACTGCTTGATATTAAGAGCCTTTGATTCAACTTGACAGAAGCTAGAGAAAGTATACAGTCACGATGAGAACCAGCAGAATCACTAGCAGCAGCTGTAAGTAGCGCTTTTCCAGTCAACTTAGTTGTCTGAGGCCTCCTATTTGACTCCTGCTTTCAAGAAAACAGTCAAAAAACACAAAAATAAATTTCAAGTGAACAATGTGTAAATGAATATTTTCCTCTTTGTTTTGTCGCACGTGGCAAAATAGCTTTACGTACTTGTACAACTTGCACCCCATAGCTAGATTTAGTCTCATAGAATTCTTCGTTTCTTGTTCCCTTCAATGACGGCCCACAAACAGAATAACTACGGCCAGGGCTGATAGTTGATGAAAGGATGTTAATTAGAACAAGGAGCAGACTGAAAAAACAATCTAAACAACAAAATAAATCAAATACAAACCTTGAATGATCCCAGCGGCGAATCCTCAAATCAGTTCCTCCAGTTAACAAATCGCCTCCAGGCAAGGGAAGGAATGAACGAATACCAGGAACACGTGGTGGAGGTTCATTCAATTCTTCAACTCGATACTTTTGACTCATATTCCGACTCAGATCATGTCTAGAATTGGATTTGCTGGAAGGTCTCGCTAATGCCCAAGGAAGGTCGGACTTATCAGCATCACTATCATTGTTTGCCAATCTCAATACCTACAAGCAGTAGCAGTACTAAGTAAAAGGTATGACCAAGATGAGCTAATACTAGAAAATCAAGTAGTTTTTCTTTTTTCTTTGCTTTATCTATTTTTACCTGGTGGCAGCTCCCATTCTCTGCATTCCAGAGGGAAACTTCGTTACACCCTGCAGCAACATATACCAGGGGCCTCCCCGAAACAGACAGAGAAGTATTTGATGATGGGATAAATAGGCACATTTTCTCAATGGGGCATACTTGAGAATACTTCCATGAGTTTACTGGCACAAGGAACCTCAGATCCCAAAGGGTAAGAACACCTCTGGAAGTCCCCGACACAAACCAATTTCCACACGGGCCGGTTACCAGAGAAGACACATAACCCTCTTCAGGAACCGCTCGCAATGTCCATGATGTTGAATCTGCTCTTGTATCCCAGAGATGAATTCCACAGCTTTGGGTGCTGTACATAACCATCTGACTAAGGGATCCATCTGTAGAGTAGTTCAACAGGTTAAGAATAGAACCCTCCCCTATCTCTCTCTTCTTAATATCTGCAACACCAGAGTATTTCTCAACAACATTACCCAATCCCCTGGAGATATAATCAACGGAGAATGTATGAATTGCTCCATCACTAGCTCCAACGACTATTTGTGCAGAGCCTCGTAGCATTGCCGTGCAAAGTGCCTGACTTCCATGTAGAGGGTATGTCAGTCTTGACCTGAAAGAGATGTCCTTTTCCAGCTTTCTGGTATCCCAGACCTTGACTGTGGAATCATTAGAAGCACTCACAAAAAAACAATGGTCATTTGAGATGGCAATGTCATTGACAGCAGACTGATGCTCCTGGAGATGTGCCACAAGCACCCCACGCGGCCTCCACCCAGTATCGGTGACTGATGATGGTCGGACAAATGATGGCACTCCTGCAATATCAGTTGGTGAGGGAACATCTATGGTTATGGTTGATGTCCCTTTTCGAGAACCAGATATACCCATATCTTGAAACTTGCTTCCAATACTAGCGATTTGGCTGTTTTCTCTGCCTTCTATATCCTGTTTGACTTTGTACAATTGTTTGGAGCCGTTACTGATGCTGAAGGAACCTGGAACAAGCTTAGGTGCAGAACTAGCCAAATTGAATGACTTGTTAGACTGATCCATCCAAAGCATCGATGAAGAACTGGTTCCTACAGAACCTCCCAGTGACAAAGAATCGGAACCAGCAGACGTAGCTCCTACTGCTCGTTTGTCCACGCTGAAGGAGTACACGGGTATGCCTTCTGATGCTCCATCACAATCAAAGTTGGTTCCACCACTGACATGTGGGGATATGAAGCCAGAGAACTGCAACTTCTCTGAGCTCAGAGTATCTCGTATATCCATTGCACTAGAAGAATTGCGTATAAAGCTTCCCATTGGTCTCAACTCAACCTCGGCACCTTCAATTAACCCTGGTTGCTGCATGGAACTGCTAGCAGATTTGTAATCCTGTGACGCAGGTTGTCTGCCAGGGCGGCTCAGCATGGGACTTAATTCCCCCATTCCTCTCTTACTCATATCCATCGCTTCTTGTTGTGTCGATTGCATAGATGAATTGTACCATATTTTTCTCTGTCTCTCCAACATGTCTGAACTCCTGGCATTTTCTAAGACTTGGTAAAACATCTGTCTGGAGACTGGAGGCTTAAGGCACGAAAGGAGTGATTTCTCTGAAGCAAGAGAGGCTGGTTGTCTGCAAACGAAAGGGCGTATAACAGGAGCTAAATATACATACGAATCCACTGCTCCTAAATTCTCACTACTAGCCGCAATGAAAGTGACAGCAAACCTTCTAACCCATTGACTAGGGTAGCACAAGAGCGGAAAAGAACGCTCAATCATATCAAGCAATATCCTTTTCCGCAAGAAGCTGCTCTTGCATAACATGGCCAAGCACTCCAATGTGTTCACAATCACAGCCTCAGTTGTATCACTTAAGGCCTGCTCAATATAAGGTAGAAGATATTCCTCCACACTTCTTTGGCCCACAAAGAAACAGACAAACACAATTTTACCAAAGAAAACAGCCCTTAGCTGTTCATCCCTATCATTTAGAAAAGCTGGCAGAATGGGTAGCAAAAAGTCATTGCTCTGCTTCTGCCCAAAAAAACAACATAGATTACCAATGTCTTGCAAGAGTGCTCTCCTGATATTTGGAGTTTGCTTTGGGCCCATTACCACTTCTTGAACAACTTCTGCTATGGCCTTTCTTAAGTCTGAAAGCTGCACATCACTGTTCTCACTGTGTAGCTGCCCGGATATATCAACAGAGGGTGCTGATGATTTCTGCTTTAAACTCAATTTATCAAGAACCCCCACCTCAGTCAAGCTTTGTGATTGAATCAAAAATCTATATGCAGTTAGAGCAAGCTTGGATATGTTGCTCGCGTAGCAAATTCTCACACTTTCTTCTGGGTCATCTGGAAGCATAGAGAGCATGGGAAGAATGTATTCAGGGAAAATTTTGGCATCACTAGGAGGGAAGTCCCTAACTAACGGCAGAATCTCACACAAAGTTTCCAACGCAGCACAGCGCACTATTGCCGCTGGATCAGAAAGCATGGCAATAACATAGGGAAGAACCCTTTGCAATCGATCTTCATCATTGATACAGAAGGAACAAAATTTCAGTAAAAGTACGGCTGACCTTCTTAACTGTGGCAATTTCACACTGCGTATGCAAGAACACAACAGGGACGCAATCAAGACCATGCCTTCACAGCTCATATTATGTTCTGGTACATCCAAGCAAGGCATTCGAGAGGTATCTAATTGGCTGTCATAGTTTATGATTAGTGAATCCAAGTCCCTCTGGATGATCTTTCCCAATACTTCGTGCTCTCTACCCTTAAATTCCTTCATAATAGTTTTTAGAAACTCGCCTGTAGACTGCTTGCTGGAATGCCTAGAATTTGGCGGAGAAGAAGATTTTGCACAAATGCTGCCAAAAGTAGCGCTGGGAACATTTTCAACCATTGCTTTTGTTTTAGAACAAGTCTTACTTTCCTCTAAATCCTCAAGTAGCGTAGTAATATCACCAAGAAGTTGAAACTGATGATTGGCGCTACCCTTGTCTAGCTCCCCTCTCCTGAAACATCCGCTTTGAGGATCCAAATTCTGTGTTGCATTCTCCAGTTGTTGGCAAGGCTCACTATTTATGATGTTGGATGATGCACATGCTACATTACTGATCTCCTCATTTGATTTGTTCATCATTTTCTTATGTAAATCATGGAACGCGCTCTGTACCACTGCAACCTACAAGACAAGCTTTCTTAGCACTAATAATCTAATATGTAATGACTTTCCACATATTACAATGTTCAGTTTGCAAAAGCTCCTCACCCTTGTATCAGAATCAAGAGGGATCAAACAGGAAAAGAAATTATGAAGAAATGGAGAAAAGTAGCAAGGAAACACAATGGTTTCATAGCCCTGCAAGTAGCTTTCAGCAGATAGTCGAGACTCTGGATCCAGCTGAATCATATGAAGAATCATTTTGCGAATTTCAGCATCTGGAATCTGCACTATTTAAAAACAACACTTAAATATATGACAAACTATAAATATAGAAATTAAAATGAACTCAAATGACAACTTCAAGAAACAGAAACTTATATTACTTTGTTTAAGGTACAACAAAAATACATGAACCAACCTTCTCAAGGATTTGACTAGGATCATATTGTCCTCTGCGATACGCAAGTAATTGTGATAGTTCAAACAACGGTTGTCCCTCAAGGAAAAGCTCCGCAATAACACATCTGAAAATATGAAATGCAAGCTGGTCAGACCTCAAAAATCGAAATCATGCTGTGACTTATACACAGACGTATATTTGATTGAACCATAAAGAATATGTCTCCATAAATAACATGGTTTACGCATGCAGCATCAGCTGGTCAACGTGGCATAGATTATGACAATAACTCTGAAACAATTATTTCCCAAAAAATATATATATACATTTCCAAACTATATTTATATTTTTATCGATAAGGCTTAATTCTCATTGATATAATTCAACAAGCTTCTAACAATATACTACATATATACCGCCTTTTAACATCAAATTTGCATTCTGTGGTGTTTGTAATCAGATTTTGTCATATATAGCAGCCAGAATTTAACTCTAGAGACTTGCCATCCTTCGCATCTGTAAAAAAAGGCGGCAACAATGCCAGATACCAGGTTTCATGGTGCACAGCAAGGTCTATTCCAGCTACTGGCAGGATGGAGGTAAGCTAGTGTGTTCCTTGGGTATAGATAATTTGAACAAGGTGTGGATAACTTGTAATCCATATAGCACCCTTTTCTTTGATTGGACAGCAACACTACAAAAGGTAATTACAGAGGATAAGCTAGTGCCTAAGGATACAATGCAGATGTTTTACAGCCAGTATGCTTTCTATTTTAGTGAATAAGACATCCAACATTCACTTCTGTACAACGATTTATAGAATTTCTTAGGGACAATTTTCTGCTGATCTTGGGTCCCAGTTTTATCATAGTGTGCTAAACTTAAAGCTCCCACATCTTGTTCTGGCTAAAAGGAAATGGATATTAGAATGCAATGAAGTAAAGAGGAACTATATGCCTGTGCTGGTGAGGGTCCTATGTTTAGGAACTATAAACTTTGATATTCTATGGTGGATCAGAGTAATAATAAGATGTGTAACTTGTATTGTGGAAACCTAAGGGAGGTAAACCTTGTATCTTATTCTTCTCTTCCCTTCAACCAGAATGGTGCTGATCCAAGTGACAAAAGCAGAGGATAGTGCTATTCCTTACATAGTAGGAACTCACTTGCGGCACTACATGTTCACCGAGCCAAAGTGATACCATGAGACCTGCACCAAACTTTTCTCGCTTTGGTTTCATGGGAAGATCCTTACTCAAGCTAGCAGCTAATACCATGGATATGCAGATAGACGAATGTTGGGTCCCGCTACAAAACCCTTGGGCAAGGACATCTAGACATATAACTATAAAGGGGATGGAATCAGCCAGTGAAGAACACATTTGTATCATCCTTTTGAGAGTCTTCTAATAATAACTCTGACCTTTTTCGGAAAACCAAAAAATGAAATGCTTTTCGTTTTGTAATAACAAAAGGTTCATTTATTCCTCACAGAGATACATCACAATGCTCATTTATTGTGTGTTTATTGCTGAGAAAGCTGCAACAGGAAATGGCTCCCACTCCTACAGTCCTACACTACTCCTACTCACTCCTACTTGGGTCCCAACTTCTTTTTACGTTTAAATCATGTTCTATATAACTAATCACATACCGAAATATAAAATCTTATCAATGTACAAAATTAATTATACATAAAATTATGTAGAATGTAAAACTCACACTTCGATCTGAGCATAAGTTCAGATTTTGATTCTGACAGCAAAAATTCACAATAGTCACAGCATAGTGATCAGTTATGCAATTTTAGTTATAAAATGCTTTTGAAGTGCCACTAGGTCCTGCCAACAATAGGTATAACAATCAATAGCTTTACAGACTTTAGATGCTTACCCTACGGAGAAGATATCCATAGACGGACTTAAAGGGGCATCTGGTCCAACAAGCATCTCACTGCCGTGCTCATAAAATCTCTGGAAAATTTTGAATAGTATTAGGTTCACTTATCCAACATAAAGTGGAAAGTAAACTGCATTTCTTCTACTGTGATATGGCTAACGCTAACAAAAAAGAAAGCGTAAGAAATGAAACGAAAAGTTTATGTAGGATAAATCTAGCCTCGAAAGAACAACTAATATGACAAGTTTAGAAAACTAATCCCTTTAAACCTTAAGAACAACTTCTGAGCCCCCCGCCTATTTCTTATATTCCATGGGTCTGGGTCAAAAACAATCTTTACAAAACAATTTGAGACTTTGAGTTGCGAACATAAGCAGTATCAGGACACCTAGCTCAAGAACTTTCTTAAATCTTGAGATTAAGGAGGCAAATTATGTACAAAAAAAATGAACCTAATGGTGGTGGCAAACTTTAGATACACTTCGATAAGCTCTTCTGGACATGTTCAAATACAACCAAAGAAATGCAGTTGATTACAAACCAACCTCTGGAGCTAGGTAACACCTCCTCCTTCCCCCAGTGTCAAAGAAAAAGGAGAAATCTGAAGGATCGTCATGAGGTATATAAGTCGGCTTAAATGATGCAAAATCAGCAAGGTATAGCCAATTCCAAGATGTGACCAACACATTCTCGCACTTGATATCACCTGCATGAACCCATACAGATTATGGAAAATCCCAAATAAGAGATTCTTTTGTGATTAACAACAAATACAAATAATTTTCATCAAAACCTCACCATGACAAACACCATTCTCGTGGCTCTGTTTCACCGCATACAGTAACTGCACAACCAGAAATGTGTGATTTTAACCAAGTACGAAATAGATTTGGAATGAGTTTCACCTCATATTGTACAGATTATTCTTAAGTACCTTTGCCGGTTAAGCAGAATATAACTTGATTTATCCTAAATTGTTAGCTTTTATTACATTGTTGTCTTCATTTATTGAATATTATTGTACAGTGCAGTTCAATGAAGTTAATAAATGAAGCCACCTGGAAATGGTCTTAATATAACTTGTGAAATTTAAACATGTTTCAAATCAAGTAAATAACGAAAAAGGTGCAATGCCGTGAATTGTGAAAACTATAATTTAATGAAAAATTTCTTGTAGTTTTCAGATCTACATGAAGAAGTTTTTAATTGAAGCAAGGTATGCAGCAGGTGGGTCATATAGAAGAAAAATGAATGATAGTATGAAACCTGAAAAGCCAGCCACTTCTTCTCAATGAGATTTAGGAATGGCCGAGTACTCAATCGGTCATGAAGATTGTTGAAAACATATTGTCGGAGTAGGTACGCTGCCTTATCGGTTTCGAGCCAATACTGGACAATAACACAAAATATAAAATTAGAAAGATATCTCAATCAAGATACCATTTTAAAGATATTAAAGAAAGTCAAAAGTATTACTTGGAAAGGCCAGACATGAGGGCTTTGAAGAGAACGAAATATTTCTCTGATTTGGAACAATCGGCGTTCATATTCTTTAAGATCAATAGAGTCTCCACGTTTGAAGTAAACTTTGACAAGAACGAGGCCTTCATCGTGCTTACACTGTATGGATTTGAGAAAACGGCCACGGCCAAGAACCTCTTTGAGAACCAAATTGTAAGAAGAAGGGAGGTCGTGCAGGTAATACTCAGACGCAGAAGCTTGTGTAGTCCGTGCAATTTTATTGCCCATCTAAATATATACTAATGGATGTGCACATGCATCTTTTGTGTTTCTACAGAATTAGAAATGATTTAGAATCACTTAGTAACTATAAAAGAAACAGCAGCTGAACTACTGATTAAATTTACAGCAAAAATAAATTTAAAGAATGCACAAACGTGAACGAACTACACCTTAAAGGTTGTACAAAGCGTGGTTCTACATTGGCTCAACCAAAGCTAGTTAATCTCATTAAACACTAGTGAGTTGATGACTTAAGACAAAGCTAACAAAATCCTCTTGGTTCCAATGCAGTATAAGATTGGCATTCTTGGAGTGAAAAACTCATAATAAGAAGTGTAACAACGTAACTCGGTAATGTTCGTACATTAACAACGCTCACTGAATTTTACTAACATACAAATACAATGAATATTTAGCAGAAAACCCCACAGAGAAAATTACTAAAAGAGACCAAGCAAAATTCCCTACTAAATGAATTAATTAGGGTGTTTTGTTTTTTAAATGTGTCGATTGTGTCTAGGTAGGTACCAAGCTGTTGCACTACCACATAAACTAACAAAAATACTGAATGTTTACTCAATAAATGAACGCCATTTCCAATGGATAATATATGATTGAATTTGAAACTCCTGCCATGTTTTTGGAGTTTGGTGTACTTAATAACATTGGCCACACCTTAAGTCCAATACTTAAAAAAATCGAACAAAATTGTATCTTTGTACTGAAATATGACCAAAAAAAGCATATTTATGTGAATTACACACTAATCAATATACTAACCTGAACTATCAAAAAGGGAAATAAAATGTAAATTATAAGTTACACATATTCTCCAACAAATCAACGTCAATTATTATTTAATCTTAATGAAACTCAAAACTAAACTCACAATCTCATAAAAAAAAAAAAAAAATCAAAATTCAAAAACAACAATTAACCAACCAATTCGTTATTAATCAATTAAACAAAAAATTGAATTGATAGTAAGAACAAAGTTTGATTGAGCTCAAACAAAACGTTGAATTAACTTAAATTACTAACCTATTGATCATTCGCCGTAACAGAGATTTTCTCTGAAATATGCAATAAATAAAACGTAGAGAGATTCAATTTTATTGTTGATGATTGAAGTGTTTATTGATACTGTAGGGTTTCAGAGTCTTGTTGTTGGCGTTAGAGAGAAGATTTTGAAACAAAGAGAGAAAGAGAGAGTTTTACTTTTACAGCACTTTGATGGAAGAAAAGGTTTAGTTAGTAAATATCGAATAGAATAGGGATAGTTTCGGGAAGAGAAAATAGTAGGACTACACACAGACAAACAGTCGTTAAATGATCAATATTGGGCCGCCTTTATAGATGCAAATCCAAATATCCAGTAGCAGGCCCACTCAATAGATCCATTTCTGAAAGTTCGCAGCCATGTGATTTTGATATCTGCTTCTCTGCAGAAACTAGAAACTAAAGTAGTGCTTGTGTTGAAGTGTATGTGTATGTGTCTTTGGGTCTTTTACACCAAAGAGGCTTGGCAGAATAGTAGTACTGTAGACTACACTCTACAGTGTAGAGTCATGCCGTGATTGTATCAATTAAGATTATAAGATATACTACCATTACTTTGACGTCAATTTGGCGAGGGAGATTTTATATGCCAGAGAAATGTGAACATAGTTTGGATCCTTCATATGAACTAATCCACATCATGGAAGATGGCTTCCAGCCAAATAACAAGTTGACAAGGAGTGAGTGGTATATCATAGACTGGAATTGAAATAAGATCAATGTTATTAAATGCCTACTGTCACTCTCTCAGAGTCATTGGCATGAAGCTGAAGCTCTGAAGCCTCTTACTTTGGAACCAAAGTAAACACACTACCAAGATAACTGTTGAACTACCACCAACATTTGATATGGTGCAAGCTCTATCAGTGCAACTTATACTACAATGATGCATGCAATTGCTCTAATCACTATTGCAGATTAAGGGGAAACAAATGATAGATGTAGGCTGTAGCAGAAGCACTCCCATAGATTGCAGCATCTGGTTACTGAGTATACTTCGTTAGAGGCATTAAATGAAATCATAGAAATACAACACAGCGTACATCAGTTACTACAAATTTTGGGTTCCTACAAGAAAAATAACAGTCTGGATGATAAGAGTATTTACAAACCATTGGGTTGTACAACAATCAAATTAAAGTGTTGATAACAAAATTTCTCATCACAACCAGAATATCTTGTTCACTACAACAATTGTAACTTAATATTTTTTTTTCCCAAAGTAAATAGTGTGATTGGAAACCTAGATGTTTTCCGGGAACACGTTTTAGATACGATGACATACTATGATATCTACCTAGCTTGCACAGAGTTGGAACTTTTTGATTTCGCATGTAAATTGATCAACCAGGGTCCTTCTACAAACTCAACTTGAATACCAAGCTCCAAGATATTATGGGAGGTAAATTTCAACTCCTTGCAGCTCCACCAGGTAACAAACTTGCCAAGGAAGGAACACCTTGGTTTCTCATTTCCTCTTGCGCCCGCTTCATTTCTTCAGGGTCTGATGACAACAATATAGCAAAAAATGACTGCTAATCCATATGAATTTTACCTCACAATATACTATGACCAGAGATTTAACTAGCAAGCTCCCACACAGGGATCGGTAATAGCAAGGGGATTGACAGACCATGTGGATCTCCCCTGGACATGACTACCATTTCGTTCTCACCTGGAAAGGACTGGCTGAGATCGAATAATAGTATCTATCCAGTTTATTTGGGAGTCGATAAATAATGTGTTGGTCCGGGGGAAAAAATCACCACCAACTGTAAAGGTTATTCATTATGTAGTACACTGGGAGCCCTCACAACGGAGAATGGTCCAATTGTTTCAAAAGACGAATCCAAACTCCTGCCATGGGGACTCCATGCATATGGCATAAGTAAGTAATGATAAATACCTCCTCCTATCTTGCATTTCTAATGCACATGTGCTAATTATAGACATAAGCTTGGACCCAACAGATGGTCCAAGAGAGCCCAATGTCCAAGTGACCTTCTGTGAAGATTGGTCCACTTAATATGGGCCAGTATCCAAGTAGATCAAAACAATACTTTAGCACCAAAATGCCAAATCCCAGGTGGTGAGCTTGCCAATATTCCACGGAATAAGAAACCTAACAGTTAAACTACGATATGCCCAAAGAAAAGTCATAAACAAGTTAGGAGTACCATACCCATGTTCTCCATTAATTTAGGCATGAGGAATACGACAATCACCATGAAACCCATCATAAGACCCATCGGGCTCTTCAAGAGAGACATAACATTGAAAGGTTCCCTTATCTGTTACCAAAAAAAGAAAAATGTGAGACATAATTAGACATGTACAACTATCAGCAAGAGTATACAATCATGTGTGAAATGGAATCTTAATTTACCTCATAATATTGTTCCTCTCTTAAAGGCTCCAATACTAGTTCAGTTAGACCCCTCCTAGTTTCTGTCAATGCTGCCTGGACCTTTCCGCGGTTTCTTGCACTGACATCAATACGCACCTGAATATATAAGAAAGAGAATGATAAGTTGATAACTCGTTTCAATGGATCTTGTGGTATCCACTGAAGAAGTGAAGATAATGTCTTACAGGGGAAAAGAAATAACCAACTGCAGCCACTTCAATTAGATGAGTTCCTGCTGGCACATCATGACTAGCATGACAGGTTAAGGCAAATTTTCATTATCGATAAAATATTTGAAGTGCATCCATATAATAGTAGGAGACTGGAAGATAGTGCAAATTTTCAAGTGGATCCACTATACAGACCTACAGAAGGAATCTCTATACAATTTCTAATGTGTGCATAAGAAGACTGTAAAAGGAAGTCTTAAAAATCACCATCTAACATTTCCTATCAATAAAGGACTGAAATGTAAATAAATTAACAATTTAATTCTGGAGAGAATCAACTTCGGCTACACAAACAGGCCATATAACCCACACAGGACACACCTTACAAAACAAGTGCTACTTCAACTCTTTTTTTTTTTTTTTTTTTTGATAAAAAGTAAAATTTTATAAGAATATCAAACTGTAACAAAAATACACCCTGATCAGCATGCGAAAAGCATCGTCAGGTTAATGAAATGACACAACCATTACAGACTGGTGCCCATAACAAAGGCGCGCACTCACAGACCAGACTAAGCACCCCTGACGCAAGACTGTCAGACAGACTGGGCGTCCTATGAATTAGTCGAGGACCCAGTGCATTATGGAAAAATAACATGATACCGACTGATTCATAGGACGCCCTCAGTTGCAACTTCAACAGGTCATAACATATGAGTATTAAGCAATGACTAGGTTCAAACCACGAGTTGCAGAAATAATACGGTCAATTCCAACCATGATAAATGAAAATGAGTTCATCTGCAACAGAGGATCAGTTGGATGTACGTGGTATGGATCTTTATGGGATAAAGGCGTCATACAAACTTATATTATTTTCTATGTTGTGCAACAGGAAAAAACTGAGCTGGTGTCATAACGTCTCAGACAATGTTCCCATACCTAGTTTTACATCCCACAAGGAACATTAACCACTCACCTAATACAGGGAAAAACAGAAGAACCATGTATGTCTTTCTAGCTGAATAAAACTTTTATTGATTTACGAAATAGTTTACAAACACCTAAAAAGAAGTTGTGTGCGAGAGCTCCTCACCGCCTTAAGATACAGAGAAAAGAACAAAAGATAACAAGTACCTACTGACTGTCTATATCCTAGAACCATGGCTATGTAATACGAATATATATGTGCACGGTGATGCAACACAATAATTTGCCTAATTATCACGTGTTTTATGCTTTGACAAACGAAATCCGAAATATGAATAGAAATACTGTTTATTATCATTCAATGAGATGAGGTATCTCAAGCTTGACAGATACATATAAGCATTAGAAAAAAAAACGTACTTCCATTCTAGTGATGCTTAATACCTCAATACTATGTGAATGCCCCAGTTGATTTTGAACTAAAACAGGGATGATGCAGGGGCTTGGAAATTGTCCTACTGCCAAAGTACATACCTAAAGATGCAAATAAATATATACCTTTGCAGTTCAGAATGGTTGTAATTTTTATAAAATTTGCATCATCTTTGACAGCGTTTTTGGTAATGAAAACACCTTTCAAGACATTAAACTACCCCTATTCTAATTCATATATAAACCAGGAAATTTTTGCAAACTAGAAGTCTAGAACCAATTAAAAACACATAATGTGTAGCATAGGCCATATTCACAAACTCAAGGGTGAAATGTGGTGCAGGAAAACATAACAGGAAGGATACAATGAAAAATAACCATCCGGCCTTAGAAAGGTAATCCTTTGTCCACCATTGAGTATGATTTTGGTATTAGATATTTTTGCCGGAAGACCAAAACCCTTTGCTCCCAAACCTACAAAACCAAATTGCGAGCTATTAAAAATTCAAGAAATAACAAATGAAAAGTATTAGCCAATGGAGTATTGAAGGATGAAATTTTATTGAAGATATGTAAAGTATAGAGAACATAACTGAATAAACTCTATCAGAGCATACAACTTTCAGACAAAACTTAGCTTCCAAATTTCCAAACATCTATTATATGTTGTGCTGGTACTTCAACCTTTGCAAACTTTTTTCCTTCCACTTGATCAAACAACTAACTCACAAATCCAGAAACACTTCTCTTCTCTCAAAAAGGACTCCCACAGATACCCAAAGCCTTTTTCCAATAACATTAAAACTGTTTCTCTTCTTTTGAACACTCTTTCATTTTGTGAACATATATATACCTTCCATGCAATTTTCGAAGTGTAATGTTACTACAGTAGTTTATTTCCAAAATTTGGTTTTCAAATTATCCCCAATAAACAATTGGGTCCTATTCATCAACATCATAAGGTGCTATCTGTAAAACTATACTTTAAGGCCAGTTCCATTCTTCTACAATCCCCATATCCAAAGTGTAATTAGGTTGAGACTTAAGACCCCTAAGGCTTTTGAAACTGCATAAATATTATCCTGAGAGAACCCACTAATTCTCACTGCTAAGAACAGTATGTCTTGAAGACCTTGAAAACCTTATCAAAACTTTATTAATACTTCTTTTTTAAATCAAATATGATTGCCCAAAATATGTGTGAAAGATGAATTACAATATTTTAAATAACTTTTGGCCTATAAAACCAATTTGTGAACTTCGAAAGGGATAAAAAAAGGTGGATTCTTTGTGCACGTTTGCACTGCCCAATGCAATACTTAGAATCTGCCAATGAGCTCCCATTTTACTTACAAATAAAATCGAATCTAACAAATCCCTTACATGTTCAATCTCTTATGAAAAATTAATAAAACAAGGAATGGGTTCTTCTCCCTAATGAGATTAGGCTTACAAATATGCAAATCTACAAATCATAATTCCCCTCTCGGAAGTTCAAGTTCAACTCAATGACAGTACAAATAGGTTCCACATTCCGCAAAACTTTTTGTGACAATTTGTGCTTGTTTCAAAGAAGCAACTTACCCATGTTCATTTAACCTACTGCATTCCAATAATCTTCAACGCTAGTTCCATTCATTTTAAGTTATTTTCAATTTCATCTCATATTCATCATAATTAATATGATTTTAAATATTTGAAGTTGGATCAATTAAACCAACTAATAAATTTAAAACATTTTAGCTCAAAATAACTAGAAAAATCATAATTACAATAGAATACTAAAAAAAACATACCTTCTAGCTTCACTCGACCATTAATGGTGTAACCTTCAGTTGTTCTACAAAAATCACAATTCAATTAATCATAAAACTAAAAAAAAACTAAATCTAATTTAATTATAGTTTAGGTAAAATGAAAGAAAACAAAATGAAATAAAATTAGGTATTAAGATGAAAAAATATTAAAATTTACCCAGAAGAAATTGCAAGAGAAGAAGGAAGAACACAGAAGAAGAATTGAAGAAGAAGTAAGAAAGAGAAAATCGAATTAAATGTGTTCATTCTTCTGTATTCCAAAGTTGCAGCAAAGCGTTTTCAAGTTTTTTTCGATCTTGAATCTGAAATTCTGAATCAAAATAACAGAGTCCGGCGATCACAAATGACAGTAACTCTATAGCTTTCGGCCCAATACTGAGTCCAGTTCAACGTGGGCCTTAAAATCTCTTCGTGGATCAACACAGAGAAATTTGTTTTGTCTTCGTCCATCCCCAAAGCCAGGCCCAACCACTGATCCTATGCTTTCTATACTAACGTTAATCCACACCTGAGCTAACTCCTAGCCAACCATCCATAGCAATGATCTAAAAAAAAAATCACAACAAACTAAACTAAATTATTTGGAGTGGTGGAAATGTGGAATATGTGAACAAAAATTTATTGGATGAAAAAATTTTGGATAGTGGAAGGTTTTAAGTAATACAGTGTAAATTTGTATATAATGAATTATTATAAAAAATAATAGTAATAATAATAATGGATAGCAACATAATAACTGTGGATTCGAACGTATTTAGAAGAATTGAGTTTGTTATTCAGAAAGAACTTGCAGCACAGTTTATAGCGCGTTTGTCCTCTGTTTTTGTGTAATTCTTTAAACTTATTAATAAAATTTCAAAAAAGCTTATAGCGCAGTTTGTAACAAACTTTCCTCTACCTCTATGTAAGTCTTCTTTTATCGATAAAATTTGATTTTGAGGTGTAAAAAAAAAAAATATATCAAACACTAGGAAAGAAATTCATTGCATCAAAGGCTCAAAGCCATCAGTCCATCACTAATAATTTTTAACTGGTCATATCTTTCTATTTGACCATTTTTGTTCACAACCTTTTATAACGGAAGAGTAAAGAAATTTCAGCATTTCTCCTTCTTTCCTTACCTGAACTACATATATAAAACTAAACTAAAACCCTCAAAGCTTTTCCATTTCTTTTTTGATCGAAACCCCACAAAAATAAATCTGAAAAAAATAATAAAAAGATTAAAAATATAAAAACTCTACTCATTTCTTTTTTTCTATCTTCGAAGCTCGATCAAGAAAAAAAAACAAAAACAAACAGTAGAAACAGAGATGAAGAAGAAGATCTGAAACAGAAAAAAAAATCTCAAATGAAACTCAAAGAATCATATTCAAATCAATTTGTTTTATTATTATTATTCAATTTCAACTTCGCATTTCTTCGATTTCAATCATCGATCTCTTGATCGATCGATGAAGTTAAAGATCTTTAATAAATCTAGGTTTACTTCTTCGATTCAATTCAATATCTTTAAAACATTAGTTTTAGATTCATTTTATTACTTCGATGAAGCTGATCTTCTTCAAATCTAGGGTTTTTTCTTCTTCTTCTTCTTCTTTACTTTATTATTGCAAGATTGGATCTTTTCGATGTCTACAAAGAGTCACCATTTAATACAAAGGGGTCAGATTCCAGAAGCTTGTTCACATCTAATTGATTTCCGATCTAAACACGGTTCACAACCATTCAGAGTTCTTCAAAAATGTCTTCGAGTCAAACCACTTGGTCGTGCAGAGATACGTCGTGATCCTCTTGAAGTACCTCGTTGTGCTTCTTGTGGAATTTCAGCTCGTTCTCGTCTTTATGCTTGTGTTACTTGTGCTGCTGTGTTTTGTCACTCAGCTGAATCATCACATGCATCAGCTCATGCTGAGTTGATGTCACCTGGTCATGAAATTGCTGTTGATGTTGATCGTGCAGAGCTATTTTGTTGTGCTTGTTGTGATCAAGTTTATGATAAAGATTTTGATGCTTCAGTTGTTCTTGCACAGACTGCGGCAGCTTCGACACTTGGTGGTGGATCCATGATTAGAGTGGTGGCGCCGCCAGAGAATATGAGAAAGCGGAGAAGAGTGGAGTATAGACCATGGACACCTGATCCAAAGGAACAGTTGTTGATGAGAAAGAGTTCAAGTATGTTAAAGAGTGATGAGGGAGAATCTTCAAATTCATTGCCATGGGGATTACGAGGACTTAATAATCTTGGAAACACTTGTTTTATGAATTCAGTGTTACAAGCTTTGCTTCATACACCTCCTTTGAGGAATTATTTCCTAAGTGATAGGCATAATCGTTATCTTTGCCAGCAGAAGACCAATATTAGTAATGGCAGTGTTGGAAATGATAACAATAAGAATTCAAAGTTGTGTTTGGCATGCGATATGGATGCTATGTTCTCTGCTGTTTTTTCGGGAGATCGAATGCCATATAGTCCTGCCAAGTTTCTGTACAGGTTAAAATTTATGATGTTTAAATCTTGCTGTCTTTCTGCTCAATTTTGTAGATCATAAAATTATTGGGTGTGAAGTTTACATGTATGATGTAACTTTTAGCGTATTATAGTATTAAATAATACTTTTGAGTATGTAGATACTAAAAGGTGTTTCTGTAAAAATGTATATAATAATATTGCACATGTTTCTTGTGGATTTTAGATTTGTAGGTATTTGAGTTAGTTTCTCTATCCTAAATGAGCTTGTATCTTATTAGTTTTGGTGCTTACTAATGATGTCGAAGTGGGAAACTTGACTTATGTTAGCAATTTGGACATTTGTTTGTTTTTTATGGGGTGTTAGTGTATGTTCAACTAGGTTATATTTCCATTCCATGTATTAAAATTCATTTGCAATTTGTTTGCGAAGTGCGAACTAGCATTTGATCCCTCATAACCCATGGGTCTATTGCAGTTGGTGGCAACATGCAGCAAACCTGGCTAGTTATGAACAGCAGGATGCACATGAATTTTTCATATCTATGCTTGATGGAATCCATGAAAAGGTTGAGAAGGAACGAGGCAAACCACAGAGCCAAGGTAACCCGATTTAAGCTATATGTTTTCATGAACTATAAAGATTCTTTGTTGTCAGAATATTGAATGTTAAGAGCTTAATTATATGGAACTAACGAGTGGCATACTAGTATATCAGTATATGCAGATATGCACAAACTTAGAATTTTAGGATTTAACTCCTGCCAGCTGATGAAATCCTTGAACTTTATTTTTATGGATGACGTTTGTAAAGTTAGTGGGACCATGAGTATGAGCCAGTCAGTCAGATTCTGTCCTCGAAATATCAAGATGGTACCAATGTGTTTTTATTACATGTTTACTTTCATTTTACCAATCACCGTATATGCTAAGTGCTATAAGTAATATAGTAACATCAGCTATTTGGTTTTGTTTCTCTAATCCCCCCACCCCACAAGTGTTTCCCGTGGGTGTAAAATATTACTTCTTCCTAATGTGATCTAGGGGAATCAGTTTGTGTTTGGACTATAAAGATCTAACTATCATATACTGCTTGTACATCAGTGAAAAGTTTTGGAAGTTGTGAAGTTGTTTTGTATTCCGTTATGTTCCAGACATCTCCTGAATCTCTTCATGTGCATCCAAGAGGAGTGCCATCTCAAGCTCTTAGAAAATATATTCATAAAGAGTACATTTGTTGTAGTGGCTTGTGGCTACTCTGTGCTACTCATTGAAGTTACTCTCTCTAGTATGGTTTAAATTTGGCATATGAAATGTCAGGAGCATCGAGACGCGGAAGCTCTTAATTCATATTTAGGAAATTTGAAGGCCCAACAGCAATAAGAAATAGCAAAAAGAAAGAATGTTCTTGTTACAATTTGATCAGTATAAATTGTCATTTGTCAAAGAGTTGGCTTTTGAATTTCCTAAAACATTTTTTTATAGTGGATGCAGTAGTTCTGGTTAAACTGGCATAATTGAGCGATTATGTACCATTCGATGGAGATTAAATAATAAGACAGAATTCAGTTCAAGATATCTCATTTATTGTCCATGGTTACAAGCTTGCAGCTATTAGAAATATAACAATTTCACTTCCAATGTTAATTATTGCTTTCCCTAGTGTTTACTGAATGTAAATTAATTCTAAATTTTGTCTTCACAACAATTTGGTGATTATATGTTTTCCTCACATTTCAACATCAACCTCGTTGTGGTAGTAACTACTTGTCATACGTCATTTTTACTGTTGAGTTTGTACTTGATGCATGTTAAAAATAGTTTTCAAACAAGTATTTGAAATCAGCTGGCTTCTAAAGTCAGTTATCATTGAAAGGAATTTTAATCCATCCAAAGGAAAAGACAGTTATTTTCATATCAATGGAAAGTCAGTTATAAAAATAATCCTATAGAATCGACTGAATTTTTGTTTGGTAAGACTATCAGATTGCTTGATAAGTTCATGTGGTTGGCAGCGCAGGCAATGGAGACTGTTGCATTGCTCATAGAGTATTCTCTGGAATTTTGAGATCTGATGTCACTTGTACGGCCTGTGGTTTCACATCGACAACATATGACCCCTGTGTGGACATCTCATTGGACCTGGAACCAAACAAGGGTGGTTCCACAAAGAACTCTTCAAAATCGCACCATACTTACAATGGCGAGGCAGAGTCCATGATTTCTGGTCAACACAGTGGAATATCGACCCTGTTGGGTTGCTTGGACCGCTTCACAAGGCCCGAGCGACTAGGTGCTGACCAGAAATTCTTTTGCCAGCAGTGCCAGGTGAGACAAGAATCTTTAAAACAGATGTCCATAAGAAAACTGCCACTGGTTTGTTGTTTTCACATAAAACGATTCGAACATTCATCATCTCGAAATATGTCAAGGAAGGTTGACCGCTATCTGCAGTTCCCATTTTCCTTGGACATGTCACCTTATCTCTCATCTTCCATCTTAAGGAGTAGATTTGGCAACAGAATGTTCACCTTTGGCGAGGATGAGTCAGATGCCTCAAATGAGCTGCCTGCAGAGTTTGAGTTGTTTGCCGTTGTTACTCATACAGGTAAGTTGGATGCTGGGCATTATGTGACCTATCTACGGTTAAGCAACCAGTGGTACAAGTGTGATGATGCCTGGATCAGCCAAGTTAGTGAAAGTATCGTGAGGGCTGCACAAGCGTACATGATGTTCTATGTGCAGAAGGTGCTGTACTTCAAAGCAAGTGAAAAGTCCTGATGAGCATATAGATCTGGAGTTGGCCAAGAAAAAGATATGTTGGGCAAAAATTTGGATAGAAAACCGGGTAACCCATGGGATCACATATTCTAGGCAGTTTTGATATCCAATGGAACCCTGCCTACCATGGTATTCTGAATCGGCATTGGTCAAACAAGAGGCAGCCATTTGGTCTCTCAGGCTATAACTTTCAAGGGGAATTATTGTTTGAGCTGGAACAAGGAAGTCTAAGTTCGCGACCAACTCTGGCAGTACCAAACTTTCTTCCATGAACTTAAGGTTCAGTTGAAGTAATTTTGATTTGATTCTTTTTTCTTCCGCATACAGATATGTTTTGAGACCATTTCTTTTACTCTAACAATACAGATGCTTGAAGGTGTAGTTTGACAATACAAGAATATTTTGATGCATATTAGTTTTCGAAATATGCTTTGAAGCTTCTCATTGGACTTTTGAGTTTCCCTTGTGCTGTTTTGTAATGTAATATTCTGATATGCTGCAATTGACATGTAGCCTTGTGCGATAACATCTTGCAAATACAAATTATGTGATCTGTAGAATTAGGCTTGAATAACCAACTTTATTAAACTTATCCCTGCCAATCAAGGCCATGCTACTATATTAGATATAGATAAATTACTTCCAAGTTCCAACTGTTTCTATGGTCTGTTTTGAATTAGGTCTTCTCTTGGGCACAAGAGTTTGAGAGTTTGTGCAATTCCACATAGGATATTTGCAGATTAAGACAATAGTAGATCTGATGTATGTGGATGACTGTGGTCTTTTCCTCAGAAAACAAAATAAATCTTGAGGATGACACAGACATAATTATTATCTACACAATTTTTGGAGAGTAGATTCTGCTATGCACTTGTGCAGTTGTGCCAGATTCAGCCAGAACGTAGTCTGAGGCAGGTGACAAGCTATCAAACAGACTGGGTTTCCACTTCTCCCAAATATATTGTGTGTTGGTGCCATACCAACTGAAAGTGTTATGGCACACCGAAGCTAACCACACAGAAAGGCATGGCCTGGCAACTTTGGTATAGTGAAATTACTAATTCTAAAAGTGGCTATGATATTGATAACCAACTACTGACAAATTTCCATGCAACAGATTCAAAAAGACACAAGGCAGTTATCTTTCTGAGTATAGGTATCCCAAATTCCTTCACAAAAAAGGAAAAAAAGTATCCCAAATTCTACCCAGATCCAAAATCCATAAAAGCAGACCTGCTCTGAACCAAAAGAGTTCCCCTAATCATCTTTCGGGGTCATCCCAATGAAAAAACCATTAGCCCTAACAGCATTGTTCAGCGCAGATGAGACAATGGATCCAAATCTTTCATTTTTTTTTTATGGTAATGCATATCTCACATTCCTGCTCAATGCACACATTTAGTCTCCCAAGCACCCACTAAAAAGGGGCAATCTTGATTCCCTTTGCAGATACATTTTACACGTCCCCAACACACAAAGGAGCTCTTGATTCACTTTGCACAATTAACACGTTGAAATTACAACTTTTACACCCTTGCCTCCCCTCTCAAGGCCTCAAGCTGTCCAAAGAAGCTCCATCAACGTATCAATTGGTCACACCCTCAAAAAAATTGAATTGCTACATCCATGATTATACACCAAACTACTACAACCCAATCTTTTTGGAGAACCTATCTGAAAGGTTGGCTATCACAAACCCAACAAAAACCTGCAAGACAGCAAAACATCCACATAAAATTAACAACCAATAAGGGTGAATATGTTTTGTCCCACGTGTATGTGTGAGCAGCGATGGGAAAGGAGGCGAACTTATACAGTTTAACAAGTAATCCAGCTGTGATGTGCAATACAAGTGTAATATGTTTGTTCTTTAGACAAGAGGGTAGCAGTACCTGAGTTGATCCAAGAATATAAATTGCTGAATAGTGTCGACCATGGATCAACATGTCAGCCACCATGGCGAGTGGTATGGTGAGAGACATGCCCAAAGTAGCAACCAGAGGAGTTGTCCAAACCACACACAATGCCCTAAAAAGTACAAATGCCAAATCATAAGAAGAACAATCAAAATGCCCATTATAAGATATTCAAAAGGTTGCTATGATCACATACCAAAAGTAATCTGAAAGGACACTTCCAACGAACCCATTAGCCAGAACAACTTCATCCATTTTGATGGAGTGGGGGAATGTTAGTTTTGGCTCAATCCCCAAGGCAGTTAATGGCCACACTGGTTTGGAATTAAAAAAAAAATTCAAGTCAATAAAGCTCTGGCGCACAAAGGAGAGAATGAAATTATATCTATAAAGTATAAACAGTAGAACAATGCAACATATTTCACTAGAAGTCAGGAAATGCTTTGAATACAATTCAGCAGATAACTGAAACATGGTCTAGTCCACAATTTAAGCAAGCCTGCCAAGGACCATCAATTTTGGCAGATGGTTAATTACATGAGTAAACCATTGCCAAATCAAGCATAGGGTATATTCAATTAAAGACGTACTTCTGTTGGACTGGATGCTCAATAAAAGTTAATAATGAAGTATATTTCAGAACTAGAACAAGTAGTGAACTATAGCTTACCCACTGTAAACTGCTATGCTACCAAAAACCAGGACTACAAGAAGTATCATATAAGTATCTTGATGTCATATTTCCCGACCTCAATCGCAACCAAACACACAAACTTTGTAGGTCATATACTCTCTCATGTATGCTAATTGCCACATAACAACAAAAATGCATAGAGCACTGAAAAGCGTAAACGGAGCTACTGGGTTGACAAACTACTAAAAGCTGAAGTGTAGATCATCATATTAATCGAAAATATTGTGTACTCTTCTCAACTTCTTCACCTTTTCTTTACAAGTCTGATTTCCAACCTATAATCCATCTTGACTACAATCCAAATCTTCTAGTTTGGATTTTACTTTATTTTATCAACTCTTATGGACCAAAGGGTCTCAGGCGGAGCTATTACTAATTATCTAACAAGAAAGTGTGAAAAAAATCAGGAATGTGCAGTGCACAATTTGCTATGCAACATCAAGATGTGTGAAAACCAAGAAATGAAACATACAAAATTACAGAGTTGTGTCAGTAGCGATTAATGAGTATATGGTCGTTTAATGGATCTTACCTAACCACCAAAGGGCCACAAGTGTGAACAGCCCAATGTAACCAAATAATTTCTGCACGTCAACCTTTTCTCCTTCCTCCCCAGCAAATCTTTTAAGAAGTACTGAAGCAAAGTTGTGTTTATGATATTTTAGTATCATATCTATACTCCTAGAATAAAGAAGTAACATTATCAATAAAATTTAGCTCACCAGTGAATAACCCATATGAGACAGCTGAAAGCAGACCAAATAGATCTCCCACAAGGGAACGCTTCCCATTCCTACAGACATATAGAATTTGCACACACATACAAACATAGATCAATAACAGTAGAAATGGCCAATCAAAAGTTTTTGTCTATTACATTAGCAAGAATATATAAGCTCATTATAACAGTTGCTACAAAGTAAGTGATTTGTCAGATTAAATATCAAACGATCAATAGGGACTACGAGCTTATTCCTTTTGATCGGTCTTGGCTCTCGGCAAAAGGAAGAGTTTTGTAACTTATATTTTCTTGCAATCAGAAAAACTGCATACAAATGATGTATGATCTATATGACGATGGAGAAAATGAACTTACGAAGAAGAATTTGATTGTGAATCATCTGCAGCCCAAGTCTTTCCAAGGGTTGTCATGACAACACCAGCCATGCTGACAAAGACAGCAACCACTTTTGCAACATTTAGAGAGTCTTGCCCCAGAAATGCACCAAAGAAAAGGGTAAAGAGCCCTGAAGTTGAAGACAGTACAGTTGTACTTGCAACACTTGTACGTGCAAGCGCCGCATTAGATAAATACTGTAAAAAAAGGGACAATAGTAAGCTCTTTTATTAAAAAAAAAAGGGGGGGGGGGGGGGGGGGGGGCAATTCAAATTTTCAATCTTGATATAAAGGCCAAACCATGTGAAATGAAAATGCTTAGACTTTCTGAACACAAATACCTAATTGGGGACAAATACAATATGCGAGCAGAAAGAAACACATACAAGCACTTATGGTAAAAGTATAAAACATGTTTTTTACGTTATTAGTACACGTTGTTGATTGTTCCTGTTGGGCTTATCAAAATATATTTGAACTAACACTTGTGCAAACCCTGTTCTACATCTTGTATTTACTTCCAGTTGTCTTACCTAGCAAAGGTAGAACTATAGCTTCTGAAGTCCTTTTGTTTATTTCGACATGATTCACGTTTAGTTGATTAAGGCTTTGATGATTAGTAGTATTATTGATTGAGAGAGGCAGGTCAAAGAAAAAGAAGCAACTGATAACTTGAGAAATGAGGAGAAAGGCCACAATTGATGGACAGATATTCTTCTCTCCACTACTTTTACAGTGTTGGTCATTGCTATTGGAAAATATATTATAGTCCTTGGGCCCCAAAATTCATGGTCATCTTGTAGATTATCCCTGAAAATATGCGGCTGGGCTGAGCTCCAAGAGGTGATGGCAATTGCCAATAGATTGTATTTATAGTTGTACCAATTCTTAATGAAACCTTAAATTGTACAGATTGTAAGTGCACATGCACTAGTTATTCTGGCGGTTGGCATACTATAAGCCTAGCATGATGTAGTGCGAAACAATCAACTCCGTTCAAACCATAATATTGCAATCCTGAATGTTTACTTTCAGTTGTTAGTTTGTTACTAATCTAGGTATAAAGTATTTGTAGATAACAATGATGCTTCATCCACTCTGATATTAACATATTCAGTACGAATTTTATTTAAATACTCCAATGAAAAACGGTAGAAAGTTTGATCTCAAATCTCTAGGGTTGTGTTGAACTGGGAGCATCCAACTCAAATGTTGAATTCCATTAGCATGAGTGGAGTGGCCCTTGTATTTCGTTTTGTATATTCTAATGCAAGGTTTTAATTGCACTCTGTGAGAGTAGATATATCATCCTAGTACATGGTTAGCTGAATTGTACACATATAAATATCCAAGCAAAAACAAGCTTTAAAGAAAAAATATATATATCAGAACAATAAAAGCATAGCAAACACTCACCTCAGTTATAAACCAAAGAGGGGCAATATAAAATCCACAAGTAGCAACTTCCCTTGTGGTAAGCTCTTTCTCTGTGTTATCCACATTCACATCATCTTTACGCTTGGAAACTAATGGCACTTCTTCTGCATATGCAGAAAGGTCTACTTCACTATCCTTTTTAGCCAAAGCTCCCGGAAGTTCAATTTCCAACATTTTTTGTATCCCATTCAATGTAATGGGAGAATCTAATCCAGTAGATAACAACTTATCAACAGTTTCTGCATTTTTACTACTTTTAGAAGAAGAAGAAGAAGAAGAACGTCTTTTGAGTAATCTATATAACCAATCTTTAATAAAAGATATTGGAAGA
Source organism: Aquilegia eximia (assembly GCA_023053565.1). Lineage (NCBI taxonomy): Eukaryota > Viridiplantae > Streptophyta > Magnoliopsida > Ranunculales > Ranunculaceae > Aquilegia > Aquilegia eximia. Next base: position 16,743,376 of record JALIGU010000007.1, read on the forward strand.
TAGACTACCATAAGAGATGCTCCCAAATATGTAATCGCAAACGGTTGCCTATAATCTGTGAAAATACCCTGTTCAACAAAACATTTTGAATAAAAATTACAATACATACATTTGCATTACATAAAACTTGATTATAGTAATTACAATTGAAAGATAAATGAGTTCAAGACATCACAACTCTAGGGCTTTTGAAGTATAGTAGTTGTCAATATAATTCAACAAAATGGTCAATTATAATGGAGTTTTCTTGTTTAATAAGTAAAAGTTGATTAAAATTTTAGAACAATATTTATTTATAAATTTGAAACAATTGAAGTAGATTTCCAAGTTGAACTTTGAGCAATAATAAAGAAAAGGAGAAATGGAAAGAAAAATAAACCTGCGTAACTTCAGCAGAAGTAACCCAAATAATAACAACAGCAGCTATAAGAAATAATCCAGCTCTATATCTCCAACCCATTCTATTCTATATAGGTATAATTATAGATTCAAATGCATTACAGAGATCTAGAGATCTCTGAATCTGATGAATGTTATAAATCTTCTTTCTTCTTCAGAAAACATCATCGTTTGTTGAACCACCGACATAAAAATTGCAAAGATCGATCGATCGATTGATGGAAATCAAAAAATCTTAGCGCAGAGATCTTGAATATATTCGATAATAATAGATATAAAGAGAGATAGAGAGAAAAGATTTATTTGGTGTTAGAAAGGGAGATTTCGTTGCGGTTTTCTTACATAAAGAAAGCAAAACAGAGGAGTCAGAGAGAGAGATATGTTAGAAACTGTTAGAATGAAATGTTGATAAAGATGAATTAGCGACGACGTTACGGTAAAAGAAGTGGACAAGTTATATATGTTTTAGAAGAGTTGGTTGAATGACATTTTGACCCCCGTTGACTTCCACTTTCTTAGCAAGTTGTTTCTTCAGATCTTCTTCTTGTCTATTCAAATGACAGAAATGACCAGTTGTTTGTTGTGAGAGAAGTTATTTGCAGACATATTTTTACTATGTGAAGCCACATGTGGTTGATTGACTGATTCTGCTGTATGGCCTGCAATTTGCAACATATTATGTTTAATTTTGCTGCTGATAGAAACAATGTGGGCATGTGTTATTTGTTGTGAGGATTTTATTTTGACTCTTGAATGAAAGAAAACAAAAGAATCCACTTAATTGGCCAAAATCCATTACAGTTAATGGTCCAGATGGAATTGCAACTTCAATATTTGTATATGCCTGTCTACTACTCACGCATGCAGGATTATTCTATCTATGTGGCTTAAATACCACTCAAATTTCAGTATAGATCCCATCAGTAGCCATATTTGTATTTTATGTAGTTATTTGAATTTCTGTCGCTAAACATAACACCTTGAAATCACAACATGATACTACTAGTATCATTGAAAGTATTAGGTATGAGTTAAATATGTTATTGTTGTTGTATAGAGTTATAGACTATAGAGAGCTTTCAGTTTAATCAATAGCTTTGTTAAGTGAAGGAACTAGAAAGTACCAACTACGTCATGAATTTGGAGGTAGGTGTTCCTCTCAACTCTCAACTCACAACTCATGAACTAGAAAAATCCCCAACCAATTATGCTTATTGTTGTATTTATATTAATAATACTTTACATGACAGATTAATAACACCAAAAGAACAAATACTGTACAATGCATAAAGAAGCTTAAGGCTTCTGTCACTCTGAAATTATTTTAGCCACTGACGCATATATATTCATATATAAAGAAGCTTCAAAATTATAGAAGACTAAAAGAATATAATAAAATGATAGTTAATGTACAAAAAGATATTATAACCTGCAAGTTAATTATGCTTTCATCTTTCTATCGAAGATGAAAACACCATCATCCGAACCAAAAAAAAAAAATCAACTCAGGTTTCCATATCCTCAAGTGAAAAAAAATCTACCAGGGAACTTTTACATAGGTTTTGTAGAAATTCTCCATTGAGTCTGATTTCTTTCAACCTCTCTTCGACCTTTCAAAACAATTTCTTTCAACCTCTCTTCGACCTTTCAAAACACTTAGAACTCTGGAAAAAACTGATGAAATGGACAGGATCACATACCATGGCGTAACTTCTGGTTCAGCCTTCTCTCATCACCGGACTGAAGCACATATCGACTGCTGACTGTACAACCCATTTACTCCATTCGCAAACTGTTGGCGGTTTCTTCTTCTCTTTGTAACAACTGTGAATCCTTCTCCATCACTGTTCTTATTCTTATTTACATCTACTTTCTTTGACTGTTGGTGGTCAGTGGGATGAGATCCGAGGTCCTCCTTGTTCTCATTCCCATAATGAATTTTGATTATTGCACTGTCCCTTTCGATTGGATCATTAGAATGCCCTGAAACTTTCCTGTTACCCTCAGGAGCTGAAGTCTTATTCGATGGTTCTAGATTGCTCTCAACTGACTTGACAATAAAGTTAAGCAGTATCTGCCTTGCCAACTCCGCGTTCTCCAATTTACTGTTTCTGCTTCTAACTCTATCCTCCGATCCTTTGATACTGCTTCCTTCATCAAGTTTGGTTTCCTTAGACATCACTTTAGAATCAGTAGTAGAATTAGGTAAGTCACTTGATTCAGTTGGATCATGTGAACTGATATTAACAGGATTGAATGCCCAAGTTCTTCTAGGGATGAACTCCGGTGCATGTGGATTCATATTCCTTGGAGGTCCAAGGCCACTTCTATCAGTAATGTGCTTTTGGTAATTCAGAAAACCGCGTTTCATTCGGAAAGATTGGCCGCTTCTGTAGAACATAGGTGATCTAGGTCCTGCAGGGACTCTGGCAGCAACTGGAGGGACTTCAACAATTTGAGGGGTAACCATGCCATGGCTGGTGCTGACATCGTACACACCTGTTACAGAAATCGAGTTGAATGGAGGATTCATCAAAGACACAGCCCCTGGGTTGAATGGTGGTGCCGCAGCTGAAAGCTTACTTCCATTGCTTGAAGTAGTCTTTTCACAATTAGATGAAGGTGGGACTTCTAGATGCTCTGGGGCAGCCGTTTCTTCTTGCTCACTTTCGTTCTTGCCAGTATCTTTGACTTCTGCCTCTTCAACTTTTGCTGTTTCAACAACATTTTTATTGTGATCTTCCTCCTTAGATGTCTCTTTGGGAACACAATCGACCTGTTTATGATCTGTTTCTTGATTTGCTTCTTCCTTTCTCTCCAGTACTGGCTTTAAAACTGTACCAGGAGGTGCTACAGCAACTTCCTTGTAACTGAGGGACTTTGAAGCCATCGCAGTGAGTGTAGCTGGTACTTGAACTTTTTTATTGCCTGAATTCTTTACCTGTAATTTAGTTGAATCCTCTCCGAGATTTGAGTCTGCAGCCTTGGGATGCTTTAAGGTAGCAGAAATATCAATTGAAGACGCTTTCGGAGCTGATTTGTGTGTAGGCGATATGGTTCTCTTGTTGTTGGAAGCTGCAATATCACGTGCTTGGCGGCTGTTAATTTTTAGCTTTTCAAGGTCTGGTCGTCTTCGGCCAAATTTCCGTCCTCCAATGATTCCAGACCGTCCTTTTGAACTTGCTTCTTGCCACCCTTCATCAGATGTTGGTTCTGACAGTACCTCTTCTATAGATATCAACTCCAGTGTACTCACATTACCATTTTCTTTATGTTGTTCTGGAAGAACAGCATCTCTCTTTTCTTTCACTTTACTATGTTCCAGTGTGGCAGAAATGTCGGTTGAGTTATTATCAAGCTGTATGTCAGAAACTTGATCCATTTGAGTTTGGTCGTACGTATCGGTAATCTGCAATACCTAACAGTTTGTAGAGAACAACATTTTAGAACCATCACAATCGGAGCTTCTTATTTTACCTTGCACAACAAGACTCCACTCTTGACTGGATGTTAGAATTCCAAGGAGAATGTACTCAGCTTTTACGACCAGGGGTTTCTAACAAAAGAGTTCTGATTAAGGTTTAAGTTTCAATACAATATCAGTGCTTTAATACAAGTTATCAAGAATTTCCATTAGTTTCAGTGTTCAAATCACTTGAAAGTTGAAACCTAGGAATCGAGTATATACAAGAATGTTCACTTTTTCTATTATTTTTTTTTTTTGGTTCTAGACTTTAGACTTTCACCCCGATTTAAATATGAAATATCTACATGGAAAGCAGGGGATGCATATCACATAAAATTCATAGACAATAGGAACATGACCAAATTTCACTAAAATCCTTGCAACTAGTATGTTTAATTGGAGTCATATGCGCATACAGTAGAACCTCTTTAAATTAATAGCTTTGGGACCTATGCAATTTTATTAAATTAGGGAGATTATTAACTTACCAAGTGTTAATTTAGCTACTTACAATGTACGGGACAAAAGAATTTTATTAACTTAGAGAGGTTATTAATGAATCGAGTATTAATATAACGAGGTAAAGCTCCATCTAAGGACTCAAGTTGAATCAGGACATTGGCTTTCCTATCATGAAATTTATCATGGCATTAGATAATCATGAGGACACACCTGAACAGGGATTCTAATAAGTAATTCGGACAACATTACGGACCTGAGCTGATTTAAGTGCTCCTAAAATAAGCCCACCCCTGTTTACCATAATCGGCAATTTATTTGGGGAGGTGTGTTTGGGTCACACAATAAGAAAGGGACATTAAAGAAAAACCATGGCAAAGGATGCTGAAATACCTTTGCACGCCTCTGCTTCTTCTGAACATCTCTCCCTTTGGCGTCTTCATCGGGATTTATAAAATCAAGAAGATCTGATACACTGCAAGAGAAAAGTCAAATATTTTGATATCCAGAAACATGGGCACATAGATGAAGTAAGTTGGGAATACCATGTCAATACCTAAGATGACCTTTTCTGGCTATTGATGCATCAGGTTTTGGAGTTCCATTGCGAGCAGCCTCTTGTTGCTCTAATGCCTTGGATTCGAAATATTCAAGCCATGCAGCAGCATCCTATTGATGCAAATGGCAGTTGATTGTTAGAAGCCTTAATATTGTATTCTTATTCAGCCAATGCAAACGAAACCTTGGTTAACATATTGCATTAGTGAAGGAAACGACAAGAGACTCTCACAGAAATGGAAATCACCTGAGTACGGAGATCTTCTGGTCCAAGTTTGGCTTGAAGTATCTGAAGAGTAGTTTGCTCATGTTGCACACTAAGCGAGTATGCTTCCATCAATGAAAGAGCTATGGCTATGGCATGATAGCTTGCAGCAGTCTGTTAGGCCAAAACGAATGATTATTTATTAAACTGATCTAAACATGCATGAACAAATTCGAGTATTATTAAATACAGAAATGGATGAGTAGAGAGAAAGAGAAACCTGAATGTGGTCGGCTCCTAACAGTCTTTGGTTGCACTTAAGGGCTTCATGCAAGTATCTCAGAGCGACATGAACATTTCCCATGCCCTCCTCCATCATAGCCACATTTATATATGTTGCAGCAGTGTTAGGGTGTGATAATCCACATGTAAAGTGGAGAAGGTACAGAGCTCGATTAACATACCTGCAGGGATATATACATAGCATATATTTTAAAAGAGCTTATAGAAGATAAGAAGTTCAGAAAACAGACCAATTCTTGAATTATCAGGACGCCTATCATATGTACCCCAAACATAGCCCACAGATAATAATTTTCTTGCTAGATGCAAAAGTAAAAGAAAAACCACACATAACTTACTTCAAAGCCAACTCAATGTGTTGGAGACGATAATAAAATACTGAAAGGTCCCCATAACTCTTCATTGTATCTGGATGGTCAAGGCCAAGCTCCCTTTCATTGATATCCAAAGCCTTTTGTTGATATATTGTTGCCTAAATAGAATTAGAAAGAATTTGAAGAGAGTTAGACAAGAAATCTGTTGCGTTTGAGACTAATTAGACAAGAAATCTGTTGCCTTTTCTATTCTGTACTGAGAACTGACATTAACGCGAAACTTTTTATGTGAAGTGTCAAGCACAATTCAACAACAAATCCAAGCACACTAACATGTCCACTCAATGAAAACAGACAGTAGATTTTAAACTTAATAATAAAATAATATGGGTAAGGATGAATTCAAATGAATGATGATGAAAAGAATCTCATATTTGTTGACTAATTACTGCTACAGGCAACACGTGTGTTCTACTATCTGGTTTTGAAGATTTAATTGGACTTTGTGTTAAATGAGCCAGAGACGAGATGAAGCCTCTGGACAAGTAAATAAGGGACACACATTGATATTTGCAGGGATGCTTAGTCCCCTCATTTCACTATTCCCCATAAGATCCAGCTGTGGACTGGAAGTAATATGGGGAAAGTGGAAGGACTTAAAATCTATAGCGGACCTGGTAGAGAAGTGTTTGACAGGTGGGTGTCAACTTGGAAGTCATGCAGCTTCCCAGCTTATCTATGAATAATGTGAGAATTTTGAAGTTGGCAAAAAATGAGATCTTCTCAGTCATCACTGATTTAAGCAAATTAGAAGCAATGAACAGAGCATTTGATGCCTGGGATTGCTCACATTCGCCCTAACAGATGCGTAAAAGCATGCAAAATGATTCTAAATGCAGTCACGACATGACATAATACCCAGAATAGAGAGCCCAGACACAGATAGTATGTTTGAGTGAATGAAGAATCGTAACAGATTTGTATTCCAGATTCATAGAAGGGTGTTGTGTAATCTTGCACATTTAAATGTACTGCCACATGTAATTCTCTTATTCTATATGTTACTGTGTACCTTCACAAACACACAAAAAGAAAAATTTTGACCATACTTTGACAAAGAAATTCTATGACTCAATATGCACAAGAAGGGTCCAGCAGATGGTTTTACCTGATTGAAATCTCCAGTGTGGTAAAGAACTACTGCCAGCAGACTGTATGCACTCGCTGTTAATCGATGGCAGGGACCACAGACAGATATCATCTTTGAAAGAGCCTTCAAATCAAGTGGTAGAGAAGATTTCAGGACCTTGGAAATCATAAAATTAAAGGACATGCACCTTTAACTTTCTTACCTTTGTTCCATAGTTCACAGCATCCTCTAGCTTTCCTTTGTCCAATGCTGTTTTTGATGACTCCAATAAGTTTCTTCCATCAGCAGTTGAGCATATCACATGCTGAAAACAAATTACACGTACCCACGTAGTTAGGATTGTGTAATCTTCTTTAGATAGAAATGTTGGTTTTGGAGAGAAAAGTTGTGAATCTTACTTTACAGACAGGAATCATACTGATGACATCATGTCTCTTGAAAGGATTTGGGGAGTCCATATCATAGTCTCTTGGAACAAGTTCTACACCAACCTGTATATCAAAAAGTTAATGTCATACACAGGCAAAAAATATTACGAAAAAAAAAAGACAGACTGAGATAATTGTCAATAGGAGATGGTACCTTTTGGCACAGTCCTCTTAGAATAGCAATTTTCCTCAAATTTTTACACTCATCTTTTAGCTTCCAACCAAATCGTTTTGCGAAAAATGTTTCAATCCACTTCATTTTGAGCATGTGGTCACTGGCGCAACTTTGATCTTCACTGGTTTCCACCATCCAGGATCCGAGCAAAAAGTTCAATGACGAGGCTATTGCTGCAGACAAGTCTGCAACGTTATCAGTGGAAGCAACAACAGCTTTCAGGATGTGCTTGAAAGCTCTTGTAACCATCTCATGAATACAGAGTGATTGAATGTGAGGTAGATGCTCTGCAAGCTCAACCTGCATTTTAAGATGAAATAAGGACAAGATGAGATTTCTCTTTAACAATAAATTTAAATAAATTCACCATGACGAGTGTTTATGCGCTATCCCTTCATTTTCCAGTACTAAACTCAATGGAATTCATCTGAGTTGAGTCATACTCAGATTTCTGCTATTTCGGTCAAAACCCAATACAAAAATAAGATTCCAGACCTGGCTATAGGCTGTTTCAATCATTAATAACCATCACTACAAAATGTGTATTAAGAAGACCTTTACAATTAAGTTCAGTAGTTTTGTATAAAATGAGGGGAGATGGAACATGGGGTAATATTTGATTGTTTACTCACCACACGTCCTAAGGAACGCATTTGCAGTCCCCTTAAATGCATAAAATCAGTTAATGTGCGGCCATCAACGGGAGAAAGTTCAAGTGATCCAAAGTCTGCTACCTACAAAAACAAGGCGATACATTCAAGAGAGAGAGAGAGAGGGAGGAGAGAGAGAGAGAGAGAGAGAGAGAGAGAGAGAGAGAGAGAGAGAGAGAGAGAGAGAGAGAGAGAGAGAGAGAGAGAGAGAGAGCGAAGGGGGGGGGGGCATTACCAGCTTCGGCAAAGCTACTTCATCATAATGCTTGTGCGCGAGCTCAATAAGTTCATCCAGCGACTGCTTGTACACAAAACATTAAAGTAGTAAGTATCAGAAAGGACAAACCAATGATATTAATTAAGAGAAGAAAAAAAAAGGATTTGGTATCACTTAAAACATATATATCATATACGATATTTCGTTCGAGATTATAAATTTATATTATTCCCATTCAAATTATGTTTTGATACTCAGAACTGATACTGAAATATAATAAGTCTGGGCTCCGTTTGGACACTTTATGGCAGATACTAGTGCAGGTCATGGGGAGAAGAAATATAAAGAGCTTTGGTACCAGCATCCTCTGTGCTTCAAATGCCACAGACAGAAGATTTGGTACCACCTTCTTAAAGTTTATGTTCAAATGTTTCCCAAATAGTACCCCCTCAATGCTGTGTCCTTAGCTCCTATTCATTATCCCATGCATGCCAGAGGTAGGTGTCTACAATTTGTAATCCTCATTTACAGCTCCTCATTGTTTATATGTTTTTTTTGTGAATTGTCAGCTCCAAATTAACATTTGAAGAACACGAAACGAACAAACAAGTTGATCTCAAACACAAACTTAATGTGAAATACTACGACGAAAGAAGCTCAGACCTTGTGATGAAGACCTGTTCCAGTTTCTTCCAAGCGCAAGAAGGCTGCCTCAGAAATCACATTCTTTATTTCAGACTCAGATTTGGCTTCACCCTTGCTTTGCTCCCCTGAATCAGTTCTTCCTTCTATGATAATGCTACCAAATCTTAAACCTTCCTCTCCCTTGTCAACTTCGCTATTTGTACCTTCTGGTTTCTTTTCTTTCCTCTTCAGTGCTTTTAACTGCATCCCCAGACCTTTAACAGCTGGTTCGTCCTTGTTGTCCTCTTCCTCACTACCTGTAGAACTGTTGCTACTTGGAGTTTGCTGTTTTTGCAGATGTTGGATCAGACATGACCCAAGCTCCCATCTGATTGAACCCTCAGCAAGAGCAGGTTCCGCCTCTAGCCTACTTAAACTATCTTTAATCACTCTCCTCACTAAAGTCCTAGAGTTCTCTTGATCTTCTGAACTGGATGGAAAAGTCTCAATTGATGATTCCTGGCTAAATGACTTGTGAAGCAGCATCCTCAAGCTGTAGATGATAATAAGACCAAAATGAGGCATGAGGCATAATGCCAGGCATATGAAGATGATTGCGTGCACATAATATGATTATATAACAATAAAATATGACATAACATGATCATCTGCGCTTTGTTTATAAAAACCTCTTACATTGCAAGTATATAGAACAGTATGTGCCATTCAGCCCATTAAGTTTCAAAATGAATGAATAAATGTATATTGAATTAGCATACATGTGTCTGACAAATGTTGTAGAACTATTAACGCTTTGAAACATAGTGATCAGATACTAAATACCAAAGCAAATTCAATAAGGCTCAATGCCAATGGTATTGATAAAGCGGGCATTGACCTCACTGTGCTGAGTGTCACATTGAGGCAAAGGCTAATGTAATTTCAACAATGACATATCAACATTAAGATCTACTCAAAGGTTGCCAATTCAGGTCAGTTCCAATTGAGTCGAATACGGATCCAAAGTAAAGTAATAAATGTCACTGCTCTCCTCACCGTATAGAAGTTGGTTTTTGGAGTCAGCTTCACAATAAATAGTTGTGTTACACTTAAACTGAACAAACTTGTCCTAAGTTAGATCCATAGTTCTGCAAATCATCAATGAGAGGTGATGGGTTCTTCCCAAATAATCGAATTTGTGGAAGACCGAAATCATGGAAATGTCTTGCCAGGCTGTTAATGTTCCAAAATATCATTTTACTTGGTTAAGCATGGTGCACATATCCTTTCAAGCTAATTAATTAAGTACCTGTTAACATTCAATGCATTGGCACCTCCATTTGGCTGATCGTCGATTTCAATGCCTTCAATTATTCTCTTTTTCTTGTTACCCACAGCTTTCACAGTTGCAGTGTATCCACAGTGTCTAATAACAACGACGCCCAATGTGGAACTATCCTGAAATGGTACTAAGTTGCTTTAGTGCTTATACAATGAATGCTAGAATATGAAATTTACTAATGAATAATAACGAAAAGAGCGAAAAATATTCTTACATGAACGACAACACTCTCATCTGCAGTTAACCCTTTAAGTAAATTTCTTTGAGCAACCTCCCTACTGGACATACTGTTTGCAAAACTCGCATCAATTTTCTCCTCACACTTCGAGCTTGCATCTGCAGCATCCCGTTTTACTGTAATATTCAAGTCTCCCACTTTATCTTCATACAGGATTGAGCCTGGTGGGACGTTGGGGGAATCTTTTGTATGTTTATCAAAACTTATGAGTTGGCGAATAGCGGAAACAGCTTTAGTAATAGAGACATCTACGAAAAGACTGTGAAGCAGAAAGGCTTTACGATCTCGAACCAGTCTTTCATCATCGGTTTTGCAAGGAAGACTAGCCAGGATTGCAAATTCAGTAGCCCAAGGCCTATGATCATATTTACCATCTTGTCCTTGACCACCACCATTGCCACCCCAGGTTTCATCTTCCACCGGAAGGGATGGAAATTTTGAAGAAGCGTCAGCAACCATTGGAGGGACAAGCCATGTATTTGCACGGAACCCATATGGTAAATTACCAAACTGGAGGAAAGAAAAAGAGCGTTTATAATTTTCTTTATTGCTTGAATAGTTTAATCACAACTATTGGAAGAAGACAACAAGTATCAAAAGACAATCACCTTATTGTGATCCAAAAAAGCCTTCATTAAAGATTCATAGGCCTGCATTAGCAATAAGATAACATTGTTTCAGATACTGATAGATTAAGCTACAGTTCAATGCAACCTACCATAAACTCAAACTACACACATGCCGAAAACCATATACTGAGCACCGCACTACTACAGCTATGGTTAGACAATTTACTCGGGGCCAACTATTCAGTTGTTTTCCACCCAACAAAAAAAAAAACAGAATCTGAACAACAAAAGGAGTAATAAAGCATAGAAAGCAAGTATGCGAAAACAATGTAGAGTGATAATCAATAGTACCCACATTTGCAAAAGCTTGGCTAAGCTGTTGCAGTAAATCCACAAGTGAATGGCTTTGAACAAATTGCTTCCCTGAAGTATAGAACCCTTTAACAGATGCCACCACATGTATCAGCTTCCCATTGCAAATCTTAATCTGCAATTCCCACAACTCATCAACTTAGCTAAACTTAGCTAAACTTCAAAACTGACAAATATTCAGCCACGTGTCAATCTTACAAAATACCACGTGTATTAATCCAAATTATTGTTACCTCTAAATCAAAATAATCACCGTCACGTTTCTCCTCAACATCTTTACGATCAAATCTCTTCAAAACTGCAAAACGAAAAACTCCAAAATAAAAAAATAAAAATAAAAATAAATGGATAGCAACGTGATGACTTCGAGTTCGAACGAATATGTATTTAGGAGAGTCGGGTTTGCTATCCAGAAAGGATTTGCCGCGCAGTTTGTAGCGCGTTTGTCCTCTACTTTTGTGTAATTTGTTGAGCTTATCAATATAATTTGTTTCAATAATAATTTTTCAAAAAAAAAAAAAAAAAAATTCAAATCAAATCAAATTTTTATGACTAATTTCTTCATTTATGCTTAAAAATGAAAACTTTTAAAACAAACCCAAATCATGAAATGTCAAAAGAAGTGAACTTACATAGAATTGGTGGAATAAGATGCGAAAATGAGAAGAAATCATAGAAATTGGAGAGTTTGGGCGTTGGATGAATAGCAACCATGTCCATTTGCTCTGAATTTGAAGAAATCGATGGTTCTGAAGAAAACCCAGAACGAATTTCTCCATTAGAAGGTACAATTCGTCCATTAGCAGTTGAAAGAGGACTTGGAGTAGTTGCAGAGTTCGTCGTTGAGCTTGATGAGGTCTGGTTTTTGGTTTTTTTGCCTCGAGATTCTGTTTTTCCATCTTTTTGTTTACCAAAACACGTGGTGCATGCGACTATATCTAATAATCTACGCACGTGTGCAACTGATTGTGATTCTTCTGTGTAGTCCTCTGCATTAGTCAGTAACAGAAAGTCAAAAAGTCAAGCGCTAAAGTCAAAAGTCCGAATATTCTCAAAGAAAATAACTTTGTCTTTTAGTGAGTATGCATGTATGCAACTCTTTGTTTTCCAAAAATGTTTTCAAAATAAAAACATCATAAAGTGATTTTTGTTTAAATTTTTTTTTTTGGGGGAATTATGAAATGTTAATTTAAAATGTTCCATGTGCTTGATTTAATTTTTTTTAATACATTGTACATGCCCTGATGCCCACCATCAAAGTGAGCAGCCAGTCTATTATTGCATTTCACTGTACTGCAAATCAAGGACAACAACAACCAGAATTAGAAGTGTTGGTTGAATGTTTAACAGTGACTTGTGCAGATGAAAACAAAGTTGTAATCAACAACTTGAAGTAATGAAATTGCATATTATATCCCTATACAAATATCTCCATCTCTGAGCTAGAAGAAGAACCCTGCATCTAAAACCATTTCTTTTTACAGTTACGTCACTTGGCCGTCTATATAGACTGATCTAATTTGGCAGGAAAGGTCATTACCAATTTAGGTTTTAGGAATCAAGGCAATTTCTATAATGTAAGAAATGTAATAATATCAATGGTTGTTGGATATGAAAATTGATTGGTGGTGTCATCTACCTTTTATTTATGCAACTACATTACTGAAAGTCTGAAACAATTGTAGCTTAGACACTTTTATAGGTAAGACCGTCACTTACCTTCAACCATTCTCAGCAAACATGGCTTGAGTGAAACAACATCGACAGCATCGCCTAATTTGTGCCCTCGAACCTACCATATAAATTTACATTTTAATTAATAATTATTAAATAAAAAATGTTCCAAAGGAACAAGTAATAATAGTTAATGACACACATTGACATATACAGTATGATTTTTCCACTTGACAGGATCTTTTTCTTGGATACTCATCAAGACTTCTGTATTATGCCTTGGAATCTCAAAACCTCTGCTCTTCTGGCTCTTCAGACTCTTTTACTACCTAATACAATTATATTAAAATGAAAGGTGCGCCTTCATGATCAAATTATATTGAAGAGCCTTCTAGCCAAATGTGCGTGCATTTAGACTCTAAATAACCAAAGGCGCACCTTCCAGGCAAATACTGTTAGGTATCTGACAAGTAGTCCGTGCGCATTAATTTGCGGCATTTCTTTATGCTGATTGGAATCAATAAGAGACAGAGTTCATCTTAGCTAATTTTGACTTTGAGAGTACTAACCTCATGAGACAGAGAAAAATTTGTAAGGTGGCAAGTTTCCACATTTACAGCAATGAGTCTTTTAACATCAAGAATCTTATCAGTTGAGATTCCCTGCAAATTGTTCATAGTAAAACAAAACAACATTAGTGATAAACACACTTTGACACAATTTATTAATCAATTTAATCAAGAATTTGCTTTTGAATTATACCTTGAGAGTAATTTGTGAATCATAAGGAGTAACAACAGTGATGTCAATAAGACTAGGCACAACTGCAATCAAAATGAACACCACCACTTAATCAAAAACTACAAATTTCAAACTTCCAATAAGTTTGTGTTTATAAACCAATAAGAACAATAAAAAAAAAAAGTCAACAAATAAACCTTTCTCTTCTTTCTTCTTCTTGTCTCCCTTAGCTTTACTTCCTTTCCCTCTACCTGACTTTGGAGCCATTTTTCTTTACAAAAAAGAACAAGCTATAGATTGAAAGAAGAACAAACTTATTAAAAACTCATTACCAAGTTCATATATATATAACACTTGTATATATGTATCTAATGAAGAAGGCCAATGTAGAAGAAAGAAATGAAGAGAGGATAGTGAAGAGTACTGAAGATAGATGAGATGGTATTGAGAAGGAAATCTGTAAAGAAGGTGTGGGGGTTGAAGAAGATAGGATAAGGGGTTTTGGGTTTACCTTAGAATTGTTAGATTTTTGATGAATATTGACCTCTCGTTGTAGCTAATATTGTTGCTTTGATTGATTATTGTTTTTGCTTCAAACCTTCTCTCCTCTCCTTTCTTACTCAATTTTTTTTTTTTTTTTTTTCTCCTTCTTGTCCAAAACATGTGATGGGCTTTAAGAGCAAAAAAATTCATGCATTAAGACAAAAATAATGGGTCGGAAAAAAATAGCCGTTGAATGGATGACACGTGTCATGCTGATACTTAGTTGACGATGTGGCCGAGTTTTTTGTTTTATCACATGTTTGAGTCCTTTGCAAAAATCATGTGTGGAGATTCTTCTTATGTTTGTTAATTAATGCTCTAAAGTCTAAACAAAGTTTGAAATGTAGAGATAGAAATTCTCCAGAAGAATTTTGATAGTTTATATCTCCTATATGTTAATTTTTCCTATCAAGCAATTTAAATAGTTGCCGAAGAGCGCAAATATGTTATACTATGTAGGCAAAAAGGGGCAAATACAGGTAGGTTATATAAGGTAATACTGATTTCCAAGTCTTGAGGAGTGCAAGTGCTCCCCCCATTAGATTCACTCACCCAAGGTCATTTGACCCAAGAAAAATGGAAATGATCACCACTTTCATGAAGAAATTGCGCATAGTAATGTTTTTGAAACTTTGTGACATAACACAAATTGCAATTTGAATAGAAACACTCACTAAAACACAAATTGCAAGTTGAATTGTAATTCTCTTGGAATCTAAGAATCTAATATTATAATGAATGACAGATATGGTACTTAAGTCTTAAGGAAGTCATAATTAAAAAATAATGAACATTAACACAAACAGCTTTGTAAATTAAGTAAAATCAGCAACTAACTTGTTCATTTGGTTGTTTTCAATTTTGAGAACGGTAGGTGACACATAAAAGTTGCTATCAACACTACTCCTACATACTGGCCTCTTCATTAACAATATCAATTGAATGTTTCTAGCAGTACAAGTACAACTGCATGGTTACAAGTTCTTAGCTTGAGCTTCCAAGAGACCAAGACATCACAGTAGTCATCATTTTCTTTTATTATAACTAGTTTAACAATAATTTTATTAAGCTTTTTTTTCTTTGAAAACATCGGTCTGATTTGATTCAATGAAATGGTACTAAATTTTACGATCATCGCAACAAATGTGAACATTTTCTTTTTAGGAAAAAAAAAAAGAGCTTAAAAGCATCCGATCGGCAAGCTGTAGGAAACAACATTTAATACAAATGAGAGAATATAAATAATTAATGTATGAGTCGACCCTCTTTGTCACATTATTTATGTTGGCAAAGCGACTGTTCTTTGGTCAACACTCGCGCAGTTTGTAGCGCGTTTGTCCTCTACTTTTGTGTAATTTGTTGAGCTTATCAATAAAATTATTAAATAAAAAAAAAAAAAAAAAAATCTTCAGAATATTTTAATCTAATTATTTATCCTAGGTTAGCACCTCATATTAGGGTTTGAAGAACCGGTCGAGTAAAGAAGAAATAATCCAGAAAAATTATACAAACTCTAGCTCCATATAATCATCACTCTGATTAAGATTTGTTAAAACTATCGTGGATGAAATTAAATCTACCAATAAAGAAGACCATACTCTGGGAACTGCATTTTCTAAATTTATTGCAACTTTATTTCAACAAAATCATTTATATTTAGGTAAGGTATGCCGGTATGGTACGTACTGTGAACTGTGAACTGTGGTGGCCTTTGGCTCGTAACAAAATCAACCAAAAAAGTACAATGAAGTCCATTTATCCTGAAACACTACATGACTACAGTCTACAGAGCACATGCATGAATATAAGATTAGAATTCATCATTTTAGTCTATAACACAACTGAACCCATCTCATTTTCTTTACTCGACTTACCAACCTTCAATGTTAGCTATATTTGTCAAGAAAACGACTTCACAAATTGACTTAATTAAAATGTATGTAGCAAATCTGCAGATGTGATTCATTCATACATGATTATAATGACTTGAATATATATAGCTTTGAACCACTCTCTCCCCACATGTGTTATAGAATCCAATACTCATAACTCATAAGTCATAACTACTCATGTAGGTGTTAATTATATTTTTATTTTTATTTATTTTTTATTAGCATTTCTTTCTTGTTAAATACTACACTTATATCATATACTCATCGCTGGTAGATGTGGTCCACGATGCTATTGTTTAAGCTATTCTAATCATGGGATTAGTGCATATGTTTTAGTAATAAGCATGATTTGAGTGTTATTAATCTTTACATTACATACTGTATATTCATTGGTGGACCACTCAGTATTGATTAATGGTTATTTTAAATTGGTGGGCACGATTGATTGATCATCGTTCATGTCCATAGCTGCAAAAATAGTCATTGCTGAGCTTATAAACCACTGTATTGTTCAATGTTGATTCGTGTTGGTTTGATGGCTTATATTCTTCTTATTGCAAGATGACAACGTGTTTTGCATTTGATCAAAACATCATTTCATTATTTTCATCCTAGATTGTTATGGAAAATGATTGGTGCGGCCATCCCATTATATGGCCAAGAACAATAATTGGCATTAGAAATTAGAATACCATTGTGTTCATACTCCAAACGAGTTTATTGTCACAACCCACAAAGCTAATAAAGAGACCCTGCAGGTAAAAAAAATTGATCATGGTATGTATTATTGTGGGGAAGGGGTGATAAAAGATTGGCTCTTCTAAGTTCTAATGACTTTCTTCTTTCTTCTTCTAAGTTGGCTGTACTCTGGTTCTTCTAAGTTCTAATAACTTTACACGTTACAAATCATTCAGAAAAGTTGTCTGCCTTGCCAGAGACAAGCTTCTCTTGCAAATGGAAAAGAAGTTATCCATCGAGAAATGCCAACGTTTTCTTCAGTTCTAAATTATTAGTTTACAGAAAAATGGAATGCCCTCAACGCAAAGCCTCCAATAGCCCCACTACCTGACTGTATAGCCCTAGAGCAAATCCATTCATCCCAAAGCCCAATCCTGTTGCCTTATGCATAAGACTACTGAATATCATGCTATCCAGATGAAAACTATGCACATTGGAGCTACTATTGTGGTTTGTGATTTGATCTGATCTTAAGTCTTAACCATTACTTAGTGGTTTAGTTTTGTTTAAGCAGGTTCCACATACTGCAAGCACAGTCCCTGTGGCAAAACAAGTTCCCTTGATACAAGCCCCTGAGTAAAATCCACATAACTCCAATACAGTACGTGAAATCCAACCTTACAATTATTACGTTGCTTAGACTTCAGCGACACAAGTAAAGATTACAATGCAATGTGATTGTTTCTTTCTCCTACTTAGACTACACACCTAAGAGACCTATACTACAGTCCTCGTCTTCCATACATTTGGTAGCAGACAGGCAGACAGCCACGCTTTATTAAAGGAAAACCAAAACTGAGAAATCAGATGCCATTTCGGTTTTGTCAATTAACATCAATAGCCTACTTCAACTGGAGTGTAAAATAATACAGTAGACTGTTCTTAATAAAAGGTTGATTACTTTTGTGTACTAATGCTCAAGAAAGATTGAACTGAAGATGGTCTACAAACCTCTCTGGCTAACATCTTAAAACTGGGACAAACAAACTAACAAAAATAAAAACACTACTCTTTCAACATGGACAGTTCAGAAGATGTTTCTTCCTATTCCATCCCGACATTATCATCTCTCTATAAATACAGCAAGGATGTATTCTAGTACCAACCTCCATTCACTACCATCACCAGAAAGCACAGCCTGCAGATCATGAAGTTAGTGAGAAAACACAATAAATATACCGCTAAAACAAGAGTGCTTTCATATATGATATATGACTATACTGCACTACTTTTCCAAGAAAAATAAGCATGATTAAATGTCATAGGATTTAGGAGTAGAGGAGTCCACGGTAATTTTTCTTCCCTTAAGCACAAGTAACTTCCATCTTTAACCCTTAAGAGACTTTCGCCTAGAAGCCAAATCTGTAGTATATACCACACTTACCATCAGTTTACAACATTAGAGTGGTGTTCGGGTAGAAGAACCTAGTAACATCATATCAATTAAGACTCCAGGTGAACATAAGGAAAAAAATAAAAAATAAAAACATAATGAAACAGAATTTTCTACTGGAAATCTTTCACATAGTAACAAGAAAGTTGCACTTCAACCTTTCAGTGCCTGTGAAAAGAAAAATGATTTATCTCTTCCTGCCACCACGTTCTCTTAGA
This sequence comes from Aquilegia eximia, assembly GCA_023053565.1. Classification (NCBI taxonomy): domain Eukaryota; kingdom Viridiplantae; phylum Streptophyta; class Magnoliopsida; order Ranunculales; family Ranunculaceae; genus Aquilegia; species Aquilegia eximia. The sequence goes on from JALIGU010000007.1 coordinate 16,762,044, forward strand.
GCAAGAGTGAGTGTTTCTCCAGCTCCAATGTTGTAATACGCAAGTGACATATTGTCCTTGAGGAAACCAGCTCGTCCACTCAGCTTCTGTTTGTTGGCAGGAAGCTGAACCTCTCCAGCAATCTTCTCCTTTACACTGCTAATAGTCTCAGATAAGGACTGTATTGTAATCTCCAGAAGCTGCCCTTTCAAATTCCCTTCATCAACATTAGGAACGGATATGGTAATACGAACAGGACCCTGAGATATTAAACAAAAAAAGGGGGGAAATAAGATCAGTTCAAATGATGAAAAAAGAATATAAGCTGAGAAAGCAACCAATAAATATAAGTTTGATAAGAACAATTCATAAAACAAGTCCAATACCGGATGTTGAGCCAAGAACTGATCCTCTGCGATGAGTAAAGAATCATCAACCCTCTGCCGCTTAGGCTCTGGTTCATCTGGCAGTGGAGGAGGAGCTTCTTCAGGTGGTGGTGGTGGCATTCCTTGAGGCAATGGAGGTGCTGGAATCATGTTCATTGATGGTGGTGGAATGGGGAGAGGGGTGAAGGACCGTGGACCACCAAGAGGAGTGAACTGGGATCCAGGTGGGGGTGGTACGGGTATATTGGGAAGATTCATAGACATTGATTGTGGAAGCGGCGGTGGAGGTGGCCTCATCATATACGCTTGCTGTCCAGAGGTCATTGGCATGGGTGGAGGCGGTGGCCTGACTGATGAGTTCATGGTCATCATAGGTGGCCTAGGTTGAGGAAGGACAGGGTGTCCACCAGGTGGCGCGGAATATTGCATACCGTTCGGAAGAAGCATACGGGGCATGTTCAGGGAAAGGCCAGGTGGTGGAGGGAGAGGGCGGATAGAGGGCATACCAGGTCTGGGAGGAGGGGCGGCAGCCCCAGGTAAAGCCCTTGCCTCATTACTTGCAGCATCAATTTGCTCCTCCCCAGATATATTCTGAGACATTGCTTGGTTTGCAGTTCTGCCAATGCTTCCTGTATGGCCGTCCCATATAACCTGCTTTGGTTGCTCCTCTTTCTTCTTCTCAATTTCTGCCTTGACAGCATTGGAAACCTCTTCTTCCGTTGTTCCAAAGATGTCAGGACGAGTTCGTGCAAGCCCCACAATGTTCCTCGAAATTTCATCATCCTGGGCAAGTGTCGTTTCCCGAATCTTAGCCATCATCCTTTCTTTTTGCTCTTTGTACTTGGGATCAATGAGAGAGATCCTCATATGCTCTGCCATCTCACTAATAGGAATCAGCTCCCCGGTAATTGGGGAGACTACAAATTTTGTTGGATCCCTTTCTGCAGGAATCCTTTCTTCTGGCCTCTTCCAGTTCTTCACGATTCTCATTGGTGCTTCTGGCTCCTCTGGGGCTGCTGTTTTTCTCTCATTCTTCTTCTCCTCACCATTCTCTTCGAGAGTGGCAGCTTTCATGCCCTCCTGAACAAGCTGCACTTCTTCTTCATCCATTTCCATATCTGCTTCCTTACCGGTCTCAATAACATCTGGCAGATCCTCTTCCATAGAAGAAACTTTGCTCCTCCTTATAACCTCTTCCAATGTCATCGGTGGGGGCAATTCCTCATCCTCATCATCTGCAAACTCTATTTGTTCCACCACAACAAAATCATGCCAATCAATCATAGCCATCTGCATGCGCTCCTGCTCAATCTCATCTTCGGCTTTTTGTCTTGCTTGTTCTTGCGATCGTTCCCATTCAAGACGGTGCAAACATCGTTCAAGGACAGTGGTCATGTCAGCCACACTTCTCTTCAACTTATCAGTAAGTCCCTTGGGAGGCATCAAAACTTTCGAGTATGCATCAGCGAGGGCAGTAAAGAACGAGAACATACTGTGGGTTGGCTTCAAAAAATGGAACTGGGGGCTGGTAATCTCTCTAGTTGTCAATCCCGTCAAAAAATTCTTCCCATTTCGAGCAACAAATTGAGCAGTGAGCTTTATTATATCCAACTCTTCACTAGTAATACCTTCTGGGAGCCTAACAGTATATTGTTCAGCCTCAGGGGGTTCAAGCACTCTACGAACAGGCCTAAACTGCGCAGAAGGATCAGGCTTAGTTGCTTCTGCTACTGCAGCAGCACCAGAATCATTTCCATCAGTACTAGATGCCACAGCAGCAGCAGCAGAGGCTTCCGAATCATCACCCGCCGAACCAGGGGCTTGCTGAACTTGGGTACGAAACTCAGCAAGTCTATGCTGATAATACGCATTATATGGGTCGGAACTATTTAAGAAATTAAACTTTGCATTCCCAGCATTATTGGCAATAATTCTTCTCTCAAAATCAGGACCATTCTTAGCAACAAACTGTGCAGTCTTATCAGCAATGTTTCTAATATCTAAAGGAGGGTGTATCATACCAATAGTTTTCGTATGAGTAGCAACAGTGGCAGCAGGCGCTGCTGCCGGAGTCTGAGCAGAAACCTCATTTGACTGAGTATTCTCGGGAACTTGGGAAGCAGGAAGTGGACCAAGATTTCCATCTGAAGGAGGTGCTGGAAGAGGCAAGATTGGCAATGAGCCTAACATCCTTACCCCACCCCCCTAATTACTACTACCTAAACACCCCCAATGAGATTATCCGTTCTCTGAATTGAAAAAAAAAAAAAAAAAAAACAGATTATATCAATATGAATCCAATCAAAATACCATGCATAAGGAAATCAAGAAATTACAACAAATATAAACATAAACATATTCCTAATTGAACGAAATCAATCAAATATTAGGGTTTCGAAAGCAAATAAACTAGAAATTTCTACAAATAGAGTAGAAAATCAAAAAACCTAACACAAAAGAAACGATTCAAACTATTGATCTGAATAGTATTGGAAAAGTACCTGGTTTATGTTTCGAAAGCACACAAGCGCAAATCGAGTAGAGAGAGCGAGAGAAGAACTTGATGGTGGAAGGAAAGAAAGAAAGAAAAGAAAACCTCAAAACCCTACACAATGAACTCCGTATCTTTAAGTCGGTCGGTTTACACAAATCGTCACGATTTAAACCGATACGATCTGGTTCATGTTTTATTTGTTTGAACCGGACGATTTTCCGAGTCGAATCAACTCTAGGCTCTCTGATGCCGGTCAGCCGGTTGGTCCAATCTCGAGTTTGTAAAAACCCACAAATCCGTTGGATGAGTAGCTAGGCGCTGTGTTAGTAACCAGGCGCTATATTTAGAACCAAGTGCTGGGCCATGTTAACATTCTAGCTTGACCAACGGTCCAAAATTGGATAATTTAACTATAAATTTTCACAAGGCACCACTTTTATACACTACTATGTGCTTGAACGCGCTCCGCGCATAAAAAAAAAATCCGGATGGTGCAGTCATCAAACCACCTGCACGAAAGGAGACCGGTGAGCTAGAGTGTGCAATTGTAGGTATACAACCACCACAGCTTGTGCATGTTGATAATCCACTCGCACCTACAGCAGGAGGGGACATTGGTATCGATACTCACATTTCTATTGTTGCACCTTCTTTAGATGAGATATCACTTGATCGTATTTTCTGTAGACCTTTTCGCACAGTGAAAAGTATTCCACGTCCTTGTCGATTAGCATTTTCCTGCGCACTGAAGTCAGTTTTGTATGAGGTTACTGCAGACCCCATGTCGACAGGGCCATGGGTTAGATTGCTCCTACTTTCCTATTATACATTGCAAGTGTTTCATCCGCAGAATCGCCAAGATCGTCGATCTGGCACTCGGAAATATCTCCAGCAGAATCAGATTTTACAGGCTCTCTCTATTTGGAACGAGCCTGGGGGTATATTTCGTCTGATTGAGAGGGTCACGCACACAGAGCCCCTGCTGGAACGATTATCTCGACAGTCCCAAAGCAAGAATGTACGACGGTGTTTGCAAAAGGTTGCAGACGGGCACTTAGCAGCAGCCGTGAAGGTGTTGGCATCATCAGGGGTTGCTCCGAACACTCCAAAGACGCAGCGGGCTTTAGAGGATAAACACCCGAAGCATCCACCACATTCTGTCCCCGATATTCCTTTACTAGAGTCACCACTGTCAGTTGAGAAGGATGGGATATTATCATGCATCAGGTCCTTCCCCAAAGGGACGTCTTGTGGGCGAGATGGTCTCCGGGCCCAACATCTATTGGATGTTATGAGTGGGGCTGCATCCGCTGTAGCCACAGATCTTATGGAGGCCTTGACACTGGTTGTGAACTTATGGCTACAAGGTCGATGCCCACGGGTCTTGGCAGAATTCATAGCTAGTGCGCCGCTCACCCCACTTCTTAAGCCAGGTAACGGCATTCGCCCAATAGCTGTGGGTATGGTTTGGCGTCGCCTGGTGTCTAAGATTGCCATGAGAGGAGTTTCTAAGGATATTGTCCCATACCTAGAGGATTTTCAGTTTGGGGTTGGTGTGCCTGGTGGAGCAGAGGCAATTTTGCATGCTGTTAATCGGTTGGTTTATGCCAACAAGGATGACACATCGCTTTCTATGCTGCTTGTGGACTTTCAGAATGCCTTCAACCTTATTGATCGGTCTGCTATGCTACGGGAGGTACGCAATCATTGTCCATCTATTGCTCTATGGGTCGAATACCTCTATTGTCAACCTGCTCGATTGTATCTAGGGTCTACTCATATTTGGTCAGCAGCTGGGATACAGCAGGGGGACCCTTTGGGGCCTCTTCTCTTTGCTTTGGTCTTGCATCCATTGATACACCGCATTCAGTCAGAATGCCACTTGGAGTTGCAGGCATGGTACTTAGATGATGGTACTCTGATTGGTAGTACAGAACATGTGGCCAGAGCTATTCGTATCATTCAGGAAAAAGGACCATCTCTTGGGCTCGTGCTTAATGTGTCTAAGACAGAGTTGTTCTGGCCTTCTGTTGATCCTGACTGCTCTTATCCAGATATCTTTTCGGTTGGTATATCATGTCCTCAGCGAGGGGTTAAGTTGCTTGGAGGGGCTGTAAGTATTGATGCATCATTTATTGTGGGTAATGTTCGTCAACGAGTGGATAAGACACTTCAACTTATGGACTTATTACCACAGCTAAAGGATCCGCAGTGTGAGTTGGCACTTTTACGTTCTTGTATGGGATTATCTAAACTCACCTTTGCTCTCCGTACTTGCCCCCCGGATTATGTTCAGGAAACAGCCGAATGGTTTGACCACAAGCTTCGTGCAGCCCTTCAAAATATTGTGGTTTCAGATGGACCTGGTTTTGGCGATCTACAGTGGCGTATGGCAACCCTCCCATTACGTATGGGTGGACTTGGTATCTATTGTGCTACTGATGTTATGAAGTTTGCTTTCGTAGCTTCACGTACGCAAACCAAGGATCTCCAGGACCACATTCTTCGAGGTTGTGACACTCCACCTATGGGTAATGTTTTCGATACTGCCATTGCTAGTTTACATCTTTCTATACCTGATTTTGATCTCAGTAATCTTGCTCCAACTGCTACCGTCCCCTTCAGACCCCAACATGTCTTGGCGGAAGCATACTACAACAAGATTAGTTCTGGTCTTGAGAGGGAATTTGAGTTGTCAGCTAGACAAAAAACCGTGATTGGATGTGTGCAGTCAGAACATGCCAAAGATTTTCTCCTTGCCATCCCGATGGAAGGGCTTGGACAACGCATGACGCCTGTAGAATATCGTGCCATTCTTCGTTATCGATTGATGATCCCTCTATATTCAGATGGTGAGCTTTGTCCAGTGTGCAAGAAGAGTAGACTTGATGCTTTCGGGGACCATACGGCCCATTGTAAGCATTACCCCGGCTTCAAGTACAGGCATGACCACGTTAGAGATATCTTATGTGATGTGTTCTGGCGGGCTGGCGTACATGTTAAGAAGGAGGCTCCTGTTAACTTTCTTACTGATCCTAAGGAAGAAAGATCGACATTACGTCCTGCTGATATTCTGGTCTACAACTGGTCTGAAGGTAAACATGCGTGTGTTGATGTTACAGGGGCGTCTCCGATGGTTGGGCTAACCAACATAGTTTCATTCCCTTTGCATTTGACACATTTGGATTGCTAGGCTCAAAAGCAGTTGAGCTCCTCAGGAGAGTGCAGAAGATAATGGATAGCAACGTGATGACTGCAGGTTCGAACGAATATGTATTTAGGAGAATCGGGTTTGCTATCCAGAAAGGACTTGCCGCGCAGTTTGTAGCGCGTTTGTCCTCTACTTTTGTGTAATTCGTTGAGCTTATCAATAAAATTTGAATTTAATTGCAAAAAAAAAAAAAATAGATATTTTGATTATATTAAATGAGTGTAGTTTGTTTAGTTTGAGATCGAATAAAATTATTTTGATGATTTCTCAAAGTAAATGTATTGTAGTAAATTTATCAAAAAAAAAAAAAAAAAAATCTTTTGGTAATTGGGAATTTAGCGTTACAAAAAAAAAAAGGAATTTAGGGTATTTAAGTAATTGTATATGATATTATACTGGGTTGGACTTTGAATTAGGGTGGACTGGGTTTAGATTGGGTGAGGCTTTATGGACTGTTATCTGGGCCTACTGATTTACTGTTGATATTGGGCTAATGGGTTATTGGGTTTGGTCTGGTTAATTATTAATATAAGACACGTGTCGCAAACTTTGAATCAGGTTATAGAAGGACAGATGACGTAATATAACTGTTCACAGGGTTGTTCTCCTTCAGGTAGTAAAGATTTCATTGTATAGCGGTTCTTCTTTCTTGTTCTTCTCCTTTTATAAAAATGGATCCTTACCGAGCAACAGAAAATATGATTCTTTAAACTTCAAGTTCTTTGTCATCGTCATTATTATTATGAATGGATCATTCTGAAAAAGAAGTAGAAGAGTTAACTATTGTGGTGATACTGATGATCCAAGCCCAGTTGGGAAATATATGTCACAACATCCAACATCCAACATCCAGGGTATGGATTACAGAGGTCCATGCGGACATTTCCAAAAGGGTAAGATATTAGTGGTGTCTTTAGGAGATTGGTTTGGAACAACTGAAAAAAGAATATTTTGTTCCAGATTGTATCCATATTGATGAGGGTTTTTGTCGTACATTCCGATTGAGTAGAAACTTGTTTCTAAAAGTTTTAGAAGGTCGTCGTCAATCCTTTTTGGGATCATAAGGTAGATGCAGTAGGATTGTAAGAAAGGTTGGTATTCATCCAAAGTTGAAGATGACAACTGCATTTCGCATGCTAAGCATAAGTACATTTGTAGATTCTCAATATAATTATTGCAAGTTACGAAAGTCCATTGCGTGTATGGCTATCCAGAAGTTTTATGAAACAATGTTTGTTGTTTTTTTGAGACGAGTACTTGTGTCCACTAGTCATGTCAATGGATCAGTTTGGTTTGGATATTCAACTGATCCAAATCGATCCAATTTGTAATGATCCAAACCAAACTGATCCAATTTGATAATGGATTACAAATTTACAATAGATGGATAGTGAACTGAATCGAAAATAATCCTGGATAATCCAATCCGATCCTATTATTTTCTTGTTTGTGTAATTAACATTTTGTATAGCGATTATACTCAAAACCCAACTGAAACGAAAGAGAAAGAAAGAGAGCGAGAATTAGACGAAACATTAATGGAATTCAGTCTCGATGTTGCTTCAATTACAGATGCAACTTGTTTTTCAACTTATTCTTCGACATTAAAAACACCTCCATTAATGGATGCTTCTGAAATCTTCAGTAATTCTATCTCTACACCTTCAGTTACTATCTCCAAACCCTAGAATTTGATAAACATCAATAAGAAAAAGTTGGAAATTCAGATGTTGATCTTTCGTTAATTGGTGTTGCGAAATGTGATCGTCGAGATACTTTGCTTATAAAGATACAAAAACCTTTAAAAAAAAAAAATTCTCCCAGGAAAAAACCTTCAAAATATTTTTCTTTTCGTTCTAAAATGAGAACTATAAACTTTTCGGATTGGATCGGTTTTTTAATGGATAATCCAAAACCAAATCGAAACTTAAGTGGATATCCGAAAACCATTTCAACTGATCCATTAAGGTATATGGATATCCAAAACCAATAAATATTGAATCAGATCAGTTTGGATCATGGATCAGTTCGAATAGTTGACAGGCCTAGTGTTCACTAACCGAAGCTGATCATCTTGAACGCATTATTGAAGAATCAGTTGCACGTGGATTTTTTGGGTGTCTTGGTATTATAAATTCCATTAATTGTGTATGAAAGATTTGTCCATCTAGTTGATGTGGAGCTCATATTGGTTACCATAAAGAGCCGACACTATTTTAGAGGCAATTGCAACAAAGGACCTTTGGATAAGGCATTATTTCTTTGGTATACTAGGTTCTGACAACAACATCAACACGTTGGATCATTCACCTATGTTCAACGATTAATTGAACAAACACATGTGGATTATCAACTCTTAGGTAAATGATAACCCTTACTATATAGGTTACTGATGGGATATATCCAAGGTAAATGTTAAGACTCTTCTCGGTCCTATTAGGGCCAAACAAACGTTTTTTTTTTTTTATCACAAAACAAGAATTAGCTCGGAAGGATATAAAACATGCATGTGAGGTTTTAAGGGCTCGATGACATATTCTTGCAAGACCTTGTCTACTTTAGACAGAGGGGGTAATTGAAAATGTTGTGAGAGATTGCATTGTGTTACTCTTTTACGAGTGGAATGCCCGAAGGTTGTTTTACTCTTTGCTCGTATTACAAAGAAAAACCTAAATTTTGTTTGGACATGTTGTTTAGAGTAGCCGTATTCATTGTTACAAAATATATTAGAATATAATAGTCGAACTTCAAGGATAAAAATTCAAAAGAAAATCACTGGGAGAGGTTTCTTATATTTTTGCTATTTTGGGTTTTACAGTTGGACTTTAACATTAATATTTGGGTTTAACAGTGGATCTAATATCAAATTTTCTAAAGCCCAATCCATCATATAAAAGTTTCTTAAGTATTAATTATAGAAAGTGGGCTCCACAGTTCAGATTCTGTAAGTAAATAAAAAAATTTAAAATTTTCTAAGGATTAAGAATAGAGAGTGGGCTCCACAGTCCACAGATTCTGCCGGTCAACAGAAAATAAATTTGGTCTTAAATAATTCTAGGGGTAAGAAAAACAAAAGTAGAGCCCACTGATTTGGGAAGTGGTTTAGTGGGGTCCACAAAGGCACGAACTACTTATTACAAACTGACAAAAACCTTGAGTTGTGGCTCCACTAAACTGAATGAAAAGATTGTTAATTTTTTTTTTAATTTATTTTGTGTAATTCCTTGAGTTTATTAATAAAAAAAAAATTGAAAATAAAAGGACTATTGAGAAAAAAAAATTTGTTAATTTCAAGACTCGAAGGCTACACCACAAGCCTTTGAAGGGTTAGGGTTACATATGAAACTAGGCTCCATAAGTTATTCTATGATTTGTCGCCACCTAATTATCCACTTTGCCGCCACATCACCAGACTAGCCACTCTACGAAGACTTGTTTTTGCTTTGCTCCGTCTAAACAACCACATCACTTCAATCTCCTATAAATCATGGGCCCTAAGGTCTACAACAAACAATGGCCCAAGGTCGATCCACCCCAAAATTACATGAGAAATTCTCTAAAACGATGTTGGTGGGAATTGCACTCACAACATCTCACTCGTGGAAGAAAGGGATAACAAACCAACTTACGTAGTTGTTGTTTGTTTAGATTAAAGTATTCAATATGACGTTTTTTACCTCACCATTTTTTAAATGCCTAACTAACTAAGGAGGGTTAATTTGGTAAAACATGGCCAAAAGAGACCATGGCATGCCACTGTAGCAAGCTGGTGTAGTCTCTTGTGTAGTAAACATAATATAAAACTTGCTAAAGTAAGCTCGCATGAGTTTTATAAACTCAGGTTAACTTTAATAAATAGTTTGTCATTTTAGATTTATGTATCTTTGTAATGTCCACGAGAAGGAGAAGTGATCTTTGGTCCCCTGTTGAAGATGAATAGTTTGCATTTTTTATAACTCCAGCTCACTCTTTTGCTCTAACTTTTTTCTCTCAGTAAAAATGAGAAATCAAATTATTAATTGCACCGTGAATGACGCTAATTCACTTTTAGCACTTTCCTTTCATTTTCTTCTTAGCTCTTTTAACCTTTTTTTTCCCTACTGGCCCTCTCTATTGTCTTCTCTATGACAATATCATAATCCTGATTAGTGTTCAAAGAAAGAGTTTGTGTTGAACTTTTTCCTCTCAATATCCTCTATTTTTGTTCCTCTTTTTTCAAATGAGAAACCAAATTATTAATTGCACCCGTAGATGACACTAATTCATCTTTAACATTTTCGTTTAATTTTCTCCATATCTCTTTCAATATTCTTCCCAATTGACCTCTCTATTGCCTTCTCTACGACGATATCAAAATCTTTATTAGTGTTCACAAATGGAGTCTGGGTTGAACTAGGTGTCTTGGATTCTTCTTCACTTGAGCGTTCTTTGTATCTACTTTTTCTTGGGGCGAGATTTTTTATTGTTTTTAGCTTTCCACTTGGTTGTATTCTTAACACGAAGATAGCAAAATTTCCATTTCCATTCATTCTTAAAATGTTTTAAGAAATTATTACATGTTTTATTATACTTACCACATTTTTGTCGAACATTCCATTTGACCTATTAATTTTGAGTTGGGAAAGAATAACGGCGCACTTGACTAACATAATTTGAAGTATTCCCAACGAGTTTGGAGTTTTTTTTTCCATCTCAATCCGTTTTGTTTCCAAACATCTTTACAAATATTTGATAAATTTTATTCTGAAAAGTTACCATGCTTTGATCAGTTCCGACAAATCCATTCTCCCCAGTTGCCAACCAAGCTTCGCATATATGCCAACTCTTCATTTATGCTCTAATTATGTCTTTTTTTTTTCCATCTCGACCCGTTTTGTTTTCAAACATCTCTTCGAATATCTGATAAATTCTATTCCAAAAAGTTACCATGCTTTGATCAGTTCCGACAAATCCATCTTCCCCAGTTGTCAACCAAGTTTCGAATAATGCCAACTCTTCATTTATGGTTCAATTAAATTACGTTCCAACAAAAATAATTTTTACAGACTTTTAATTTATCTCAGAAATATAATAGAAACCCTAATAAAATATTTGAGAGAAAGTTAAATTTAGGATAAGATTGAAAGATTTTTTTTTTTTTTTTTTTTGTTTGAAAAAGGCCAAACCCTTAAACAAGCTTGGTGTGGGATTTGGTGGTTTCCTAAAGATAATTAGCAGTATTTTTCTGAGAAAATAAAATAAAATTTGTTTTTTGTTTAAATAAAATAAAAAAAAAATCACAGAAAAAAAGAATAAAAAAAAGAATAAAGAAAAAAAAAAGAGAGAATTGCCTGATGTTTGTTTTCCAGCTGTATTCAACATACTGCTTACTACAAAACCCCTCGCAACAACACCACTCTGGTAATATGTGATTCTGTTCTTCTTTGTTTCAAAGCTCTTGTGACCGTTTCTTCTTTGAATGAAAGAAGAAGTAAAACAAGTAGAAGAAGAAACAATGAATTCTAGGGTTTCTTTTTAATTTATTAAGAAGATAATCTATTCAAATCAATTCAATTGAGTTCAATTCAATTCACAATGTCTCGTCAAGGAACTTCTGCTCATCAACACAAGAACAAAACTCTCGATAACAAATATGTAAGAGAATTCTTCTTATGATCTTTGCTTAATTTTCTTCTCTAGAGTTTTTTTTTTTTTTTTGAATAATTAATTGTTAATTATGTTTAATTAAGGTTGAATTTGATGATTTTGATTTTGATGTAGATGCTTGGTGATGAGATCGGTAAAGGAGCTTATGGTCGTGTTTATAAAGGTTTAGACTTAGAAAATGGAGACTTTGTTGCAATCAAACAAGTTTCCTTGGAGAATATTGCTCAAGAGGATCTTAACATCATCATGGTTTGTTTGGTTTGTTTATTCCGTGTTAACTATACTGTTTAGTTTAATTTGTATTTAGGTTTTCAATTGAATTCATGGTAATGTTACTCAATGTAGTTGAAATTATGCTAAATAAGTGATTTTTCTGCTTTTCTTACTTAACTTTTTGGCGGCGGAATCTTTTAATTAATTGCGCGGTAGCTAGAAATGAATATTCAAGTTATTGATTAGAAGAAATGGTGTTTTGACTTCTAATTTTAGAAAGTTAGTGATTAGAAGAATGCATGAATGATTTGGTAAAACACTAGAAATAGTCTTGATTGACGCAAAGTCGCAAATCCGATGTATGATGTCTTTTCAATTTTACGATTAGAGGATGAAGATGAAGCGTTTCTTTTAGATAGGTACATGACATAGTACTGTTGTTGATTATAGTTTTTAATACTTACTTTAACCAACCATGTCTAGTCACTCCTTAGTTGCTTCTTCATATCATTGATAATGTCACTCAATGTACTTCAAAATATGCTAAAGAAGTGATATTTCTGCTTTCTTACTGAACTTTTTGGCGCGACATCTTTTAACTAATTGCATGGTTGCACGAAATGAATATTTAAGTTATAGAAGAAATGGTGTTTTGACTTCTAACTTTAGAAAGTTAGTGATTAGAAGAACGCATGAATGATTTGGGTAAACACGAGAAATAGTCTTGGTTGACACAAATTCTATTTATGATGTCTTTTCCATTTTACGATTAGTGGATGAAGATGAACCGTTTCTTTTAGATTAGGTACATGACACAGTACTGTTGTTGATTATAGTTTTTAATACTTACTTTAACCAACCATGTCTAGTTACTCCTTTGTTGCTTCTTCATTATATCGTTGATTTTGTTTGTTGGTTGGGAACTTGAGATGATATTATGTTGAGTACGTTGATGACTTGCAATGAAATGAAAACTTACATATAGAGTCAGTTAGGCAATACAATGTAATATGACATCAGTAATTATGTGCTGTCTCTATGCTGCCAGCTGTAGTAACTGGAAATCTGATGCTGATGTTATCTCGATGGAGAACATACTGTATTATTCTAAGTGTTGCTTTGCTGTTGCGATTGTTATTGTTTGCAGACTAGTTTTCATTTGTTTTCTTTTTGCCTTGATTATTTGAATTTTAACCATCTATTATTTGCTTTGTGTTACTCCTCTATTGGTGGGCGTGTTCTGTATTTCAGCAAGAGATAGACCTACTAAAGGTGTCTTTCACTCTTTCCTTGATTTTATTATTTGCATTCCATTTTAATATATTGGGCTGTTTGTCAGAACCGCCTAGTTGCGACTCCCTCCTTAACAATGTTAGGTCCTTCCATATTATGCCACCAGTTTATAGTGATGATCTGTTTTGTCTCATTTCCACGGTGAACAATACATTGAAAAATGTGATGAATGATAACTGTAATCTGATTTACGATAACTATACTTGGCTAGGGGTGGAGAGCTCTGCCGAAATTCCAATTTTTCTGATTTCCGATCCAATTTTCTCTGAATTTGGAACATAAAATACTAGTTCCGATTTCCAAATTTTCGATTTTTTTGAAATCTACGTAGAGTGGTTCTAAAATCTTGTCCTCAAAAACATATACAAGAACATTCTTGGTGTGGTTAGATTTAAGAGATAAGTTTTAATAGTAAATTGGCTTACAATGAAGTGCTATCTTACTAAAACATCATTGACATAATTGTTTAGATGAGAACTATACTATATGAAAGTAGAAATAATTAATTTTTTGAGAAAAAATTATTTAAATTTTAGCGTCGACAAAATAACTCTTGATATTAAATTATCTTTTGGTGATAATAATAAACTACAATTCCGATTTTTCCAAACGTTTATTCCGATATTTTTGAGTTTCTTTTCTGATATTTATGAATTCCGATTTTTCCGATTATTTTCCGAAATCCAAAATTCCGAATTTGGAAACATTTATAGAGTTCCAAAAAAAATTGGAAGAAAAAATCTGTTTCCGATTTCCAATGTATTATTTCCGAATATGCCATTTCCGAATATGCCATTTCCGAACCGTTCCATCCGATCTCCACCTCAATACTTGGCATATGAAACTTTCTATCAGGACCAATCAAATGTCTTTTCCACCTCTTTTTTCTACCTCTTTGCATGTGCTGTATATGTAGTATGCTGTCACTAGACTGTTCTTTATATATACTTGATTGATACCGTATACTTAAATATATGAAATGATCAACATGTATCCAGCAATGTTGAAATTTAATATGTCAGACTTATGTTTTTGTTTGGTGCTATGTCTCACAGAACCTTAACCACAAAAATATTGTCAAGTATCTTGGTTCTTTAAAGACAAAGACTCATCTGCACATTATTCTCGAGTAAGTTATGTTTTGATCGTCTATTCTTGCACCATATGCTGTACCATGTTTTTGAAGCAACTTCTAGCTGAAAGATGGTGCATGGTGGTTTGATTATGATGTTTGTATAGGTATGTAGAGAATGGCTCACTTGCAAACATTATTAAACCAACCAAATTTGGACCATTCCCAGAATCGTTGGTGGCTTTTTACATTGCTCAGGTTTGTGTTCAGGCTTGCAGTTGTTTGCAGTACTTCTGATATCCATTTCTTTATAATGTTCTCTCTCCTTGAGCAGGTGTTAGAGGGTTTGGTTTATCTCCATGAACAAGGGGTAATTCATCGGGATATTAAGGGTGCAAATATATTGATAACCAAAGAGGTAATAATATAAATTGTCAAGAAAAAGCATGGGCTTGTTTTTTTGCCTCTGATTTTGGTTTTGTTTGTTTTTACCGAGCAAAATGATTTCCCCTGCCCCAAGGTGTCCCTTGTCGACTATTGCATGAAATGGACCTGGAAATATATAAGTTGGTTCAACTTTAGTTTTGTCAAACTGCAAACTATTGGTTTCTTTTGTTATGGATTGCATCTGCCTGAACTTCAGTGCCTCAATGTTATTTTGGGCAATCAAGGTTGCTGCCATATTATATGCCTCGATTGTTTCTGTGTATAAATTTTCTGTATAGAATTACTCAGTTCAGGAAGTTGACATTTTCCCAGGGCCTTGTTAAACTTGCTGATTTTGGGGTTGCAACAAAACTAACTGAAGCAGATGTTAATACACATTCTGTTGTTGGAACACCCTATTGGATGGCCCCTGAGGTAGTATTTAAAGTAAATTTCAGTTGATACTTACGAAGTCTTATAAGCATAGGCATGAAATATTTGGAGCATCTGGTGTAGGTTATTGAAATGTCCGGGGTCTGTGCTGCATCGGATGTTTGGAGTGTTGGCTGCACAGTGATTGAGCTTCTCACGTGTGTTCCTCCATATTACGATCTTCAGCCTATGCCAGCTCTTTTCCGGATTGTTCAGGTACCTTGATATTCCCTTTTCTCATATCTGTCAGTTACATGCTTTAATTAATTAACAATGATTATGATGACGACTTTGATTTGTCAAACACCGAGGAGAGGGAATAGATGGGTGAAGGATATCCAATCTCTCGCATTGTTTGGGGTTGGGGTTTAGAATGACAATCACAAAGTTAATCTGTAATTGGGTAATATGGGTGTAATTGGATGGGGTCTATGAGGAGTTAACTACTGTTTGGTCTCTCATGTGCATGCTTCTTGATCTGATTGACAATATTATCTTCTTTCTTTAATCAGCAAGGCAGAAAACTATATTAAAATTGACGTGAAAGTGGGTTTTACATCATGCCCATGTACAATATGGCTATGACATCGAAGAATAACATTTAACATATCCACTTAAAAAAAGAGAAAGGCTTAATGTTTACAGTTGGCTTCAATTGATAATTAGTTGACTGCGTAATCATGAAACTGAACCTTAGATTTCATCTAATTCCTTTGCACCCTTCCTCACATTTGACAGTTTTCTGATATTATAACTTTTTGCTATTTTGATGAGAATGGCATGTGTATCAGGCGAAAATGATTCTCTTGGTGAAAATATAAGGAGTATGTGATATTATGCCCTGACCTCCCATTTTTGTAATTTTCAGGATGAACATCCTCCCATATCTGATAACTTATCCCCAGACATTACAGATTTCCTGCGACAGTGTTTTAAGAAGGTAACGAACCTATTCTTCCTTGTGTTTGTCGTTAATGCATCTTTCTTCTCCGAGTTCTTCTGCAAATGACTAGGGTTTTTTTTTTAATAAACACTTGGTCAATGTGGTTGATGTTCCTTAGTACAAATGTTGATGCGTCATGATAAAGTCATCTCATTAGTGTCGCCAGACTGTTTCTTGGTTTAGTATTCCTCTTTTTTTCGATCTTAGTATTAGGTCCAATTAGCGTTTTATGAAAATTGGAGGCCCGTCAGGTTAGCATCTTTTTTTCGATCTTAGTATTAGGTCCAATTAGCGTTTTATGAAAATTGGAGGCCCGTCAGGTTAGCATGTTAGACAAGTCTCCAACTTATAAATAAAGGTGTAGCCACCGAAGTAAGGTATCTGTGTGGTTGCGTTGTTTTTCTTTTTTTAATAAAGTTTGTTCTTGGTGTTCTTTCGTGTAATGGAGGGAGTTATCTTTCAATTTTTTTGAATTAGATAATTGGATATTAGCTACTGCTTTCAAGTTTACATCAAATGCTTTCAATGATTCTACTTTCAATATTATTTACCTGTAAGTAGGTTTAGAGTAGATTCTTAGGCTGATAGCTTGCAATTATTCGGTAACCATTCTTTGTTGACATTAAGAAGCGTACAAGTTTACATCAAGTGCTTTCATTGGGTCTACTTTCAATATTATTAGCCTGCAAGTAGGTTTAGAGTAGATTTTGGGGCTGATAGCTTGCAATTATTCAGTAACCATTCAATTGTTGACATTAAGAAGCTTGTATAGGATGCCAGGCAGAGACCTGATGCAAAGACATTACTTTCGCATCCTTGGATACAGAACTCAAGGCGTGCTTTGCAGTCATCTCTCCGACCGACAAGTGGAAGAACAAGGTAGAAGTATGCAAATTTGTTACATTTCTGTTAAACGGTTACTTGTAGAGTGTGGACGAGGTAGAACTGTTTAGCATACGTTTTGGCCATGGAACTTGGTGTTTTACTTTTGAAATTCATGTCTATGTATCAACATTTGGTATTTAGGCTTTTCATCTGTTATGGAAGACTGGAACTTGCTGTTTTACTTTCACAGTTCTCTGTATATCAATGGCTGTGCTTGTTGCACAGGAAATAATTGGGAAAAGTTGTTACACGTCCGTTTTCCAAAATCTATATTATATTCCGGGTGCTTGGTAGCTTTTATTTATAGTGGGCCCCGCAGTAAAAGTTAATAAAAAGGCAAAACAGCTCTGCCATATCTCTGGCTTCAGAAAAGGCGGAATCTTTAGGAAAATCTCTTCTCAATTGAATTGAACAATTTTTTCTCTCTCTCTCTCTCTCCTCAATTTTCTGCTTTTATCACGCTAATTAACCAAGCATGTTTCAGATTTTTTTCTTCAAAAAAAGGTAAAACATAAACAAAATAAATTTGTCCAAAGATGTTTTCCTGAATTGTTTGGTTAACCAAGCACAGCCAATTGTTGTTTGGTATTTACTATTTCAACTTTTCGATGGCTTTCTATTTTGTGGCTTTTACGGATTCAGTCCAGGATGCTGTTTTAGGAACATTTTCGTTTTCTCACCGAGATCTTAATTGTCTAATTGTAACAATTTCTTATTCATGCAGAAATATTCCGGAGGATGTTTCAGTGGCTGCAGAAATTTCAAATGGAGATGAACATAGCAGTGGTGGGACGCCATCTGAAGAAAAGCAACAAATAGATTCCTCTGATCAGGTTAGTAAGGTTTGTAAGTATTATTTTCTTACTGATAACTGGTAAAAAAAAGTTTCTTACTGATAAACAAATAATTTTTTTTTTTTTTTTTTTCTTTTGATGAATAAGGTTTATTTCCATAACAATTTGTTCTCCTTAAAAAATATATAATCTTTTACATATCTGAATTCTTAGAATGAATGTTATATTTTATTCATGGTTGACGTGTTAACTTCAGGACTCTACCAAAGTGTTGTTATCATCAGAAGATGTTGATTTGAGCAAGTCTGCCACTGATATGGAATCAAAGGTTAATATTGTCCGGAAAGATGGCAGTGGTCTAAAAGAAGACATTGTACCAGATCAGGATCCTACCTTAGCCTTCCAGAATGTGTCGATTAGAACTGATTCTGGTAGGGTGGCATCTTCCAGAGAAGAGCTTGGTACCAATCCAACAAATTTGCTTGAGCTATCAAATATCGGTGATCAAAGTGGAACATTGGCGAACAGGGAGGCGTCCTTGGAGTCAAGGAGCCATGAGATATCTGGAGAGGGTGAAGGAAAACGGGAATCTTTATGTGTTGAGAACAACTTATCTGGCTCTGGACCAAGGACCCAAGAGATTACACAAAAGGTACATTGTTCCTATATGCTTGTTATGTGAGTACGAATTTGTTTTGTAATGGGATTGATCCACAATTTATTTCCAATTCCATCTCTATCATATGGGAAAAATTACCTGTGCCTTTTCGCGACTCAATTTCTCTAATTTCTCACTGAACCACTTTAACTGTTAAACAGTATCTTGACCTCTGTTTTATGTTATGAATAAGTGTGGATTACTTTGCTCTGAGAAATGCACAGGCTTTATCTTTCATTTCTGCACCTGCTTCCCTATGGAATTTTCTTACTTTATTGTGTCTGGTATCAAGAATGGTGGTTAGTTGTTGCATTGTATTCATTGCAAATAATACTACCAGTCCTTTGTTGTATTATGGCATATACTTTGTATTTTATGTTTTTCCTTTTCGAATGTTGGTGAAGATCTCTATCTCCGCATTTATTTGGCTGTAAACCTTTTCGAAATATAAATAGAAGTTTTGCTTAGCAAAAGAAAAAGATAAAATCTAGAAAAAATAGTATTAAGTTCTTAATTAACTATTTAACATGTATAGAAAATATTAATTAAAGTTTATTTCATTTAAATAGCCTTTTATAAAGAAAATACAGGAGTATCAAGATTTAAAGCTTGTGCATACTATTTGGCTAATTCTGTATTTATTATTTTTGAAGGTTGCCAAAACGTCAATTGCCTCAAATGGACATGAACTAAGTAGATTCAGTGACCCACCAGGAGATGCTTTATTGGATGATTTGTTTCATCCTTTGGATAGGAATCATGACGATCAAGCAGCTGAAGCTTCGACATCTGCTTCGTCGTCATATTTGAATCAAGGGAATGGTGTTCATAATGAAGCTGGGAAGAAACTGGCAGCAAACCTTAAGGAAAGGATGGCTCATAAAAGAATGGAGAATGAAACAGGGCAGACAAATGGGGGAGACTTGCTGCGTTTTATGATGGGAGTTTTAAGGGAGGATGTAATTGATATTGACGGTTTGGTAAGCTTTTCGTGATTGCTAACACTTGATTGCCCAAGCATTTTCATTATTTGACCTCATCATTCATTTTTTTTTCTGTTTTTCAGCAGGGTTTTGATGAAAAATTTCCTGGAGGAAACCTTTTCCCCTTACAGGTGACTGTTTGTCTTTGACCATTTATGTGCTGTGCATGGTTTGTCTTCTCTGAAATCCAACTCCTATTGTTTTTCCATTGCCAATTACTACAGTAATATGTTCAAAGTTGGTATGATATCCAATGGATAAGATAATTCATGACTAAATTCCAGACTTCCAGTATAAGTATGTTGAGAACCACTTCACTCTTAAGGCCTCAAAGCGGCAAACCAATGTATATTAAAAAGACTGCTGTGATTAACAATAGACAGGAACCCACAAAAAAAAAAAAAAATTCCACTCAGCGGTAGACGTGAATTATTGCTCTGATACCAAGATTAGTTGGAAAAATGAAGAAAAAAAGGGAGAATTGAATCACTATGTGCTTGGTCTGTTAACATGTCTATTTGTAATTAGTTAATACTAAAAAGAAAACCTAACACAATTAGGAAACTAAGTTGATAGGGATTCTAATCTAACTAGGAAACTAGAACAATCAACTTTGTCACAGACAATCATTGTCATCAATTGACTACTGTTCCTTTGATGGATACAGTGGCAGCACTACAAGGACAACCCCTATATGTGTTTTCTGTTCTCTTGGGAGGCTGTTGTACTTGAGCTTATGCTAATCCTATGCTTAAGCTAGAACATCTTTTCGTTGGATTTCCAATTTGAAACAGCACAAGGAAATTCACATTAAATATCAAAATGGAACTATTTCTTATACACAAAATAGTCTTCAAACGACTTACTGAAATTTTAGTATTTTTTGATATATTCCTTAGAGTGGTTGGTCCAGTAACCCGTTGCATGCTTTTGATTACCATTTGTTGGATTTATGTATTCAACTCACTAGTCATGAGATTCTTTTAAGTACAAGTTACATGTTCGTGCATATATTTCCACACTTGTAGTTCTTGCATGTGTTCCCTTTCCCGCCTTGGCAGGTTGGAGAATTATGTGTACGTATTTGTATGTTGCTTACTAGATTTGGTCTTGTTTTTGTAGGCTGTAGAATTTAGCAGATTGGTTGGGTCCCTGAAGCCAGAGGAACCGGAAGATGCAATTGTGTCTGCTTGTCAGAAACTGATTGCTTTCTTTCATGAGCGCCCAGAGCAGAAAATTGTTTTTATTACCCAACATGGTTTGCTTCCTCTTTTGGAACTGCTTGAAGTTCCTAAAACTCGTGTATGTACACTCTTTTGAGAATTAATTTTCTGGTTTCATGTTCCGTTATAATTTCTAGATAATAAAATGAATGTAAGAAACCAACATGATGATATAGTTTTATCTTGCTTTCTCAGGTTACATGCTCTGTTCTCCAAATTATAAATGAAATAATCAAAGACAATACTGACTTTCAAGAAAATGCTTGCTTGGTGGGCATGGTAAGCACTATAAATTCCTTGTATTGGATATTTTGGATCAGGAGTTTCACATGTTTGAATTCATCTGGATTTACATATGGCGTTCATTTGTAAGAGACAATTGGATTTTAACAAAAAGGGTTTCCCCCACTATTTACCCCCTATAATGATCCTTACCAATCTAAGACTCAATATTTTCCTTGAACCTTGTCCCTAAACACTTGGTTCTCTCAAAGAAGATCAGGGTGTAAATCTTCCGTTAGGTTCAAACTGGGAAATTGGTCCAACCTCTCTCATTGCATATGTACAGTCCAGGTGGGTTCACAGTTGGTCTGTTAGATGTGTGGATATCCTGATCCAGATCATTCTCAGTGACCACAAGCTTTTTCTAGTGACTTCAGTTCGGTACATCAATGAATTTGTACCTGTGATCATATATTGCAAATTAATGTACAGATTCCTATCGTGATGAACTTTGCGGTACCTGATCGTCCCCGGGAGGTTCGTATGCAAGCAGCTTATTTCTTGCAGCAGCTTTGTCAGTCAAGGTAGATTTTCCTATACATTTTCGTTCTTAAAATTTAGTGAGCTAATATTAATTGATGTAGTTGTTGTTATCCAGCTCCTTAACCCTGCAAATGTTCCTTGCTTGCCGTGGAATACCTGTGTTGGTGGGGTTTCTAGAGGCTGATTATGCAAAATACAGGTTTGTTACGATAATATATAATTTATACTGTCTTTCATTGGTTTATGTAAACGTCCACACGCCTGGTCTTCATGTTGAGTAACTGTGCTCTATGCACTCGGCATAGGTGCTGAGTGTTTGGACGTGCCACTTTTGAAGATTTATACTGGTTCAATGGGTGACCTGGCATTTTTATTGTTTGAGTATTATTGATTGAAGTTATGGGTCGGGTTAAAGAATTAGGAGTGCCCTCGCTTTAGGACCCAATGAGCTGTGCTGTGGGATTTAGCATTTAGTCAGGCATGTGGATGTCCTAAATAATCCTCATATTTATTGAGAGAAGTGAGTTTATCATGCTTATAGCATTTACTGATTTATATCTACTCAGGGAAATGGTTCATCTTGCCATCGATGGCATGTGGCAAGTATTTATGCTCCAGCGCTCAACACCAAGAAACAATTTCTGTCGGATAGCAGCAAAGAATGGAATACTCCTCAGACTCATCAATACTCTTCACAGCTTAAACGAGGCAACTCGGCTGGCTTCTATATCTAATGGGGGTGGACTTTTTGCAGCAGATGGTGCTGCTCAGCGACCACGATCTGGTCCGCTTGATTCTAGTCATCCTACTTTCATGCAGGGTGAAACATTGCATTCTATTGTCGATCAAGCCGATCTGCTTAAGAATAGACATGGAGTCATTGATAATTCTTTGTCCGTTGGAGCACTGGAACCAGCACGTGCTTCAGTATCCTACTCTCAAATGTCAGATAACCATGTAGACTCCAGGTTCTTTGCTGGAGATACTGAGAAACCTCTGTCAAGCCATGCTGTTATGGAAGCTTCTAGATTGCTTGAACCAGTAGGTATGGACATTGGGAATTCATTGACCAATGAAGTTGGAACTACTTCCAAGGACTGGGAACACTTGGAATCACGAAAATCTGATCTGTCCCGGGTTGAAGTTGACATCCCTAGACAGCAACGTATATCTATGTCTGCCAGCAGGACATCCACTGATAAGCCTATAAAACAGATGGAGCTCACATCAAATGGATTCTCTAATACAGTGGTTTCTACTCAAGAGCAAGTTCGACCTCTTCTGAGTTTGTTGGAGAAGGAACCTCCTTCTCGGCATTTCTCTGGACAGCTTGAGTACATTCGGCACCTCTCTGGATTGGAGAGGCATGAAAGTATATTGCCGCTATTACATGCATCTGCAGAAAAGAGGACAAATGGTGAACTAGATTTTTTGATGGCGGAATTCGCAGGTGATTGGTTACATTTTCTTTGTAGTGGCCTGCCTTTTGGCTTTACCATATTTAATTTAGAAATCATATTCAGTAATTCGATTTGAAAACCATCTCTATTTTTATATGGTTTATGAAAGAAGCATAATTAGTATGGTTAGTTCTTTAAACTGCCTCAAAAAGCAGGGGGAAGACATACATTCCTGTTTGAAATTGATATCAATATTTTGACATCACTTGATTGACCTTTTTTGACATCGGTTACAAATGGAAGCTGAGTAGGATGTACAATAAATGTTCGAATCCATGTGCCTCGATTTCCTAAATTCTTGATACTATTATCCTAGTATGATTGTGTTTTTTTCGTCCATTTTTTCACTTGGTCACAACTCACAAGTCACAACGAGTTGTATGGATATCAATGAGTTGATGGACTTTTGTTAATTCAACTACTTGTGGATTTACAGAGGTCTCTGGGCGTGGAAGGGAAATTGGAAACCTTGACTCTATGCCTAGACTTTCACACAAGGCAACAAATAAGAAGATTGGACCACCAATATCTAACGAGGGTGCTGCATCAACATCTGGTGGTGCATCTCAGACAGCATCGGGTGTGCTATCTGGTTCAGGTGTTCTAAATGCAAGACCTGGAAGTGCAACATCCTCTGGACTGCTTTCCCATATGGTGTCAACATTTAATGCTGATGTAGCTAGGGATTACCTGGAAAAGGTGACAGATCTTTTGCTTGAGTTTGCTCGAGCAGACACTACTGTGAAATCCCACATGTGTACCCAAAGCTTGCTTAGTCGTCTTTTTCAAATGTTCAACAGGGTAGAGCCTCCCATCTTATTGAAGGTTGGTATAAAATTTAATCACTATTATACAATTTACGTCTCTTAGTTATATTCCAGGTTTGATTTTGTCCTTTTTTTTCATAATGTAGTTGCTGAAATGTATCAATCATTTGTCTACCGATCCAAACTGCTTAGAAAATCTTCAGCGAGCAGAAGCAATTAAGCATTTGATTCCAAACCTCGAACTCCAAGAAGGGCTTCTTGTATCTAATATACATCTTGAAGTGAGTTCTCTTATATCTCTAAAACTATATTGTGAGTGTTGTTGATCACTGCCGGCTATTGTATCCATTCACTGGGTGTTCTGACTCTTTTCTAGTGTATGTGGTTCTGTCATTGACATATTTACGAATGTGATGGGTTTGGAAGTATGGAACACTTTCAAATCACAATCTGCCATCATGTAGAAACGAATTTTTAATTGAAAAACCCAAAAGTATATTATAATTAATCACCTGCAAATTGCCGTAAGTTAACATTTCATGAAGGCACTCAGATAACGGAAAAATATATAGAAGTGCTATCAGTTCTTGTCTAGTTTATGCCTTGGTTTTATTTTCTTTGTACTACTAGTGGCCTATGACGTCTGGTAGACCAGCTCACCCGCACTAATGCATCTAGCTCGCCTACGCCTTCTTAACAAAAGTTATGCCTTCATTTTGCCGCCACTTTGCCCATGTACAAATTGCTATTATTATTAGATTTGTTTTTAACATTATCATGGAATGTGGTGGACTGGAAATCATGACCATTCTCTCTGAATGGTCTCAGGATTAATGTGTTCGGCTCCCAAACCAAAGGCCATGCCATCGGCACATCCTCAATCATGAATGATAATTATTTGTGTGTGAAATTTGGTGGTCAGTGGTCTGACGTGCTTCTTTTATAATTTTTCCTCCAAAAGTTGTTTTCTTATATCGTTTGCAACTTGCTTGGTCACTATGACATAGTCCTTAAAATAGTAGGTAGGATAGCATTCAGTAACCAAAATCGTCCCTCTGAGCTGCTGTTTAGGGTGGATTACTGCATACTATAAAGTTTCGTTTCTGTTTCTATTAAAACTGTTATTTTGTTCGTGTCTCTTGAGATTTTTTCTTCTTCTATTTTGTCAACAAAAACTTCTTGGTGTGTTTGCTTGTCTTTTGTTTGGAGTGGGTCTTTTCTCAACAATTTGATGTAGCATAATCTCCACATTCATATCTAGGAAAAAATCCCATGAATCAGTTGCATTTTCAGACACCTCCATAATCCATACGGTACAGCTTGTTGGGCCATTCATTAAAAAAGTTGAGAAGACCTTTTAGTTTAGTGCTAGCAAGTCTGGTTGAGTTTTTTATTTAACAATTGATGCCAGTTTTAGGTGGAATTTGGACGTATGGTTTTGGTCATGTAGGCCCTGACTCAAGAGCTTGAATGTAGTAAAAAGTGTTTATATGTATAAAGTACAATTCCAATTCGCCCATGACATTGACATTTTGGTGTAGATCTGGGTTTATAGGAATTTACATAATCAAAAGGCATTGCTACCACAAGGATGGCTTGAATTACTCATATTTTTGTGATTCTTTCTGAGTTCTTTAATATTAATCAGGCAGGCCAGGGTTTTGTGTTTCTTTTTAGTTGGACCTGCGTAAACTCCATTGTGTAAAAATACTTTGTTGATACAAATTGGAATTTGTTTTTGTTTAACTCTATTTTTGAAGGTTCTCCAAGCGTTGTTCAACCTTTGTAAGATTAATAAAAGAAGACAGGAGCAAGCTGCTGAAAATGGAATAATTCCGCATTTGATGCATATTATCATGTGTGATTCACCCTTGAAGCAATATGCATTGCCTTTACTCTGTGATATGGCTCATGCATCCCGTAACTCACGGGAACAACTAAGGGCCCATGGCGGGTTGGATGTGTATTTGAGTTTACTGGATGATGAGCTTTGGTCAGTGACCGCATTGGATTCTTTAGCCATTTGCTTGGCACATGATAATGACAGCAGAAAAGTAGAGCAAGCATTACTAAAGAAGGAAGCAGTGCACAAGTTGGTGAAGTTCTTCCAAGGCTGCCCGGAACAACATTTTGTGCACATACTGGAGCCATTCTTAAAAATTATCACGTAAGTAGCTATACACTTGGCCTTATGTATTTTTTCTATTTTTTTATCCCTTCTCTCTTGTAAGAGTGTCTCATTGCTATGTTGAAAGTGGTGGAAAATATAAATAAGTGGTAGGATGGTTTAGTAACTGCATGATACTGTCAGGAAGGGAGATGGGCACAGCCGCACAACTTCATGATAAATTTCTAATTGTGACGGTAGATAAATGCAAATCTGTTAATTTATAACCATTCTAATTGTTACTACGTCTAAATTATGGTAAAAAGAGTAGATTTTCAACCCCCCTTTTTTTTTTTTTTTTTTTTTTAAGAGATTCAGATTTTCAGTATGTATACTACAGAGCATAGATATATGATAGTTAAAAGCCAACTGATATGCAGAGAAATATATTGTGGAAAAGAATACCTAAAATCTGAGATTATTTGGTGGAGCTGAGATTACGTGAAGTGAGTATGTGGGGTGTTTTGAGGTGTGTGCCTGGCATGTGTGTCACAATGGAAAGTAGGGGTAGAACCAGCATTTGTAATGGGTGGGGAATTTGGTGTAATTGCGATTTTATTTGAAAAATATAATTTAGTTCTGTAAAAACAATTAATTTAGACACAGTTAACTGTTTTTATGGATAAATAAAAAATAATCATTGATATCACTAGGAAGTTACATTAAGAGATGGGAGTACAAGTATCCTTAGCCAGCAGCTAACCTATCCTACTCCCAGACCTCTACTAAGTCCCTATCCTGGCCCCAAAACCAATAAATTGTATAATATCGCCATTGTGTCTGAAGAAACCCTAAATCATCACCTTTAGCCGCAGTTTAATTAAGTATATACATTAAGTTTTAGTATTTTGTTTATTTCTACTAGGTCTGTACCACATATCCTAGCGATTAGCATTTTTTTTCCAACTCAATAATTATAAGTCCAGCACCATCAACTCTGGGACCAGTAAGCTGCAATGTCAAGCTTTGCTAATGGGTGTGAGTTCGTGCGAGTTTGTAAGGGTATTTAGGTTTGAGCATCTGTATATGGGCTGGGAAAATCTAATTGCTGGCATAATTTTATGAACTCCATTATAACTCTCCATCATAAATCCTGATTTTCATGAATATTTTTGGTTATAGTGCACCATGAGTGAGTTTGTGTCAAGTTGGCTCAAAAATCTTATCAGAAACAGCTAGTGGACATTTTACAGTAGTGCACCATGAGTTGTGTTATTTTGGTTTATCTGATGAATGGGTTTTCTTGTCATAATTTACAAATAGTTCCTTGCGGTTTTACAAGTATTCTTTAGCTGGCATTGGATTCAATGGATATTCTCTTAAATGCAGGAAATCGGCCCGGATAAATACAACGCTAGCTGTAAATGGTCTGACACCGTTGCTCATTACAAGACTTGACCATCAAGATGCTATCGCTCGTCTTAATCTCTTAAAACTGATAAAGGTACACTTTTGTTGCTTCAAGAGTCTATAAAGAGTTTGTTATACACATAAGTATGATATACATAAGTATTTTGGTAAATGAGTGCGAAAAGAGTAAAGATTTAATATGATGAGCATGAGTGACATTTCACTGAAAGTGTTCAGTGGTCTACTGGTCAAGACTTGGGAAGTTGGGCCCAAGGTCTTGGGATCGAGTCTCACTTTCATGTGTTGTAAGGGATTTGGGGTGAAATAATTCTAACTATCAAAAAAAAAAAAAAAAAAAGAGTGGCATTTCACTCAAATTTATCTATTTTGAATGTGGGGGGTGCTTGGAAGAACATCAACACAGGTGAAATTGTTAGTGTTACCATAATATGTGTTAAGCTATTATAATTGGAACGGAACAAAGAATCACAAGGGATTGGATTGGGTTCATGTCTTTTTCAAATGATTAGATAGTTGTGGAACTCAAAATCAAGCATCTTTTAGATTAATAAGGTTGGGGCTATATCCAGTGAAAAGCAGGATTGCAATATTACATTATTAAGACTCCAATGTTCCATGGAGGCATGCTAGTAGACAAATCACTGTGAGCAGCATATTGCCACTCTGTAAAAGCCACCTTTTGTTATGAGCAAAATATTGAAGATTATTCCATTTCGGATTGGTAAAATGCAATGTACGAAATCAGCTCAAGGTATCAATGAGACGATAAAAGGCACACATTTCTTGAAGTGGGGTCCACTGTCATATTCTTACCGTTGTTGTTGGTATTATAAGTAAAGAGCTACTTAGCATTTATTGTACCACCTAATCTTTAGGCACATCACTTCATTTGTGTGATTTCAAGTTGTTTTGGATTTAAGAACATTTTTTTTGTATATGGAGGCGATATTATAATGAGTGGATGTTTGCAACTCACAGATTTTCTGTTCTACTAACATTTTGGGCTTGTATATTGACAAAAGTATCTCACAGGTCACCACTCATTTTTGACCTATTAAGTATTGCCATCAGTTCATCATGTGTAATATCTGGGAAGTTTATCATAAATTTGCATACCTTTTATACTTACTTTTTAAGTTCTTTACGGCAGGCCGTCTATGAGCACCACCCCCGGCCGAAGCAACTTATTGTGGAGAACGATTTGCCCCACAAGCTTCAGAACTTAATTGAGGAGCGCAGAGACGGGCAAAGCTCTGGAGGCCAAGTCCTGGTAAAACAGATGGCCACAGCATTGCTTAAAGCATTACATATTAACACTGTTCTATAAGTTCAGGTTCCGTTTATTCTCCTGTAAATTTCTTCTTTTGGTCTGTGCTGTATCTCTTTAATGTGGGTTAGGAATGTCTCTGTGGATGTTATTTTCTTGTTTGGATTTCATTAGCACTGATTCTGCTTCTGAACGATATTTATCTGAAGACATTAGTTTTTGAGACATGTGAATCCCTTATTTAAATCCTGTCATTCTGTGCTAAATTGTCTAAGTGTTAAGTTATTTGCAGGTATAGTAGCTTCATTATCTTTTAAATGAATACTAAAATCAAATGTGAATGGTTTCCTATCTTGTGCCTAATTGGCAAAAATTTCTTGTGCCTTGTCAGATAAATATTTCATACAAGCCATATTATTTCTAGGACGGGTTTGGGCAGACAGTTTTGCATATTTGGATGAGCGTGCTGAATATGAACTGTTAAGGTTAAGTACTTAGATAATATGCAGTGGTTGCGCCTTGCGGCCAAGGGTATGTTGTGGGCCATCTGGCTTTTGAGGATTTTCATCTTGTTTTGTGGTAGAGTTGGCGCCTTGTGTGATGTTAGTGTCATTTACCGTAGATCAATAATTACACGCAACACATGATTAAAATAAGGTTGTTTCATATTAATAATGCAGTTACAGGTTATAGAGAAGTTGTGCATAGCTTGATCTCTTTTTAGTATAGGTACTTAGTAACTTAGGTAGTCCAAAAAGTCATTTTTCTGATAGTCACATACTGACACATACTTCATCTTCTCAGGAGAGAATACCAGATTCCGTAGACTTGTTACAGACTACAAAAATAATGAAGTGACTGTAGGATTTGTGAGCTCTCGTAAAATCAACCATGGTTCTTTGCTTCTTTTTGAATTTTGATTTGAAGTACTTCTCTGTCTTTGTCCACCATCCATTTTTCCATTACCCTTGGTTTATGTCCTTGATTAATTTGAGTGTACATGCATAGTGGTACAAAAATATCTATTTGCGCTGGCCTTAAAACACCTAAAATATCATGGGTTTCCAACACCAGCACCTTAATAAAACAAAACAAATGCATCATCACCAGAGCACCAGCATCTTTCAATCCAACTTTGCTATCAATAATTTACAACATACACAAAGACTACATATATTTCCAGATTGCAATAATACTATCCAATGCTTTTTTACATTTTTTTTTCCTGCATTAACATTAATTCTATACATACATGTGTTCAAGGTGAAGAACCCCAGAGCACTTCAGCTACAACAGTGGCAGCTTCTGCATCAGAAACTGCAGCTTCTCTTACTCTCTTCACAATCTCTTGTTTAAATGCTCTTCTTTCTCTTTGTCTTAACCCTTCTCCTACTTCTAACTGTATAGCAAACCTTGCTACACAGCTTACAAATGGATGTTTTTCGAAAAATCTTCTTTCTCTACTCTGTTTCTTCCCTTTCACTTTCTTCTCAACACCACCAACACAAACTCCATCACACTCTTTTTCTTCTTCTTCAAATTCACTCATTTCAATCAAATCTCCACCTAATTCTGATTTCTGCAACTCCATCAATTTCTTCACCAACCCAGCTTCTAACATGGCTTCAATAGCTTCTTTTCTTCCAAAATATCCAATTTCAAGTACACAATCTAAAGTTACAACTTTGATTAATAACTCTTGTTGTGAATTTAACAAGTTTATTAACTTGGGTATTCCTCCTTTTGATTCAATTTCATCAACAAGTGGTGATTTAATCAATCTGATTAATGAACAGAGTACTTGTATTGAAGAACTTGAAGACATAAAAATCAAAGCTTTAACTGTAGAACCCATTAAAACTTCACCAACAAATACATCTTTATTAAATTGCACTAAAGCAGCTATAGCAAAAGCTGATCTTTCTCTAACTTCTTTAGAACAATTAAGATCACAAAGAACAGATTCAAGAACAGAGAAAACTTTCCATTTCAAAACTAAATCTTGCAAATTCAAATCAAATCCTTGAGAAACTCTTTCTTCAAATTGCCTTAATAACTTAACTTTCTCTTCTTCATCAACCAACTTTTTTCTTAAACTATTAACAAGATTTTTAATACTTTCTCTATCTATCCAAGCTTGAATCTCTGTTTCAATTGAACTAGCAACACGAGAAATCTCATACCTGTTGACTCTACGAAGTAGAAATGAACGAATTCCACCATGACCATATGATTGATTTAGATTACTAATAAGGTTTTTGAGATTAGATATATGATTAGAAAGTTTTGAAAGATTTGGATCATTTGAAAGAATGTTATCTGCTTCAGTTTGAAGTTCTAACAAAGCTTTAATAGGTGATGAATTGGAATCATTGTTTTTTGAAGTTGGGTTTTTGTGTAAATCTTGAGAAGCTTGTTTTAATGCTTCTAAGACTTTTAAAACTTGTTGGTTATCTTCTTTTCGAGCTGCTTCCATGGCAGCTCTCTGCTTTGAAAGTTCGAAGAGACACAGAGAATCTAACTGTGTAGTATGTATTTATTTATTTATGCCATATGATTATTTCTGGTCCCGGGAGTATAATAAAAGCATGTCACGTGGCACTCTATTTTCTAGTAGGACATTTCAATGAGCCTTAATTTGACCATTTCACATGAACATTCTGGTTGGTTCCCAAACTTTTGAGGGTTCCCTTGGACATTGTATTGAAGGTTGCATTTGTGCAACTCTTTTTAGGGTTTGCTTATAGTTTGACCTGTCCATTCTTATTACCAGTCACTTAAACACATTACATAACTCTCATTGGATATTTGGATTAATGTGGAACTATCTTAAATCTTGATTACCTTTTCAAAGAGCATCCATGAAAACGCGCAATGTTACTAGCTTGGAGTATATCCAATGCTAGTCCATTTTGGATTTTTAGTGTAGTTTCCATGTAATGCACAAGCAGAAATGAGGACTAATGAGGATGGTTATATTACTCTTAATGGAGTGACTAATGACTAATGAGGATGGTTATATTAGTCTGCTTAATGTATAAGTACACTCCAATAGTCCAAATGGGCAATGGATATTGAAGGAGTGAAGTGAATGACTCAGAAAGAACTAAGATTTAATTAATGTTATTGGGGACCAGTATATATAGAAGAATAAATAGATAATTGTTGGTTTCTTCTGGTCATTTTATTATGGAGTTACGTAAGTTATTGTGACATGTTTGGGCCAGCATTTCATTCTAAATTTTTTCCACCTAGCATATTGTTATTGGTTTCCACATTGCGTATCGTACTTTTGGTTTGGTTTGGTTTGGTGGATGAACCGACAAACCTTTTAGTTAGTCTTAAATCTAAGTATAATATTTGAAAATTATTTGCTACTAATAATGTGTAGATTGTATTCTAAAATCAAGTTTTGTGTCATTTTTAATTTTTATAGTGCTATTCACATTTTGTGAAAATTCAATAAGACAAAAGGCCACACATAATCACATACGTCATGTAAGATTGATTGTTTATTGTTGTTGCTGCAAATCAGCATACTGTACTAAAAAAGTATCCAAAGAGGTTCAACAGAGTTCATTACAACTCAGGTCCCATGGCCATATAAGTCTGACACTATTTTGTAAAATACATCAAAGGCACGAGGAACACGTTGAGGTACGGCTATATAATATAATGTACAGCAAGATAATTGAGGAAGTTTCAAGGATGATGTGATATGATGGTCTTGCTCACCGTACTTATATGTAAGCATATACAGTGTGAGATACCAATCTACCATCATGAAATTTCTAAACATTTATAGATGCTGGACCATTTCATTCATTTGGTCTATATTGTAGAAAGATTAGCTTGGCCAGCCAACTAGCCAAGAGTATTTGGAAGGAATGTAGATCAATCAATATACAAGCATATCTCATATCTGCATATCGCCCTCAACTTAGTATAAATGTTATCTATCATTATTGACTTGCTTAGAGCCAACTCAAACCAAAGTTGACTACACTATGTCAAATTGTCAATTACAAATGTTTTGAGAACGTGATGCATCATTGGCATATTCGTATATGGTTGCATTAGATACCACGTACTAAAAATCACATCATATAATACATTATATCCACAGTATTATATGAGTTGTAGATGCTAATGTGCGTGAGGTTTAGGTTTTGTGACACATGTTTGTGGAATAAATTAGTAGTTAGAGGGCAACAAGAGCACGTTGATTAAAATACAAACCCTTTGTTTTTTTTTCAAGTTTTCTTTGTTCATCCCTAATCCCAAGTCCCCACACATAGTAATACAGTAACTAGAAAATGCAATCATTAGAACTTAGACAACTACTAAGTCTGATAACCATAACCTGACATACAGAGATACAACAAGATGATCCTTGTGATGCCTAAATAGGTGTATTATGTTGACCCAGGAACTGACTCTAAGGCTTCAGGCTTCTGCCCCAAAACTTTAAGGACTAAACGAGACGCCTACGGTAGGCGGCCTACCATATAACTTATCAGAGTTGTCCGGCAAACAATTCGGGTTGATGAGATCGAGTTAGACCATCTGCTTTAGGAGGTGGGAAATACCTCTCAACCAGATGACCAAACGGTTAATATTGGATAGCCAGCAACATGTTATATAGCCTGTAAATCTACTTCGATCTCGTTGCAATCCTTCGGTCATTACCAGAAATCACCACAAGAGCAAACACCATCACGGAAATGGTGAAATCTCATGTTATCCCTCAATACTATCTCTCTCTTTGTGATTCGAGATGCACCACACATTACTAGGTGACAATCCTCACACACTCTGAGGTTTTTCACAATCTTAATGGGGCTGCCTGCAGTCGTAGTCAACAACCCAAATGACAGAGCCAGTTTTTCACTATGCGTCTTCAACAAGCACTCCTTTTCACCATCACTTATATCATAAACAATAGAACTCAAGTTTGGCTTGTATCCTTCACGTTTTAATGTATCCAAAAGCTTCTCCAGTTCCTTTTTGATCTCATTAGACTTTGGGTGGGTCATTTCACCAGCATAAAACTCATGAATATTGCCGTCCTTTGCTTCCACCCAACTGCAGCCAGGATTCTTCTTCAGACCTTTCCCTCTTACCAATTTTCTTATCCTGGAAACATCTTCCATCCTTCCTGCCAACGCATAAATGTTTGAAAGTAAAATATAGTTTCCAATACTATTTGGTTCAAGCTCAAACAGATGTTTAGCAGCGATTTCTGCAATGTCGGGATTCCCATGCAACCGACATGCTCCAAGAAGTGCTCCCCACACACCTCCATGGGGTTCAAGAGGCATCGTCTCTGCAAGCTCCAAGGCTTCTTCCAAATGCCCAGCTCGGCCTAGAAGATCTACCATACAGGCATAATGGTCTGCCTCTGGCACAACACCATAATCTTTCTGCATACTAGCAAACAAGCGTCGACCTTGTTGAACCATCCCAGCATGACTGCAGGCAGTAAGCACACCAATAAATGTAACCCTATTTGGCTTTGTTTCTGTCTCTACCATCTCATAAAACAATTTCATTGCTTCATCAGCCTTGCCATGCATAGCAAATCCCACAATCATCGAACTATACGAATACACATTCTTTTCCTTCATACTCTCGAAAACTCGATATGCCTCCTCTACTCTGCCACACTTGGAGTACATATCTATAAATGCAGAACCCACAACGACATTCTTTACTGGACTCAATCCTTCCTTGTCAGCAACATCAAGAATCCATTGAGCATGTTTTTCAGCAACCAACTGCGCACAAGCTGAAATTCCACCTACCAATGCGACCTCATCCGTCCGCACCCCAGCATCTCTCATCATCTCAAACATCTTCAATGCCTCCTTTGGCTTAGCATTTTGCACATAACCCGTGATCATAGCTGTCCAAGCCACCATATCCTTCTCAGGCAACCCCTCAAACAATTCCCCTGCAACATTCATATCCCCATTCTTCGCATAAGCAACAATCAACGATGTCCAAGAAATGACATCTCTTTCAGGCATTTCATCAAACACACACCTTCCACAATCCAAAAACCCACATTTCACATACATATCAATCAAAGTATTACCAAAAAAAAGATCAGATTCATACCCACCAATAAAAAAAGTCTGGGCATGAATCTGTCTACCCAATTCAACATCAAGCTTAGCAGCACAAGCCTTAAAAAGCGCTGAAAACGTAAACGAAACAGGCCGAATACCATCCCATCTCATTCTACTATAAATCAAAATCGCTTCATCAAATGGACCAAGTAAAGAATACCCTCTAATAACAGAAGTATAAAGAAACGCATTCGGGTATCGAACTTGATTAAAAATAAGACGTGGGTATGAATCAATTGAGACATTAAGTTTAGTTAAGATTCGAATAAGTTTTGCGAGAACAAAAGAACATTGATCAAGACCTTTACGAATAAGATGTGAATGAAGTTGTTTGATTTGATTAATGTTATTACAACCATTAAGAAGAGAAATGAGTTTAGTTTCTAAAACTTCTCTTTGTTGTAGTTTTTGTTCGTAGAGTGAGAAGTTTAAGTTAGGAAGAATAGTTTTATGTTGAGATTGAGAATGATAATGGTGGTGGGAGAATGAGATTGAAAGCTGATTCAGTTTGATGAAATGGCGGGAAATCGCAAACATACTCGAAGTTGTTAATGTGCCCAGAGGCTAGAACCAGGGTATTTGAATGATCTGAACTGGACCGGGCTTACTAGATGGACTGTTGAAGTTGGATCTTAACTGGATTGGGTTTAGATTTTAGAATGAATTGGATGTAGGGGTGGAAACCGGACGGAACGGATCGGAAATGGCATGTTCGGGAAAAAAAATAAAATCAAAAATCGGAATCAAAAAAATTCTTCCAATTCTATTCCAAGTTTTTTTGGAACAACAAAATTTATTTCAATTTCACAGAGTTTAGCCGCAAATTTATGATTTCAAACCTAAACATGTAATTAAACAACTGTTAGCTCAGTTGGTTTGGTACTCCTCTCAAACACTGCCATGAGTGAGAGGTTTGAAACCGACACTAAGTTGTTTGACATCAATTTTGTGACATTTGATGTCCATGGTTATCTCGCCTTGAGTTCATTGTTAGGAAAACCTCGTTGTGCGCACGTCATCCTAGGTTCTTGTCCTTGTGTCTTGTGTATCCATAGTGTGTTTTTGGTTTAGGACGTATGTACCTAGTTAGGACGTACGTACGTCCAGTAGGTCAGCAAACTTTCATCGTGTTGAACGTACGTACCGAGTTAGGGCGTACGTACGTCAGGTTAGGCAGCAGGATTGTTTTTGTTCAGGACGTACGTACCTTGTTAGGACGTTCGTACGTCCAAGCAGGCAGCAAGCGTTTATCGTGTGAAGACGTACGAACGTTATTTCGACGTACGTACGTCCAATATGGATTTCGTCAATTTCGGCCCATTTTCTGTGTATTCCAACCCTAAGTATAAATAGGGTTTCTTTTCCAAAGAACAAGTTAGTTCTTTGGCCGTCCAATTCATCTCTAGTCTTGGAGTTTGTTTAGGTTTTGGTTTAGGTGGCTTTGGTGATTGAACTCATCTTCTTCTTCCCCATTCATCTTCTTCTTCATTATTGTTTATATTGATTTAGCTTCGAGTCTTCTTGTGTGTTCATCAAGAAGTCGAGTATCCTTGTGTGTTCATCAAGGAACTCTGGTGTAAGCTTGTTTCATAGTTCGGCTTCGAGTCTTCTTGTGTGTTCATCAAGAAGTCGAGTGTCTTGTGCGTACCTCAAGGTGCTCTGGTGAAGTCAAGGTGTTAGAGATAACCAGTAGTGTCAACTCGCAGTGATTGCAGGTAGTTGATAGGTTTGTACATCTCTTTTCATTTAGTAGATTTATTTGTTGTCGCGAGGACAACCGTGGACGTTTCCCATATTGGGTTTTACCACGTTAAAAATATCGTGTGTTCTTTATTTGTTTATTGCTTTATTGTTTGCTTTACTATTGTTATATTGCACATATATTGGGTTTTCAAGGTTGTGAGGTCAATTTTCATCAAGAGTGCTTGGGGGAATTTCTCATGTAATTCTTAGGTGGGTTTAAGCTTCCGGGTCTGGTTCATGATAGGAGGCCCATGCTCCCCTGATGACATGATGTGGTCGTCTGGTGTTTTTTAGCGAAAGCAAGTCCATGTGTACCAGTATTGCTAGCAAGGTGCAACAGTAGTATTTCTAGCCTTTGGGCCTTGTCTTTGTACGTCTTCGGGCCATAATTGTTAACGATTTTTTTAAAACTAAGAGCTATCTCAAAACTTAAGCTCTACCAACCCAGACTTCTATCTAATTTAGAACACCCCAAAAAATCTCCAAAATGCTAAGAATCACCCAAAAACCACCTTCTAATATACAACGATTATCAAACTGTAGTTCTCTCTTTCTCTCATCTTCGTCTTGCATACAATACATAAGATCTGAATAGACTAAGTTTATATTCTAAAAATATGAATTACAGCCAACTTAATAATTATTTATAGATTAATTATATTATTAAAATCAAAAAATTGAAAATCATTGGAATCCTAATTTTGTAGTTTAGATTGGCCTTAATGATGAAAAAAGTTAAGAGACCAAAACATGTATTCTTCTTCTTTATTCATTTGTTTTTGAATTGATATTTTTTTTTTGTCAACAAAGACCGACAAACTAACAAAATTGATGTAATTATAATCTAATCTAGTACGAATTCGAGACCCATGTTGGTACAAAAAGCTTGTTGAAATTCATTCTATTCTATTTCGGGTGGCT
The DNA here is from genome assembly GCA_023053565.1 of Aquilegia eximia. Classification (NCBI taxonomy): domain Eukaryota; kingdom Viridiplantae; phylum Streptophyta; class Magnoliopsida; order Ranunculales; family Ranunculaceae; genus Aquilegia; species Aquilegia eximia. The sequence goes on from JALIGU010000007.1 coordinate 16,799,274, forward strand.
CTTAGTTATTTAGTGTTTAAGGTGACCTAAACATGTAAACAAAACCCCATGACTGGGCCCATGGGCTCTTGATTACAAGTAAATTACAAAACATTCTGAGTTTCTGACATAACAACAACTGAAACATGGGCTAGTTCAATATCTAGATTAGGTGGCAGACTGGTGAAGCAATAAATTTGTCACACTCTGACAGTGACAGTCTACACATCCTCCTCCTTATATTACGCCATCAAGACCATTTCCTGCTAAACTACGCCTACTAAAACCCATCATCATCATCATTAACAATTCAGAAACATTATTCTTCATTTGATCATTCAATTCTCTTCCAACAACTACCTCTCAGGTACTCCCTTCTTCTGCTGTACATTTGTTTGTGTTTTAGTATTTATTACTTCAATTCTCACATAACATACCCATTTGTATATGTTGCTTCATTTGGTATGATTTTGTTACTTCTACTCTCAATTACCCAATCTTTATTTATTAAGATTAATGATATTGATAGAAAGCTAAAGTAGCTCAATTTTGAATAATGGTGTAATTTGATTAAGTGAAATGGTTTAGTTCATAAATACTGAATACATTTGATGCAATATTATTTTCGGGTTTTTCAGATTGTGGTACTGATCTTGCATTTGTGATAAAGCTTGTTTAATTTGATGTTGGGCAATCTGACTAAGATTTGGAATGGATGTAATTTTTTGTTTGGGGGTTTATAATCTTTTGAGTGGTCTAAATATCGGGTATGGATGCAATTAAGGAGATGATCTGGATTGTGTCTTGCATATCTTTAGCGCAATTTGCCTAATTTTGACTGGATTACGAAGTGGGAAGTCCTCAATAGGTACAATTGTACAAGTTCAAACAAGTTAGACCAAAATACATGGTTGAATTTGAATTTGTTGAATTAAGATCAGTCTGAGATGTGGTTTTGAAATGAAGAGCAAGAAAAGTTGTATATATTGTGTTCTTCGATGCATTTATTTAAACTGTAATAGTTTTATGTTCATGTTTTCCCACGTACGGATTATGATCCTTTAATCTGTAGTACAGTATATCATCTTCAATGATTGTAAGAAATATCGCTATAATTTGCTCATGATCCTGTATTATATTTTTTTCATGATTGGTACAGGCTGACTGGCCAGAAGAGAGAATCACATTGGAAACCATGAGCAAGCATACATCATTTCTTCGGTTCCTGGTTTTATCATCTGTTCTCTTGAGCTCTGTGAGCTATGGGAGTGCAGGGATTACAAGCAGTTTCGTTCGTTCTGAGTGGCCATCTATTGACATTCCACTCGACAATGAAGTATTTGCAATTCCAAAGGGTTATAATGCTCCTGAGCAAGTAAATTTCTTTCTTCGTGATTCATTGAAGAATTTAATTCAGCACATTATCATAAACACCTACTTCAATAGATGCCATAGTAATATACAGGGCTATATATGTGCTACTTTACCTGCGGACAAAGTTCTGTACTTCTGTTAAGCTCTTCAAATTGCTGATAAGGCTCAATTGGCATACTTTTATGTTCGGGATGTATACATTCATGTGTTTTGACTTCTCTGGTTATCTCTAGTGGCATTCCTCTGCGTACATGCACATAAGTTTAACTCCTTTGTAAAAGGCTTGGTTTCTTATTCTATTAAAGCATTATTCTTTCTAAGTTGATTTGCAATGGTATCACCTATCCCGTATTCCAAAAGTTGACTGCTGCTTCTGTAGGTACATATTACTCAAGGAGACTATGATGGGAAGGCTGTAATTATTTCATGGGTGACACCCAAAGAATCTGGACCCAATAAACTGCAATATGGCACGTCAGAAAAGCAATACAACTTTAGTGCTGAAGGGACAACGACAAATTACACTTTTTATAACTATAAATCTGGCTACATTCACCACTGCCTAGTTGATGGTCTTGAGGTAACTGTGTGATTCAGAAAGTCTTTAATTTCTGCTAGAAATGAGCAAGTTATTTCGATCTTTTGCTGAGGAAATAGTTCTGCATTTCCATTTTATTAATATCCTACTGGTGCATATGTTTGTGTGTGCCACTAAAAAAGATATACATGTGGACTATTGTTTTCAACTGATATCTAATTGTTAACTTGTTTTGTAGTATGACACGAAATACTACTATAAGATTGGAACAGGTGACTCTGCTAGGGAATTTTGGTTTCAAACGCCTCCAAAGATTGATCCAGATGCTTCTTACACCTTCGGTATTATTGGTGGGTTATACTTCCTATAACATTTATTTCTCGCATTATGTTAATCAATTTCCTATTTATTCATAACAGAAGTCAGTGACTATGATGTTGATTACTAGCAGCTCTAGAAAATTTTATTATTTCTGTTAAAACCCAGAATTCTTTGCTTTAAGCACTTCTATTCTTTGATTACTGAGCTGTTAACATATGCTTCAGGTGATATGGGCCAGACATATAACTCCCTCTCCACTCTTGAACATTACATGCAAAGCGGTGGACAAACCCTTCTATTTGTTGGTGATCTCTCATATGCTGATAGATATGAGAATAATGACGTAGGTATTCGTTGGGACTCATGGGGTCGCTTTATTGAGAGAAGTGCTGCATATCAACCATGGATTTGGACAGTAGGGAACCATGAAATTGAGTACATGCCAAAGATGGTAATACTTCAGATCCTTACAACTTCAGTGACTCCACTTATTAATACATTTTTCTCTTCAAGAACTTGTTTACTCTATCGTTGACCGATTGATTATCATCATCTACATGGTGTTTTGTTTAGGGGGAAGTTCGTCCCTTCAGAAATTATTTAAATAGGTATGTGACACCTTTTGCGGCTTCCAAGAGCACAAGTCCTCTTTGGTATTCAATCCGACGTGCATCTGCTCATATTATTGTGCTATCCAGCTATTCTCCATTTGGTAATTTCTCATTCTTTGTTAGACATAGTCATGTGCTCAGGAACTCATATACACTATTTTTCTTGTTTTTGTTTGGGTTTAATATTTTTTCCTTTAAAATCTGTGTAAAAACATACTTTTAATCATCATTTTGAGATGATAACTACTTTGAAGAGAAATCGTGTCACACATTCTGTGCCCATATACCTGATGAAGATCTTTGAAAACTTTTCACAGTTACGTACACACTTCAGTGGAGGTGGCTGAAGGAGGAGCTGACGAAAGTGGACCGCGAGAAGACACCTTGGCTAATTGTTCTCATGCATTCCCCGTTGTATAACAGTAATGTAAAACACTTCATGGAGGGTGAGAGCATGCGTGCTGCCTTTGAGAGTTGGTTTGTCCAGTACAAAGTCGATCTCATTTTTGCTGGGCATGTTCATGCATATGAAAGATCGGTATGTATTGTTTATTCATTTTGGTGGTACTCTCTTTATAATAATTACATAGGGAGCATAATGTTGGTTTGCAGTACCGTTTCTCCAACATACACTACAATGTATCAAGTGGTGATCGCTATCCAATATTCGACAAATCAGCCCCTGTATACATAACTGTTGGCGATGGAGGAAATCAGGAAGGTCTTGCTGTGAGGTAAGAAATTATTATGAAGAATTATTGGCGTTCTGAATATGTCAAGTTTGTTCTTTAACATGATCAGACTTTCTGTATGTAATGCATACAAATCACTATTACTATGCTGGCATTGAAACTTTACTACTGTATCTGTGCTTTTGTTTTGCAGTTTCAGAGACCCACAACCAGATTATGCTGCATTCAGAGAAGCGAGTTATGGGCATTCGACATTGGAATTAAAGAACAGGACGCATGCATTATACCATTGGAACCGCAACGATGATGGGAAAAAGGTGCCAACGGATTCTGTCGTATTCCTCAATCAATACTGGTGAGTAGATCATAACACCTCTTGTTGCTAATGCAATTACCAGAAACTAATCTACAAAATATCAAAAGCAACAAGCCAACAATTTGAGTGTCTGTCATCCATTTTTCTCACATGTTTCCTTGCTTCCTCAATAAACATGAAAGTGATGTTACCATGCAGGGCGAGCAATTTGCAAAGGAGGAGAAAACTGAAGAAGACCAATAGGCGTATCGCTACTTACTTGTGATGGTTACACGCCTGCTACAGATGGTTTGATTAGCTTGTTAAATCTGAACCAGAGAATTAGATTCATTAGAGATGCGCGCTATGTTCTATATGTTTGTTTAGGTTTATTCAAATCAGTTATTTTGACTGAATAATGGAAGTAATGTCATCACACTAATATAGGAAATGTATTTCTATGATCATTTATGTTTACAAACTGCTGGTTACACATAAACCAATTGGGGAATAATAACAACTTAAATCTACAAAACGAGGTTAACATAACAGAAAAAGGAAGTTGAAGACATGAAGAGAAGATGAGCAAGGCTACTGCTGTTTTAATAAGCATCTACTTTAAGTGGACATATTTTTCATTTTTCCTAATTTTCAATTTAATTTGAATCTAAAGTAGCTTCCTTTAGAGGCTGGTGAGTCACTTTGGATGTGAAAACTACAGAGCATAGAAACATTCCAGTGCTACGCTTCCCAGCATTTTACCCCTTCTTTTTTCTCTCTGGTAGGAAGCACATTTCATTCAGATACAGAAAGGATTACAAGCAGCTGAGAGCCTGAGAGTACAAACGAACAACAGGGCATAAAACAAAGAAAAAACAGCAGCAGTAGCATGGACACCTCCCAATCTCCAGTACCATATCCCACAGGTGTAATCCTTTCAAGGAGTGACTCTGAGTAAATGGACTAGGTAAAAAATGAGGTCCTGGAAGTGGTACTCGCTAGTCCTAGTAGCTGTGCTTGAGTGCTTTCATCAATCTAGTTCCAAAATCCTTTCACCATTGAAATACATCTATCATTGTCCGGATTCTTATCTCTGAACACCATCTCATTCCTTTGCTTCCAGATTGTCCAACAAATTGCAATGTGAAAAATATCCCATAACTTTTTTCCAACAGCAGTTGGGTAAGATGCATCTCACCTATTCATAATTTCTTTTACATTTTTTTTTCTCTATGCCATGGACAGTCTCAAGAACTCAAAAAGTATGCAGCAACTTGCAACTCCAATGATCATTAAGTAATTGACAATGAATGATAACAATTCAAGACAAAATAAATAAATAAATAAAATAGCCAATAGAATAAAATGAAAGAAAGCAATAGATATGCCAACTCAGTGGAATAAATGAAGCAACATTACCATTAACAGAAAGAAATATGTGTATCTTAATTGGTACATAGCATAGCTGATGGCAAACAGAGGTCAGAAAAGGTTCACATTTGTAAAGCTTCGCATATCATTCATGAATACCTCCAAACTTACATGCGGGCTATTGAGTCTATAATACAAGGAGTAAATGTGTCTTCTAATGTCACTCTGAATCATCAGAATCGTCAGTATCGCTTCTCTCTGGCTCCCCACCATTCGTAGGAGTCTCTGGAACCTTAGGTTTTGCTATGGGCACTGGAGCAGTTTTCTTCTGTGTCTTACGAGCACTTCCATCTGCATCTTCCTCTTGCTCAACCACTTCAACATGTAAACCACTATACCAGTCAAGAAAGCATATGCATAATATATGACACAATCCAGTATCTAATAATAAGTTCAAGGTTATAATGTGAACCTTGTTCATAATAATGGTATGGTAAAGTTAAAATGACCATTCTATGCTTCTAAAATCATTTAACTTCACCATGTTCATAATAATGGTTAATAATTAAGTAATGCACAACACTCTGACAGTGTAGAGATCAATAGTTAGATTCTTCATGCATAAAAGTATCAGAAAATTTTGTAAGGCAATTAATATAAAGGATATCAACATTTTCTGCTGTCCCACCGGCCATAATATTCACAAGATCTTTCTCAACCCGCTGGACTAGCTCAGGCTGCAATGAAACAGATAGTGATCAGCATAAAGCAAAAGCTTGAACATGGCAAAGATATTGCCTTAACAACAAGAAATCAACAACAACAACAACAACACAAATTGCAAGAAAAGACGATAATGCAGTAAATCCCAAATTTGCAAGGTTTGTTGCATACATTAAGATCAGGTTCCCTGCGAAACCTTCTCCTTCGAGCATCTCTCATTGGAGGGGTAAGACCATGCCTATACTCCACCCCATCTGGAGGATTATCCCCATCTTCTCGTACCATAATCATCTGTGTAACACCGTCAAATCAGCAAAAAGGTAAAAAAAGTTTGTACATCACTATAAGTAGAAGAGGTGATAGAAAGTATTACTTGACCAATATCGGCAGTTTTAATTAGCACATTATCATCATATGTTTTGTATGATTCTACAATGCCAGGAAGATCCAAGAGAGCCGCAGGGAAATGATCATTTCCAATCACAAATGTACCAGTCCTTCCATCCTCTACAACATATATCTATTGTTAGTAACTCTCTTTTACTTGCATTTTAAAAGGGTTTTTTTCCATTAAATTCGTATAATTTAAATAAATTTTGATTAAAGTAACAAGTCCCCAAATTGTAGAATGGACAATCAGTAATGTTCATCTTCTCTGCCAATCTTAACTATATATAACTATTATTATTTGCATACATCGACATTGCGAGAAATTATGGGAAAAAAAAAAAATACCTGTAAAGGATAAATCTAATGATTTGTCTTCTGAAGAAGAAGGATTTTCACTAAGAAGTTTATCAATTCTTTCAGCAATTGATGGTGGAACTCTTAGTATAAACTGTTCTTCCATATTGATTAATAATCAATCTTTATTTCAAGTTCGAAACCTCAAAACAAATTATCAAAACCCACCCAAAACTATCAAATTTTTGCCTTAAAAACCCTAATTATCAATCAATAATCCAATAACCAAAAACCCCAAATTGGATAACCTGTGGGAATTGGGTTTGGTAAGTTTAATTATCACTTTCTTCAAAGATTTCTCTCTGGTTTCGTTTGCATTTGTTGTTACAGAGCATGAAAAGGCTTTAATAAGAGAATCAGAAGTCAGGACGATGACCGACCCAAACCCGATATCGTCAAAGGCCCCCCACCGGATGGTTATTAACTTATTATCCACAAAGGGATCCACAGCAGTTTCAATGTTGGTCACTTGATCCACTACCATACCGCTTAGAAGCAAACACTACTGACTACTGACTACTGACTACTGAGCATCTATCCAGGGGAGAGGTTCTAGGGACTCAAGAAATGTGACTCAATTTTATTCAAGGTATTTGTACATATTGGATTGTCATGATTTTTTTTTTAGAATGAATGTTCTGATTATGTTGTACGACATCTTTATCAAAGTTTATCATAAAATATTTGACTTAATTTAGTTCTATTTAGGAACTCAAAAATGTTTGACTCAATTCTAAATTTTTGTGAAGATGTCGTACATAATGAGAACATTTATCTTACAAAAAAATCACATTAATCCAATATGTACAAATACCCCAAATAGAATTGAGTCAAACATTTCTCGAGTCCTTAGAACCCCTCTCTCAATCCACCACCCTACATTATAAACGGAAACGAGCTTTATAGTAAACGGGAGCGAGTTCAGTTGGAGTAGTCTTAACTAGCACACACAACTACTAAACCACTACGGCGGCACTACCACTCTACAAGTGGATTAGTTGAGTGATATATTCAACTTGATCATCAACTAACGTACCATCTTCCATCTTTTCAAGTTCATCGTTAACCAACTTAAATTCTAATCCTCCAATTCATCACCACCCTTGTAACTCACATTGTATTGTATATTATTCAAGACTTAAAACAAAAATCAATAATGAATCAAGGTTTTCGTATGTGTTTTGCTCATGGTATATTGAGTTATATATAATGTTTGTTGCAGTACAAACAAATTTTTTATGTGGTAAAGGCTCCCTCCCAATTATTTTTTAATATTTTTATTAGGTTTAAAAAATCTCATTATTGCGAAAATGGGTAGAAAACTTGAAATGGTGAAAATCTTTGTCTATCTTTTAGGTTTGTGCAACAAAATTCTTCACTATATTAATTTGAATTTTTGTTGATAAAATTTAAAATATAGGTAATTTTTGCTCATGTTTAGTGTTACATACCATGGTGAGTAAGAATGATGTGACTTCAAATTTGGTCAAAATTTTGGTTAGGTTTGGGTCGATAATTAGTAAACTCAAGTGAAAATTCATATTTAATTTTGGGTTTACCTGGTCTCCATATCTATCTTTGAATAAAATATACAACCCAAAACCCTCAAAATTCATATTTGAATTTCTACATTATAATCAGCAAACGGGTGATAGCAATTTGTATGACTAGGGTAGATGGGTATGAGTAGGATAGAATAATGTGTACGCGACTAGGATAGTCCTTAAACCTTTCTCGGTTCTCCTCTCTTTCGTATCTGGTCATCATCATCCTAAATCCCCAAACCTTAAACCATCATCATCACCAAATCAACAAAGTCATCATCTATATGTTCATATTCGAGTAAGTTTATGAGTTAGAATCATTTCCTTCGATAAATTAGCTATTTTGGTCCACAAACTTTCACCAAATTTTCAATCGAGTCCACAAAGTTTTATCTCATCAATTTGGTCTGCAAACTTTTATTTCGTTTGCAATTTGGTCTCAAAGTTAAGTCATGAGCCAAAATACTACTTTAAGACCAAATTACAAACGGAATAAAAGTTTGCGGACCAAATTGACAAGATAAAACCTTGTGGGTTTGATTGAAATTTTGGTGAAAGTTTAAGGATCAAAATAACTAATTTACACAAAAAAAAAAAAGAGTGTAAATGCCTCACATGTATACAAAAAAGAGTTATATAGAGGAAAATGGTTAAGTAATATGTGATGTGAGAATGGTGGAAACCATAAGCTCTACTTTTAGATTAGGATTTGAGTTGCCGCATTGCACCATTTATAGATTGTGAATATTTACATTTTTTTATACCCAAAATATTATTTTCATGACTATTTATTTCTAAAATTGTTTGTGATTATTTCATAAATCGTGATGCAAACATGTTGTGATATATTGAATATTTCTACTAAAATATGTTGCATGATTAAGTAGTTTGTAATACAATAATTTTCTTCTCAAAAGTTAATGCTTTTATGAATCTTCAAGACATAGGTATTCGTCTACAAGCTTCCTATTACTCTATTCGTCTGCCGTCGCAACAGTTGAAACCCCACCAATTGAATAGGAAACACCGATACCACCCACATTTGAACAACTTCTAAAAAATGCAAGGGATACTGATTACCCAGATGTTCCGAGTTACAAGTTTGTCTTGCTTTATGTTACTGAAACAATGGCTCTTGTTGTCCTCTTTATTTTCAGAGAGCTAATCTATGGTGTTAATGGTAAAATTAACAAATTTGAGTTGTGAAAAAAAAAAAAAAAGTTTGCCTTGAGATGTATCCAATTGGATTATTGAACTATTTACGTGGTGAATGACTTCTAATCTTTTAACCATTTAATCTCTATCTAATTTTATTTCATATTTATATAAAAGTTATTAATATATCCAACAAAATCATCGTCTAACTATTTTAATCTCCATTTAAACGTCCTAGTCGCTAGACACTATATCTCCCAATTCCAACCCTCCGCTCAGGGACGGAGCCAGAAATTATTTTCTTTGAAAAACAAGCAGTATTTTTTTTTTTTTTTCTTTTTTTTCAAAGAAAATTTTATTGATTTATTATTTTTTTTTAACAGTAATTTTTTTCTTTCTACACCTTAGGTTTAACAAATTAACGAAAATAGGAATTTTTTAAACTAGCTAGTAATGAAACATTTAATATTTAACAATTAATCTTATACACATCTTCATAAAAGATAAATGAGTAAAGATATTGACATTTAGATATAAATTTCACAAGATCCCAAAATATATTTACCAAAATAAAATTTTAAAATACATTTTCAATCATAAACATCTATAATATCTCGAAATTGAGAAATTGGGGAGAGAATTCAAGAAACATTTTTTGAGAATTAAAATGCAGTTGTAATTGTTTAATTTTAAGTTTGGGTAGAATGAGATGAAACTAAAACTAGTGTTTTAAGAGTGGAACTGAGAATATTTAATCTCTTTTTAATCAACTTGGCAATTGTCTAATTAACTGTGGAAAACCTAATTAGTGGGCTATGGCCATGAGCAACATATATATCTAGTAAAAAATTTCTCAAAAATTCACTGGGGCACGTGCCCCAGTATGTGCCTACATAGCTCTATCCTTGCCTCTGCTAGCTTCGACTAACAATTTTTAGAACAATGACTAAAATATGATCAAACTTCACCCACATTTCAATTTGAAGAAACAAAAAGCTAGCCATATCTATACTACTATTATAACCTGAATAAAATTTAAGGGTAAATCCCGGTTAATGAGAATTGAGTTTTAGAATTTTGTCACCTAATTTTGACTAAAATACCATTTTAATCATGTTTTTTTAGTAAATTTACATAATACCTTTTAAATAATAATTTTATCATAATTTAACATATTTTTATTTATAGACTGGATTTTTATTTATAAACAAAAAAATCCAATAATTAAAAAAATATAACGAACTCTTATAAAATATTAAGAAAAACTACCCAAATTTACTTAAAAAATAATTGTTTCATAAAATTTGATAAATTAATATAATTCATAATATTTAATAAAATTAATAATTTAAAAATTTAAATAATAATAAAAAATAAATAAATTAAAATTAAAATTAAAATTAACCGGCTAAAACACTAGTTACATACTTACATGTGAATAGGTTGATCAATTTGGGCAACTTTAGTGAGGTGTGCATACTTGGTCACTTACTTAAACATTATTTATGGGGTTTAAAAGTAACACAAACAATATCCAAAACATAGCCCAAAATATTCTTTGTCGTCACCATAGTACAAAATCCTCCACTCTTTCTTTCCTCTCTCTCTCTCTCTTTCTTTCTTGGAAGATTCACTCTGATTACTAGCAGCTCCCACCTCTTCACAATACTAGTGGGCTCTAGTACGGAAAAAGCATTGGCATCTATATGACGTGTCATTCATTCATTTGCTTAATGACATTTTTCTATTTTCATTTCCCTTATTACCCTTATCATCTTTATTACTAAACCTATAATTTTGACTAATATTTCTCGTATATTATATGTGGCAAACTCGTAATATTTGTGAAAACAAAGGTTGAACAATTTTACGCGGTATATACTAGTGAATGAAAGCTTTGACGCGCTTTTAAGTCTTAAAAGAAGGATTTTTGCTTTTTACAGTAAAGCACTAAACACAACACAACACAACACAACTACTCTGCAGCTTCTGAAGATCTTTTGAAGAAAGATTAAATTTTTATTTTTATGAGTTGGGTTTCTTAATGTTGAAGAGAAAGACGAAATAGAAGAAAAAAAAAAAAATCCAATTTTCTTTCATTTTTTTTAAAGTTTTAAAGCAAGTTTTTTTTTTTTATTGTTGAGGTGTTTTGAAGAAGAAAGATGGCTGTTTTGCCTTTGAATTATTTGCCAGTTGGGTATAGATTTAGTCCTACAGATGAAGAATTAGTGAATTATTACTTGAAATTGAAGATCCAAGGTCAAAATTCTAAAGTTGAAGCTATACCTGAAGTTGATGTTTGCAAATGGGAACCTTGGGATTTACCAAGTAAGAATTTTTCTCTCTTTTGTTGAAATTGGGAAAATGGGTATTGAGATTTGGGTTAATTTGATGTATGGGTTTTGGATTTTGAGCTTAATTTGGTAAAAAACTGTTCATTTTTCTAATTGAAGTTGTCTTAATATGGATAATTATTGGTTTTTTAGCTAAAATTGGGTGTTATTTTGGAAATTTTTATGGGTTTTGACTTTTGACCTTGATCTCCAATTAGCTTGAACTGATCACTATGTTTTCTTTTATAGCTTTATTTGTTATGTAATTGTTGTAATTTGTTGATTTAGGGTTCTTATTTAGATATTGTTATTGTTCATTTGGAGAAAATTTGGTTTGATCTTGATCCTTTGCTTCATTAGGTTCTAATTTAGTTTTGGAGCTTATGAACTTCACTGCCCAGTTAGAAAACTGTTTCCCTAAATTCTTTTCCCTCATTCTCAATTTTCCTGACTTTGAACACTTTTGGATTGCTTGCAGGTTTATCAGTGATTAAAAATGAAGATCCAGAGTGGTTCTTCTTTTGCCCTCGTGATCAGAAATATCCAAAGGGGCGTCGTTCTAACAGGCGGACGGACAAAGGTTTTTGGAAAGCAACTGGGAAAGATCGAACCATCAAAGCACGCACTTCCGGAATGAAGAAGATTGGTATGAAGAAGACCCTAGTTTTCCACCTTGGGAATGCTCCTGGTGGTCAGAGGACTGGATGGATAATGCATGAATATCGCATGGAGTCTGAGGAGGTATTAATTGTAATTGCCTCTTAATGGCTTTTTATTACTTCCTTCTACTAACAGTTGGGGGGTAACACCATACTTCCTCGGCTGGTTAAAAAATAATAAGTAAAGATCCTTTCAAGGATACATGCATGTTAATCTGCTTGATACGCATCTTTAGTAGGAATGTACCTGGGGTCGTAGAAATGTTGTTTTGTTCATGTGGGTGGGCGAAAATTTCCCTTGGCCATTGTAGAATCTTGTGCAGATGGAGAATGATGTTTTCTATAGTTTTTGGGCTTGATGGGTTTAAAGTGGGGGTGCATTTTAGTAGTGTAATGCTGTTCTGAGATTATGATAAACAAAAGTAATTGCTATATGGCAACAATTGACTACGTTTTGAGGGGGGCAAAGTGATGGAAATCGAGAAACAACATTTTCAAACACCTGGTGAAGATGGATGCTGAGTTATTATAAGATTAGGAAATATAGAATTAGGGAAATAGCTCAGTCTGCGTCCCAGCTTTGTGACCTGTATCTACCTATGAAACTAGGTGCTTTAACAAATGTGTCATTCTTTAAATGTTTGGAAAGATTGAACGAAATTAGTAGGTGTAATTTGCGATGTTATATTTCACTTTTCATGCTGGTTCGCAAAAGCGTTATTCGTTATTTACATACAAATATACAATGATACATAGCTGGTTTCACCATTACACTTCTACTTCTGAGGCCGTGTCCGTTCAGGTTGATGTTTATCCTTTAGCCTTAGCCTTATTGGTATTTGCAATGTTATCTTATATTACCTTGTAACTGTACCTTAGTCTGAGATTTCAGTCTTTTCAGATCTTTTGATTTTTTTTGAGTAGCAATCACAGAACCTCATTATTACCGTAAAAAAATATAGATGATTTATGTGATTTTTGAGAATATTTTATACACTTCATTTATCATTACTCTATTCTCTTTAGTTAGTTAGTTACTCTATTTAGTTAAAGTTATCTTCACTCCTTGAATCTAAGTGTCCTTCCTTCATCTTGGACAGGGTCCATTTGTTCTTTGTCGGTTATTCGATAAAGAAAAGGCAGAATCCAATTGTGATGAAGTGGAGCCAACTGGCTTTTCTCCCACTGCCGCCAATTCTTCTCCCGAAAGTATGCAACAGGGAAAGGCACCATTGCCAGCAAATTCTGAGTCAGATGTGCAAGTTGGGGAGAATCCTACAGATACTAAAAGATGGCTGGAAGATAAGTCTGACAAAATAACTCCCAATAATTCTTTTCCTGAACGGAGCTATTCCAAAAGTTGTCAGGCTTCTGATGTGGACGATCATGGAGCAGAACTAGCTATAGAGGTGAGAAAAGATTTTGTGTATTTGGTCTAGTGTCTCGTACCATTCATCTAATTCTAGAATACTGAGAACTAAATATTGTATTTTCTTGCCTTCTCAGGAGGATGCACAACAGGGAGATTATATGGGTATTTTAGATGATCCCAGCTTTGAATCACTGGATCAAACTCTGTCTCCATTGGATAATAAGACATCTACTGGGCTCCAACCTTATTACACAGGTTCTGGCAGCAAACTGCCAGACATATTTGATCTTGATCTAGATCTAGATCTCTTGGAGAAGTATTTAGATAACTCTGAGAACATTTATGCGCTACAACCTGGAGAATCTGTGGTCAGTGGTTCAGCCAGTGATACAGACAATGAAGTGTTACAGGCACAGGTAAACTAAGATTCCTACTACATTTTGGAACTATGTAAAGTGTTTTAAGGTCAATACAGCTCTGAATTTTAACATTCTTTCTATTAAAGATAACCAATTGAATAGTGTTTAGATGACCAAGCCCATACGCTGTGGTTGTCTGATCTAAGGTATTATCTTCGGTGATCTAGTATGGTCAAATACGCTTCCTTGTACTTATTCATATGTTTCATACTACTTCAGGCGTATCAAGGGGAAGGTTTGCCATGGTTCAGTGGACCCGTTGATGCAAATGATTCTTTAGGGATGCAGAAAAAAATAGAATTCAATGGAAATGAAGGATTCTATGGGGATGATTTCTTTAATGAAAATATGGGTTTATTTATCGATGACCCACCTGGTCTATCGGTTGAATCTCCTAAACACTACCGCATTGGATCTCAGACTCGAGTAACTACTGTTGATGACACCAAAAACAGTTTGGCAATTGGAGTCTCTCAGGGCACTGCTGCACGAAGAGTTCGTTTACAAAAGAAACTCATCCGCAGAGTAGCTTCCTTCAAGGGAAAGGAATCAAGCTGCCCAACAAAAGACCTGGAGGTCAAGCCAACAGTTTCAAAGGTGAGAATATAAACTCTTTGAATTCGTATGAAATTCTACTTACTGCATGTGAACTAAAAAGAATGTTGTTTTGCAGACCACCGGAGAAGCAGAAATTGGAACCATCACTGTGCCGCCGCCATTGGCCTCTGTCCTAGCTTCTGAAGTTGGCGATGAAATCTCCGACGAACTCAGAACAAAGCTGAGGTTGAGAACAAGATCAAGATGTGATGTAATTGACAGTGATCAACAAGACTCCACCCTAAACGTGAAGGAGGCGCCTTCTCTGAGTCCCTTTAGTTACTTGCGTCTTCATATGGTCTCTGTGGCAGTAATAGTCATCTTTGCTGTGTTCTTTGTTGGTGCATGGCAATGCTTGGCAACATAAATCTTATTCGCCCATTGAATCTATGTTGGAAGATATAACTGTTTCTTAAACTGGGGCAGGATTTTTGGTTAGCAGTTATAGAGCATGTACACATATATGTATGTAGATTTTTACGATGAGAACTGAGTGCTTTGACCTATGGTATATATATATATATACATAAATAGTTAAGTTAGGAGTAAAGACAGGTTGTGATCTACTCATATAGTAACTTGTTTACTAAACTTCTTTGTGACCTTGTAACAGAATTTTTTTTTTTTTCTTTTACTTGGGTTTTATTTATGTAATTTAAGTTTTGAGTTGTTTTATTACATTTTGCAAGCTGACACAAGTGCTGAGAGGAGGGGAAAGTAGTGTAGGACTGTAGTTAATATATTATTTTATAGGCAACCATATTTATCAATTATCTGTTTCCCTGTCAATAGACTAATTTTGGGTGTAGGCATGTTGGTGCAAGTCTTGACAGTAATGCATTACCATAAGTTCACTGAAGCAGAGCTGTAAGAGTGTAACAGTGGCTTATCTAGGTCTGTGGAAGAACTTTGAAGTGGGCACGAGTGCTTAGTGGTATTATTGTCAATTCTGCTTAAAGATGTTAGCAGATTGGTTAGGAAATCTGTAGACTGTAGTTTGCTTCTTAACATATCAAGGTGGGAGTGGTCTTCTGGCCTTTGCTGTTATTTTTAAGAGTGACAGTCAATACTTCAAGATCTTGAGCCTTCCGTAGACTTTGAGCCTTCCGTAGACGTAGACATGCAAAGTCCAAATCATGCTAATATCTTATACTGTATGTTTCAGCAATTTTGATATATTTTTTGAGAATTTAAATTATTATCTTCATGCATTTTAATAATATAATAATGCATTATAGTGAAGACTGAAGAGAGCATAACTGTATCATGACTTACAGTCTTACACATTGTTAGTGTTGTGATTTCACAATGAATGGTCATCATACGTGCATGGGTAAGAAGAACCTGGCTATATATGAACAAAAACCAGAAAACATTTTCATTGCAAGTAGAACATCATAAATCTATTATCTCATTATACTTCCAATCCTCTTTGAGTTTTCAGTTTTGAATTATACTTGTTTTTTTTTGTTTTTGTTGATCATCACAAGTATTGATATAAAAGCATGAAAACAACACAAGTATTGATAGCACCGGTTTTAAACAAACTGTAAAAAAACACAAGTAACAATTTGCATATGCCTAAAGGTGTC
The DNA here is from genome assembly GCA_023053565.1 of Aquilegia eximia. Lineage (NCBI taxonomy): Eukaryota > Viridiplantae > Streptophyta > Magnoliopsida > Ranunculales > Ranunculaceae > Aquilegia > Aquilegia eximia. Next base: position 16,815,593 of record JALIGU010000007.1, read on the forward strand.
TTTTGTTACTTGTTAGAGCATCTCTAATGGGTCTCCCATATTTAGCCGACACATAGGACGATTTAGCCTCCACGTAGGTGCCACCTACTTTCCCATCACTTTTTTTAGCAGGTCTTCCATACCTATATCAGGGGTAACCCTAACGCAAAACCTATTTTTTTTGCTAAATTTTAACTTCCACGCTGGTTCAACCAGCATGGAAGACTTGGGCTTCGCGTGGTCTGGGCTTGGGGCAGTAGGCTGGGAGGCGTGGGCTGGGCTTGGGGCAGGCTGGGCTGGGAGGGACAGGATCTGTTATATGTTCCACGCTGGTTCAACCAGCGTGGAACTTTAATGAAGTGTTTTTTTTAACAAACAGCAAACAGCAACCACCGTCTTCTCCCTCTTTCCGCCGCCATTCTTCTTCCTCTTCCTATTCAAAAAAATGTTCCACGCTGGTATGACCTGCGTGGAATAAAAAAAAAAAAAAAAAAAGGGTTCCACGCCGGTTTGACCAGCGTGGAATTAAAAAAATAAAAAAAAAAAAGTTCCACGCTGGTTGAACCAGCGTGGAACATTTTATTTTCCCCATTCCTATAATCCTATCTTTGGTTCGATTTTGGACGAAGTTTTAGCAGACCGGCCCACCACATCCTACGTGGATAGCCGGCTGCTAAAAATATAGAAGACGCGTTAGGGTGCTGTTTTTTTCGGAATTCCTAAATTATAGGTTTTAGGAGACCCATTAGAGATGCTCTTAGGTTTTTAATTTCTGAAGAACAACTAATTTTTTCTCAAAGAATAACCAATGAAGTAAAATCATCCAGAGGTTATTATAAATTTACTATTGCCATAACTTTAAAACAACAACTTATAATTGAATTTACAAAAGAATATTAGAAATGTGAACTATTTTCTTAGACAAGTCCGTTCCAGTAATAGAGAAGTTCACTGTAAAACATTCGCAACAGTGAACTGTGTGATGAACAAAGAGGTTCAGTACATATAAAACTCCTATAGCAGCTACAGGAGTACAAGCATATGAGTGCATATAATTTTGTTCACTGTGTTTCCCCTGACCCAAAACCACAAAAAAGATTTAATGTCCTTTAAGGTTGTACTTAAACGTTAAACACAGGATCAATATTCCTGAGTACCATGTTGTTGCGGACTAGCCATAGGGTCTATATGGTAGCATATGACAAGATTTGCCAGAGTTTAGCCCCCATACCAGTTGTGTTGTGACGCGGCCAAGCCTTCAGGAGATCTTCTATAGTCCGGGAAAGCATCAGCAGATCAGAGATATCAATAGCAAGATCTGCAAGCTCAATCCAGACAGCTTGGGATGTTGTACAATGCAGAAATAGATGATTGTCAGATTCAGGATGCTGTTTACACACTACAGAGCACACAAAGATTTGCAGATTGTCACTCTCCTAATTAGTTGGTCAAGAGTCTGAATACGTCGTTGCAGAATGCACCGGAAGAAGAATTTAATCTTGGATGGTAAAAATAATAATAATAATAATAATAAAAGTAATAATTTTGGATGGTATAGGTACAGACCAAACCAAATTGAAAGAGAAAGGAGGCAAAGTGGCAAACCCAGCAAGTCTCAAATGAATTGGTTTTTCACGACGCTCAAATGGAATGGTTGGAATCACCTCTTAAAATCAAATGTAACCGCCAAATGGTTATATAAGAAGTTTAACATCCACGCACGTAGGATTCCTCTAGGCTTAAGTAACAAGCAAAACCAAATTGTGGTCTACAGAGTAAAAGAAGCCATCTCCAACTAGCATAAATAAAATGTGCAACTGCATATGAGTTTATCATTTACATATCTTTCCAGTCCATTTCTACATAATCTACAACATCAAAGTTTTGGCCATTATTGGGTACTAACACAATGTTGCCTGATATTTTACCTAAGCCTCTCAAAATTGAAGACTAGCTTTGAATTGAACACCTCTCAAGTATAACAAATCATGTACAGAAATTACATACCACACAATCTATTTCTCAAATTTATAACCCATTGGGAGAAATAGTGATTCTTATAAGGTGGCCTCCCAAGCAAGGGCAAAAATCCATCATCTTCTGTGATACATTGTCGTCCAGCTTTCTCAGTCAGTTATCCCGGTAGATTGGTTGTGGTGTCCACTTAAGATGCAAATTCAGCTTACCTGACTTTGTCCCATCTATTGGAATCGAGTCTTTGTACTCTCCTTCCAATATAACTCTGGTAAGTGTCAAGATGCATCTCCCCATATGATCCTGTAAAGAAAGTAGTTCAGTTCAAGCCCAATAAACTTATGACCTACAAACAGTCACCAAAGAAAGACATGTACGTTTAGAGTTTCAGACCATGATGCCTTGTTCATAATCATCACGAAAATAACTACAAGAATAAGGATACAATGAATTTCTAATGTAACCATCTGCTCATCATGCACCATGTTCACAGCGCCTGCTAGGAAATGTCTAGCATGGTGCTTAGCATTTATGTCCAGATACATTTTCTTCATAAATCTTATTATCCTCTAAGACAAATTAATAAGAACACGACTTAATCCAACTATATATCTTTGATATCTTGAAGTTTTGTTAGTTGACTTCGTATGTCTTAATTTATCAAAAAATGTGCAAGACTTATCAAAGCAGGTTTATGACATATTTATCGAAAACATGAGGTTTATTATTCCATATAAATCAAATGTAAAAAGATGATACAAGTGGCAGATCACCAACTATATATGTCAAGCTGACATACTTGAGCGGGTCATGGGTCATATAAAAACTTTTGCAATGTTACAAATAGGGTAATCTAATATATGACCGCGGCTTATCATGGTTGGGTGTTGGGTTTTATGTGCAAATTCAGACTGAGGGAAGTTTTTCACTCAGGAACGTACGTACGCAGTTAGGGCGCTCGTACGTTCAATGTGACAGATAACTGTTTCGGGAAGAAACGTACGTACGTGATTTCGACGTACGAACGTTGTATTACTTGTACAGGGGCGTACGTACGTACGTAGTTAGGGCGTACGAACGTCCCGTACGCCAGATAACTTCTCCGTGTTGTAACGTACGTACGTGATTTCGACGTAGGGATTGTGAGAAGCCATTAAAGAGTTTGAGAGAACTTTTGTGAGGAAGAAGACTTCGGTTTCTTCGTGAGGGCTTGTACAATTGTCTTGTGAAAGAAAAGCATCATCCTTTCTCCCCGTGGACGTAGGCATATTGCCGAACCACGTATATCTTGTGTCTTGTGTGTGATTGCTTGTTTACTTTTGTCGTTTTCGTTTTACTTTCATATATTAGTTCAATCATATTTGTGCATTAGTTTCCGCTGCGCACAACAAGTGGTATCAGAGCTTCGGTTAGATCTTGAGCGTCTTGAAGGTGTTTGAAGAAATTTCGCAGTGAGTTTCTTAATTGTGTTTCAAGTCCAAGGTTCTACCTTTTGTTCGTGGGTTGCATAGAAGGTGTTTGTTGAAATTCCGGTGTGAATTTCAGATTTGTTTACCTTCGGGTGGTGATTGTTTAGTGCATAAAAGTTGGTGGTAAGATGACAAAATTTGAATGATTCGAAGGGGAAAACCAAGACAGTGGTTTACCATCAAGCAAAGATTGATGTAGAGAAGTTTACCGGCACCAATAACTTTGGCATGTGGAGGTGTGAGGTAATGGATGCTCTATGTCAACAAGACCTAGAAGATGTTCTGGAGGATAAGCCAGAAGATGTGGAAGAGAAGGATTGGAAAAAGATGAACAAACGAGCTTGTGGAATCATAAGGTCGTGTTTGGCACAAGACATTAAATATCTTGTGATGAATGATGCGTCTGCAAAGGAGATGTGGCGAAAATTGGAGGAGAAGTACATGACAAAGACTATCCACAATAAAAACTATCTACTTCGAAAGTTCTATCGAATAGATATGAGAAGACGTATTTCCATGGCGGAGCATCTTAATGATTTTACCAAGATAATTGCCGACTTGGTGAATCTTGGAGCAGATGTAAGTGATGAAAGCAAGGCAGTGTGTCTCCTCAATTCGTTACCGGACGAATATGAACACTTGGCTATCACACTTACAAATGGAAAAGACAAGTTGGTGTATAGTGAGATTTCTGCAGCATTGTTAAATCATGCGTGTATGAAGAAGGACAAAGAAGAGTCCAAAAGCTCAACACCAGAGGTCTTAGTGGCAAGGGGAAGCTACAATAGTAGGGGTGAGTCTCGTAGGGAGCCGAAGAGGGGGTTTCTAGCAAAAGATGAATGTTCCTTTTGTCATGAGAAAGGGCATTGGAAGAAAGATTGTCTTCAAGCCAAGGCAAAAAACAAGAAGAATAACTCTGAGGTAAATATTGCACGTAATAATAGAGATGAAGATGATGGTTCTGATTACTCTTTATTTGTTTCATCCATCGATTGTTCCACTAATGCTAAAGAGTGGATATTAGATTCGGCTGGTACTTATCATGTGTGTCCCATAAGGGAATGGTTTTCTAGCTTTAAAAGGCTAGATAATGGTGCAGTAGTGATGAGGAATGATCAACCTTGTCATGTATTGGGGATAGGTACTATTCGATTGAAGATGTTTGATGGAAAGATAAGAGAGTTGAGGAATGTAAGATATGTTCCTGATTTGAAGAAGAACATTATTTCACTTGGTACTTTAGAAGCCAAAGGTTACAAGGTAGTAGCTCAGAATGGTGTTCTAAAGGTTATGGTTGGTGCAATGGTATTACTAAAGGGTACTCGACGAAGTAACCTGTACTTCTTGCAGGGTAGTACAGTTGCATGTGATGTGGCCATGTCAGAGGCTACAACGAAGTTTGCTAGAGAGACTACCAAATTGTGGCATATGCGGTTGACGCATAAATGTGAAAAATCTTTGCAGACAATGACGGAGCAAAGGTTTTTTATGGGTGCTATCGCCTGCAAGTTAGAGTTCGGTGAGCATTGTGATCTGGGCAAGCAGACAAGAGCAAAGTTTGGCACAACTATCCATTGTATGAGTGGAGTTCTTGATTATGTTCACATGAATGTCTGGAGACCTACCAAGTACACAGCTTGGAGAGGTAAGTCTTATTTTGTGTCTTTAGTTGATGAGTTTTCTAGGCGTGCGTGGATGTACATCATGAAGCATAAGGATGAAGTCCTAGAAATATTGAAGTGGAAGAAGCTAGTTGAGGCCCGAATTGACAGAATGATCATGGTATTGTGCTTAGATAATAGCATAGAGTACAAAGATGATCCGGTCTTGCAAGTATGTCAGACTGAGGGTATTGAGCGTCACTTCACTGTGAGAAAGACACTGCAACAGAATAGGGTGGCAGAACACATGTTGTCTATGGCTGGATTATGCAAAGTGTTTCGGGTTGAGACATGTCATCTTATTAACAGGTTGCATTTGATTGTGATAAGTGGTAAAACTCTTATGGAGGTTTCTATGTTGAAGCCTGAGAGTTCTCAGCAGGTGGAGAACAAGACCAAAGAGGTTTTGCAGTGGGTGGAGATTTGCATATCTCCATATGTTCCAGTGGGTTCTGTATCTAATGTGGAAACTCTTGTAAGGGTTTTGGGTGTTTCAAATTCTGATGACATGACAGATGATGAGACGATTGGAGATGCAGAAAATGGTGATCCTATTGATGAGGGTCCAATTGCAACTAGATTACCTAAGAAGGAAGAAGAATCTCCAGGTAAAGATGTGCACTTGAAGGTAAACGTTTGCATCCTTATGGCCTTGGTAGTGCGATCTGATTGTGTATTAGCTCTGTTTGATGTGAAAACGGTTGTTTTACATGGTGAGCTAGATGAGGAGATATATATGTCTCAGCCTAGTGGTTTTGGAGTTGCAAAGTATGATGAGTTGGTGTGTTTCAAACCATATATTTCACGAGCAGTGGGCATTGTAGGTAGATACATGCATGATCCTGATGTGAAATATTGGGAAGCTGTGAAATGGATGTTCCACTACATTCAAGGTAGTGTGGAGGTTGGTTTGTTAGTTCAACATGGAAGGACTTTGAGTCTGCGGTGTGGTGGTTATGTGGATGTTGAGTATGATTGTCACTTTGATAGACGTTGGTCTACTCTTGGATATGTGTTTACATTGGCAGTGAGATCTATCAGCAGATTGTCCACATTACATTCTATGGTTGCTTTGTCTCCGACAGAAGCTTGGAATATTACCGTGACTAAAGTGGTGTATGGGACTAAGTTCTATTGGTTAGAATTGGTCCATATCATTCCTTCGAGTTGATAGTATATCTTGGAGTGAACTACGATGGCTTGATCCCTTAGAAGAAGGGTACGTAGGCAACCATGAGGTGGTACAGCCGAGGTGGTCTTTCGGGACATGTGTGGGAGTTTGTGACTTGTGATTCTTGGTGTCGGCTTAGATTTATTGAATCTTCGCCGAGGTGGAGAATTGTTGGGTTTTATGTGCAAATTCAGACGGAGGGAAGTTTTTCACTCAGGAACGTACGTACGCAGTTAGGGCGCTCGTACGTTCAATGTGACAGATAACTGTTTCTGGAAGAAACGTACGTACGTGATTTCGACGTACGAACGTTGTATTACTTGTACAGGGGCGTACGTACGTAGTTAGGGCGTACGAACGTCCCGTACGCCAGATAACTTCTCCGTGTTGTAACGTACGTACGTGATTTTGACGTACGTACGTCCTCCTATGCTTTTGTGCAATATGGGCCTGTTTAAGCCCAATTCGTGGTCTATTGTAAGGCTATGGTATAAAGCCAAATAGAAGTGGAAAAATCTAATTATGTTTTCTAAGAGAGAGATTGTGAGAAGCCATTAGAGAGTTTGAGAGAACTTTTGTGAGGAAGAAGACTTCGGTTTCTTCGTGAGGGCTTGTACAATTGTCTTGTGAAAGAAAAGCATCATCCTTTCTCCCCGTGGACGTAGGCATATTGCTGAACCACGTATATCTTGTGTCTTGTGTGTGATTAGAAATACGTTGACACAAAATGGGATCACCTACAATAACTTTGCTGGTTTTTGTTCTGTCTCGTAATGGTCGCACATACAATACAACAAAAGGATCAGATTTCCCAATGATGTCCTTATTTGTCAATTCCTTGGCTTGCACAAGCTTCACTTCTAATATTCCAACAGGCTTAAGCTCGAGGTCACTATAGAAGAAGAAAATTACAGATGCTGGAATCAACACAAATTATGCAAGAATAGGATATGCATTGGGCAGACATGTTTAGGACTATATATACATATATACATGTGTGTGTGAGCGGACCCTTTGAAGTGGAATACCTATCATGTAGATATCTGGTCATTCTGATCATATGTTCCCTAAACTATTGTTGTGATATCGGTGAAGATATATGAAGGGATTAGATTAGCCTCTTAATCAAGCAATAATTAAAACCAGCAAACCTGTAATCCCCAGGTAATATGGGAACAACTTTTCGCACTGGCCATGTTATTGAATCTTCAATGGCATCTCGTATTGTTCCCTACATAAGAAGAATATCGATACATCAGCAATTTTCCAAGTAAAAATGTAAAATTGGTCAAACAGAGGCCTTGTAACTACTTTTATATATACCTTCTTTATTTTGTGAAAAAGATCAGATATCCACTAACTATTGTATATATATAATAGTGCATGTTTATAACGTAGGTATCATGACAGTAGATTTATGGCAAAATTGAGGGGAAAGATCAGATATCCTCTCACTACTGTATAGAATAGTGCTTGTTGATAACGTAGGTATCATGTGACAGTAGATTTGTGGCAAAGTTGAGGGGAGGAGTTTGTGAAACAACGCCGAAACAAGGGAACTCTTCAACTAGTGGCTTAAAGATTAACCTAAAGACCCCAGTGAAACCAATATTTTTCACCTAAATACAGAAAGTCATTACCAAAGATCGAGTTAGATATCACTTCATTATACTTAATACATGATATACATACACCCCACCCCAAAAGAAAATGACACAGACTTATAAAAAAAAAAAAAGAACTGCTCTTGATGGTTGATACAGAAGAGAAAGAAATTAAATCTTATGATAATTAGCAAGAGAATCAATCTGATCGAGCATATTAATCTACATGTATTTATGTACCTGGTCTGTCAGCACCAGGGGTTTTTGGTGTTAACGGATGTGTGTCGACATGTATATATCAGTGTGTGGATGTGTGTGATCAATGTTTTATGTGTCATCTTAAGTAGATGATATACAATTTATAAGGTTTAAAAGTCTAAGCATGAAGAGTAATGAATCTGGAGCGGTGAGCATGGTCATCGGAACACACACTTTCTTTGTCAGCAGAAAGTGGATATAACTGTAAATTAGTACCGAGTACTCAGAGTCAGCCATATCATGACAAGAGAGCATTTAAGCAACTTTTTCAACTAGCCAGAATCCAACTGGAATTTTGTACTTGCGTCTAGCATGCAAGTTTTCGTTTCATGTTTATTTTCCCTAATTTATACAAATGGTCAAGAATAGTAAACTTGAACAACTTTCTAACATAGCTATTTTCAGAGAAGAGAGCAGATAATAGAACATAAGAAGCTTCAAAAGTAAAATACAATCCTTTGTTTGAATATCACCTGAACAGGTAGTCCAACACCTAATCTAGTCTTAATATCAAGAACGATGCTTGGATTACCATCCCACTGCAACTCCAACTCCATGGTGATGCCCCCACCACCATCTTCAGTCATAGATACTCCTAAAGAACATGATCTATATGAGATTAAACCAATAAAAATCGAGTAAACACACCCACAGATAGGCTAACAAAATATATTATTTCCAGTATCATTGTTTTTCAGATTTAAGTAAGCCTCTACTTATTGAGAGGATTACAATAACTAAAAGGTCAAGCAAAAATGTAAGTCCATAAATACAATGACGACAGTCTGTCAGTCTGTGTTGTATGTTACGTAAACCACTCCTTGAATTTGAGAGGTTCTGAAATTCTCCACAGTTCAAATACCCTGGGTGCTACACCGGTTAAAAAACAAGTAGCTACTTAGAAATTGAGCTGGACTAGAACCTATGACTGAAAACCAAATTGTCCCCCACCAATTTGGAATTTCTTCAAACGTCTTTTTACACGAGTTAAATGATCCTAAGACATTTTCAAAGCCTCAAATAATGAACAAACAACAACATAATCATAAAATGGCGTGACTCCTAATTTTGGTCTGAAATATCTAAATGATCAAGGACTTGTGATCCAGTCAATACCAAGATCTATGAATAGTAACAAATTCTTTAGGCTTTTAAATCTTTTTCATCCGACATTTTGGAGTACAAGAATGATAGAGTGACCATGAAATGAAAGCCTTAGGGCACATTGTCGGTGGATACGGTCTCCACCTCCATAGAGCTTGCATGTGACACAAATTTTCTAACTTTGTCAAACTAGAGTCACAAAGTAGAACATTTTGACGATGAGAAAAATCCAAAATCAGATAATAACTTTTGACTAGGCTAGAAATGGTGAGGAGATTGTAAATGTAGTGGAATTTCTAGCCGGAAAGTTGGGAAAGATGATCGGAGAGAGGAAGGTTTTGAGTGATTGAGAGTGGCTGAACTATCTGAGCGTTGATAGCTGCCTACGTATCTGGAAGGGGCGATCCAGAATCAAGCCAAACGTAGTTCCTTTTATAGGTGGCTTAGGTTGTGGATCAATAATGACTCAACGTTCGGATCATAAAAGTGTGCGGATATTCAGGGATTCAATGGGATAGATTCGTAACCGTCGTATGATTTGGAGTTTGAATGTGTTGAACTCGGTGTTCAGAGTGGGTTAGCCCCAAGTCGGATGTGCTCGGATACTTTATGAGATGAAGTGAATGAAAATATGGTTTTAAACGAAGTCGGATGAAATAAGTGTCAAGTCGGTGTTTGGCATACCGAGTTGGTAAGATTAGGATTTGAATGGAGATGAGTGATGTGTGATTAGATGCGAAGTCGGATGAAATAAGTATAAAGTCGGTGTTTGGCATTCCGAGTAAAGGAACTCGGTAATGGGTATATACATAGCCCCTTTTCATTTGGGCTGAAGGTAGGTAATTAGCTTTAGGGCAAATGAAAATGAAGTCGGCTGTGACGAGATGCTTTATGGAACACCAAGAGGCAAAGATTCCATTGTGTGCTGGTTTGACTGCTAGCTTATAGTTTCGAGGTGTAGGGCATGATTGATTCGCCAATCCGAGTAAAACTCCTTAATCGTGTTACCACAAAATTGTTGGCCATTATCAGTGACTAATGTGTGTGGTAGGCCAAATCGAGTGATTATGTATTTCCAAATGAAATTCTTGACCTCTTGTTGTCTAATTTTCCGAAGTGGAATTGCCTCTATCCATTTAGTAAAGTAATCTGTGGCAACTAAGAGATATCGCTTTTTACTCCTATCCCTCGAAAGCGGTCCTACAATATCGAGCCCCCACATGGCAAATGGCCATGGGCTAGATATCGTCTTGAGATCTCTCGGGGGTTGATTGTGTAGAGGTGAGAATCGTTGACATTTGTCGCAATGTTGCACAAAGATCTCCGAGTCGGCCTGCATGTAGGGCCAGAAGTATCCTTGATTTCTTGCTTTCTGTGCTAGGGAATGAGCCCCGGCATGGTTTCCACACTCTCCTTGGTGAATTTCTGCTAGGATCATCTGAGCTTGACGAGGTGGTAGGCATCTGAGGTAAGGTCCTCGGACCGATTTTCTGTATAGCCTTCCATCGAGGATCAAATAACTCTTGGTTTTTCGTTCCAGTTTTCTGATTTCCGACTCGTCGTCTGGATAGACTCCCTTGATGTAGTTCATTATCGGGCCCATCCACGAGTCCTGGATTTCTTGTTCAGATATGTCAATGAAGTCTGAGATTGTATTGACGTGAAGGGATTTATCTTCGTATGCTGGAGTATTTCTTATTTCGACCTGTATCTCCCTGGTTGTTTCCGTGTCGACCTGGGATGCCAGGTAGGCGAGACTATCCGCATGACGGTTTTCATCCCGGGGAATATGTTGGATTTCCCATTTCTCAAAACTGCTTAGCAAGCGCTTCGTGTATTGAAGATATAACTTAAGTGTTTCTTCCCTTGTTTCATAATCCCCAAGTAATTGACTTACTACTAATTGGGAATCACTGTAAATCTTGATCTTTTGCAAGCTAATATCACTTGCCATACGTAAGCCCATTACCAGGGCCTCGTATTCCGCATCGTTATTCGAAGAGGTGAAGTTCAGCCGTATTGACTTCTCGATTATTACCTTCTCAGGAGATATGAGTGTTATACCTATCCCGACTCCGTTATTGTTTTTTGATCGGTCTACATATAACTTCCACATGGGTTCTCCTTGTGGGAAATTGTCCCGCGGTTCTTCCTCGGGTATCCAGGTGATATCTTCGATTGGATAGTCAACAAGCAGGTCGGCGACGACCTGGCCTTTCTTGCTATTCCGGGGCGTAAAAATGAGTTCGTGATCCCCCAGCTCCTGGGCCCATTTAGCCATTCGACTTGACTTGTTCCTATTTTCCAACACTTGCCTCAATGGGGCATCAGTTATAACTCTAATCTTGTGTGACTGAAAGTATGGTTTCAGCTTCCTAGAGGCGAATAATAGGGCCAGTCCTACTTTCTCGAGGCTAGAGTACCTGAGTTCGGATTGTAGCAGAGTTTTACTAATGAAATAAATGGGTCGTTCGTTACCTTGTTCATCTCTGAAGAGAACAGCGCTGATTGCATGTTCGGAGCTGCCAAGGTATAATCCGAGTACGTCCCCTGGCTGGGGTACTGTTATGACTGGCGGGGTTGCCAAGTAAAGCTTTAGTTCGTCGAATGCCTGCTGGCATTCTGTCGGCCACTCGTATTTGGAACCTTTCTTGAGTAGCTGTAGCAATGGTCTTTGCTTGTCGGATGCACGAGCAATGAACCTGTTTAGTGCAGCTAGCATTCCGTTTAACTTTTGGACTTGCTTCTTCGTTGAGGGACTCGGCATGTCCAATATTGCCCTGATTTTCTCGGGGTTAGCCTCTATTCCTCGTTGCGTGATGAGATAGCCCAAAAATTTGCCTGATGCTACTCCAAATAAGCATTTTTGTGGGTTTAGCTTCATGTTGAAATCATGGAGCCTTTTGAAGGTTTTCTCCAGGTCGGATATGTGAGATGATTTGAGTTTACTTTTAACTATCATATCATCTACGTATACCTCCATGGTGTCACCTATCATATCCTCGAACATTCGTGTTACGAGTCGTTGATATGTAGCCCCGGCATTTCGTAGCCCAAAGGGCATGACCGTATAGCAATAGGTGCCTCTTTCCGTGATGAATGCTGTTTTTTCCTGATCTTCTTCTGCGAGCTTAATTTGGTTATACCCTGAGTAACCGTCCATCATCGAGAGGAGCTCGTGGCCAGCAGTAGCGTCCACTAGTTGGTCTATCCTTGGTAGTAGAAAGCTATCCTTTGGGCATGCCTTATTTAGGTCTGTGAAGTCTATGCATACTCGAATTTTGCCGTTTAGCTTCACGACGGCTACTATGTTCGAGAGCCAGTCGGGATATTTGACTTCTCGTATGAATTTAACATCAATTAGTTTATGGACCTCGGTATTGACCGCCTTAGCTAAGTGGGGGGCCAATTTCCGTGCCTTTTGTTTTACTGGTCTTTTCGTTGGATCGACATGAAGTTTATGGCATGCAACATTAATATCTATACCAGGCATGTCAATATACGACCAAGCAAAAATATTCTTATTCATTTTCAAAGTTGCAATGAGTTGCTCTTTTACAATTGGGTCTAAATTAGCCCCTACATATACAACTCTAGGTTCGGCTTCAGTGCCTATGTTGACTGGCTCACCCTTCTCGATGGTTGGGGAGTCGGTTACAAGCTTGCCTTCAGGGGCATCATTGGTTGGCTCAGAAATGGCCTGGCCGTCAGAGGCTTCGAAAGTTGGCTCAGTACCGACCTTGCCGTCAGTGGCTTCATAGGTCGGCTCAGTAGTAGCCATGCCGTCAGGGGCTTCATAATATGGCTCAGTAATGGCCTTGCCGTCAGGGGCTTCAGAGTTTGGCTCAGTAGTGGCCTTGCCGTCAGGGGCTTCAGAGTTTGGCTCAGTTGTGGCCATGCCATCAGTGGCTTCAGATATCTGGTTGACAGTGAGCTTGTCAGGGCTAACGACTGTCACCTTTGTTGCTTCCTTGTTGGGGAGGGGTATGACCTCAGGAATGGCGTGGCAGCCATGCGCCTCAATTTGATCACCCCGGAGTTCCATTATACCATTAGGTCCAGGGAATTTGATGACCTGGTGGTATGTAGACGGAACAGCTCCCATCTTGTGAATCCATTTCCGACCCAAGATAGTATTGAACTGCGTCGGAACATCGAGGACATAAAAGAGGCATTCAACTGTAACCTCATCCTCATCCTCTCCTGTAGCGACAGGGAGGGTAAGCTGGCCCTTTGCCGTTGTCTCTGTCGAGTTGAAAGCAAAGAGTGTGACATTGGGGGTCTGTAAGACCGAGTCAGGCATGAGCATTTGAGCGAAAGCCTTGTTAAATAATACGTCACAAGAGCTCCCTGGGTCTATTAGCACTCTCTTAGTGGTCCATCCACCAAGTCGGATATGGACAACTAGTGCATCATTGTGTGGCAAGCATACCTTCTTCAAGTCGTGGTCAGAAAAGATCAGTGCATTCTTTCCTTGCACCTGCTTGGCTATTACTGCCTGATGAGTGAGCTGAAAGATGTGGTGAATATGATTCACCTTTTGTCGCTTAGCTCGGGATGTCCATTCAGGTGGACGAGTATCCATGATCATGTTTATCGTTCCTTTTGCCTTAGAGGCGTTGTCTGTTCTTTTGCGCTTATCATTGATCTTCTGGCGGAGGTCCTCGGACTCCTCTGCCAAGAAATCATTCAAGTGTCCATCCATCCTGAGCTTGTGGCAATAAGTTCGGAGATACCGACAGTCTTCTGTTGCATGATGTCGGCAATTGTGCAACTTGCAGTACGGGTTTTCCTCTATAGGTTCAAGCTCATGGATTGTTGGCTTGAAGTAATCTTCTTCTTTGATTAGTTCATATAGTTGCGTATATGAACATTTGAACGGGTTAGGAAACTTGTGTTTCACCGAGCTGTTCGATTGCTTTCCTCGGGAGGTACCCTTTGTTGCTTTTGGCTCAGGATTTTTGGTCTTAACCGTCTGTACGGCCGAGACATGTTCTCTTGTTTTTGCCAGTGCCTCTTCAAGTTTGATGTACTTATCGGCCCAGACATACAGGTCTTCCAGTGTCTGTGGTGCGTCGAGGATGATATTTTTCCCCAAGGCGGTTTCGGGGTGAACAGCCGAGATGAACGCTAACAGGCATGCGTTCTCATCTGGACTATCTGTTGAGGCACTCCTTCTTAAAGCGAGCCATGAATTTTTTGGTTGTTTCGGTGTCACCCTGCTTAAGTCGGAATAATGCGGTTACCTCAGTTTTTCGCCGCTTATTGTGGATATATTGGGTGACGAAGAGTGCCTCAAGCTGGTCGTATGACGTGATTGAGCGTTCTGGCCTCTGGGAGTCGGTGGTACCAGTCGATAGCACTACCTCGGAGTGAGGCAGAAAAGAGTCTGCAGAAGATGTCCTTGTACTTGGGCCACAGTGCCATGCTGGTCTTGAATTGTAGGACGTGGTCCATGGGGTCACCACTTCCATCATAGGTTGTGAACTTAGGGGGAATGAAGTGTGGGGGTGGTTCCTGATGAAGGAGGTCATCGTGTAAGGGCTCTGTCCTATATTTTTCTAAGGTGGTGTTGGCCACCCTTTGAGCAGTATTGGCCTTACCAGATTCCTGGTTGTTCTTATGAAGCTGGGCTGAAAGTTGTAGGAGGCGGTTGTGGGTTTCTTGCATTTCAGCCATGGTGGGGGCGGTGGTGTTGCTGGAAGTTGGTATGACGATAGGGTTGTTAGTATTGATTTCATCAGTTGCTTGGCCAGCTGCCGGAGGGATGGTAGGGCTTTTCAGCTGAGCATTTTCAGCTAGCAACTTGTTGATCTGCTCCTGTTGTTCAGTGAGTTGTCGTTGGAAGGTCTCAAATTGCTCTTGTGTGATTCCGGCCATGGTCTTCGTCAGGTTATGATTCGTTCACAGTCAGTCGGCGCCAATGTAAATGTAGTGGAATTTCTAGCCGGAAAGTTGGGAAAGATGATCGGAGAGAGGAAGGTTTTGAGTGATTGAGAGTGGCTGAACTATCTGAGCGTTGATAGCTGCCTACGTATCTGGAAGGGGCGATCCAGAATCAAGCCAAACGTAGTTCCTTTTATAGGTGGCTTAGGTTGTGGATCAATAATGACTCAACGTTCGGATCATAAAAGTGTGCGGATATTCAGGGATTCAATGGGATAGATTCGTAACCGTCGTATGATTTGGAGTTTGAATGTGTTGAACTCGGTGTTCAGAGTGGGTTAGCCCCAAGTCGGATGTGCTCGGATACTTTATGAGATGAAGTGAATGAAAATATGGTTTTAAACGAAGTCGGATGAAATAAGTGTCAAGTCGGTGTTTTGCATACCGAGTTGGTAAGATTAGGATTTGAATGGAGATGAGTGATGTGTGATTAGATGCGAAGTCGGATGAAATAAGTATAAAGTCGGTGTTTGGCATTCCGAGTAAAGGAACTCGGTAATGGGTATATACAGAGATCACGAGCACCAAACAGTCAGCACTTATCTCTTCTTCGTGTGGGTACACGAACGTTTGTCATTTAGTGTGTCGCATTTTGAGGTGTTATAATACGTCATTCATATATATGTTTAGGCATATCTGTGTTTCTATTTCCTTCCTAGTATAAGCAACTGTTTAAACAAAAAAAAAACAAATAGATTTAATCGTTGAAACAGTCAAAATCACCCTAAATCAATGAAAGTGTATAAATTATCAAATGAAGATTACAATAAAATAATCTACTTGGCAATAGTCTAATTGACTATGGAAAGCCCAATTAGTGGGCCATGGCCATGAGCAACATATATATATATATATATATATATCTAGTAAAAAATTTCTCAAAAATTCATTGGAGCACGTGCCCCAATATGTGCCAACATAGCTCCGTCTTTGCCTTCGCTAGCTTCGACTAACGATTTTTAGAACAGTGACTAAAATATGATCAAACTTCACCCACATTTCAATTTGAAGAAACAAAAAGCTAGCCATATCTATACTACTATTATAACCTGAATAAAATTTAAGGGTAAATCCCGGTTAATGAGAATTGAGTTTTAGAATTTTGTCACCTAATTTTGACTAAAATACCATTTTAATCATGTTTTTTTAGTAAATTTACATAATACCTTTTAAATAATAATTTTATCATAATTTAACATATTTTTATTTATAGACTGGATTTTTATTTATAAACAAAAAAATCCAATAATTAAAAAAATATAACGAACTCTTATAAAATATTAAGAAAAACTACCCAAATTTACTTAAAAAATAATTGTTTCATAAAATTTGATAAATTAATATAATTCATAATATTTAATAAAATTAATAATTTAAAAATTTAAATAATAATAAAAAATAAATAAATTAAAATTAAAATTAAAATTAACCGGCTAAAACACTAGTTACATACTTACATGTGAATAGGTTGATCAATTTGGGCAACTTTAGTGAGGTGTGCATACTTGGTCACTTACTTAAACATTATTTATGGGGTTTAAAAGTAACACAAACAATATCCAAAACATAGCCCAAAATATTCTTTGTCGTCACCATAGTACAAAATCCTCCACTCTTTCTTTCCTCTCTCTCTCTCTCTTTCTTTCTTGGAAGATTCACTCTGATTACTAGCAGCTCCCACCTCTTCACAATACTAGTGGGCTCTAGTACGGAAAAAGCATTGGCATCTATATGACGTGTCATTCATTCATTTGCTTAATGACATTTTTCTATTTTCATTTCCCTTATTACCCTTATCATCTTTATTACTAAACCTATAATTTTGACTAATATTTCTCGTATATTATATGTGGCAAACTCGTAATATTTGTGAAAACAAAGGTTGAACAATTTTACGCGGTATATACTAGTGAATGAAAGCTTTGACGCGCTTTTAAGTCTTAAAAGAAGGATTTTTGCTTTTTACAGTAAAGCACTAAACACAACACAACACAACACAACACAACTACTCTGCAGCTTCTGAAGATCTTTTGAAGAAAGATTAAATTTTTATTTTTATGAGTTGGGTTTCTTAATGTTGAAGAGAAAGACGAAATAGAAGAAAAAAAAAAAAAATCCAATTTTCTTTCATTTTTTTTAAAGTTTTAAAGCAAGTTTTTTTTTTTTATTGTTGAGGTGTTTTGAAGAAGAAAGATGGCTGTTTTGCCTTTGAATTATTTGCCAGTTGGGTATAGATTTAGTCCTACAGATGAAGAATTAGTGAATTATTACTTGAAATTGAAGATCCAAGGTCAAAATTCTAAAGTTGAAGCTATACCTGAAGTTGATGTTTGCAAATGGGAACCTTGGGATTTACCAAGTAAGAATTTTTCTCTCTTTTGTTGAAATTGGGAAAATGGGTATTGAGATTTGGGTTAATTTGATGTATGGGTTTTGGATTTTGAGCTTAATTTGGTAAAAAACTGTTCATTTTTCTAATTGAAGTTGTCTTAATATGGATAATTATTGGTTTTTTAGCTAAAATTGGGTGTTATTTTGGAAATTTTTATGGGTTTTGACTTTTGACCTTGATCTCCAATTAGCTTGAACTGATCACTATGTTTTCTTTTATAGCTTTATTTGTTATGTAATTGTTGTAATTTGTTGATTTAGGGTTCTTATTTAGATATTGTTATTGTTCATTTGGAGAAAATTTGGTTTGATCTTGATCCTTTGCTTCATTAGGTTCTAATTTAGTTTTGGAGCTTATGAACTTCACTGCCCAGTTAGAAAACTGTTTCCCTAAATTCTTTTCCCTCATTCTCAATTTTCCTGACTTTGAACACTTTTGGATTGCTTGCAGGTTTATCAGTGATTAAAAATGAAGATCCAGAGTGGTTCTTCTTTTGCCCTCGTGATCAGAAATATCCAAAGGGGCGTCGTTCTAACAGGCGGACGGACAAAGGTTTTTGGAAAGCAACTGGGAAAGATCGAACCATCAAAGCACGCACTTCCGGAATGAAGAAGATTGGTATGAAGAAGACCCTAGTTTTCCACCTTGGGAATGCTCCTGGTGGTCAGAGGACTGGATGGATAATGCATGAATATCGCATGGAGTCTGAGGAGGTATTAATTGTAATTGCCTCTTAATGGCTTTTTATTACTTCCTTCTACTAACAGTTGGGGGGTAACACCATACTTCCTCGGCTGGTTAAAAAATAATAAGTAAAGATCCTTTCAAGGATACATGCATGTTAATCTGCTTGATACGCATCTTTAGTAGGAATGTACCTGGGGTCGTAGAAATGTTGTTTTGTTCATGTGGGTGGGCGAAAATTTCCCTTGGCCATTGTAGAATCTTGTGCAGATGGAGAATGATGTTTTCTATAGTTTTTGGGCTTGATGGGTTTAAAGTGGGGGTGCATTTTAGTAGTGTAATGCTGTTCTGAGATTATGATAAACAAAAGTAATTGCTATATGGCAACAATTGACTACGTTTTGAGGGGGGCAAAGTGATGGAAATCGAGAAACAACATTTTCAAACACCTGGTGAAGATGGATGCTGAGTTATTATAAGATTAGGAAATATAGAATTAGGGAAATAGCTCAGTCTGCGTCCCAGCTTTGTGACCTGTATCTACCTATGAAACTAGGTGCTTTAACAAATGTGTCATTCTTTAAATGTTTGGAAAGATTGAACGAAATTAGTAGGTGTAATTTGCGATGTTATATTTCACTTTTCATGCTGGTTCGCAAAAGCGTTATTCGTTATTTACATACAAATATACAATGATACATAGCTGGTTTCACCATTACACTCTTACTTCTGAGGCCGTGTCCGTTCAGGTTGATGTTTATCCTTTAGCCTTAGCCTTATTGGTATTTGCAATGTTATCTTATATTACCTTGTAACTGTACCTTAGTCTGAGATTTCAGTCTTTTCAGATCTTTTGATTTTTTTTGAGTAGCAATCACAGAACCTCATTATTACCGTAAAAAATATAGATGATTTATGTGATTTTTGAGAATATTTTATACACTTCATTTATCATTACTCTATTCTCTTTAGTTAGTTAGTTACTCTATTTAGTTAAAGTTATCTTCACTCCTTGAATCTAAGTGTCCTTCCTTCATCTTGGACAGGGTCCATTTGTTCTTTGTCGGTTATTCAATAAAGAAAAGGCAGAATCCAATTGTGATGAAGTGGAGCCAACTGGCTTTTCTCCCACTGCCGCCAATTCTTCTCCCGAAAGTATGCAACAGGGAAAGGCACCATTGCCAGCAAATTCTGAGTCAGATGTGCAAGTTGGGGAGAATCCTACAGATACTAAAAGATGGCTGGAAGATAAGTCTGACAAAATAACTCCCAATAATTCTTTTCCTGAACGGAGCTATTCCAATAGTTGTCAGGCTTCTGATGTGGACGATCATGGAGCAGAACTAGCTATAGAGGTGAGAAAAGATTTTGTGTATTTGGTCTAGTGTCTCGTACCATTCATCTAATTCTAGAATACTGAGAACTAAATATTGTATTTTCTTGCCTTCTCAGGAGGATGCACAACAGGGAGATTATATGGGTATTTTAGATGATCCCAGCTTTGAATCACTGGATCAAACTCTGTCTCCATTGGATAATAAGACATCTACTGGGCTCCAACCTTATTACACAGGTTCTGCCTTTACCCGTGAGTTTGATAATACTCTCAATGAGATGGTGGCTGAGGATGCCAGCAAACAGCCAGACATATTTGATCTTGATCTAGATCTCTTGAAGAAGTGTTTAGATAACTTTGAGAACATTTATGCGCTACAACCTGGAGAATCTGTGGTCAGTGGTTCAGCCAGTGATACAGACAATGAAGTGTTACAGGCACAGGTAAACTAAGATTCCTACTACATTTTGGAACTATGTAAAGTGTTTTAAGGTCAATACAGCTCTGAATTTTAACATTTTTTCTATTAAAGATAACCAATTGAATAGTGTTTAGATGACCAAGCCCATACGCTGTGGTTGTCTGATCTAATGTATTATCTTCGGTGATCTAGTGTGGTCAAATACGCTTCCTTGTACTTATTCATATGTTTCATACTACTTCAGGCGTATCAAAGGGAAGGTTTGCCAGGGTTCAGTCGACCCGTTGATGCAAATGATTCTTTAGAGATGCAGAAGGATATAGAATTCAACGGAAATGAAGGATTGTATTGGGATGATTTCTTTAATGAAAGTATGGGTTTATTTTTAGATGACCCACCTCCTGGTCTATCGGTTGAATCTCCAACTGGAGTGAAGATAAAGACACCTCATCCACAGTATCAGTCAAGCTCCCAAAATTCTGTCTCTCAGGGCACTGCTGCACGAAGAGTTCGTTTACAAAAGAAACTCATCCGCAGAGTAGCTTCCTTCAAGGGAAAGGAATCAAGCTGCCCAACAAAAGACCTGGAGGTCAAGCCAACAGTTTCAAAGGTGAGAATATAAACTCTTTGAATTCGTATGAAATTCTACTTACTGCATGTGAACTAAAAAGAATGTTGTTTTGCAGACCACCGGAGAAGCAGAAATTGGAACCATCACTGTGCCGCCGCCATTGGCCTCTGTCCTAGCTTCTGAAGTTGGCGATGAAATCTCCGACGAACTCAGAACAAAGCTGAGGTTGAGAACAAGATCAAGATGTGATGTAATTGACAGTGATCAACAAGACTCCACCCTAAACGTGAAGGAGGCGCCTTCTCTGAGTCCCTTTAGTTACTTGCGTCTTCATATGGTCTCTGTGGCAGTAATAGTCATCTTTGCTGTGTTCTTTGTTGGTGCATGGCAATGCTTGGCAACATAAATCTTATTCGCCCATTGAATCTATGTTAGAAGATATAACTGTTTCTTAAACTGGGGCAGGATTTTTGGTTAGCAGTTATAGAGCATGTACACATATATGTATGTAGATTTTTACTGATGAGAACTGAGTGCTTTGACCTATGGTATATATATATATATACATAAATAGTTAAGTTAGGAGTAAAGACAGGTTGTGATCTACTCATATAGTAACTTGTTTACTAAACTTCTTTGTGACCTTGTAACAGAATTTTTTTTTTTTTTCTTTTACTTGGGTTTTATTTATGTAATTTAAGTTTTGAGTTGTTTTATTACATTTTGCAAGCTGACACAAGTGCTGAGAGGAGGGGAAAGTAGTGTAGGACTGTAGTTAATATATTATTTTATAGGCAACCATATTTATCAATTATCTGTTTCCCTGTCAATAGACTAATTTTGGGTGTAGGCATGTTGGTGCAAGTCTTGACAGTAATGCATTACCATAAGTTCACTGAAGCAGAGCTGTAAGAGTGTAACAGTGGCTTATCTAGGTCTGTGGAAGAACTTTGAAGTGGGCACGAGTGCTTAGTGGTATTATTGTCAATTCTGCTTAAAGATGTTAGCAGATTGGTTAGGAAATCTGTAGACTGTAGTTTGCTTCTTAACATAACAGTGGCTCCAAATCATGCTAATATCTTATACTGTATGTTTCAGCAATTTTGATATATTTTTTGAGAATTTAAATTATTATCTTCATGCATTTTAATAATATAATAATGCATTATAGTGAAGACTGAAGAGAGCATAACTGTATCATGACTTACAGTCTTACACATTGTTAGTGTTGTGATTTCACAATGAATGGTCATCATACGTGCATGGGTAAGAAGAACCTGGCTATATATGAACAAAAACCAGAAAACATTTTCATTGCAAGTAGAACATCATAAATCTATTATCTCATTATACTTCCAATCCTCTTTGAGTTTTCAGTTTTGAATTATACTTGTTTTTTTTTGTTTTTGTTGATCATCACAAGTATTGATATAAAAGCATGAAAACAACACAAGTATTGATAGCACCGGTTTTAAACAAACTGTAAAAAAACACAACAATTTGCATATGCCTAAAGGTGTCTTTTGTTACTTGTTAGGTTTTTAATTTCTGAAGAACAACTAATTTTTTCTCAAAGAATAACCAATGAAGTAAAATCATCCAGAGATTATTATAAATTTACTATTGCCATAACTTTAAAACAACAACTTATAATTGAATTTACAAAAGAATATTAGAAATGTGAACTATTTTTTTAGACAAGTCCGTTCCAGTAATAGAGAAGTTCACTGTAAAACATTCGCAACTGTGTGATGAACAAAGAGTCAAAGAGGTTCAGTACATATAAGACTCCTATAGCAGCTATAGGAGTACAAGCATATGAGTGCATATCCCAATTTGCGAGCAGGTCTATATAGCTATAAGCCTATAATTTTGTTCACTGTGTTTCTCCTGACCCAATACCACAACAAAGATTTAATGTCCTTTAAGGTTGTACTTAAACGTTAAAACAGGATCAATATTCCTGAATACCATGTTGTTGCGGACTAGGCATAGGGTCTATATGGTAGCATATGACAAGATTTGCCAGAGTTTAGCCCCCATACCAGTTGTGTTGTGACGCGGCCAAGCCTTCAGGAGATCTTCTCTAGTCTGGGAAAGCATCAGCAGATCAGAGATATCAATAGCAAGATCTGCAAGCTCAATCCAGACAGCTTGGGATGTTGTACAATGCAGAAATAGATGATTGTCAGATTCAGGATGTTGTTTACACACTACAGAGCACACAAAGATTTGCAGATTGTCACTCTCCTAATTAGTTGGTCAAGAGTCTGAATACGTCGTTGCAGAATGCACCGGAAGAAGAATTTAATCTTGGATGGTAAAAATAATAATAAAAGTAATAATTTTGGATGGTATAGGTACAGACCAAACCAAATTGAAAGAGAAAGGAGGCAAAGTGGCAAACCCAGCAAGTCTCAAATGAATTGGTTTTTCACAACGCTCAAATGGAATGGTTGGAATCGCCTCTTAAAATCAAATGCAACCGCCAAATGGTTAAATAAGAAGTTTAACATCCACGCACATAGGATTCCTCTAGGCTTAAGTAACAAGCAAAACCAAATTGTGGTCTACAGAGTAAAAGAAGCCATCTCCAACTAGCATAATAAAATGTGCAACTGCATATGAGTTTATCATTTACATATCTTTCCAGTCCATTTCTACATAATCTACAACATCAAAGTTTTGGCCATTATTGGGTACTAACACAATGTTGCCTGATATTTTACCTAAGCCTCTCAAAATTGAAGACTAGCTTTGAATTGAACACCTCTCAAGTATAACAAATCATGTACAAAAATTACATACCACACAATCTATTTCTCAAATTTATAACCCATTGGGAGAAATAGTGATTCTTATAAGGTGGCCTCCCAAGCAAGGGCAAAAATCCATCATCTTCTGTGATACATTGTCGTCCAGCTTTCTCAGTCAGTTATCCCGGTAGATAGGTTGTGGTGTCCACTTAAGAAGCAAATTCAGCTTACCTGACTTTGTCCCATCTATTGGAATCGAGTCTTTGTACTCTCCTTCCAATATAACTCTGGTAAGTGTCAAGATGCATCTCCCCATATGATCCTGTAAAGAAAGTAGTTCAGTTCAAGCCCAATAAACTTGACCTACAAACAGTCACCAAAGAAAGACATGTACGTTTAGAGTTTCAGACCATGATGCCTTTTTCATAATCATTACGAAAATAACTACAGGAATAAGGATACAATGAATTTCTAATGTAACCATCGGCTCATCATGCACCATGTTCACAGCGCCTGCTAGGAAATGTCTAGCATGGTGCTTAGCATTTATGTCCAGATACATTTTCTTCATAAATCTTATTATCCTCTAAGACAAATTAATAAGAACACGACTTAATCCAACTATATATCTTTGATATCTTGAAGTTTTGTTTTAGTTGACTTCGTATGTCTTAATTTATCAAAAAATGTGCAAGACTTATCAAAGCAGGTTTATGACATATTTATCGAAAACATGAGGTTTATTATTCCATATAAATCAAATGTAAAAAGATGATACAAGTGGCAGATCACCAACTATATATGTCAAGCTGACATACTTGAGCGGGTCATGGGTCATATAAAAACTTGTGCAATGTTACAAATAGGGTAATCTAATATATGACCGCGGCTTATCATGGTTGGGTGTTGGGTTTTATGTGCAAATTCAGACTGAGGGAAGTTTTTCACTCAGGAACGTACGTACGCAGTTAGGGCGCTCGTACGTTCAATGTGACAGATAACTGTTTCGGGAAGAAACGTACGTACGTGATTTCGACGTACGAACGTTGTATTACTTGTACAGGGGCGTACGTACGTACGTAGTTAGGGCGTACGAACGTCCCGTACGCCAGATAACTTCTCCGTGTTGTAACGTACGTACGTGATTTCGACGTAGGGATTGTGAGAAGCCATTAAAGAGTTTGAGAGAACTTTTGTGAGGAAGAAGACTTCGGTTTCTTCGTGAGGGCTTGTACAATTGTCTTGTGAAAGAAAAGCATCATCCTTTCTCCCCGTGGACGTAGGCATATTGCCGAACCACGTATATCTTGTGTCTTGTGTGTGATTGCTTGTTTACTTTTGTCGTTTTCGTTTTACTTTCATATATTAGTTCAATCATATTTGTGCATTAGTTTCCGCTGCGCACAACAAGTGGTATCAGAGCTTCGGTTAGATCTTGAGCGTCTTGAAGGTGTTTGAAGAAATTCCGCAGTGAGTTTCTTAATTGTGTTTCAAGTCCAAGGTTCTACCTTTTGTTCGTGGGTTGCATAGACGGTGTTTGTTGAAATTCCGGTGTGAATTTCAGATTTGTTTACCTTTGGGTGGTGATTGTTTAGTGCATAAAAGTTGGTGGTAAGATGACAAAAGAATTGAATTTGAAGGATTCGAAGGGGAAAACCAAGACAGTGGTTTACCATCAAGCAAAGATTGATGTAGAGAAGTTTACCGGCACCAATAACTTTGGCATGTGGAGGTGTGAGGTAATGGATGCTCTATGTCAACAAGACCTAGAAGATGTTCTGGAGGATAAGCCAGAAGATGTGGAAGAGAAGGATTGGAAAAAGATGAACAAACGAGCTTGTGGAATCATAAGGTCGTGTTTGGCACAAGACATTAAATATCTTGTGATGAATGATGCGTCTGCAAAGGAGATGTGGCGAAAATTGGAGGAGAAGTACATGACAAAGACTATCCACAATAAAAACTATCTACTTCGAAAGTTCTATCGAATAGATATGAGAAGAGGTATTTCCATGGCGGAGCATCTTAATGATTTTACCAAGATAATTGCCGACTTGGTGAATCTTGGAGCAGATGTAAGTGATGAAAGCAAGGCAGTGTGTCTCCTCAATTCGTTACCGGACGAATATGAACACTTGGCTATCACACTTACAAATGGAAAAGACAAGTTGGTGTATAGTGAGATTTCTGCAGCATTGTTAAATCATGCGTGTATGAAGAAGGACAAAGAAGAGTCCAAAAGCTCAACACCAGAGGTCTTAGTGGCAAGGGGAAGCTACAATAGTAGGGGTGAGTCTCGTAGGGAGCCGAAGAGGGGGTTTCTAGCAAAAGATGAATGTTCCTTTTGTCATGAGAAAGGGCATTGGAAGAAAGATTGTCTTCAAGCCAAGGCAAAAAACAAGAAGAATAACTCTGAGGTAAATATTGCACGTAATAATAGAGATGAAGATGATGGTTCTGATTACTCTTTATTTGTTTCATCCATCGATTGTTCCACTAATGCTAAAGAGTGGATATTAGATTCGGCTGGTACTTATCATGTGTGTCCCATAAGGGAATGGTTTTCTAGCTTTAAAAGGCTAGATAATGGTGCAATAGTGATGAGGAATGATCAACCTTGTCATGTATTGGGGATAGGTACTATTCGATTGAAGATGTTTGATGGAAAGATAAGAGAGTTGAGGAATGTAAGATATGTTCCTGATTTGAAGAAGAACCTTATTTCACTTGGTACTTTAGAAGCCAAAGGTTACAAGGTAGTAGCTCAGAATGGTGTTCTAAAGGTTATGGTTGGTGCAATGGTATTACTAAAGGGTACTCGACGAAGTAACCTGTACTTCTTGCAGGGTAGTACAGTTACATGTGATGTGGCCATGTCAGAGGCTACAACGAAGTTTGCTAGAGAGACTACCAAATTGTGGCATATGCGGTTGACGCATAAATGTGAAAAATCTTTGCAGACAATGACGGAGCAAAGGTTTTTTATGGGTGCTATCGCCTGCAAGTTAGAGTTCGGTGAGCATTGTGATCTGGGCAAGCAGACAAGAGCAAAGTTTGGCACAACTATCCATTGTATGAGTGGAGTTCTTGATTATGTTCACATGAATGTCTGGAGACCTACCAAGTACACAGCTTGGAGAGGTAAGTCTTATTTTGTGTCTTTAGTTGATGAGTTTTCTAGGCGTGCGTGGATGTACATCATGAAGCATAAGGATGAAGTCCTAGAAATATTGAAGTGGAAGAAGCTAGTTGAGGCCCGAATTGACAGAATGATCATGGTATTGTGCTTAGATAATAGCATAGAGTACAAAGATGATCCGGTCTTGCAAGTATGTCAGACTGAGGGTATTGAGCGTCACTTCACTGTGAGAAAGACACTGCAACAGAATAGGGTGGCAGAACACATGTTGTCTATGGCTGGATTATGCAAAGTGTTTCGGGTTGAGACATGTCATCTTATTAACAGGTTGCATTTGATAGTGATAAGTGGTAAAACTCTTATGGAGGTTTCTATGTTGAAGCCTGAGAGTTCTCAGCAGGTGGAGAACAAGACCAAAGAGGTTTTGCAGTGGGTGGAGATTTGCATATCTCCATATGTTCCAGTGGGTTCTGTATCTAATGTGGAAACTCTTGTAAGGGTTTTGGGTGTTTCAAATTCTGATGACATGACAGATGATGAGACGATTGGAGATGCAGAAAATGGTGATCCTATTGATGAGGGTCCAATTGCAACTAGATTACCTAAGAAGGAAGACGAATCTCCAGGTAAAGATGTGCACTTGAAGGTAAACGTTTGCATCCTTATGGCCTTGGTAGTGCGATCTGATTGTGTATTAGCTCTGTTTGATGTGAAAACGGTTGTTTTACATGGTGAGCTAGATGAGGAGATATATATGTCTCAGCCTAGTGGTTTTGGAGTTGCAAAGTATGATGAGTTGGTGTGTTTCAAACCATATATTTCACGAGCAGTGGGCATTGTAGGTAGATACATGCATGATCCTGATGTGAAACATTGGGAAGCTGTGAAATGGATGTTCCACTACATTCAAGGTAGTGTGGAGGTTGGTTTGTTAGTTCAACATGGAAGGACTTTGAGTCTGCGGTGTGGTGGTTATGTGGATGTTGAGTATGATTGTCACTTTGATAGACGTTGGTCTACTCTTGGATATGTGTTTACATTGGCAGTGAGATCTATCAGCAGATTGTCCACATTACATTCTATGGTTGCTTTGTCTCCGACAGAAGCTTGGAATATTACCGTGACTAAAGTGGTGTATGGGACTAAGTTCTATTGGTTAGAATTGGTCCATATCATTCCTTCGAGTTGATAGTATATCTTGGAGTGAACTACGATGGCTTGATCCCTTAGAAGAAGGGTACGTAGGCAACCATGAGGTGGTACAGCCGAGGTGGTCTTTCGGGACATGTGTGGGAGTTTGTGACTTGTGATTCTTGGTGTCGGCTTAGATTTATTGAATCTTCGCCGAGGTGGAGAATTGTTGGGTTTTATGTGCAAATTCAGACGGAGGGAAGTTTTTCACTCAGGAACGTACGTACGCAGTTAGGGCGCTCGTACGTTCAATGTGACAGATAACTGTTTCTGGAAGAAACGTACGTACGTGATTTCGACGTACGAATGTTGTATTACTTGTACAGGGGCGTACGTACGTAGTTAGGGCGTACGAACGTCCCGTACGCCAGATAACTTCTCCGTGTTGTAACGTACGTACGTGATTTTGACGTACGTACGTCCTCCTATGCTTTTGTGCAATATGGGCCTGTTTAAGCCCAATTCGTGGTCTATTGTAAGGCTATGGTATAAAGCCAAATAGAAGTGGAAAAATCTAATTATGTTTTCAAAGAGAGAGATTGTGAGAAGCCATTAGAGAGTTTGAGAGAACTTTTGTGAGGAAGAAGACTTCGGTTTCTTCGTGAGGGCTTGTACAATTGTCTTGTGAAAGAAAAGCATCATCCTTTCTCCCCGTGGACGTAGGCATATTGCTGAACCACGTATATCTTGTGTCTTGTGTGTGATTAGAAATACGTTGACACAAAATGGGATCACCTACAATAACTTTGCTGGTTTTTGTTCTGTCTCGTAATGGTCGCACATACAATACAGCAAAAGGATCAGATTTCCCAATGATGTCCTTATTTGTCAATTCCTTGGCTTGCACAAGCTTCACTTCTAATATTCCAACAGGCTTAAGCTCGAGGTCACTATAGAAGAAGAAAATTACAGATGCTGGAATCAACACAAATTATGCAAGAATAGGATATGCATTGGGCAGACATGTTTAGGACTATATATACATATATACATGTGTGTGTGAGCGGACCCTTTGAAGTGGAATACCTATCATGTAGATATCTGGTCATTCTGATCATATGTTCCCTAAACTATTGTTGTGATATCGGTGAAGATATATGAAGGGATTAGATTAGCCTCTTAATCAAGCAATAATTAAAACCAGCAAACCTGTAATCCCCAGGTAATATGGGAACAACTTTTCGCACTGGCCATGTTATTGAATCTTCAATGGCATCTCGTATTGTTCCCTACATAAGAAGAATATCGATACATCAGCAATTTTCCAAGTAAAAATGTAAAATTGGTCAAACAGAGGCCTTGTAACTACTTTTATATATACCTTCTTTATTTTGTGAAAAAGATCAGATATCCACTAACTATTGTATATATATAATAGTGCATGTTTATAACGTAGGTATCATGACAGTAGATTTATGGCAAAATTGAGGGGAAAGATCAGATATCCTCTCACTACTGTATAGAATAGTGCTTGTTGATAACGTAGGTATCATGTGACAGTAGATTTGTGGCAAAGTTGAGGGGAGGAGTTTGTGAAACAACGCCGAAACAAGGGAACTCTTCAACTAGTGGCTTAAAGATTAACCTAAAGACCCCAGTGAAACCAATATTTTTCACCTAAATACAGAAAGTCATTACCAAAGATCGAGTTAGATATCACTTCATTATACTTAATACATGATATACATACACCCCACCCCAAAAGAAAATGACACAGACTTATAAAAAAAAAAAAAGAACTGCTCTTGATGGTTGATACAGAAGAGAAAGAAATTAAATCTTATGATAATTAGCAAGAGAATCAATCTGATCGAGCATATTAATCTACATGTATTTATGTACCTGGTCTGTCAGCACCAGGGGTTTTTGGTGTTAACGGATGTGTGTCGACATGTATATATCAGTGTGTGGATGTGTGTGATCAATGTTTTATGTGTCATCTTAAGTAGATGATATACAATTTATAAGGTTTAAAAGTCTAAGCATGAAGAGTAATGAATCTGGAGCGGTGAGCATGGTCATCGGAACACACACTTTCTTTGTCAGCAGAAAGTGGATATAACTGTAAATTAGTACCGAGTACTCAGAGTCAGCCATATCATGACAAGAGAGCATTTAAGCAACTTTTTCAACTAG
Source organism: Aquilegia eximia (assembly GCA_023053565.1). Taxonomy (NCBI): domain Eukaryota; kingdom Viridiplantae; phylum Streptophyta; class Magnoliopsida; order Ranunculales; family Ranunculaceae; genus Aquilegia; species Aquilegia eximia. The sequence goes on from JALIGU010000007.1 coordinate 16,845,385, forward strand.
CCAGAATCCAACTGGAATTTTGTACTTGCGTCTAGCATGCAAGTTTTCGTTTCATGTTTATTTTCCCTAATTTATACAAATGGTCAAGAATAGTAAACTTGAACAACTTTCTAACATAGCTATTTTCAGAGAAGAGAGCAGATAATAGAACATAAGAAGCTTCAAAAGTAAAATACAATCCTTTGTTTGAATATCACCTGAACAGGTAGTCCAACACCTAATCTAGTCTTAATATCAAGAACGATGCTTGGATTACCATCCCACTGCAACTCCAACTCCATGGTGATGCCCCCACCACCATCTTCAATCATAGATACTCCTAAAGAACATGATCTATATGAGATTAAACCAATAAAAATCGAGTAAACACACCCACAGATAGGCTAACAAAATATATTATTTCCAGTATCATTGTTTTTCAGATTTAAGTAAGCCTCTACTTATTGAGAGGATTACAATAACTAAAAGGTCAAGCAAAAATGTAAGTCCATAAATACAATGACGACAGTCTGTCAGTCTGTGTTGTATGTTACGTAAACCACTCCTTGAATTTGAGAGGTTCTGAAATTCTCCACAGTTCAAATACCCTGGGTGCTACACCGGTTAAAAAACAAGTAGCTACTTAGAAATTGAGCTGGACTAGAACCTATGACTGAAAACCAAATTGTCCCCCACCAATTTGGAATTTCTTCAAACGTCTTTTTACACGAGTTAAATGATCCTAAGACATTTTCAAAGCCTCAAATAATGAACAAACAACAACATAATCATAAAATGGCGTGACTCCTAATTTTGGTCTGAAATATCTAAATGATCAAGGACTTGTGATCCAGTCAATACCAAGATCTATGAATAGTAACAAATTCTTTAGGCTTTTAAATCTTTTTCATCCGACATTTTGGAGTACAAGAATGATAGAGTGACCATGAAATGAAAGCCTTAGGGCACATTGTCGGTGGATACGGTCTCCACCTCCATAGAGCTTGCATGTGACACAAATTTTCTAACTTTGTCAAACTAGAGTCACAAAGTAGAACATTTTGACGATGAGAAAAATCCAAAATCAGATAATAACTTTTGACTAGGCTAGAAATGGTGAGGAGATTGTAAATGTAGTGGAATTTCTAGCCGGAAAGTTGGGAAAGATGATCGGAGAGAGGAAGGTTTTGAGTGATTGAGAGTGGCTGAACTATCTGAGCGTTGATAGCTGCCTACGTATCTGGAAGGGGCGATCCAGAATCAAGCCAAACGTAGTTCCTTTTATAGGTGGCTTAGGTTGTGGATCAATAATGACTCAACGTTCGGATCATAAAAGTGTGCGGATATTCAGGGATTCAATGGGATAGATTCGTAACCGTCGTATGATTTGGAGTTTGAATGTGTTGAACTCGGTGTTCAGAGTGGGTTAGCCCCAAGTCGGATGTGCTCGGATACTTTATGAGATGAAGTGAATGAAAATATGGTTTTAAACGAAGTCGGATGAAATAAGTGTCAAGTCGGTGTTTGGCATACCGAGTTGGTAAGATTAGGATTTGAATGGAGATGAGTGATGTGTGATTAGATGCGAAGTCGGATGAAATAAGTATAAAGTCGGTGTTTGGCATTCCGAGTAAAGGAACTCGGTAATGGGTATATACATAGCCCCTTTTCATTTGGGCTGAAGGTAGGTAATTAGCTTTAGGGCAAATGAAAATGAAGTCGGCTGTGACGAGATGCTTTATGGAACACCAAGAGGCAAAGATTCCATTGTGTGCTGGTTTGACTGCTAGCTTATAGTTTCGAGGTGTAGGGCATGATTGATTCGCCAATCCGAGTAAAACTCCTTAATCGTGTTACCACAAAATTGTTGGCCATTATCAGTGACTAATGTGTGTGGTAGGCCAAATCGAGTGATTATGTATTTCCAAATGAAATTCTTGACCTCTTGTTGTCTAATTTTCCGAAGTGGAATTGCCTCTATCCATTTAGTAAAGTAATCTGTGGCAACTAAGAGATATCGCTTTTTACTCCTATCCCTCGAAAGCGGTCCTACAATATCGAGCCCCCACATGGCAAATGGCCATGGGCTAGATATCGTCTTGAGATCTCTCGGGGGTTGATTGTGTAGAGGTGAGAATCGTTGACATTTGTCGCAATGTTGCACAAAGATCTCCGAGTCGGCCTGCATGTAGGGCCAGAAGTATCCTTGATTTCTTGCTTTCTGTGCTAGGGAATGAGCCCCGGCATGGTTTCCACACTCTCCTTGGTGAATTTCTGCTAGGATCATCTGAGCTTGACGAGGTGGTAGGCATCTGAGGTAAGGTCCTCGGACCGATTTTCTGTATAGCCTTCCATCGAGGATCAAATAACTCTTGGTTTTTCGTTCCAGTTTTCTGATTTCCGACTCGTCGTCTGGATAGACTCCCTTGATGTAGTTCATTATCGGGCCCATCCACGAGTCCTGGATTTCTTGTTCAGATATGTCAATGAAGTCTGAGATTGTATTGACGTGAAGGGATTTATCTTCGTATGCTGGAGTATTTCTTATTTCGACCTGTATCTCCCTGGTTGTTTCCGTGTCGACCTGGGATGCCAGGTAGGCGAGACTATCCGCATGACGGTTTTCATCCCGGGGAATATGTTGGATTTCCCATTTCTCAAAACTGCTTAGCAAGCGCTTCGTGTATTGAAGATATAACTTAAGTGTTTCTTCCCTTGTTTCATAATCCCCAAGTAATTGACTTACTACTAATTGGGAATCACTGTAAATCTTGATCTTTTGCAAGCTAATATCACTTGCCATACGTAAGCCCATTACCAGGGCCTCGTATTCCGCATCGTTATTCGAAGAGGTGAAGTTCAGCCGTATTGACTTCTCGATTATTACCTTCTCAGGAGATATGAGTGTTATACCTATCCCGACTCCGTTATTGTTTTTTGATCGGTCTACATATAACTTCCACATGGGTTCTCCTTGTGGGAAATTGTCCCGCGGTTCTTCCTCGGGTATCCAGGTGATATCTTCGATTGGATAGTCAACAAGCAGGTCGGCGACGACCTGGCCTTTCTTGCTATTCCGGGGCGTAAAAATGAGTTCGTGATCCCCCAGCTCCTGGGCCCATTTAGCCATTCGACTTGACTTGTTCCTATTTTCCAACACTTGCCTCAATGGGGCATCAGTTATAACTCTAATCTTGTGTGACTGAAAGTATGGTTTCAGCTTCCTAGAGGCGAATAATAGGGCCAGTCCTACTTTCTCGAGGCTAGAGTACCTGAGTTCGGATTGTAGCAGAGTTTTACTAATGAAATAAATGGGTCGTTCGTTACCTTGTTCATCTCTGAAGAGAACAGCGCTGATTGCATGTTCGGAGCTGCCAAGGTATAATCCGAGTACGTCCCCTGGCTGGGGTACTGTTATGACTGGCGGGGTTGCCAAGTAAAGCTTTAGTTCGTCGAATGCCTGCTGGCATTCTGTCGGCCACTCGTATTTGGAACCTTTCTTGAGTAGCTGTAGCAATGGTCTTTGCTTGTCGGATGCACGAGCAATGAACCTGTTTAGTGCAGCTAGCATTCCGTTTAACTTTTGGACTTGCTTCTTCGTTGAGGGACTCGGCATGTCCAATATTGCCCTGATTTTCTCGGGGTTAGCCTCTATTCCTCGTTGCGTGATGAGATAGCCCAAAAATTTGCCTGATGCTACTCCAAATAAGCATTTTTGTGGGTTTAGCTTCATGTTGAAATCATGGAGCCTTTTGAAGGTTTTCTCCAGGTCGGATATGTGAGATGATTTGAGTTTACTTTTAACTATCATATCATCTACGTATACCTCCATGGTGTCACCTATCATATCCTCGAACATTCGTGTTGCGAGTCGTTGATATGTAGCCCCGGCATTTCGTAGCCCAAAGGGCATGACCGTATAGCAATAGGTGCCTCTTTCCGTGATGAATGCTGTTTTTTCCTGATCTTCTTCTGCGAGCTTAATTTGGTTATACCCTGAGTAACCGTCCATCATCGAGAGGAGCTCGTGGCCAGCAGTAGCGTCCACTAGTTGGTCTATCCTTGGTAGTAGAAAGCTATCCTTTGGGCATGCCTTATTTAGGTCTGTGAAGTCTATGCATACTCGAATTTTGCCGTTTAGCTTCACGACGGCTACTATGTTCGAGAGCCAGTCGGGATATTTGACTTCTCGTATGAATTTAACATCAATTAGTTTCTGGACCTCGGTATTGACCGCCTTAGCTAAGTGGGGGGCCAATTTCCGTGCCTTTTGTTTTACTGGTCTTTTCGTTGGATCGACATGAAGTTTATGGCATGCAACATTAATATCTATACCAGGCATGTCAATATACGACCAAGCAAAAATATTCTTATTCATTTTCAAAGTTGCAATGAGTTGCTCTTTTACAATTGGGTCTAAATTAGCCCCTACATATACAACTCTAGGTTCGGCTTCAGTGCCTATGTTGACTGGCTCACCCTTCTCGATGGTTGGGGAGTCGGTTACAAGCTTGCCTTCAGGGGCATCATTGGTTGGCTCAGAAATGGCCTGGCCGTCAGAGGCTTCGAAAGTTGGCTCAGTACCGACCTTGCCGTCAGTGGCTTCATAGGTCGGCTCAGTAGTAGCCATGCCGTCAGGGGCTTCATAATATGGCTCAGTAATGGCCTTGCCGTCAGGGGCTTCAGAGTTTGGCTCAGTAGTGGCCTTGCCGTCAGGGGCTTCAGAGTTTGGCTCAGTTGTGGCCATGCCATCAGTGGCTTCAGATATCTGGTTGACAGTGAGCTTGTCAGGGCTAACGACTGTCACCTTTGTTGCTTCCTTGTTGGGGAGGGGTATGACCTCAGGAATGGCGTGGCAGCCATGCGCCTCAATTTGATCACCCCGGAGTTCCATTATACCATTAGGTCCAGGGAATTTGATGACCTGGTGGTATGTAGACGGAACAGCTCCCATCTTGTGAATCCATTTCCGACCCAAGATAGTATTGAACTGCGTCGGAACATCGAGGACATAAAAGAGGCATTCAACTGTAACCTCATCCTCATCCTCTCCTGTAGCGACAGGGAGGGTAAGCTGGCCCTTTGCCGTTGTCTCTGTCGAGTTGAAAGCAAAGAGTGTGACATTGGGGGTCTGTAAGACCGAGTCAGGCATGAGCATTTGAGCGAAAGCCTTGTTAAATAATACGTCACAAGAGCTCTCTGGGTCTATTAGCACTCTCTTAGTGGTCCATCCACCAAGTCGGATATGGACAACTAGTGCATCATTGTGTGGCAAGCATACCTTCTTCAAGTCGTGGTCAGAAAAGATCAGTGCATTCTTTCCTTGCACCTGCTTGGCTATTACTGCCTGATGAGTGAGCTGAAAGATGTGGTGAATATGATTCACCTTTTGTCGCTTAGCTCGGGATGTCCATTCAGGTGGACGAGTATCCATGATCATGTTTATCGTTCCTTTTGCCTTAGAGGCGTTGTCTGTTCTTTTGCGCTTATCATTGATCTTCTGGCGGAGGTCCTCGGACTCCTCTGCCAAGAAATCATTCAAGTGTCCATCCATCCTGAGCTTGTGGCAATAAGTTCGGAGATACCGACAGTCTTCTGTTGCATGATGTCGGCAATTGTGCAACTTGCAGTACGGGTTTTCCTCTATAGGTTCAAGCTCATGGATTGTTGGCTTGAAGTAATCTTCTTCTTTGATTAGTTCATATAGTTGCGTATATGAACATTTGAACGGGTTAGGAAACTTGTGTTTCACCGAGCTGTTCGATTGCTTTCCTCGGGAGGTACCCTTTGTTGCTTTTGGCTCAGGATTTTTGGTCTTAACCGTCTGTACGACCGAGACATGTTCTCTTGTTTTTGCCAGTGCCTCTTCAAGTTTGATGTACTTATCGGCCCGGACATACAGGTCTTCCAGTGTCTGTGGTGCGTCGAGGATGATATTTTTCCCCAAGGCGGTTTCGGGGTGAACAGCCGAGATGAACGCTAACAAGCATGCGTTCTTATCTGGACTATCTGCCTTGAGGCACTCCTTCTTAAAGCGAGCCATGAATTTTTTGGTTGTTTCGGTGTCACCCTGCTTAAGTCGGAATAATGCGGTTACCTCAGTTTTTCGCCGCTTATTGTGGATGTATTGGGTGACGAAGAGTGCCTCAAGCTGGTCGTATGACGTGATTGAGCGTTCTGGGAGTCGGTGGTACCAGTCGATAGCACTACCTCGGAGTGAGGCAGAAAAGAGTCTGCAGAAGATGTCCTTGTACTTGGGCCACAGTGCCATGTTGGTCTTGAATTGTAGGACGTGGTCCATGGGGTCACCACTTCCATCATAGGTTGTGAACTTAGGGGGAATGAAGTGTGGGGGTGGTTCCTGATGAAGGAGGTCATCGTGTAAGGGCTCTGTCCTATATTTTTCTAAGGTGGTGTTGGCCACCCTTTGAGCAGTATTGGCCTTACCAGATTCCTGGTTGTTCTTATGAAGCTGGGCTGAAAGTTGTAGGAGGCGGTTGTGGGTTTCTTGCATTTCAGCCATGGTGGGGGCGGTGGTGTTGCTGGAAGTTGGTATGACGATAGGGTTGTTAGTATTGATTTCATCAGTTGCTTGGCCAGCTGCCGGAGGGATGGTAGGGCTTTTCAGCTGAGCATTTTCAGCTAGCAACTTGTTGATCTGCTCCTGTTGTTCAGTGAGTTGTCGTTGGAAGGTCTCAAATTGCTCTTGTGTGATTCCGGCCATGGTCTTCGTCAGGTTATGATTCGTTCACAGTCAGTCGGCGCCAATGTAAATGTAGTGGAATTTCTAGCCGGAAAGTTGGGAAAGATGATCGGAGAGAGGAAGGTTTTGAGTGATTGAGAGTGGCTGAACTATCTGAGCGTTGATAGCTGCCTATGTATCTGGAAGGGGCGATCCAGAATCAAGCCAAACGTAGTTCCTTTTATAGGTGGCTTAGGTTGTGGATCAATAATGACTCAACGTTCGGATCATAAAAGTGTGCGGATATTCAGGGATTCAATGGGATAGATTCGTAACCGTCGTATGATTTGGAGTTTGAATGTGTTGAACTCGGTGTTCAGAGTGGGTTAGCCCCAAGTCGGATGTGCTCGGATACTTTATGAGATGAAGTGAATGAAAATATGGTTTTAAACGAAGTCGGATGAAATAAGTGTCAAGTCGGTGTTTTGCATAACGAGTTGGTAAGATTAGGATTTGAATGGAGATGAGTGATTTGTGATTAGATGCGAAGTCGGATGAAATAAGTATAAAGTCGGTGTTTGGCATTCCGAGTAAAGGAACTCGGTAATGGGTATATACAGAGATCACGAGCACCAAACAGTCAGCACTTATCTCTTCTTCGTGTGGGTACACGAACGTTTGTCATTTAGTGTGTCGCATTTTGAGGTGTTATAATACGTCATTCATATATATGTTTAGGCATATCTGTGTTTCTATTTCCTTCCTAGTATAAGCAACTGTTTAAACAAAAAAAAAACAAATAGATTTAATCGTTGAAACAGTCAAAATCACCCTAAATCAATGAAAGTGTATAAATTATCAAATGAAGATTACAATAAAATAATCTACTTGGCAATAATCTAATTGACTGTGGAAAGCCTAATTAGTGAGCCATGGCCATGAGCAACATATATATCTAGTAAAAAATTCTCAAAAATTCACTGGGGCACATGCCCCAGTATGTGCCAACATAGCTCTGTCCTTGCCTCTGCTAGCTTCGACTAAAAATTCTAAAATATGATCAAACTTCACCCACATTTCAATTTGAAGAAACAAAAAGCTAGCCATATCTATACTACTATTATAACTTGAATAAAATTTAAGGGTAAATCCCGGTTAATGAGAATTGAGTTTTAGAATTTTGTCACCTAATTTTGACTAAAATACCATTTTAATCATGTTTTTTTTTAGTAAATTTATATAATACCTTTTAAATAATAATTTTATCATAATTTAACATATTTTTATTTATAGACTGGATTTTTATTTATAAACAAAAAAATCCAATAATTAAAAAAATATAACGAACTCTTATAAAATATTAAGAAAAACTACCCAAATTTACTTAAAAAATAATTGTTTCATAAAATTTGATAAATTAATATAATTCATAATATTTAATAAAATTAATAATTTAAAAATTTAAATAATAATAAAAAATAAATAAATTAAAATTAAAATTAAAATTAACCGGCTAAAACACTAGTTACATGTAGGGCTGGCAAAGTGACCCGAGACCCGTTAACCCGACACGAACCCGACCCGATATAAACAGGTTTGGGTTTGGCCTTATCGGGTTGGCGGGTCATTTTGACCCGAACCTGTTAACCTGTTTAATATACAGGTCGGGTTCAGGTCTGAATATTAACAGGTCGGGTCAGACCCGAAACCCGTTAGTAAATAATTTCCATACTCCCATATATGATTTCAATTATACTCCACAATTCACATAAACCAATCAATGCCCATCAAATTGCACGTGTTGCTCACATATTCATTATAGAAAAGCAGTACTCAATTACAACCAAGCTCCTGGAACCACAAGATCTACCTAATTTACAGAAAAAAAAGAAAGAAACAGAACCTGTAAAGTGTAACCAAACAGGGAATAAAAACCTTCAACTTTTTCTTCAATGGCTGTTATTCCAACAACAACTTCAACAATCTTTTCTCAAGCAAAACCCCATCAAAGAAAACCACTTATAATCCCTCACAGCTCCATTAATTCCTCTTACCAACTTTTCTTCAAGTTCAAACCTTTTTCAACAATCAAACATTCCCAAACTTCGTCTCATTTCATTCCAAAACGAAAATCAACAAATGGGGTAGTTAATTCTACTCAAACAACAAAAACCCAACATGGGGTTTTTGATATTGTTGATAATGATGATAAATCCAATGAAATTCGTAACTTGTTTGATGAAAAACCAAATAAAAGACCATTGAAATTTGCTTTCTGGGTTTTGGTTTGGGCTTCTGTTTCTCTTGTTTTAACTGCTTTTGTTGGAGATAATAATGCTCAAGATGTTGTTTCTGCTGGAGATAATAATGCTCAAGATGTTGTTTCTGCTGCTTCTGATTCAATTAGAGCTTCAAGCTTTGGTTTAAATGTTGCAAATGCTTTGAGGGGTTCTGGTTGGCCTGATGAAGTTGTAGTGTTTGCACTTGCTACACTTTCTGTTGTTGAGCTTCGTGGAGCAATTCCAGTTGGATATTGGTTGCAACTCAAACCTTGGCTCTTAACAGGTCTAAACAGGTCGACCTGAACCCGACCTGTTTAATTAGCAGGTCAGGTTCGGGTTTAAGAAAAAAGAGTTAAACAGGTTAACAGGTCAGGTTCGGGTTTAAGCAAAAAACACCCCAACCTGTTAAGACCCGACCTGAACCCGACACGACCCGACACGATTGCCACCCCTAGTTACATGTGAATAGGTTGATCAATTTGGGCAACTTTAGTGAGGTGTGCATACTTGGTCACTTACTTAAACATTATTTATGGGGTTTAAAAGTAACACAAACAATATCCAAAACATAGCCCAAAATATTCTTTGTCGTCACCATAGTACAAAATCCTCCACTCTTTCTTTCCTCTCTCTCTCTCTTTCTTTCTTGGAAGATTCACTAGCAGCTTCCACCTCGTCACAAATACTAGTGGGCTCTAGTACGGAAAAAGCATTGGCATCTATATGACGTGTCATTCATTCATTTGCTGAATGACATTTTTCTATTTTCATTTCCCTTATTACCCTTATCATCTTTATTACTAAACCTATAATTTTGACTAATATTTCTCGTATATTATATGTGGCAAACTCGTAATATTTGTGAAAACAAAGGTTGAACAATTTTACGCGGTATATACTAGTGAATGAAAGCTTTGACGCGCTTTTAAGTCTTAAAAGAAGGATTTTTGCTTTTTACAGTAAAGCACTAAACACAACACAACACAACTACTCTGCAGCTTCTGAAGATCTTTTGAAGAAAGATTAAATTTTTATGAGTTGGGTTTCTTAATGTTGAAGAGAAAGACGAAATAGAAGAAAAAAAAAAAAAATCCAATTTTCTTTCATTTTTTTTGAAGTTTTAAAGCAAGTTTTTTTTTTTTATTGTTGAGGTGTTTTGAAGAAGAAAGATGGCTGTTTTGCCTTTGAATTATTTGCCAGTTGGGTATAGATTTAGTCCTACAGATGAAGAATTAGTGAATTATTACTTGAAATTGAAGATCCAAGGTCAAAATTCTAAAGTTGAAGCTATACCTGAAGTTGATGTTTGCAAATGGGAACCTTGGGATTTACCAAGTAAGAGTTTTTCTCTCTTTTGTTGAAATTGGGAAAATGGGTATTGAGATTTGGGTTAATTTGATGTATGGGGATTTTGAGCTTAATTTGGTAAAAAACTGTTCATTTTTCTAATTGAAGTTGTCTTAATATGGATAATTATTGGTTTTTTAGCTAAAATTGGGTGTTATTTTGGAAATTTTTTATGGGTTTTGACTTTTGACCTTGATCTCCAATTAGCTTGAACTGATCACTATGTTTTCTTTTATAGCTTTATTTGTCATGTAATTGTTGTAATCTGTTGATTTAGGGTTCTTATTTAGATATTGTTATTGTTCTTTTGGAGAAAATTTGGTTTGATCTTGATCCTTTGCTTCACTAGGTTCTAATTTAGTTTTGGAGCTTATGAACTTCACTGCCCAGTTAGAAAACTGTTTCCCTAAATTCTTTTCCCTCATTCTCAATTTTCCTGACTTTGAACACTTTTGGATTGCTTGCAGGTTTATCAGTGATTAAAAATGAAGATCCAGAGTGGTTCTTCTTTTGCCCTCGTGATCAGAAATATCCAAAGGGGCGTCGTTCTAACAGGGCGACGGACAAAGGTTATTGGAAAGCAACTGGGAAAGATCGAACCATCAAAGCACGCACTTCCGGAATGAAGAAGATTGGTATGAAGAAGACCCTAGTTTTCCACCGTGGGCGTGCTCCTGAAGGTCAGAGGACTGGATGGATAATGCATGAATATCGCATGGAGTCTGAGGAGGTATTAATTGTAATTGCCTCTTAATGGCTTTTTATTACTTCCTTCTACTAACAGTTGGGGGGTAACACCATACTTCCTCAGCTGGTTAAAAAATAATAAGTAAAGATCCTTTCAAGGATACATGCATGTTAATCTGCTTGATACGCATCTTTAGTAGGAATGTACCTGGGGTCGTAGAAATGTTGTTTTGTTCATGTGGGTGGGCGAAAATTTCCCTTGGCCATTGTAGAATCTTGTGCAGATGGAGAATGATGTTTTCTATAGTTTTTGGGTTTGATGGGTTTAAAGTGGGGGTGCGTTTTAGTAGTGTAATGCTGTTCTGAGATTATGATAAACAAAAGTAATTGCTATATGTCAACAATTGACTACGTTTTGAGGGGGGCAAAGTGATGGAAATCGAGAAACAACATTTTCAAACACCTGGTGAAGATGGATGCTGAGTTATTATAAGATTAGGAAATATAGAATTAGGGAAATAGCTCAGTTTGCGTCCCAGCTTTGTGACCTGTATCTATCTATGAAACTAGGTGCTTTAACAAATGTGTCATTCTTTAAATGTTTGGAAAGATTGAACGAAATTAGTAGGTGTAATTTGCGATGTTATATTTCACTTTTCATGCTGGTTCGCAAAAGCGTTATTCCTTATTTACATACAAATATACAATGATACATAGCTGGTTTCACCATTTCACTCTTACTTCTGAGGCCGTGTCCGTTCGGGTTGATGTTTATCCTTTAGCCTTAGCCTTATTGGTGTTTGCAATGTTATCTTATATTACCTTGTAACTGTACCTTAGTCTGAGATTTCAGTCTTTTCAGATCTTTTGAATTTTATTGAGTAGCAATCACAGAACCTCATCATTACCGTAAAAAATATAGAAGATGATTTATGTGATTTTTGAGAATATTTTATACACTTCATTTATCATTACTCTATTCTCTTTAGTTAGTTAGTTACTCTATTTAGTTAAAGTTATCTTCACTCCTTGAATCTAAGTGTCCTTCCTTCATCTTGGACAGGGTCCATTTGTTCTTTGTCGGTTATTCAATAAAGAAAAGGCAGAATCCAATTGTGATGAAGTGGAGCCAACTGACTCCTCTCCCACTGCCGCCAATTCTTCTCCCGAAAGTATGCGACAGGGAAAGGCAGCAAATTCTGAGTTAGATGTGCAAGTTGGGGAGAATCCTACAGATACTAAAAGTTGGCTGGAAGATAAGTCTGACAACATAACTCCCAATAATTCTTTTCCTGAACGGAGCTATTCCAATAGTTGTCAGGCTTCTGATGTGGACGATCATGGAGCAGAACTAGCTATAGAGGTGAGAAAAGATTTTGTGTGTTTGGTCTAGTGTCTCGTACCATTCATCTAATTCTAGAATACTGAGAACTAAATATTGTATTTTCTTGCCTTCTCAGGAGGATGCACAACAGGGAGATTATATGGGTATTTTAGATGATCCCAGATTTGAATCACTGGATCAAGCTCTGTCTCCATTGGATAATAAGACATCTACTGGGCTCCAACCTTATTACACAGGTTCTGCCTTTACCCGTGAGTTTGATAATACTCTCAATGAGATGGTGGCTGAGGATGGCAGCAAACAGCGAGACATATTTGATCTTGATCTAGATCTCTTGAAGAAGTGTTTAGATAACTTTGAGAACATTTATGCGCTACAACCTGGAGAATCTGTGGTCAGTGGTTCAGCCAGTGATACAGACAATGAAGTGTTACAGGCACAGGTAAACTAAGATTCCTACTACATTTTGGAACTATGTAAAGTGTTTTAAGGTCAATACAGCTCTGAATTTTAACATTTTTTCTATTAAAGATAACCAATTGAATAGTGTTTAGATGACCAAGCCCATACGCTGTGGTTGTCTGATCTAATGTATTATCTTCGGTGATCTAGTATGGTCAAATACGCTTCCTTGTACTTATTCATATGTTTCATACTACTTCAGGCGTATCAAAGGGAAGGTTTGCCAGGGTTCAGTCGACCCGTTGATGCAAATGATTCTTTAGAGATGCAGAAGGATATAGAATTCAACGGAAATGAAGGATTGTATTGGGATGATTTCTTTAATGAAAGTATGGGTTTATTTTTAGATGACCCACCTCCTGGTCTATCGGTTGAATCTCCAACTGGAGTGAAGATAAAGACACCTCATCCACAGTATCAGTCAAGCTCCCAAAATTTTGTCTCTCAGGGCACTGCTGCACGAAGAGTTCGTTTACAAAAGAAACTCATCCGCAGAGTACCTTCCTTCAAGGGAAAGGAATCAAGCTGCCCAACAAAAGACCTGGAGGTCAAGCCAACAGTTTCAAAGGTGAGAATATAAACTCTTTGAATTCGTATGAAATTCTACTTACTGCATGTGAACTAAAAAGAATGTTGTTTTGCAGACCACCGGAGAAGCAGAAATTGGAACCATCACTGTGCCGCCGCCATTGGCCTCTGTCCTAGCTTCTGAAGTTGGCGATGAAATCTCCGACGAACTCAGAACAAAGCTGAGGTTGAGAACAAGATCAAGATGTGATGTAATTGACAGTGATCAACAAGACTCCACCCTAAACGTGAAGGAGGCGCCTTCTCTGAGTCCCTTTAGTTACTTGCGTCTTCATATGGTCTCTGTGGCAGTAATAGTCATCTTTGCTGTGTTCGTCATCTTCATATGGTCTCTGTGGCAGTAATAGTCATCTTTGCTGTGTTCTTTGTTGGTGCATGGCAATGCTTGGCAACATAAATCTTATTCGCCCATTGAATCTATGTTAGAAGATATAACTGTTTCTTAAACTGGGGCAGGATTTTTGGTTAGCAGTTATAGAGCATGTACACATATATGTATGTAGATTTTTACGATGAGAACTGAGTGCTTTGACCTATGGTATATATATATATATATACATAAATAGTTAAGTTAGGAGTAAAGACAGGTTGTGATCTACTCATATAGTAACTTGTTTACTAAACTTCTTTGTGACCTTGTAACAGAATTTTTTTTTTTTTCTTTTACTTGGGTTTTATTTATGTAATTTAAGTTTTGAGTTGTTTTATTACATTTTGCAAGCTGACACAAGTGCTGAGAGGAGGGGAAAGTAGTGTAGGACTGTAGTTAATATATTATTTTATAGGCAACCATATTTATCAATTATCTGTTTCCCTGTCAATAGACTAATTTTGGGTGTAGGCATGTTGGTGCAAGTCTTGACAGTAATGCATTACCATAAGTTCACTGAAGCAGAGCTGTAAGAGTGTAACAGTGGCTTATCTAGGTCTGTGGAAGAACTTTGAAGTGGGCACGAGTGCTTAGTGGTATTATTGTCAATTCTGCTTAAAGATGTTAGCAGATTGGTTAGGAAATCTGTAGACTGTAGTTTGCTTCTTAACATATCAAGGTGGGAGTGGTCTTCTGGCCTTTGCTGTTATTTTTAAGAGTGACAGTCAATACTTCAAGATCTTGAGCCTTCCGTAGACGTAGACATGCAAAGTCCAAATCATGCTAATATCTTATACTGTATGTTTCAGCAATTTTGATATATTTTTTGAGAATTTAAATTATTATCTTCATGCATTTTAATAATATAATAATGCATTATAGTGAAGACTGAAGAGAGCATAACTGTATCATGACTTACAGTCTTACACATTGTTAGTGTTGTGAATTCACAATGAATGGTCATCATACGTGCATGGGTAAGAAGAACCTGGCTATATATGAACAAAAACCAGAAAACATTTTCATTGCAAGTAGAACATCATAAATCTATTATCTCATTATACTTCCAATCCTCTTTGAGTTTTCAGTTTTGAATTATACTTGTTTTTTTTTTGTTTTTGTTGATCATCACAAGTATTGATATAAAAGCATGAAAACAACATAAGTATTGATAGCACCGGTTTTAAACAAACTGTAAAAAAACACAACAATTTGCATATGCCTAAAGGTGTCTTTTGTTACTTGTTAGGTTCTTAATTTCTGAAGAACAACTAATTTTTTCTCAAAGAATAACCAATGAAGTAAAATCATCCAGAGGTTATTATAAATTTACTATTGCCATAACTTTAAAACAACAACTTATAATTGAATTTACAAAAGAATATTAGAAATGTGAACTATTTTCTTAAACAAGTCCGTTCCAGTAATAGAGAAGTTCACTGTAAAACATTCGCAACTGTGAACTGTGTGATGAACAAAGAGGTTCAGTACATATAAGACTCCTATAGCAGCTACAGGAGTACAAGCATATGAGTGCATATAATTTTGTTCACTGTGTTTCCCCTGACCCAAAACCACAAAAAAGATTTAATGTCCTTTAAGGTTGTACTTAAAACGTTAAACACAGGATCAATATTCCTGAGTACCGTGTTGTTGCGGACTAGCCATAGGGTCTATATGGTAGCATATGACAAGATTTGCCAGAGTTTAGCCCCCATACCAGTTGTGTTGTGACGCGGCCAAGCCTTCAGGATATCTTCTATAGTCCGGGAAAGCATCAGCAGATCAGAGATATCAATAGCAAGATCTGCAAGCTCAATCTAGACAGCTTGGGATGTTGTACAATGCAGAAATAGATGATTGTCAGATTCAGGATGCTGTTTACACACTACAGAGCACACAAAGATTTGCAGATTGTCATTCTCCTAATTAGTTGGTCAAGAGTCTGAATACGTCGTTGCAGAATGCACCGGAAGAAGAATTTAATCTTGGATGGTAAAAATAATAATAATAATAATAATAAAAATAATAATTTTGGATGGTATAGGTTAATAGGTACAGACCAAACCAAATTGAAAGAGAAAGGAGGCAAAGTGGCAAACCCAGCAAGTCTCAAATGAATTGGTTTTTCACGACGCTCAAATGGAATGGTTGGAATCACCTCTTAAAATCAAATGTAACCGCCAAATGGTTATATAAGAAGTTTAACATCCACGCACATAGGATTCCTCTAGGCTTAAGTAACAAGCAAAACCAAATTGTGGTCTACAGAGTAAAAGAAGCCATCTCCAACTAGCATAAATAAAATGTGCAACTGCATATGAGTTTATCATTTACATATCTTTCCAGTCCATTTCTACATAATCTACAACATCAAAGTTTTGGCCATTATTGGGTACTAACACAATGTTGCCTGATATTTTACCTAAGCCTCTCAAAATTGAAGACTAGCTTTGAATTGAACACCTCTCAAGTATAACAAATCATGTACAGAAATTACATACCACACAATCTATTTCTCAAATTTATAACCCATTGGGAGAAATAGTGATTCTTATAAGGTGGCCTCCCAAGCAAGGGCAAAAATCCATCATCTTCTGTGATACATTGTCGTCCAGCTTTCTCAGTCAGTTATCCCGGTAGATAGGTTGTGGTGTCCACTTAAGAAGCAAATTCAGCTTACCTGACTTTGTCCCATCTATTGGAATCGAGTCTTTGTACTCTCCTTCCAATATAACTCTGGTAAGTGTCAAGATGCATCTCCCCATATGATCCTGTAAAGAAAGTAGTTCAGTTCAAGCCCAATAAACTTGACCTACAAACAGTCACCAAAGAAAGACATGTACGTTTAGAGTTTCAGACCATGATGCCTTTTTCATAATCATTACGAAAATAACTACAGGAATAAGGATACAATGAATTTCTAATGTAACCATCGGCTCATCATGCACCATGTTCACAGCGCCTGCTAGGAAATGTCTAGCATGGTGCTTAGCATTTATGTCCAGATACATTTTCTTCATAAATCTTATTATCCTCTAAGACAAATTAATAAGAACACGACTTAATCCAACTATATATCTTTGATATCTTGAAGTTTTGTTTTAGTTGACTTCGTATGTCTTAATTTATCAAAAAATGTGCAAGACTTATCAAAGCAGGTTTATGACATATTTATCGAAAACATGAGGTTTATTATTCCATATAAATCAAATGTAAAAAGATGATACAAGTGGCAGATCACCAACTATATATGTCAAGCTGACATACTTGAGCGGGTCATGGGTCATATAAAAACTTGTGCAATGTTACAAATAGGGTAATCTAATATATGACCGCGGCTTATCATGGTTGGGTGTTGGGTTTTATGTGCAAATTCAGACGGAGGGAAGTTTTTCACTCAGGAACGTACGTACGCAGTTAGGGCGCTCGTACGTTCAATGTGACAGATAACTGTTTCGGGAAGAAACGTACGTACGTGATTTCGACGTACGAACGTTGTATTACTTGTACAGGGGCGTACGTACGTAGTTAGGGCATACGTACGTAGTTAGGGCGTACGAACGTCCCGTACGCCAGATAACTTCTCCGTGTTGTAACGTACGTACGTGATTTCGACGTAGGGATTGTGAGAAGCCATTAGAGAGTTTGAGAGAACTTTTGTGAGGAAGAAGACTTCGGTTTCTTCGTGAGGGCTTGTACAATTGTCTTGTGAAAGAAAAACATCATCCTTTCTCCCCGTGGACGTAGGCATATTGCCGAACCACGTATATCTTGTGTCTTGTGTGTGATTGCTTGTTTACTTTTGTCGTTTTCGTTTTACTTTCATATATTAGTTCAATCATATTTGTGCATTAGTTTCCGCTGCGCACAACAAGTGGTATCAGAGCTTCGGTTAGATCTTGAGCGTCTTGAAGGTGTTTGAAGAAATTCCGCAGTGAGTTTCTTAATTGTGTTTCAAGTCCAAGGTTCTACCTTTTGTTCGTGGGTTGCATAGAAGGTGTTTGTTGAAATTCCGGTGTGAATTTCAGATTTGTTTACCTTCGGGTGGTGATTGTTTAGTGCATAAAAGTTGGTGGTAAGATGACAAAAGAATTGAATTTGAAGGATTCGAAGGGGAAAACCAAGACAGTGGTTTACCATCAAGCAAAGATTGATGTAGAGAAGTTTACCGGCACCAATAACTTTGGCATGCGGAGGTGTGAGGTAATGGATGCTCTATGTCAACAAGACCTAGAAGATGTTCTGGAGGATAAGCCAGAAGATGTGGAAGAGAAGGATTGGAAAAAAATGAACAAACGAGCTTGTGGAATCATAAGGTCGTGTTTGGCACAAGACATTAAATATCTTGTGATGAATGATGCGTCTGCAAAGGAGATGTGGCGAAAATTGGAGGAGAAGTACATGACAAAGACTATCCACAATAAAAACTATCTACTTCGAAAGTTCTATCGAATAGATATGAGAAGAGGTATTTTCATGGCGGAGCATCTTAATGATTTTACCAAGGTAATTGCCGACTTGGTGAATCTTGGAGCAGATGTAAGTGATGAAAGCAAGGCAGTGTGTCTCCTCAATTCGTTACCGGACGAATATGAACACTTGGCTATCACACTTACAAATGGATAAGACAAGTTGGTGTATAGTGAGATTTCTGCAGCATTGTTAAATCATGCGTGTATGAAGAAGGACAAAGAAGAGTCCAAAAGCTCAACACCAGAGGTCTTAGTGGCAAGGGGAAGCTACAATAGTAGGGGTGAGTCTCGTAGGGAGCCGAAGAGGGGGTTTCTAGCAAAAGATGAATGTTCCTTTTGTCATGAGAAAGGGCATTGGAAGAAAGATTGTCTTCAAGCCAAGGCAAAAAACAAGAAGAATAACTCTGAGGTAAATATTGCACGTAATAATAGAGATGAAGATGATGGTTCTGATTACTCTTTATTTGTTTCATCCATCGATTGTTCCACTAATGCTAAAGAGTGGATATTAGATTCGGCTGGTACTTATCATGTGTGTCCCATAAGGGAATGGTTTTCTAGCTTTAAAAGGCTAGATAATGGTGCAGTAGTGATGTGGAATGATCAACCTTGTCATGTATTGGGGATAGGTACTATTCGATTGAAGATGTTTGATGGAAAGATAAGAGAGTTGAGGAATGTAAGATATGTTCCTGATTTGAAGAAGAACCTTATTTCACTTGGTACTTTAGAAGCCAAAGGTTACAAGGTAGTAGCTCAGAATGGTGTTCTAAAGGTTATGGTTGGTGCAATGGTATTACTAAAGGGTACTCGACGAAGTAACCTGTACTTCTTGCAGGGTAGTACAGTTACATGTGATGTGGCCATGTCAGAGGCTACAACGAAGTTTGCTAGAGAGACTACCAAATTGTGGCATATGCGGTTGACGCATAAATGTGAAAAATCTTTGCAGACAATGACGGAGCAAAGGTTTTTTATGGGTGCTATCGCCTGCAAGTTAGAGTTCGGTGAGCATTGTGATCTGGGCAAGCAGACAAGAGCAAAGTTTGGCACAACTATCCATTGTATGAGTGGAGTTCTTGATTATGTTCACATGAATGTCTGGAGACCTACCAAGTACACAGCTTGGAGAGGTAAGTCTTATTTTGTGTCTTTAGTTGATGAGTTTTCTAGGCGTGCGTGGATGTACATCATGAAGCATAAGGATGAAGTCCTAGAAATATTGAAGTGGAAGAAGCTAGTTGAGGCCCAAATTGACAGAAAGATCATGGTATTGTGCTTAGATAATAGCATAGAGTACAAAAATGATCCGGTCTTGCAAGTATGTCAGACTGAGGGTATTGAGCGTCACTTCACTGTGAGAAAGACACTGCAACAGAATAGGGTGGCAGAACACATGTTGTCTATGGCTGGATTATGCAAAGTGTTTCGGGTTGAGACATGTCATCTTATTAACAGGTTGCATTTGATTGTGATAAGTGGTAAAACTCTTATGGAGGTTTCTATGTTGAAGCCTGAGAGTTCTCAGCAGGTGGAGAACAAGACCAAAGAGGTTTTGCAGTTGGTGGAGATTTGCATATCTCCATATGTTCCAGTGGGTTCTGTATCTAATGTGGAAACTCTTGTAAGGGTTTTGGGTGTTTCAAATTCTGATGACATGATAGATGATGAGACGATTGGAGATGCAGAAAATGGTGATCCTATTGATGAGGGTCCCAATTGCAACTAGATTACCTAAGAAGGAAGAAGAATCTCCAGGTAAAGATGTGCACTTGAAGGTAAACGTTTGCATCCTTATGGCCTTGGTAGTGCGATCTGATTGTGTATTAGCTCTGTTCGATGTGAAAACGGTTGTTTTACATGGTGAGTTAGATGAGGAGATATATATGTCTCAGCCTAGTGGTTTTGGAGTTGCAAAGTATGATGAGTTGGTGTGTTTCAAACCATATATTTCACGAGCAGTGGGCATTGTAGGTAGATACATGCATGATCCTGATGTGAAACATTGGGAAGCTGTGAAATGGATGTTCCACTACATTCAAGGTAGTGTGGAGGTTGGTTTGTTAGTTCAACATGGAAGGACTTTGAGTCTGCGGTGTGGTGGTTATGTGGATGTTGAGTATGATTGTCACTTTGATAGACGTTGGTCTACTCTTGGATATGTGTTTACATTAGCAGTGAGATCTATCAGCAGATTGTCCACATTACATTCTATGGTTGCTTTGTCTCCGACAAAAGCTTGGAATATTACCGTGACTAAAGTGGTGTATGGGACTAAGTTCTATTGGTTAGAATTGGTCCATATCATTCCTTCGAGTTGATAGTATATCTTGGAGTGAACTACGATGGCTTGATCCCTAAAAAGAAGGGTACGTAGGAAACCATGAGGTGGTACAGCCGAGGTGGTCTTTCGGGACATGTGTGGGAGTTTGTGACTTGTGATTCTTGGTGTCGGCTTAGATTTATTGAATCTTCGCCGAGGTGGAGAATTGTTGAGTTTTATGTGCAAATTCAGACGGAGGGAAGTTTTTCACTCAGGAACGTACGTACGCAGTTAGGGCGCTCGTACGTTCAATGTGACAGATAACTGTTTCTGGAAGAAACGTACGTACGTGATTTCGACGTACGAATGTTGTATTACTTGTACAGGGGCGTACGTACGTAGTTAGGGCGTACGAACGTCCCGTACGCCAGATAACTTCTTCATGTTGTAACGTACGTACGTGATTTCGTCGTACGTACGTCCTCCTATGCTTTTGTGCAATATGGGCCTGTTTAAGCCCAATTCGTGGTCTATTGTAAGGCTATGGTATAAAGCCAAATAGAAGTGGAAAAATCTAATTATGTTTTCTAAGAGAGAGATTGTGAGAAGCCATTAGAGAGTTTGAGAGAACTTTTGTGAGGAAGAAGACTTCGGTTTCTTCGTGAGGGCTTGTACAATTGTCTTGTGAAAGAAAAGCATCATCCTTTCTCCCCGTGGACGTAGGCATATTACCGAACCACGTATATCTTGTGTCTTGTGTGTGATTAGAAATACGTTGACACAAAATGGGATCACCTACAATAACTTTGCTGGTTTTTGTTCTGTCTCGTAATGGTCGCACATACAATACAGCAAAAGGATCAGATTTCCCAATGATGTCCTTATTTGTCAATTCCTTGGCTTGCACAAGCTTCACTTCTAATATTCCAACAGGCTTAAGCTCGAGGTCACTATAGAAGAAGAAAATTACAGATGCTGGAATCAACACAAATTATGCAAGAATAGGATATGCATTGGGCAGACATGTTTAGGACTATATATACATATATACATGTGTGTGTGAGCGGACCCTTTGAAGTGGAGTACCTATCATGTAGATATCTGGTCATTCTGATCATATGTTCCCTAAACTATTGTTGTGATATCGGTGAAGATATATGAAGGGATTAGATTAGCCTCTTAATCAAGCAATAATTAAAACCAGCAAACCTGTAATCCCCAGGTAATATGGGAACAACTTTTCGCACTGGCCATGTTATTGAATCTTCAATGGCATCTCGTATTGTTCCCTACATAAGAAGAATATCGATACATTAGCAATTTTCCAAGTAAAAATGTAAAATTGGTCAAACAGAGGCCTTGTAACTACTTTTATATATACCTTCTTTATTTTGTGAAAAAGATCAGATATCCACTAACTATTGTATATATAATAGTGCATGTTTATAACGTAGGTATCATGACAGTAGATTTATGGCAAAATTGAGGGGAAAGATCAAATATCCTCTAACTACTGTATAGAATAGTGCTTGTTGATAACGTAGGTATCATGACAGTAGATTTGTGGCAAAGTTGAGGGGAGGAGTTTGTGAGCGCCCCCCCCCCCCCCCCCCCCCCCCCCCTTTCCCCGAGCCAAGAGGAAGATTCATGAATATATAAATCTCCTGTTGGAACATACTAACACTGTAGCATATTTTGTCTTTAATGAAAAGTTTGCTTACTAATCAAAAGAAAAGAGAACACAAACTAATATGACACAAACCTCGATAGCATCATAAATTCCCGGAATTGAAGATATATCACCACCAACAACTTTGAGTGTAAAATCCAACTTTTTCTGCCATGATAACAAAATATTGTCAGTTTACACAACTCCAGAAAAAGGTCTCACCGCTTGTAATTCTCTTGAGAATGCAGCTCTGAGTAAAAGAATTCAGTAAGAAATACCAAACCTTTTCTCTTAAAGAATAAGAAACAGCGCCGAAACAAGGGAACTCTTCAACTAGTGGCTTAAAGATTAACCTAAAGACCCCAGTGAAACCAATATTTTTCACCTAAATACAGAAAGTCATTACCAAAGATCGAGTTAGATATCACTTCATTATACTTTATATATGATATACATACACCCCCACCCAAAAGAAAATGACACAGACTTATAAAAAAAAAAAAAAAACTGCTCTTGATGGTTGATACAGAAGAGAAAGAAATTAAATCTTATGATAATTAGCAAGAGAATCAATCTGATCGAGCATATTAATCTACATGTATTTATGTACATGGTCTGTCAGCACCAGGGGTTTTTGGTGTTAACGGATGTGTGTCGACATGTATATATCAGTGTGTGGATGTGTGTGATCAATGTTTTATGTGTCATCTTAAGTAGATGATATACAATTTATAAGGTTTAAAAGTCTAAGCATGAAGAGTAATGAATCTGGAGCGGTGAGCATGGTCATCGGAACACACACTTTCTTTGTCAGCAGAAAGTGGATATAACTGTAAATTAGTACCGAGTACTCAGAGTCAGCCATATCATGACAAGAGAGCATTTAAGCAACTTTTTCAACTAGCCAGAATCGAACTGGAATTTTGTACTTGCGTCTAGCATGCAAGTTTTCGTTTCATGTTTATTTTCCCTAATTTATACAAATGGTCAAGAATAGTAAACTTGAACAACTTTCTAACATAGCTATTTTCAGAGAAGAGAGCAGATAGTAGAACATAAGAAGCTTCAAAAGTAAAATACAATCCTTTGTTTGAATATCACCTGAACAGGTAGTCCAACACCTAATCTAGTCTTAATATCAAGAACGATGCTTGGATTACCATCCCACTGCAACTCTAACTCCATGGTGATGCCCCCACCACCATCTTCAATCATAGATACTCCTAAAGAACATGATCTATATGAGATTAAACCAATAAAAATCGAGTACACACACCCACAGATAGGCTAACAAAATATATTATTTCCAGTATCATTGTTTTTCAGATTTAAGTAAGCCTCTACTTATTGAGAGGATTACAATAACTAAAAGGTCAAGCAAAAATGTAAGTCCATAAATACAATGACGACAGTCTGTCAGTCTGTGTTGTATGTTACGTAAACCACTCCTTGAATTTGAGAGGTTCTGAAATTCTCCACAGTTCAAATACCCTGGGTGCTACACCGGTTAAAAAACAAGTAGCTACTTAGAAATTGAGCTGGACTAGAACCTATGACTGAAAACCAAATTGTCCCCCACCAATTTGGAATTTCTTCAAACGTCTTTTTACACGAGTTAAATGATCCTAAGACATTTTCAAAGCCTCAAATAATGAACAAACAACAACATAATCATAAAATGGCGTGACTCCTAATTTTGGTCTGAAATATCTAAATGATCAAGGACTTGTGATCCAGTCAATACCAAGATCTATGAATAGTAACAAATTCTTTAGGCTTTTAAATCTTTTTCATCCGACATTTTGGAGTACAAGAATGATAGAGTGACCATGAAATGAAAGCCTTAGGGCACATTGTCGGTGGATACGGTCTCCACCTCCATAGAGCTTGCATGTGACACAAATTTTCTAACTTTGTCAAACTAGAGTCACAAAGTAGAACATTTTGACGATGAGAAAAATCCAAAATCAGATAATAACTTTTGACTAGGCTAGAAATGGTGAGGAGATCACGAGCACCAAACAGTCAGCACTTATCTCTTCTTCGTGTGGGTACACGAACGTTTGTCATTTAGTGTGTCGCATTTTGAGGTGTTATAATACGTCATTCATATATATATGTTTAGGCATATCTGTGTTTCTATTTCCTTCATAGTATAAGCAACTGTTTAAACAAAAAAAAAACAAATAGATTTAATCGTTGAAACAGTCAAAATCACCCTAAATCAATGAAAGTGTATAAATTATCAAATGAAGATTACAATAAAATAATCTACTTGGCAATAGTCTAATTGACTGTGGAAAGCCTAATTAGTGGGCCATGGCCATGAGCAACATATATATCTAGTAAAAAAATTCTCAAAAATTCACTGGGGCACGTGCCGCAGTATGTGCCAACATTGCTCTGTCCTTGCCTCTGTTAGCTTCGACTAACAATTTTTAGAACAATGACTAAAATATGATCAAACTTCACCCACATTTCAATTTGAAGAAACAAAAAGCTAGCCATATCTATACTACTATTATAACCTGAATAAAATTTAAGGGTAAGTCTCGGTTAATGAGAATTGAGCTTTAGAATTTTGTCACCTAATTTTGACTAAAATACCTTTTTAGTCATGTTTTTTTAGTAAATTTATATAATACCCTTTAAATAATAATTTTATCATAATTTAACATATTTTTATTTATGGACTGAATTTTTATTTATAAACAAAAAATTCAATAATTAAAAAAAATAATTTAAGAAAATATAATGAACTCTTATAAAATATTAAGAAAAACTACCCAAATTTATTTAAAAAATAATTGTTTCATAAAATTTAATAAATTAATATAATTTATAATATTTAATAAAATTAATAACTTAAAATTTTAAATAATAATAAAAAATAAATAAATTAAAATTAAAATTAACCGGCTAAGACACTAGTTACATGTGGATAGGTCATTAAAATTAAAATGACGTGTCATTTATTCATTTGCTGAATGACATTTTTCTATTTTTATTTCCCTTATTACCCTTATCATCTTTATTACTAAACCTATAATTTTGACTAATATTTCTCGTATATTATATGTGGCAAACTCGTAATATTTGTGAAAACAAAGGTTGAACAATTTTACGCGGTATATACTAGTGAATGAAAGCTTTGACGCGCTTTTAAGTCTTAAAAGAAGGATTTTTGCTTTTTACAGTAAAGCACTGAACACAAACACAACACAACACAACTACTCTGCAGCTTCTGAAGATCTTTTGAAGAAAGATTAAATTTTTATTTTTATGAGTTGGGTTTCTTAATGTTGAAGAGAAAGACGAAATAGAAGAAAAAAAAAAAAAATCCAATTTTCTTTCATTTTTTTTGAAGTTTTAAAGCAAGTTTTTTTTTTTTATTGTTGAGGTGTTTTGAAGAAGAAAGATGGCTGATTTGCCAGTTGGGTATAGATTTAGTCCTACAGATGAAGAATTAGTGAATTATTACTTGAAATTGAAGATCCAAGGTCAAAATTCTAAAGTTGAAGCTATACCTGAAGTTGATGTTTGCAAATGGGAACCTTGGGATTTACCAAGTAAGAATTTTTCTCTCTTTTGTTGAAATTGGGAAAATGGGTATTGAGATTTGGGTTAATTTGATGTATGGGTTTTGGATTTTGAGCTTAATTTGGTAAAAAACTGTTCATTTTTCTAATTGAAGTTGTCTTAATATGGATAATTATTGGTTTTTTAGCTAAAATTGGGTGTTATTTTGGAAATTTTTTATGGGTTTTGACTTTTGACCTTGATCTCCAATTAGCTTGAACTGATCACTATGTTTTCTTTTATAGCTTTATTTGTCATGTAATTGTTGTAATTTGTTGATTTAGGGTTCTTATTTAGATATTGTTATTGTTCATTTGGAGAAAATTTGGTTTGATCTTGATCCTTTGCTTCACTAGGTTCTAATTTAGTTTTGGAGCTTATGAACTTCACTGCCCAGTTAGAAAACTGTTTCCCTAAATTCTTTTCCCTCATTCTCAATTTTCCTGACTTTGAACACTTTTGGATTGCTTGCAGGTTTATCAGTGATTAAAAATGAAGATCCAGAGTGGTTCTTCTTTTGCCCCTCGTGATCAGAAATATCCAAAGGGGCGTCGTTCTAACAGGGCGACGGACAAAGGTTATTGGAAAGCAACTGGAAAGATCGAACCATCAAAGCACGCACTTCCGGAATGAAGAAGATTGGTATGAAGAAGACCCTAGTTTTCCACCGTGGGCGTGCTCCTGAAGGTCAGAGGACTGGATGGATAATGCATGAATATCGCATGGAGTCTGAGGAGGTATTAATTGTAATTGCCTCTTAATGGCTTTTTATTACTTCCTTCTACTAACAGTTGGGGGGTAACACCATACTTCCTCGGCTGGTTAAAAAATAATAAGTAAAGATCCTTTCAAGGATACATGCATGTTAATCTGCTTGATACACATCTTTAGTAGGAATGTACCTGGGGTCGTAGAAATGTTGTTTTGTTCATGTGGATGGGCGAAAATTTCCCTTGGCCATTGTAGAATCTTGTGCAGATGGAGAATGATGTTTTCTATAGTATTTGGGCTTGATGGGTTTAAAGTGGGGGTGCATTTTAGTAGTGTAATGCTGTTCTGAGATTATGATAAACAAAAGTAATTGCTATATGGCAACAATTGACTACGTTTTGAGGGGGGCAAAGTGATGGAAATCGAGAAACAACATTTTCAAACACCTGGTGAAGATGGATGCTGAGTTATTATAAGATTAGGAAATATAGAATTAGGGAAATAGCTCAGTCTGCGTCCCAGCTTTGTGACCTGTATCTACCTATGAAACTAGGTGCTTTAACAAATGTGTCATTCTTTAAATGTTTGGAAAGATTGAACGAAATTAGTAGGTGTAATTTGCGATGTTATATTTCACTTTTCATGCTGGTTCGCAAAAGCGTTATTCGTTATTTACATACAAATATACAATGATACATAGCTGGTTTCACCATTACACTCTTACTTCTGAGGCCGTGTCCGTTCAGGTTGATGTTTATCCTTTAGCCTTAGCCTTATTGGTATTTGCAATGTTATCTTATATTGCCTTGTAACTGTACCTTAGTCTGAGATTTCAGTCTTTTCAGATATTTTGATTTTTTTTGAGTAGCAATCACAGAACCTCATTATTACCGTAAAAAATATAGATGATTTATGTGATTTTTGAGAATATTTTATACACTTCATTTATCATTACTCTATTCTCTTTAGTTAGTTAGTTACTCTATTTAGTTAAAGTTATCTTCACTCCTTGAATCTAAGTGTCCTTCCTTCATCTTGGACAGGGTCCATTTGTTCTTTGTCGGTTATTCAATAAAGAAAAGGCAGAATCCAATTGTGATGAAGTGGAGCCAACTGGCTTTTCTCCCACTGCCGCCAATTCTTCTCCCGAAAGTATGCAACAGGGAAAGGCACCATTGCCAGCAAATTCTGAGTCAGATGTGCAAGTTGGGGAGAATCCTACAGATACTAAAAGATGGCTGGAAGATAAGTCTGACAACATAACTCCCAATAATTCTTTTCCTGAACGGAGCTATTCCAATAGTTGTCAGGCTTCTGATTTGGACGATCATGGAGCAGAACTAGCTATAGAGGTGAGAAAAGATTTTGTGTATTTGGTCTAGTGTCTCGTACCATTCATCTAATTCTAGAATACTGAGAACTAAATATTGTATTTTCTTGCCTTCTCAGGAGGATGCACAACAGGGAGATTATATGGGTATTTTAGATGATCCCAGCTTTGAATCACTGGATCAAACTCTGTCTCCATTGGATAATAAGACATCTACTGGGCTCCAACCTTATTACACAGGTTCTGCCTTTACCCGTGAGTTTGGTAATACTCTCAATGAGATGGTGGCTGAGGATGGCAGCAAACTGCCAGACATATTTGATCTTGATCTAGATCTAGATCTCTTGGAGAAGTATTTAGATAACTCTAAGAACATTTATGCGCTACAACCTGGAGAATCTGTGGTCAGTGGTTCAGCCAGTGATACAGACAATGTAGTGTTACAGGCACAGGTAAACTAAGATTCCTACTACATTTTGGAACTATGTAAAGTGTTTTAAGGTCAATACAGCTCTGAATTTTAACATTCTTTCTATTAAAGATAACCAATTGAATAGTGTTTAGATGACCAAGCCCATACGCTGTGGTTGTCTGATCTAAGGTATTATCTTCGTTGATCTAGTATGGTCAAATACGCTTCCTTGTACTTATTCATATGTTTCATACTACTTCAGGCGTATCAAGGGGAAGGTTTGCCATGGTTCAGTGGACCCGTTGATGCAAATGATTCTTTAGGGATGCAGAAAAAAATAGAATTCAATGGAAATGAAGGATTCTATGGGGATGATTTCTTTAATGAAAATATGGGTTTATTTATCGATGACCCACCTGGTCTATCGGTTGAATCTCCTAAACACTACCGCATTGGATCTCAGACTCGAGTAACTACTGTTGATGACACCAAAAACAGTTTGAGAATTGGAGTCTGTCAGGGCGGTGCTGCACGAGGAGGTCGTTTACAAAAGAAACTCATCCGCAGAGTAGCTTCCTTCAAGGGAAAGGAATCAAGCTGCCCAACAAAAGACCTGGAGGTCAAGCCAACAGTTTCAAAGGTGAGAATATAAACTCTTTGAATTCGTATGAAATTCTACTTACTGCATGTGAACTAAAAAGAATGTTGTTTTGCAGACCACCGGAGAAGCAGAAATTGGAACCATCACATTGGCCTCTCTCCTAGCTTCTGAAGTTGGCGATGAAATCTCCGACGAACTCAGAACAAAGCTGAGGTTGAGAACAAGATCAAGATGTGATGTAATTGACAGTGATCAACAAGACTCCACCCTAAACGTGAAGGAGGCGCCTTCTCTGAGTCCCTTTAGTTACTTGCGTCTTCATATGGTCTCTGTGGCAGTAATAGTCATCTTTGCTGTGTTCGTCATCTTCATATGGTCTCCGTGGCAGTAATAGTCATCTTTGCTGTGTTCTTTGTTGGTGCATGGCAATGCTTGGCAACATAAATCTTATTCGCCCATTGAATCTATGTTAGAAGATATAACTGTTTCTTAAACTGGGGCAGGATTTTTGGTTAGCAGTTATAGAGCATGTACACATATATGTATGTAGATTTTTACGATGAGAACTGAGTGCTTTGACCTATGGTATATATATATATATACATAAATAGTTAAGTTAGGAGTAAAGACAGGTTGTGATCTACTCATATAGTAACTTGTTTACTAAACTTCTTTGTGACCTTGTAACAGAATTTTTTTTTTTTTCTTTTACTTGGGTTTTATTTATGTAATTTAAGTTTTGAGTTGTTTTATTACATTTTGCAAGCTGACACAAGTGCTGAGAGGAGGGGAAAGTAGTGTAGGACTGTAGTTAATATATTATTTTATAGGCAACCATATTTATCAATTATCTGTTTCCCTGTCAATAGACTAATTTTGGGTGTAGGCATGTTGGTGCAAGTCTTGACAGTAATGCATTACCATAAGTTCACTGAAGCAGAGCTGTAAGAGTGTAACAGTGGCTTATCTAGGTCTGTGGAAGAACTTTGAAGTGGGCACGAGTGCTTAGTGGTATTATTGTCAATTCTGCTTAAAGATGTTAGCAGATTGGTTAGGAAATCTGTAGACTGTAGTTTGCTTCTTAACATATCAAGGTGGGAGTGGTCTTCTGGCCTTTGCTGTTATTTTTAAGAGTGACAGTCAATACTTCAAGATCTTGAGCCTTCCGTAGACGTAGACATGCAAAGTCCAAATCATGCTAATATCTTATACTGTATGTTTCAGCAATTTTGATATATTTTTTGAGAATTTAAATTATTATCTTCATGCATTTTAATAATATAATAATGCATTATAGTGAAGACTGAAGAGAGCATAACTGTATCATGACTTACAGTCTTACACATTGTTAGTGTTGTGATTTCACAATGAATGGTCATCATACGTGCATGGGTAAGAAGAACCTGGCTATATATGAACAAAAACCAGAAAACATTTTCATTGCAAGTAGAACATCATAAATCTATTATCTCATTATACTTCCAATCCTCTTTGACTTTTCAGTTTTGAATTATACTTGTTTTTTTTTGTTTTTGTTGATCATCACAAGTATTGATATAAAAGCATGAAAACAACACAAGTATTGATAGCACCGGTTTTAAACAAACTGTAAAAAAACACAAGTAACAATTTGCATATGCCTAAAGGTGTCTTTTGTTACTTGTTAGAGCATCTCTAATGGGTCTCCCATATTTAGCCGACACATAGGACGATTTAGCCTCCACGTAGGTGCCACCTACTTTCCCATCACTTTTTTTAGCAGGTCTTCCATACCTATATCAGGGGTAACCCTAACGCAAAACCTATTTTTTTTGCTAAATTTTAACTTCCACGCTGGTTCAACCAGCATGGAAGACTTGGGCTTCGCGTGGTCTGGGCTTGGGGCAGTAGGCTGGGAGGCGTGGGCTGGGCTTGGGGCAGGCTGGGCTGGGAGGGACAGGATCTGTTATATGTTCCACGCTGGTTCAACCAGCGTGGAACTTTAATGAAGTGTTTTTTTTAACAAACAGCAAACAGCAACCACCGTCTTCTCCCTCTTTCCGCCGCCATTCTTCTTCCTCTTCCTATTCAAAAAAATGTTCCACGCTGGTATGACCTGCGTGGAATAAAAAAAAAAAAAAAAAAAAGGGTTCCACGCCGGTTTGACCAGCGTGGAATTAAAAAAATAAAAAAAAAAAAGTTCCACGCTGGTTGAACCAGCGTGGAACATTTTATTTTCCCCATTCCTATAATCCTATCTTTGGTTCGATTTTGGACGAAGTTTTAGCAGACCGGCCCACCACATCCTACGTGGATAGCCGGCTGCTAAAAATATAGAAGACGCGTTAGGGTGCTGTTTTTTTCGGAATTCCTAAATTATAGGTTTTAGGAGACCCATTAGAGATGCTCTTAGGTTTTTAATTTCTGAAGAACAACTAATTTTTTCTCAAAGAATAACCAATGAAGTAAAATCATCCAGAGGTTATTATAAATTTACTATTGCCATAACTTTAAAACAACAACTTATAATTGAATTTACAAAAGAATATTAGAAATGTGAACTATTTTCTTAGACAAGTCCGTTCCAGTAATAGAGAAGTTCACTGTAAAACATTCGCAACAGTGAACTGTGTGATGAACAAAGAGGTTCAGTACATATAAAACTCCTATAGCAGCTACAGGAGTACAAGCATATGAGTGCATATAATTTTGTTCACTGTGTTTCCCCTGACCCAAAACCACAAAAAAGATTTAATGTCCTTTAAGGTTGTACTTAAACGTTAAACACAGGATCAATATTCCTGAGTACCATGTTGTTGCGGACTAGCCATAGGGTCTATATGGTAGCATATGACAAGATTTGCCAGAGTTTAGCCCCCATACCAGTTGTGTTGTGACGCGGCCAAGCCTTCAGGAGATCTTCTATAGTCCGGGAAAGCATCAGCAGATCAGAGATATCAATAGCAAGATCTGCAAGCTCAATCCAGACAGCTTGGGATGTTGTACAATGCAGAAATAGATGATTGTCAGATTCAGGATGCTGTTTACACACTACAGAGCACACAAAGATTTGCAGATTGTCACTCTCCTAATTAGTTGGTCAAGAGTCTGAATACGTCGTTGCAGAATGCACCGGAAGAAGAATTTAATCTTGGATGGTAAAAATAATAATAATAATAATAATAAAAGTAATAATTTTGGATGGTATAGGTACAGACCAAACCAAATTGAAAGAGAAAGGAGGCAAAGTGGCAAACCCAGCAAGTCTCAAATGAATTGGTTTTTCACGACGCTCAAATGGAATGGTTGGAATCACCTCTTAAAATCAAATGTAACCGCCAAATGGTTATATAAGAAGTTTAACATCCACGCACGTAGGATTCCTCTAGGCTTAAGTAACAAGCAAAACCAAATTGTGGTCTACAGAGTAAAAGAAGCCATCTCCAACTAGCATAAATAAAATGTGCAACTGCATATGAGTTTATCATTTACATATCTTTCCAGTCCATTTCTACATAATCTACAACATCAAAGTTTTGGCCATTATTGGGTACTAACACAATGTTGCCTGATATTTTACCTAAGCCTCTCAAAATTGAAGACTAGCTTTGAATTGAACACCTCTCAAGTATAACAAATCATGTACAGAAATTACATACCACACAATCTATTTCTCAAATTTATAACCCATTGGGAGAAATAGTGATTCTTATAAGGTGGCCTCCCAAGCAAGGGCAAAAATCCATCATCTTCTGTGATACATTGTCGTCCAGCTTTCTCAGTCAGTTATCCCGGTAGATTGGTTGTGGTGTCCACTTAAGATGCAAATTCAGCTTACCTGACTTTGTCCCATCTATTGGAATCGAGTCTTTGTACTCTCCTTCCAATATAACTCTGGTAAGTGTCAAGATGCATCTCCCCATATGATCCTGTAAAGAAAGTAGTTCAGTTCAAGCCCAATAAACTTATGACCTACAAATAGTCACCAAAGAAAGACATGTACGTTTAGAGTTTCAGACCATGATGCCTTGTTCATAATCATCACGAAAATAACTACAAGAATAAGGATACAATGAATTTCTAATGTAACTACAGGAATAAGGATACAATGAATTTCTAATGTAACCATCGGCTCATCATGCACCATGTCCACAGCGCCTGCTAGGAAATGTCTAGTATGGTGCTTAGCATTTATGTCCAGATACATTTTCTTCATAAATCTTATTATCCTCTAAGACAAATTAATAAGAACACGACTTAATCCAACTATATATCATTGATATCTTGAAGTTTTGTTTTAGTTGACTTCGTATGTCTTAATTTATCAAAAAGTGTGCAAGACTTATCAAACCAGGTTTATGACATATTTATCGAAAACATGAGGTTTATTATTCCATATAAATCAAATGTAAAAAGATGATACAAGTGGCAGATCACCAACTATATATGTCAAGCTGACATACTTGAGCCGTTGAGCGGGTCATGGGTCATATAAAAACTTTTGCAATGTTACAAATAGGGTAATCTAATATATGACCGCGGCTTATCATGGTTGGGTACTTAGGTCATGGGGAGGGGGAAGAGGGGGGTTACTGTTTTACACATAATCAGTTGAGCTTCAACTCGGCATATAGCGACCGCAACCAACAGCCTGACCCGTAAACATATAAATTTTTTTAATGGGTGTCAAGCCATGCCATTGACAGTTTTTTACCATCTAATGTAAAGAAACAACTTTTGATATTGGCAGAAGAAACCTACTTTCCCAAAGGTATCATGATCATAGAGTTCCAGTATTAGCATATCATGTAAGCCATCCTCCACAACAAAGTCAAACGTCTGATTCCAAACTGGATTAAGGCTTTCGTTCACAACCTGGAATGTGCATAGAATGAGTTCATCAGTAATAAATAGTTCAAAATCAATCATTTATTTGATAAATCAAACATGAAATTCATACAATGATCATAATCATTATGCTACATACCGCTGACGAAAAGAAGAAAATATATTTTCTTTCAAACCACTCACCCTGGTTTTGTTTTTAGCTTCCGTTTTTTTCATATGAAGGACAATATAAGGATCAGCTTTTCCCATTATATCAGCTGCCGGCAAGTCCTCGTCAGATATCACAGTTACTGAAAGAACTCCTCTCACAATGACTTCCTTTCTCTTCTGAGCTGCATTTTTCTCAATAGCGGAACCATCTGCTCCGTCTGCCCCACTTTTAAGTGCCTTTTCTAATGATGTCATTCCAAAATTAGGAGCAAAGGGATTGGTAAACTTATTTTCCATGCCATAAGGAATGTATAGCAGCTCCAAATGCACCTAAACCCCAAAAAATATAAGGGCGATTAACAATATCTGAAGGTAACATTGTGTATCTCATAGAGAGAACATCAACTTCTCAATAAGAAAACACATTCTTCTTGCTAATGGTTTCATGAGCCCAACCTCACTAAACTCATACAGAATTGTAACAAATATAATATGTAAAAGTATTGTAGTACAGTTATGAATTATGATAAAGACCAAATATTGATTTAACAAGTAGATCTTCATGCAAAGCAAAAGTAATTGAAAACAACTTGGGGCCATTTTGGTGGCATACTAATACTAGCATCAATGGCAAATCGCTCAATCAATTTTGGTGGCATACTAATACTAGCATCAATGGCAAATCTTCATGAGAAGGACTTTGTTGTAATGGCTGATAGTTTATCTTGACGTGTTTTTTGTATCTATTGTTTGTAAAAAATCTAAGTACGTGTCCTGTTAATAAAAACAAAATTGAAGAATGCTTTTACCTGACCCCTGTTCTTATTATCTCTCTGAATTTCCAGATCCTTGACAAGCTTCACCCACACATCCTTCACCTTCCCAGGCTCTAGGTCTTTCAACCGTACTTGTGCACATCCAAGTCGTTCAGATGCTTGAACTCCTTCATCGTCAAATACTTTCACAGTCAAGTGTTGAGTAGACTCGTCTTCTATGACAAACTCGAAGTGTTCATTCCAAACAGGATTCAACTGGTTATTCTGAAGAGAAAACAGAGACAATTGTGCTTAAAAGGATCTACAAGATACGGATTAGAAATACGTTGACACAAAATGGGATCACCTACAATAACTTTGCTGGTTTTTGTTCTGTCTCGTAATGGTCGCACATACAATACAGCAAAAGGATCAGATTTCCCAATGATGTCCTTATTTGTCAATTCCTTGGCTTGCACAAGCTTCACTTCTAATATTCCAACAGGCTTAAGCTCGAGGTCACTATAGAAGAAGAAAATTACAGATGCTGGAATCAACACAAATTATGCAAGAATAGGATATGCATTGGGCAGACATGTTTAGGACTATATATACATATATACATGTGTGTGTGAGCGGACCCTTTGAAGTGGAGTACCTATCATGTAGATATCTGGTCATTCTGATCATATGTTCCCTAAACTATTGTTGTGATATCGGTGAAGATATATGAAGGGATTAGATTAGCCTCTTAATCAAGCAATAATTAAAACCAGCAAACCTGTAATCCCCAGGTAATATGGGAACAACTTTTCGCACTGGCCATGTTATTGAATCTTCAATGGCATCTCGTATTGTTCCCTACATAAGAAGAATATCGATACATTAGCAATTTTCCAAGTAAAAATGTAAAATTGGTCAAACAGAGGCCTTGTAACTACTTTTATATATACCTTCTTTATTTTGTGAAAAAGATCAGATATCCACTAACTATTGTATATATAATAGTGCATGTTTATAACGTAGGTATCATGACAGTAGATTTATGGCAAAATTGAGGGGAAAGATCAAATATCCTCTAACTACTGTATAGAATAGTGCTTGTTGATAACGTAGGTATCATGACAGTAGATTTGTGGCAAAGTTGAGGGGAGGAGTTTGTGAGCGCCCCCCCCCCCCCCCCCCCCCCCCTTCCTCCGAGCCAAGAGGAAGATTCATGAATATATAAATCTCCTGTTGGAACATACTAACACTGTAGCATATTTTGTCTTTAATGAAAAGTTTGCTTACTAATCAAAAGAAAAGAGAACACAAACTAATATGACACAAACCTCGATAGCATCATAAATTCCCGGAATTGAAGATATATCACCACCAACAACTTTGAGTGTAAAATCCAACTTTTTCTGCCATGATAACAAAATATTGTCAGTTTACACAACTCCAGAAAAAGGTCTCACCGCTTGTAATTCTCTTGAGAATGCAGCTCTGAGTAAAAGAATTCAGTAAGAAATACCAAACCTTTTCTCTTAAAGAATAAGAAACAGCGCCGAAACAAGGGAACTCTTCAACTAGTGGCTTAAAGATTAACCTAAAGACCCCAGTGAAACCAATATTTTTCACCTAAATACAGAAAGTCATTACCAAAGATCGAGTTAGATATCACTTCATTATACTTTATATATGATATACATACACCCCCACCCAAAAGAAAATGACACAGACTTATAAAAAAAAAAAAAAAACTGCTCTTGATGGTTGATACAGAAGAGAAAGAAATTAAATCTTATGATAATTAGCAAGAGAATCAATCTGATCGAGCATATTAATCTACATGTATTTATGTACATGGTCTGTCAGCACCAGGGGTTTTTGGTGTTAACGGATGTGTGTCGACATGTATATATCAGTGTGTGGATGTGTGTGATCAATGTTTTATGTGTCATCTTAAGTAGATGATATACAATTTATAAGGTTTAAAAGTCTAAGCATGAAGAGTAATGAATCTGGAGCGGTGAGCATGGTCATCGGAACACACACTTTCTTTGTCAGCAGAAAGTGGATATAACTGTAAATTAGTACCGAGTACTCAGAGTCAGCCATATCATGACAAGAGAGCATTTAAGCAACTTTTTCAACTAGCCAGAATCGAACTGGAATTTTGTACTTGCGTCTAGCATGCAAGTTTTCGTTTCATGTTTATTTTCCCTAATTTATACAAATGGTCAAGAATAGTAAACTTGAACAACTTTCTAACATAGCTATTTTCAGAGAAGAGAGCAGATAGTAGAACATAAGAAGCTTCAAAAGTAAAATACAATCCTTTGTTTGAATATCACCTGAACAGGTAGTCCAACACCTAATCTAGTCTTAATATCAAGAACGATGCTTGGATTACCATCCCACTGCAACTCTAACTCCATGGTGATGCCCCCACCACCATCTTCAATCATAGATACTCCTAAAGAACATGATCTATATGAGATTAAACCAATAAAAATCGAGTACACACACCCACAGATAGGCTAACAAAATATATTATTTCCAGTATCATTGTTTTTCAGATTTAAGTAAGCCTCTACTTATTGAGAGGATTACAATAACTAAAAGGTCAAGCAAAAATGTAAGTCCATAAATACAATGACGACAGTCTGTCAGTCTGTGTTGTATGTTACGTAAACCACTCCTTGAATTTGAGAGGTTCTGAAATTCTCCACAGTTCAAATACCCTGGGTGCTACACCGGTTAAAAAACAAGTAGCTACTTAGAAATTGAGCTGGACTAGAACCTATGACTGAAAACCAAATTGTCCCCCACCAATTTGGAATTTCTTCAAACGTCTTTTTACACGAGTTAAATGATCCTAAGACATTTTCAAAGCCTCAAATAATGAACAAACAACAACATAATCATAAAATGGCGTGACTCCTAATTTTGGTCTGAAATATCTAAATGATCAAGGACTTGTGATCCAGTCAATACCAAGATCTATGAATAGTAACAAATTCTTTAGGCTTTTAAATCTTTTTCATCCGACATTTTGGAGTACAAGAATGATAGAGTGACCATGAAATGAAAGCCTTAGGGCACATTGTCGGTGGATACGGTCTCCACCTCCATAGAGCTTGCATGTGACACAAATTTTCTAACTTTGTCAAACTAGAGTCACAAAGTAGAACATTTTGACGATGAGAAAAATCCAAAATCAGATAATAACTTTTGACTAGGCTAGAAATGGTGAGGAGATCACGAGCACCAAACAGTCAGCACTTATCTCTTCTTCGTGTGGGTACACGAACGTTTGTCATTTAGTGTGTCGCATTTTGAGGTGTTATAATACGTCATTCATATATATATGTTTAGGCATATCTGTGTTTCTATTTCCTTCATAGTATAAGCAACTGTTTAAACAAAAAAAAAACAAATAGATTTAATCGTTGAAACAGTCAAAATCACCCTAAATCAATGAAAGT
This sequence comes from Aquilegia eximia, assembly GCA_023053565.1. Lineage (NCBI taxonomy): Eukaryota > Viridiplantae > Streptophyta > Magnoliopsida > Ranunculales > Ranunculaceae > Aquilegia > Aquilegia eximia. The sequence goes on from JALIGU010000007.1 coordinate 16,883,372, forward strand.
GTATAAATTATCAAATGAAGATTACAATAAAATAATCTACTTGGCAATAGTCTAATTGACTGTGGAAAGCCTAATTAGTGGGCCATGGCCATGAGCAACATATATATCTAGTAAAAAAATTCTCAAAAATTCACTGGGGCACGTGCCGCAGTATGTGCCAACATTGCTCTGTCCTTGCCTCTGTTAGCTTCGACTAACAATTTTTAGAACAATGACTAAAATATGATCAAACTTCACCCACATTTCAATTTGAAGAAACAAAAAGCTAGCCATATCTATACTACTATTATAACCTGAATAAAATTTAAGGGTAAGTCTCGGTTAATGAGAATTGAGCTTTAGAATTTTGTCACCTAATTTTGACTAAAATACCTTTTTAGTCATGTTTTTTTAGTAAATTTATATAATACCCTTTAAATAATAATTTTATCATAATTTAACATATTTTTATTTATGGACTGAATTTTTATTTATAAACAAAAAATTCAATAATTAAAAAAAATAATTTAAGAAAATATAATGAACTCTTATAAAATATTAAGAAAAACTACCCAAATTTATTTAAAAAATAATTGTTTCATAAAATTTAATAAATTAATATAATTTATAATATTTAATAAAATTAATAACTTAAAATTTTAAATAATAATAAAAAATAAATAAATTAAAATTAAAATTAACCGGCTAAGACACTAGTTACATGTGGATAGGTCATTAAAATTAAAATGACGTGTCATTTATTCATTTGCTGAATGACATTTTTCTATTTTTATTTCCCTTATTACCCTTATCATCTTTATTACTAAACCTATAATTTTGACTAATATTTCTCGTATATTATATGTGGCAAACTCGTAATATTTGTGAAAACAAAGGTTGAACAATTTTACGCGGTATATACTAGTGAATGAAAGCTTTGACGCGCTTTTAAGTCTTAAAAGAAGGATTTTTGCTTTTTACAGTAAAGCACTAAACACAACACAACACAACACAACACAACTACTCTGCAGCTTCTGAAGATCTTTTGAAGAAAGATTAAATTTTTATTTTTATGAGTTGGGTTTCTTAATGTTGAAGAGAAAGACGAAATAGAAGAAAAAAAAAAAAAATCCAATTTTCTTTCATTTTTTTTAAAGTTTTAAAGCAAGTTTTTTTTTTTTATTGTTGAGGTGTTTTGAAGAAGAAAGATGGCTGTTTTGCCTTTGAATTATTTGCCAGTTGGGTATAGATTTAGTCCTACAGATGAAGAATTAGTGAATTATTACTTGAAATTGAAGATCCAAGGTCAAAATTCTAAAGTTGAAGCTATACCTGAAGTTGATGTTTGCAAATGAGAACCTTGGGATTTACCAAGTAAGAATTTTTCTCTCTTTTGTTGAAATTGGGAAAATGGGTATTGAGATTTGGGTTAATTTGATGTATGGGTTTTGGATTTTGAGCTTAATTTGGTAAAAAACTGTTCATTTTTCTAATTGAAGTTGTCTTAATATGGATAATTATTGGTTTTTTAGCTAAAATTGGGTGTTATTTTGGAAATTTTTTATGGGTTTTGACTTTTGACCTTGATCTCCAATTAGCTTGAACTGATCACTATGTTTTCTTTTATAGCTTTATTTGTCATGTAATTGTTGTAATTTGTTGATTTAGGGTTCTTATTTAGATATTGTTATTGTTCATTTGGAGAAAATTTGGTTTGATCTTGATCCTTTGCTTCACTAGGTTCTAATTTAGTTTTGGAGCTTATGAACTTCACTGCCCAGTTAGAAAACTGTTTCCCTAAATTCTTTTCCCTCATTCTCAATTTTCCTGACTTTGAACACTTTTGGATTGCTTGCAGGTTTATCAGTGATTAAAAATGAAGATCCAGAGTGGTTCTTCTTTTGCCCTCGTGATCAGAAATATCCAAAGGGGCGTCGTTCTAACAGGGCGACGGACAAAGGTTATTGGAAAGCAACTGGGAAAGATCGAACCATCAAAGCACGCACTTCCGGAATGAAGAAGATTGGTATGAAGAAGACCCTAGTTTTCCACCGTGGGCGTGCTCCTGATGGTCAGAGGACTGGATGGATAATGCATGAATATCGCATGGAGTCTGAGGAGGTATTAATTGTAATTGCCTCTTAATGGCTTTTTATTACTTCCTTCTACTAACAGTTGTGGGGTAACACCATACTTCCTCGGCTGGTTAAAAAATAATAAGTAAAGATCCTTTCAAGGATACATGCATGTTAATCTGCTTGATACGCATCTTTAGTAGGAATGTACCTGGGGTCGTAGAAATGTTGTTTTGTTCATGTGGGTGGGCGAAAATTTCCCTTGGCCATTGTAGAATCTTGTGCAGATGGAGAATGATGTTTTCTATAGTTTTTGGGCTTGATGGGTTTAAAGTGGGGGTGCGTTTTAGTAGTGTAATGCTGTTCTGAGATTATGATAAACAAAAGTAATTGCTATATGTCAACAATTGACTACGTTTTGAGGGGGGCAAAGTGATGGAAATCGAGAAACAACATTTTCAAACACCTGGTGAAGATGGATGCTGAGTTATTATAAGATTAGGAAATATAGAATTAGGGAAATAGCTCAGTCTGCGTCCCAGCTTTGTGACCTGTATCTACCTATGAAACTAGGTGCTTTAACAAATGTGTCATTCTTTAAATGTTTGGAAAGATTGAACGAAATTAGTAGGTGTAATTTGCGATGTTATATTTCACTTTTCATGCTGGTTCGCAAAAGCGTTATTCGTTATTTACATACAAATATACAATGATACATAGCTGGTTTCACCATTTCACTCTTACTTCTGAGGCCGTGTCCGTTCAGGTTGATGTTTATCCTTTAGCCTTAGCCTTAGCCTTATTGGTGTTTGCAATGTTATCTTATATTACCTTGTAACTGTACCTTAGTCTGAGATTTCAGTCTTTTCAGATCTTTTGAATTTTTTTGAGTAGCAATCACAGAACCTCATTATTACCGTAAAAAATATAGATGATTTATGTGATTTTTGAGAATATTTTATACACTTCATTTATCATTACTCTATTCTCTTTAGTTAGTTAGTTACTCTATTTAGTTAAAGTTATCTTCACTCCTTGAATCTAAGTGTCGTTCCTTCATCTTGGACAGGGTCCATTTGTTCTTTGTCGGTTATTCAATAAAGAAAAGGCAGAATCCAATTGTGATGAAGTGGAGCCAACTGGCTTCTCTCCCACTGCCGCCAATTCTTCTCCCGAAAGTATGCAACAGGGAAAGGCACCATTGCCAGCAAATTCTGAGTCAGATGTGCAAGTTGGGGAGAATCCTACAGATACTAAAAGATGGCGGGAAGATAAGTCTGACAAAATAACTCCCAATAATTCTTTTCCTGAACGGAGCTATTCCAATAGTTGTCAGGCTTCTGATGTGGACGATCATGGAGCAGAACTAGCTATAGAGGTGAGAAAAGATTTTGTGTATTTGGTCTAGTGTCTCGTACCATTCATCTAATTCTAGAATACTGAGAACTAAATATTGTATTTTCTTGCCTTCTCAGGAGGATGCACAACAGGGAGATTATATGGGTATTTTAGATGATCCCAGATTTGAATCACTGGATCAAGCTCTGTCTCCATTGGATAATAAGACATCTACTGGGCTCCAACCTTATTACACAGGTTCTGCCTTTACCCGTGAGTTTGGTAATACTCTCAATGAGATGGTGGCTGAGGATGGCAGCAAACAGCCAGACATATTTGATCTTGATCTAGATCTCTTGGAGAAGTATTTAGATAACTCTGAGAACATTTATGCGCTACAACCTGGAGAATCTGTCGTCAGTGGTTCAGCCAGTGATACAGACAATGAAGTGTTACAGGCACAGGTAAACTAAGATTCCTACTACATTTTGGAACTATGTAAAGTGTTTTAAGGTCAATACAGCTCTGAATTTTAACATTCTTTCTATTAAAGATAACCAATTGAATAGTGTTTAGATGACCAAGCCCATACGCTGTGGTTGTCTGATCTAAGGTATTATCTTCGGTGATCTAGTATGGTCAAATACGCTTCCTTTTACTTATTCATATGTTTCATACTACTTCAGGCGTATCAAGGGGAAGGTTTGCCATGGTTCAGTGGACCCGTTGATGCAAATGATTCTTTAGGGATGCAGAAGGATATAGAATTCAACGGAAATGAAGGATTCTATGGGGATGATTTCTTTAATGAAAATATGGGTTTATTTATCGATGACCCACCTGGTCTATCGGTTGAATCTCCAAAACACTACCGCATTGGATCTCAGACTCGAGTAACTACTGTTGATGACACCAAAAACAGTGTGGCAATTGGAGTGAAGATAAAGACACCTGATCCACAGTATCAGTCAAGCTACCAAAATTTTGTCTCTCAGGGCACTGCTGCACGAAGAGTTCGTTTACAAAAGAAACTCATCCGCAGAGGAGCTTCCTTCAAGGGAAAGGAATCAAGCTGCCCAACAAAAGACCTGGAGGTCAAGCCAACAGTTTCAAAGGTGAGAATATAAACTCTTCGAATTCGTATGAAATTCTACTTACTGCATGTGAACTAAAAAGAATGTTGTTTTGCAGACCACCGGAGAAGCAGAAATTGGAACCATCACTGTGCCGCCGCCATTGGCCTCTGTCCTAGCTTCTGAAGTTGGCGATGAAATCTATGATGAACTCGAAACAAAGCTGAGGTTGAGAACAAGATCAAGATGTGATGTAATTGACAGTGATCAACAAGACTCTGCCCTAAACGTGAAGGAGGCGCCTTCTCTGAGTCCCTTTAGTTACTTGCGTCTTCATATGGTCTCTGTGGCAGTAATAGTCATCTTTGCTGTGTTCTTTGTTGGTGCATGGCAATGCTTGGCAACATAAATCTTATTCGCCCATTGAATCTATGTTAGAAGATATAACTGTTTCTTAAACTGGGGCAAGATTTTTGGTTAGCAGGAATAGAGCATGTACACATATATGTATGTAGATTTCTACTGATGAGAACTGAGTGCTTTGACCTATGGTATATATATATATACACATAAATAGTTAAGTTAGGAGTAAAGACAGGTTGTGATCTACTCATATAGTAACTTGTTTACTAAACTTCTTTGTGACCTTGTAACAGAATTTTTTTTTTTTTCTTTTACTTGGGTTTTATTTATGTAATTTAAGTTTTGAGTTGTTTTATTACATTTTGCAAGCTGACACAAGTGCTGAGAGGAGGGGAAAGTAGTGTAGGACTGTAGTTAATATATTATTTTATAGGCAACCATATTTATCAATTATCTGTTTCCCTGTCAATAGACTAATTTTGGGTGTAGGCATGTTGGTGCAAGTCTTGACAGTAATGCATTACCATAAGTTCACTGAAGCAGAGCTGTAAGAGTGTAACAGTGGCTTATCTAGGTCTGTGGAAGAACTTTGAACTTAGCAGATTGGTTAGGAAATCTGTAGACTGTAGTTTGCTTCTTAACATATCAAGGTGGGAGTGGTCTTCTGGCCTTTGCTGTTATTCTTAAGAGTGACAGTCAATACTTCAAGATCTTGAGCCTTCCGTAGACGTAGACATGCAAAGTCCAAATCATGCTAATATCTTATACTGTATGTTTCAGCAATTTTGATATATTTTTTGGGAATTTAAATTATTATCTTCATGCATTTTAATAATATAATAATGCATTATAGTGAAGACTGAAGAGAGCATAACTGTATCATGACTTACAGTCTTACACATTGTTAGTGTTGTGAATTCACAATGAATGGTCATCATACGTGCATGGGTAAGAAGAACCTGGCTATATATGAACAAAAACCAGAAAACATTTTCATTGCAAGTAGAACATCATAAATCTATTATCTCATTATACTTCCAATCCTCTTTGAGTTTTCAGTTTTGAATTATACTTGTTTTTTTTTTGTTTTTGTTGATCATCACAAGTATTGATATAAAAGCATGAAAACAACATAAGTATTGATAGCACCGGTTTTAAACAAACTGTAAAAAAACACAACAATTTGCATATGCCTAAAGGTGTCTTTTGTTACTTGTTAGGTTTTTAATTTCTGAAGAACAACTAATTTTTTCTCAAAGAATAACCAATGAAGTAAAATCATCCAGAGGTTATTATAAATTTACTATTGCCATAACTTTAAAACAACAACTTATAATTGAATTTACAAAAGAATATTAGAAATGTGAACTATTTTCTTAGACAAGTCCGTTCCAGTAATAGAGAAGTTCACTGTAAAACATTCGCAACTGTGAACTGTGTGATGAACAAAGAGGTTCAGTACATATAAGACTCCTATAGCAGCTACAGGAGTACAAGCATATGAGTGCATATAATTTTGTTCACTGTGTTTCCCCTGACCCAAAACCACAAAAAAGATTTAATGTCCTTTAAGGTTGTACTTAAACGTTAAACACAGGATCAATATTCCTGAGTACCATGTTGTTGCGGACTAGCCATAGGGTCTATATGGTAGCATATGACAAGATTTGCCAGAGTTTAGCCCCCATACCAGTTGTGTTGTGACGCGGCCAAGCCTTCAGGAGATCTTCTATAGTCCGGGAAAGCATCAGCAGATCAGAGATATCAATAGCAAGATCTGCAAGCTCAATCCAGACAGCTTGGGATGTTGTACAATGCAGAAATAGATGATTGTCAGATTCAGGATGCTGTTTACACACTACAGAGCACACAAAGATTTGCAGATTGTCACTCTCCTAATTAGTTGGTCAAGAGTCTGAATACGTCGTTGCAGAATGCATCGGAAGAAGAATTTAATCTTGGATGGTAAAAATAATAATAATTTTGGATGGTATAGGTACAGACCAAACCAAATTGAAAGAGAAAGGAGGCAAAGTGGCAAACCCAGCAAGTCTCAAATGCATTGGTTTTTCACAACGCTCAAATGGAATGGTTGGAATCGCCTCTTAAAATCAAATGCAACCGCCAAATGGTTAAATAAGAAGTTTAACATCCACGCACATAGGATTCCTCTAGGCTTAAGTAACAAGCAAAACACAATTGTGGTCTATAGAGTAAAAGAAGCCATCTCCAACTAGCATAAATAAAATGTGCAACTGCATATGAGTTTATCATTTACATATCTTTCCAGTCCATTTCTACATAATCTACAACATCAAAGTTTTGGCCATTATTGGGTACTAACACAATGTTGCCTGATATTTTACCTAAGCCTCTCAAAATTGAAGACTAGCTTTGAATTGAACACCTCTCAAGTATAACAAATCATGTACAGAAATTACATACCACACAATCTATTTCTCAAATTTTTAACCCATTGGGAGAAATAGTGATTCTTATAAGGTGGCCTCCCAAGCAAGGGCAAAAATCCATCATCTTCTGTGATACATTGTTGTCCAGCTTTCTCAGTCAGTTATCCCGGTAGATTGGTTGTGGTGTCCACTTAAGATGCAAATTCAGCTTACCTGACTTTGTCCCATCTATTGGAATCGAGTCTTTGTACTCTCCTTCCAATATAACTCTGGTAAGTGTCAAGATGCATCTCCCCATATGATCCTGTAAAGAAAGTAGTTCAGTTCAAGCCCAATAAACTTGACCTACAAACAGTCACCAAAGAAAGACATGTACGTTTAGAGTTTCAGACCATGATGCCTTTTTCATAATCATTACGAAAATAACTACAGGAATAAGGATACAATGAATTTCTAATGTAACCATCGGCTCATCATGCACCATGTTCACAGCGCCTGCTAGGAAATGTCTAGCATGGTGCTTAGCATTTATGTCCAGATACATTTTCTTCATAAATCTTATTATCCTCTTAAGACAAATTAATAAGAACACGACTTAATCCAACTATATATCTTTGATATCTTGAAGTTTTGTTTTAGTTGACTTCGTATGTCTTAATTTATCAAAAAATGTGCATGACTTATCAAACCAGGTTTATGACATATTTATAGAAAACATGAGGTTTATTATTCCATATAAATCAAATGTAAAAAGATGATACAAGTGGCAGATCACCAACTATATATGTCAAGCTGACATACTTGAGCGGGTCATGGGTCATATAAAAACTTTTGCAATGTTACAAATAGGGTAATCTAATATATGACTGCGGCTTATCATGGTTGGGTACTTAGGTCATGGGGAGGGGGAAGAGGGGGGTTACTGTTTTACACATAATCAGGCGAGCTTCAACTCGGCATATAGCGACCGCAACCAACAGCCTGACCCGTAAACATATAAATTTTTTTAATGGGTGTCAAGCCATGCCATTGACAGTTTTTTACCATCTAATGTAAAGAAACAACTTTTGATATTGGCAGAAGAAACCTACTTTCCCAAAGGTATCATGATCATAGAGTTCCAGTATTAGCATATCATGTAAGCCATCCTCCACAACAAAGTCAAACGTCTGATTCCAAACTGGATTAAGGCTTTCGTTCACAACCTGGAATGTGCATAGAATGAGTTCATCAGTAATAAATAGTTCAAAATCAATCATTTATTTGATAAATCAAACATGAAATTCATACAATGATCATAATCATTATGCTACATACCGCTGACGAAAAGAAGAAAATATATTTTCTTTCAAACCACTCACCCTGGTTTTGTTTTTAGCTTCCGTTTTTTTCATATGAAGGACAATATAGGGATCAGCTTTTCCCATTATATCAGCTGCCGGCAAGTCCTCGGCAGATATCACAGTTACTGAAAGAACTCCTCTCACAATGACTTCCTTTCTCTTCTGAGCTGCATTTTTCTCAATAGCGGAACCATCTGCTCCGTCTGCCCCACTTTTAAGTGCCTTTTCTAATGATGTCATTCCAAAATTAGGAGCAAAGGGATTGGTAAACTTATTTTCCATGCCATAAGGAATGTATAGCAGCTCCAAATGCACCTAAACCCCAAAAAATATAAGGGCGATTAACAATATCTGAAGGTAACATTGTGTATCTCATAGAGAGAACATCAACTTCTCAATAAGAAAACACATTCTTCTTGCTAATGGTTTCATGAGCCCAACCTCACTAAACTCATACAGAATTGTAACAAATATAATATGTAAAAGTATTGTAGTACAGTTATGAATTATGATAAAGACCAAATATTGATTTAACAAGTAGATCTTCATGCAAAGCAAAAGTAATTGAAAACAACTTGGGGCCATTTTGGTGGCATACTAATACTAGCATCAATGGCAAATCGCTCAATCAATTTTGGTGGCATACTAATACTAGCATCAATGGCAAATCTTCATGAGAAGGACTTTGTTGTAATGGCTGATAGTTTATCTTGACGTGTTTTTTGTATCTATTGTTTGTAAAAAATCTAAGTACGTGTCCTGTTAATAAAAACAAAATTGAAGAATGCTTTTACCTGACCCCTGTTCTTATTATCTCTCTGAATTTCCAGATCCTTGACAAGCTTCACCCACACATCCTTCACCTTCCCAGGCTCTAGGTCTTTCAACCGTACTTGTGCACATCCAAGTCGTTCAGATGCTTGAACTCCTTCATCGTCAAATACTTTCACAGTCAAGTGTTGAGTAGACTCGTCTTCTATGACAAACTCGAAGTGTTCATTCCAAACAGGATTCAACTGGTTATTCTGAAGAGAAAACAGAGACAATTGTGCTTAAAAGGATCTACAAGATACGGATTAGAAATACGTTGACACAAAATGGGATCACCTACAATAACTTTGCTGGTTTTTGTTCTGTCTCGTAATGGTCGCACATACAATACAGCAAAAGGATCAGATTTCCCAATGATGTCCTTATTTGTCAATTCCTTGGCTTGCACAAGCTTAACTTCTAATATTCCAACAGGCTTAAGCTCGAGGTCACTATAGAAGAAGAAAATTACAGATGCTGGAATCAACACAAATTATGCAAGAATAGGATATGCATTGGGCAGACATGTTTAGATATATACATATATACATGTGTGTGTGAGCGGACCCTTTGAAGTGGAGTACCTATCATGTAGATATCTGGTCATTCTGATCATATGTTCCCTAAACTATTGTTGTGATATTGGTGAAGATATATGAAGGGATTAGATTAGCCTCTTAATCAAGCAATAATTAAAACCAGCAAACCTGTAATCCCCAGGTAATATGGGAACAACTTTTCGCACTGGCCATGTTATTGAATCTTCAATGGCATCTCGTATTGTTCCCTACATAAGAAGAATATCGATACATCAGCAATTTTCCAAGTAAAAATGTAAAATTGGTCAAACAGAGGCCTTGTAACTAATTTTATATATACCTTCTTTATTTTGTGAAAAAGATCAGATATCGTCTAACTATTGCATATATATAATAGTGCATGTTTATAACGTAGGTATCATGACAGTAGATTTATGGCAAAATTGAGGGGAAAGATCAGATATCCTCTAACTACTGTATAAAATAGTGCTTGTTCATAACGTAGGTATCATGACAGTAGATTTGTGGCAAAGTTGAGGGGAGTTTGTGAGCCCCCCCCCCCCCCCCCCCCCAAAACCTGGTACCTTGGTATGCCACAGCCAAGAGGAAGATTCATGAATATATAAATCTCCTGTTGGAACATACTAACACTGTAGCATATTTTGTCTCTAATGAAAAGTTTGCTTACTAATCAAAAGAAAAGAGAACACAAACTAATATGATATAAACCTCGATAGCATCATAAATTCCCGGAATTGAAGATATATCACCACCACCAACTTTGAGTGTAAAATCCAACTTTTTCTGCCATGATAACAAAATATTGTCAGTTTACACAACTCAGAAAAAGGTCTCACCACTTGTAATTCTCTTGAGAATGCAGCTGAGTAAAAGAATTCAGTAAGAAATACCAAACCTTTTCTCTTAAAGAATAAGAAACAGCGCCGAAACAAGGGAACTCTTCAACTAGTGGCTTAAAGATTAACCTAAAGACCCCAGTGAAACCAATATTTTTCACCTAAATACAGAAAGTCATTACCAAAGATCGAGTTAGATATCACTTCATTATACTTTATACACGATATACATACACCCCACCCCCAAAGAAAATGACACAGACTTATAAAAAAAAAAAAAAAAAAAAAAAAAAAAAAAAAACTGCTCTTGATGGTTGATACAGAAGAGAAAGAAATTAAATCTTATGATAATTAGCACGAGAATCAATCTGATCGAGCATATTAATCTACATGTACAGTATTTATGTACATGGTCTGTCAGCACCAGGGGTTTTTGGTGTTAACGGATGTGTGTCGACATGTATATATCAGTGTGTGGATGTGTGTGATCAATGTTTTATGTGTCATCTTAAGTAGATGATATACAATTTATAAGGTTTAATGAATCTGGAGCGGTGAGCATGGTCATCGGAACACACGAGATACAATTTGAAGAACAAACTTTCTTTGTCAGCAGAAAGTGGATATAACTGTAAATTAGTACTGAGTACTCAAGAGTCAGCCATATCATGACAAGAGAGCATTTAAGCAACTTTTTCAACCAGCCAGAATCCAACTGGAATTTTGTACTTGCATCTAGCATGCAAGTTTTCGTTTCATGTTTATTTTCCCTAATTTATACAAATGGTCAAGAATAGTAAACTTGAACAACTTTCTAACATAGCTATTTTCAGAGAAGAGAGCAGATAATAGAACATAAGAAGCTTCAAAAGTAAAATACAATCCTTTGTTTGAATATCACCTGAACAGGTAGTCCAACACCTAATCTAGTCTTAATATCAAGAACGATGCTTGGATTACCATCCCACTGCAACTCCAACTCCATGGTGATGCCCCCACCACCATCTTCAATCATAGATACTCCTAAAGAACATGATCTATATGAGATTAAACCAATAAAAATCGAGTAAACACACCCACAGATAGGCTAACAAAATATATTATTTCCAGTATCATTGTTTTTCAGATTTAAGTAAGCCTCTACTTATTGAGAGGATTACAATAACTAAAAGGTCAAGCAAAAATGTAAGTCCATAAATACAATGACGACAGTCTGTCAGTCTGTGTTGTATGTTACGTAAACCACTCCTTGAATTTGAGAGGTTCTGAAATTCTCCACAGTTCAAATACCCTGGGTGCTACACCACTTAAAAAACAAGTAGCTACTTAGAAATTGAACTGGACTAGAACCTATGACCGAAAACCAAATTGTCCCCCACCAATTTGGAATTTCTTCAAACGTCTTTTTACACGAGTTAAATGATCCTAAGACACTTTCAAAGCCTCAAATAATGAACAAACAACAACATAATCATAAAATGGCGTGACTCCAATTTTTGGTCTAAAATATCTAAATTATCAAGGACTTGTGATCCAGTCAATACCAAGATCTATGAATAGTAACAAATTCTTTAGGCTTTTATATCTTTTTCATCCGACATTTTGGAGTACAAGAATGTTAGAGTGACCATGAAATGAAAGCCTTAGGGCACATTGTCGGTGGATACGATCTCCACCTCCATAGAGCTTGCATGTGACACAAATTTTCTAACTTTGTCAAACTAGAGTCACAAAGTAGAACATTTTGACGATGAGAAAAATCCAAAATCAGATAATAACTTTTGACTAGGCTAGAAATGGTGAGGAGATCACGAGCACCAAACAGTCAGGACTTATCTCTTCTTCGTGTGGGTACACGAACGTTTGTCATTTAGTGTGTCGCATTTTGAGGTGTTATAATACGTCATTCATATATATGTTTAGGCATATCTGTGTTTCTATTTCCTTCATAGTATAAGCAACTGTTTAAACAAAAAAAAACTAATAGATTTAATCGTTGAAACAGTCAAAATCACCCTAAATCAATGAAAGTGTATAAATTATCAAATGAAGATTACAATAAAATAATCTTTTTATTTCTGGATGCCTGGAACCACGATTTTCAATAGTGATTTTCGAAGGCGAAACTGGCCATTTCCCATAGTCTAATTAAATTCAGTAAACAAAAAGGAGAGATGAATAATACAACAAATCATACTAACCTGTAAATTGTGGAGCAACAGTACCAAGTGTAAGCTTTGAAAACTTAAGAGAAGATAAAATGACAGGTCGATATTGTTCAAGAATAGGCTCGACAGAAGTTTTTATAAGCTCTGATGCTGCCTAAACAAGAATAAACACACTACTTACTTCTTCAAATTCATTTAAACACAATTATCATAAATATTAACAACTAAAATCAGTAAACAAACCTCATTAACATATGGCCAGATCTTTGTAAGTTCAGTATTAAGCCATTTTAACTGAAACCAATAAAACACAAACAATCAGTAATCAACACTCATAAAAAAAAAACAAACACAATGTGGGCAATTTCAAATCTGAATTAAATAACTCAACTTCTGCCTTTGTGAAAAAACAACCCATGAAGGGTAATATTCAGCTGGAAGAAGCTTTCTTGAATCTTCAACAGTCATTCTCGCAAACGCCGCTATAGCTGCAGCCTATAAACCCAAAAACCAAAACAAATTCAACATAAACAAACCAAACATAATTATTATAACAAATGAAAAATTCTTATACAGAAAAAATTTACCAAATCAGAACGAGCTTTGGATCTATTATTCTCATTACGTACAAAAGCAACAATCAATCCAATTCCACATAAAATCCCCACAACTAAACCAAAGAAAAAAGACATTCTTCTTCTTCTTTTATCAAATTCAAATGATAAAAGAGATCCGACCAAAAACACTATCAAAACACACTCCAGATACTTGTTTTTTCAGATATTGAGAACAAAGAGTAAGAAAGAAAAGCTACAAGTGTGAATGATGAAGTGAGAACATTAATGCTTCTGACAAAAAGATGAAATTGGGATAGGAAAGTTGGATTTAGGTGAGGTGTTCTACTTCTAGAAGAGGAAACTTCAAAGTTCAAACGATGATTTCAATCTCATGATGGTGTATTAAACTATTAATTAATTAATGGATCACGTGCGATTTTTGTTTCGGACTTGTTGTTGTTGTTGTTGTTGCCGACTTGATGTCGATGGGTGGTGGGTCTTATTTGGGTCACGCCCATTTATTTATCCTGTTGTTTTGTTTGGTTTCATGTTGGATAAAAAGCCCACTCTGATGACTGGTGGAAACTGGAAACTGGAAACACTTTTCACTAGCAATTGTATTGCCTCCAACCATACATTAGTGCAGGAAGCAATACCAATACGGCCTCCATACGCGCTTGCAATATCTAATAATTGTAGCGTGAATTGAGATGATGTGCGCGTGACTCTGCTAATTACTGTTTGGAAGGTTATATTATACATCTCATATCTGGATCGCGCAAAATGAACCAAAGAGTTCAAGGGTAGTATGTTATGTGTATCTCAGTCTGACAGTCTCAACAGTAAATCATAGTACTCTGAGTTTTGTCAAGATGGGTGTTGGGGTCATTTCATTGATTTTTTTTTTCAATGTTGGCCACATTCTCTAGAATATGGGGGTTCAATTCAAATGCATGCATTATGCCCACTATGGTCTATATCGTCTATGCTGAACATTTTACAATTTCTAATTCTTTGTCAAGAAAAATATAATTGAATGACATTGGACTAAGAACAAATTCTTTTTACACAATGCAATTTCCTATATAAGCCATGATAGAATAAATAGTGTACATAAATACAGTCAACTATGTATGTACTTACGAAGGAAGTCGAAGATTGAGCCTTCTCAACCACACTGAATGAAGCACCATATGCATGACATCAAATCTTTTCGCAGGTCGATTAACCACAAAATGTTTTTGTACACTCATTACTCTCATCTGTAATTGAAGAAACTTACGGTTCGGTATCTCTTGCAAAATGTTCTTAATTTCTGGTATTTTTTCCACCGGAATTTGAACGGAAAACTGACTCCAATCAAGCACATCACTAAAGGGAAGAACATAGTCTTCAGAAACTATAACTGGAACACAACCAGCTTGTATGGCTTCTACTACTCTAGGACTTGCAACTTCCCAACCACTGGGGCACAAGCAATATTTAGATTGTCCCATTAGTTCTGTATAATTAAGGCCTTTTGGAAGGTACTCGTGGACTTTTACTTCATTATCTTTGCCTTTCCAATGCTTCAATAGTATTTTCCTAATATGGCCATGAGACCCACCTGCGAAAAAGGCGAGAATTGAACGTTTTGATAATGGTTTGGCAAGATTTGGAGCTCCAAGACGCCCAAATGGCAGGTAGATCTCAGGCATTGATACATCTCGTCGTGCCTGGAAACCTTCAGAGGCATTCGCGTTGCAAAGAACTCTTATGAAGTGCTGGAATAGCTCTGGATGAGCATCATTTATGTCTGGTGCCTGAAAATTTATATTATCAGCATGCTATGTGTCAGAAACCAAAAGGCTACACAGAAATATATGTACGTATACGGATGATCGATCACAATGTCCATTTATCTAAGAAATGAAAAATCAAAGGCAGGGGGTATATTCATATACATAATACATACATACCCAGTCATGACAAGCTACCATGAAGTGATCAGCACCACTGCTTCTATTCCAATAAGGATACCTATTAGCAATAACACTAATATAGTCCTCTACTAGGAGTTGAAGCCTGTCTCTACTAAAGTTTTTCACTGGCTTGTAAACATAACGGATAACATTCGCCACACTAAAGGGTAGGAAGAAGACATGAGCTTCATCAGGACTTTTTGCCATTAATGGATTCTTCCCACTATCCATTTCATCAATAAATTGCCCTTCTGTTGAGTATATGTTGTTCACTGGTCCATCATGTACTAATGGTGGTTCACCTTCTTTGTATGCCCATACTCTAAATCTCTTCTCCATCTCAATATGGCTCCTAACATATACAAAAACATGTTAGGTTTGTAGCTCTTGGACTTGCCATAATGTTCACAAACACTCTCCAATAATATCACGAGGCAAATTAAAAAGGTGGGACTAACAATTTTGTGTCTGGACAAAGTGTGCAGTACAAATATATATGAATTACCGCAGTACTAATTAGAAGCTAGGGACACCTGAGTTTGCGTAGGGATAAAAAGATATCATAAAATCAATGTGGTCCATGGCATTAATATTGTTTAACATTAAGGCTAACTTCTAACTAATTATATGAAGAAAATAATGTTTGTGTGTTGATGCAGCTTACTATTGTATCATGCATAAGACATAATTCTCTGCTAATCAGAATTGACCATTTTAATGTTGAATATTCACAAGTTTACTGTTTGGAACTAATTAAGTTGATAAGGAAAAGAAAAGAATTAATGGAATGAATGATTGAAGTGCGAACTCTTCTTCAATCTTACTGATGAAAGGCATATGGATTTCTATAGACAGGACCTCTTGGAATGAAATCTCCATTCTTATGAGATGTATAGTTACGCCTTTGGATAGCTTCTCGAATAGCAGCTCGTGCCCTGGCTAAACCATCTTCAAGTTTGTTCAAGCTACTTTTCTCCTAAAAAAACATAGACAAAATGGAATCATGCACTTTAGTACCAAGCACAACAATATAACACAAGAACTAATTTTTCTGTAAAATGATAAGCTTACTCTTATTCGGGGTATATACGTTGTGTTATTGCTGACTCCATAAGTGGTATTAGTAGTAGTGATGACAGTACGAGTAGTAGCATTCGAGAACTCATTAAAGAGGTGATCACCCTTAGTTGAACTTGAAGAAATGTTTAAAGATGTTGAAGTGATGTTTGTGGCTGAAGAAGAAGTAAGTGAGATATTTGAGATTGATGAAGTTGATGATGAAAGACTTGTTGTGGTGACGATATTCTCTAAATATGAAGGGGAGGAATATCGAGAAGAGAAGGTGGTGCTGGTACTTGTCAACTGTATTTTGTTGAAAGTTGAAAAGCTTAGAAAGAGAAGAAGTAGAGGTGGGAGAAGCAAAAAAGGTGTGGTGCGACTCAAGGTACCCATAGCTTTCTGATATTTCTTTCTTTAGGTGCTTGGTTTATCTTCTTTGGTTATTAAGTCTTTGTAGTCTGTCGTCATAACTATTCCTTAGGACGAAAATGGTACTGTAACAAACATTTTCATGATTAAAAATTCTGTTTCTAAGAAAGGGTCATTCAATGAAAGTTCTATACCAATAGATCAAAAATTTACATCTTTATCATTGTTATTATGTTTTGATGTGGAACTTGCAGTTGTCGTGAGCCACTTTGAGTGCTACATCAATGATATATTCATTGATTTTGACTGCAGTTTTATGGTCCAAGTTGCGCAAAAGAACAATTTAGAACCACATAATGCAGAAATTTTGATTAAAATCTAGCAAACAACAGCCCTCATCAGCAATTTTTACCATAAATCAAAACTACTAAGTTGTACCGTCAAAAATAAAATAAAATCGTATTAAGTATAAGCACTATACATTTCATTTGATTGTATAATACTCTCCTAGCCGCCCAACCAATTTCCCATCATTCCATGTAGGGTAACAGTATCCAGCGGTATTGTGGTCCTCTGATGTCTTGTTTGGTTCTAAAATTTAACATGCTTTGTTTCTCATGCGCCAGGAAAGCCACTATACCTAGTGAAAGAGGATTTTTTTCTGGGGTGTCTCAGCAACTAGAACAAGCTCACTCTACCCTCCAGAATATAATCCAGAGCAGCATGGTAACTATACCTTTATGAGCAACAGTAGAGGTAAATGACAACTGAAAACTGATGCAAGAAGATATTCCTAGTTGGAGCTGCTGCAACAGGTTAGGTTTCAATCAAGGAAACCAAGTCAATATCAGCTCCTGGAAACTCGTATGATCTCTGTTAGCAGGAAATTCACCAAACCAATGCAATATAAACCCTTTGAAATTAAGAATATACTGCACCTAAAATCTTACAAGCCAAAGATAATAATGGGTAAAATGCAACATTATAGAACACCTGGAACCAAGACTATTTGTTCTACTATGTTTGCATTGCCATTTAACTTCCATGTTTGAAATATACAATCTACAAGGGAGGAAACACATTTGGGGATTATATACATTCAAGGCCTGACAAAAAACCTTGATGTATGAATCATGCACATTCAGGCTCTGACAGGATCACACGTCTTCAGCGCAGAAACTCATCTTGTTCGCAACCATTGGCCATTCGTTTTGAGCAACTCTGTTGGATAGTTGTCTCCATATAGCTGATAGACAGTATAATATGATTCAGTCTTCTACCTGTCAGCTTGGGCCACTATCTATCTAAACAAGTTCATGCCAAACCCAAGAATTATTACCAGACCTGGGTTCAAACTCTGCAAGCACCATGATAAATCTTACCAATCAAAAAGCTAGAAGTAGGAAAACCACACAACAATAATCAGTCATTTACAGATTCATTTAGTTATTTCAAACTACTTTGAAGTTGGACAACAGACACGTAAAACATGACTAAAGGCCAATGAGTATTTTCTTTAAGACTGGAGATGTGCTAAACTGAAAAAATCGAGTCGAACCCTGAATATATTACCTATTAACAAAATCACTCTCTTCTGACACTCTTACGGTAGCTCGTCCTTATCTTCCATAGTTGCTCTCCTACTTCTTTCATGTTTGGCCGATCCTGTCGTGTAGGAGCAGCACATTGAAATGCCAAACTGAACATTTTAGAAAGTATTCGGGCATCGACCACTTCATTCATCAAAGGATCCAACAACCCTATCACATTTCCTTCATTATAGTTTTTAAATGCCTGCAAAATGAAACCAAACATTTACAAAGATAACAGAAACAATGGAATCTAGATGGTACAATTCATTGTGACACGCACAGGATCTCAAGATATGATCTCTATACCAGAATAATAATCCAATCGGATATTTTAAACATCCAATGTTATTGGATAAAAAGATAGTATCACTAAACCCTTCTCAATAAATGCACTAAATTGCTTACCCATCTCACTGTTACCCTCTCATCCACAGGTTTCCTCGGATCCACCGGGCGACGGCCAGATAGAATTTCTATGATCAAAATTCCAAAAGAATATACATCACTCTTGGGGGTGAGTTGATAGGTCCTCAGGTATTCAGGGTCAAGATAACCAGCAGTCCCTTTCACTTTGGTTAAGATATGTGTCTCCCCATCTTCTGCGGGACCGGTTCTTGCAAATCCAAAATCAGCCACTTTGGCTCTCATGCTCTCTGTCAACAATATGTTGGATGACTTCACGTCCCGATGGATTATCTGCTTCTCTATTGAGTCAATAATAAATCAGGATAAGTTGTACAAATAAACATAATTATTAAAAAAAAAACAGCAAAACATCATAATATAAGAAGAAACAACTTATTCACATAGAAAGATTTAGCATAAATGAAACAATGCTTCGAGTCTGAAGAAAGTAAATCTTTACCCAACTGCTGCTAAAATACTTAATTAATATCATGTATAATGACAACTTCAACTTTAGAGAGTCATAAGGTAAATGTTCAGCAGTTTGAAAGGACATGTAACACCTCAATTGTTCAAGTGAAACTAAAAGGTAGTCTACCTAGTTCTCACAAAGTATATCCCGCAAGTAATTCCTTCCTTCAGCATTTGTGGAGAATCTGATAGTGAAAAACCATGAGAAGCCAACAAATTTGTGTCTACTGCAACTCAAAAAGAAACAGGCCAGCCTTATTTGAACTCACGGTGTACACAAGGGTTGGTACACTGGTGTCACCCCCAACCTTACTTGGCCACAAGCCCACCCACCCACGATGCCTACATCACCACCACAACTAAGCTGTTGCCATCTTCATCTTGTCTCTTATTTTTTCTCTCCTCCCCCTCTTATTCTTCTAAACCTTACCACCAGCACTGCCATAAAAGAAAATTTCAAAATGTGCACAGTGGAGAACCACCATCAAGTACATATCTTCTTGGTGGGTGTCCACTTCAAGTTATAGATGGGGGTTACCCACTGACCCACTGTCCAAATTGGACAGCTATCACCTATAAAATTTTACAGGGACACTGGCAACCCACCGACAGATATGCTTCTGTGCTAAAGGTTTAGAATGAAAGAAGAATTAAGCACATTGGGGCAATGGCCTGAAGGTAGAAAAGCATTAAGGTCCTCATTATAGATGGCTATTTACTTGGTCACCCTTGCAAAAAAGGTGAGTTCAAAACAAACGTCCCCAAGTGTATAATTTGGGCAACAGAGACCATCAGGGGGGAGTTCGATACACACTAAGTTTTGGCAACAGTAATTGATACTTAGGGTTGGGCTTGTGCATGGAATTACTCAATTGACATTGGGACCAACTCAAGATGGTTCTTCACATAGATGTGATTGCTAACAATCTGAGTATCTGACCATACGCACATCTGGCTGAGTTTTGGTGCGAGGGTCCATCAAGATACAGCTGGAAGATTGTGTAACCACGTACAGAAAAATGTTGCAGGTGATAATAACATAACATTGTCTGCCAAGATAAAGAATTTCTGTGATGTTTATCAAACGTTGAGACTTCTTTTACAAGGATAAGTTACGGATGTGAGAGAGTTTCTCACAGTTACATAACTGAAAATACAAGAGGTATGAAACCAAGAAAACGGAGCATCCCAACTAAAGAAGCCAATATATGCCAAGCAGAGTCCCAAGTCCTGTCCATTAGGTCACAGCAACAGTAGCTACTGAAGAGGTAGCACTGACACTTGAGTACCATATTATCTGATTCTAAGGATATGGGTGCAGCAAAGGGGCTCTTGGCATAGTCCACTGAAGGATGTCCTCTTCACAATGTAAACTCCTTTTGTGTACAATTCTTTTTGCCATTGTGTGGGGCATTTTGTTGGAAATGAATAGAAGACATTTTGAAGGGGCCTCTTTGACACTAGAAGAGGTCATTACGTCCATTGAGAGTCACTACTTGATTGATCAGTAGGGAATATAATGCTGTAATTCATTGAAAGTTCTTGTTAATTGTATTTTTATTTATTCTATAATTGTATGTTTTTTTAGTACCTATAGACAACAAAACTCTACTTCGTAACCAAATTCATTTCTAATATACTGATCCACTTTAACATCTTTTAATAAGAAAAAAAAACTTATTGCAGCAAGGATACCACAAAATATTACAGATAACTATAATATATAGAAAAGAATGGCCAATTATGTAAGATCTAAACAGAATTATACTGTTGATGAGAATTCAATTAATTTTCAAGGCAATTATCATTCAATGAATAACTAGAAAAGTATCCCAAAGTCTGATATAAGATAACTGACCAGTCCAGCATGCATATGCATCTATCATATCCTATATACTTTATGTTCAAAAATAACAACATACAAATCAGAACCTCAAATCTAATAACAAAAGGATCAAAAAATCTCTTTGACTCAATGCCCTCGTCCATCCAGTATAAAATAGCAAGGTGAAAAAAAAATGAAAGTTTCAATATACATAAAATCAAGACGACTCAAAAAGAAATGATCATTTTTTTTTTATTTTATCTTTTTGGGTGGGGTGTGTGTGTGTGGGGGGGGGGGGGGGGGGGGGGGGGGTATCTTACTAGGCT
This sequence comes from Aquilegia eximia, assembly GCA_023053565.1. Lineage (NCBI taxonomy): Eukaryota > Viridiplantae > Streptophyta > Magnoliopsida > Ranunculales > Ranunculaceae > Aquilegia > Aquilegia eximia. The sequence goes on from JALIGU010000007.1 coordinate 16,904,893, forward strand.
CTCAACCAAAAATATCACAGAATAAGTGCTATATGTTAATTTACCTGCATAGAGATGTAGGTATGTCAGTGCATGAGCAACATCAATGGCTATTTCCAACCGTTGATTAAAGTCCAATATTTTTTCATGTTGACCTGCAAAGAAAAAATACCTAACAATTAAATCTTCAAGCTAAATAAAAAGATTAAACTCTCCCTCCCCCTCCCCCCCCCCCCCCCCCCCTACCCACTCTCTTTGTTGCAAATTGATTGATCTTACCATCCAAATGTTCTCTAAGGGTACCGTTCGGAACATTCTCCGTAATGATAATTCGCTCATTCCCTTTTTCCACATAGCCAAGTAGCCTCACTAGATTTCTGTGCTCAATTTTTGCTAACAGTTCAATTTCACTGCTGAATTCGGCATGTAGAGTGTTGATATGTTCCTGCACACAGTCATCATGTTAACATGGCTTCACACACTCAACAGGTGTGAGAGAAAGTATTTTAAAACATCCTCATACCATTATTATATAAAGCCCATCGTACTCAAGACAAATTTGAGATTGGTTATTTGAGCTTTGCTTATTTTTCGTTGAGCTTGTTGATTATTTTCAACTTACGTACTATTGGATTTAAGAAGAACAGACATTACATATCGTCAAATAATGGAATCCCGTTTCAATCGTAGGCCTTATTCAAATAAACCAGTTACTTCTACACTTTACAGATAAAGATTCAAACATATACAATCAAGAGGTTATCCCATTAGGTAAATCTCTGCGATAGCATTTTCATATAACTTGCACTTTGTTACGTGATGTTTTTACTTTTGCAGATAATCCGTAATTCCTGATTGAAGACAAGAAATGGCTCTGGAGATGCACAAACTAGCAACCCTGACCCTAAGACCTAGCTCATTTTGAAACAACAAGGAGACAACAGAGTATTTGTTGAAGAAAATACTTCATTTCTAGAAATATGGGGTCTAATATTCCACACATATACCAGTATACTCCTTTATGCAGGTTCTTCCAATTCAAATATATGTCAAAGATAATTGGGGATTCTACAACTTCCCGGAGGAAGTCATAAAACACCGCCTAACTTCACAGAGGTAAGAAAAAATAACCATAGTAACTTTGATACCATCAGAATAAGACTTACTAATATGTTTGTATATAGCACTGATGAACACAAGTGATTACCTTCTTTGCACGTTTGATGGCGACAACCTGACCATCTGGCAACTGAGCCTTGTAGACGGTTCCAAAACCTCCTTCACCTATAACTAGTGATGGTGAGAAGTTCTGTGTAGCTCTGAAAACTTGGCTCATATTAAGATGTACTGATCCAATTCTGTTCAATTGTGGGGACATTGAGAATCGAGAAGGGCTGGGAGGAACTCGGAATGGAGTGCCTTGCATTCTATGTGGGCTTCCAGGCACTCGAAGTGGGCTACCAGGGATTTTTTCATTCCCAGAGTTTGCTTCTGCAGAGGGGACTGGTTCCATTAGCGTAGAGGGGACTGAATCCACTGCAATAGTCAAATGGTCCATTAGCAAGTTACGTTGAGCCTTCCAGTAATACATCAACTTAAATTTTCTAAGGCATTGCTGATCTCACTATGTATAAGTAAATACTAAGGAAAAAAGAAAATTTAATAGGTCGAAATTTAGTGAGACCTCCTATATACTAAATGACAATAAACAATGCCCGTGTAATGGGGAAACTGTTCTTTAATATACAATGCTACCATCAAAAGTGTTGAGTATGCCTGTATGTTTATACATTCATTGCTTAGTGTCAATGAAACATTAAACAACTTAACTGTAATTCACACGGTCACACCAAACCCTGGTTTGAAAAAATTGGACAGGTCGCAAAAGAGCTTGAGGACTGTATCTCCACGAAAGATTGTATAAAATTGAAAATGCTGATGTTATTCCCAATATATGGGGATATCATAAGAATTAAAGATACTTTCTAAAAGTTTGGGCTAAATATCCAACAATATTTCGTAAAATGTGAAGTGTAGACCACTTCTCATATCACGCAGGTTTATTGTTGCAAGTACCAGAAAAATAACAAAATGTTTTTAAGAGTTTAGAACAATTTTCACTCACTTGAACTTGAGTTGTTGGTGAGAATAGCTCGAGAAGGTTCCTTCTTTCTTGAACGAAAACATGGACAGAGTAAACTGCAACATAGAATAAACATTCCCGGGGCAGCCATGCCCACTATTTTTGGGTGTGCCAAGGAAATGGAACCGTGGTTATCAGTTCTAGGGTGGCCTTTCTGACCAATGTTCTCGCTATTGGACTCTTTTTCTTCGGAGCTGAGCAAAACCTTTCTCCCTGCCTTTTGAGGCATCATAGCTGTGCATAACAGAAACGATGTGTCACTAACCTTAATTCAACCTCTTAAATTATAAATTATCATATTTTAAATCTACCCATATAACTATCATATTTTAAATCTCTAAAATTCAATGCTTAGTTACTCATGACTTTATCCATGATTACAAAGAATAAGATCTAGTTACTCACAAGGGCCACTTACAATGCATACCTGGGGAAGCATCCAACTCGCAGTAGTACGTATCAAATCCGCCTTGTCCTCCTAAACTTGTAGCAGAGAAAACCCCAATAACATTGTAAAACTTGAGGGCTCTGCAGAACGAATATTTGTCTACAGCAACCTCATTTATGTAAAACGACTCGTGTTCTGATGAACTGGAATACGTAAGCAAGTCATCTCCACAAACCTTTGACAAAATCACTGAGTTGGTGACACTTGTGGTTTGTAACGGCACTAAGAGCATTAAAACAATGACCAATAAAGCCATTCCTAACACTTTGACAGATCAAACTTCAAGATTCGATAAGTCAACTAGAAGCAAAGTGTATATACATTGATCGGAATTTGGGAGAACAACAATAAATAAGTACCCACTCCGGTTTCACAAAATCAGCTAAACTCTTATCCGACTTCACAGATTGCTATTCTATAAATGCAAACTACAATCCACACCTATCAATGAATGGTTCCAATGTGAAAAATAACACTAGCAGAGCTGCCCACCAAACCCTATGAATCCCAATTCGCAAAATCAAACCTCTTACTTATATGTCTGATATCAATTTCAATATATCAATAAAGAGCTAAAAATGCACTTCAGCTCGCTAAATTAACTAGGAGAGAAACCAAAATGAATTATATTGCAAAACCTTCTTTCAAAAACCACTACCTTCGCAACCTAATTGATCTCCATGATTGAAGATGCTCCAACTAACATCTCAATATTCTATCAATTCAGTGAATTCATTAATACCAGATTTTACCAAAACTAATATCCAACAATAGATTGATTTTAAGAATTCAAATCATCATATTTCTCATACCCAAAAAGAACAAAACAAAGACCAGTTCAAAATCAACCAAATCCATCAATACCCAATTCACCAAAACAGCTAAAAACCCAAACTCTCAAATGATCAAACTTGTATTCCTTTCATACCCAAAGAGAAAAAACAGAGAACAGAGAACTCCAAATGTAACAAAACAGTTTAAAAATCAAAACTTTAAGAAAAAGAATCAACCTGATAACCGGCGGCTGACCTGTAAAAATGAAGCTGAGTTGGTTTATTAACGAAAGGTCGTAGAAGGAAGAAGGAAAGACCAGCAAAGCCAAAGATGGTTGTTTGATTTTGATGTAATATTTTTCCATTTTTTCTACTTGATAATAATTTAAAATAAATATTGGAAATTTTTTTTTTCGTGTAATTTGAAGTAAGAAAGAGTACTAGAATACAAACAAAGTCGTCACTTTCCTTAATCAATCAAACAATCTTCACAGTTCACAGTGTAGTGAAAACAGAGTTGCTGTGGATAAATATGTATAACAGAAATGGACCAAGCCCATGAAATGTCCAGTAGAATAGAGCCCAAGACTAATTCAGTTTTGGGCCCAGCCCATGAATAAAATATGTAATCTATTATACTATATTAAAGCAGAAAATACCCCTAAGAAAATATCTCTTTAATTAGGCTATCAATAAGACTGAAATTGATAGTCTAATTGAAGAGAATTTTGATTAAGTTTGGGTATATTTGTAATTAGGCAAAAGTGGACCACCATCACAGATATAATTAAGCCCAATTAGACCATGGGAATAATTAAGCCCAATAAAAAAAATTAAAAGAATACCTAATCCCAAGTATAATCAAGTCCAGCCCGTACCCAGTTGGACCAAATCACAAGCATAATTAAAATACAGTAAAACTTCGATAAATTAATAGCCTTGAAACTAGAGAAAATTATTAATTAAACGAGATATTAATTCATCGATTAATTAATAAACTATTAATTTACATAAACAATATATTTTCATGTATGTCTTTCTTTTTAGGGGCCTAACATGATGAAGCTGGATAATCATTTTATTCTAGAACCGGTTCCACAAAAAGAAACACTAAAATCGATAATGATATTGGAATAATTTCTTCTTGCAATACAAAATACAACACCAGATCAACTCATCACACTACAAAAATTTAAAGACGAGGTTCAAACCAAAATCAATTTTGAGAAAAAAAAAACAATAATTGACTTTCATTATATATAAAATATAAAATATATTTGTATATCAAAAAAATATTAATTTATATATTAGTTGGGCCTTCAAGGATTTTTCTAAAATGTATTAATTATCTAATAAATTTACCGAAATATTAATTTATCAACATATGCCCAAGTTGGGACCAGCCAAAAATATTATTTAAAGGAGATAATTAATTTATCGGGTATTATCTTATCGAGGTTTTACTATATCTTTTCAATTATGCTGAAATTGATAAATTAATTGAAAAGAAATTCATTCAATTTTGGGTATTTTTGTAACTACACAAAATAAATAAAAATGGGTCAATATGTAATTTCACATATTAAATACAACAACCTTCATAAGTAACCTTAACTTGAATTCTTTATAAGTAGTAAACCACATTATCACCACTAAATCTAATACCAGTAATTGACTACCATTGATAAAATGCTCTAACTCGAATTTCTTTCAATTCAGCAATTTTAACTTCAATAAGTTTACCAGTAATTTTTTTTGAATAAGTAGCTAAATAATTATCTGGTGGAAGTAGTGATTTACATTGAAATCACCAGATGATTTACTACATTTGTACAACTTTTCCATCTATTATACTCTATTAAAGCTGAAAATACCCTTTAAAAAACATCTCTTCAATTAGATTGAAATTAATAGCTTAAATGAAGAGAATTTTGATTGAGTTTGGGAATCAAGTCCAGCCCGTACAAAAAATACAGTAAAACCTCGATAAATTAATAGCCTTGGAAGTAGAGAAAATTATTAATTAAATGAGATATCAATTCATCTATTAATTAATAAATTGTTAATTTACATAATTAACAGTATATTTTTATGTATATCTTTCTTTGTTTTAGGGGGGGGGGGGGGCTAACATGATGAAACTGGACAGTCGTTTTATTCTAAAACCCGTTCCACGAAAAGAAACACTAAAATCGATAATGATATTGGAATAATTTCTTCTTGCAATACAAACTACAACACCAGATCAACTTATCACACTACAAAAATTCAGAGACGAGGTTCAAACCAAAATCAATCTTGAGAAAAAACAAGCAAAAATTGACTTTTATTATAAAAAAATATATAAAATATATTTGTATATCGAAAAAATATTAATTTATATATTAGTTGGGCATTCAAGGATTTTTCTAAAATGTATTATCTAATAAATTTAGCGAAATATTAATTTATTAACATATGCTCAAGTTGGGACCAGCTAAAAATATTATTTAAAGGAGATAATTAATTTATCGGGTATTATCTTATCGAGGTTTTACTGTATCTCTTCAATTAAGCTGAAATTGATAACTTAATCGAAGAGAAATTCAAAACTTACCAAGATTTACATTGAAATCACCAGATGATTTATTACGTTTATACAACTTCTCCATCTTCCTCTTCACTCAAAGTCTATGTCTGCTTATATGCTTATATTTGATCCATGTATATATGATGTTTGCTGAAGATCTCTCGACGACACAGAAATCAAAACTCACCAGTATTCTAAGTCAAATGGGCAGCTATGCAAGTTTATTAATAAGATCATTAATAATATTAATATGATATTATTGTGGACACACGTCAAACATGTTTGTGATAGTCATTTTCAATTACATTCTAGATTTGACAAAAAGTATATTTTATAGGAATATGGAGAACCAGTAATCTATTTCTTTTCCTTGCACTTATTAGGCATTGACAAAAAGTAAATGAAAATAGAAAATAAACTCCAATAAAGATGATGATATAATCTTCAATACATTTCAATGGTGGGGATACGAAAAGGGACCCAAGTAGCAGTAAGACTTATTTACTGCAATTTCATGAAATTTGAGTTTCCCTTAATTTGTGATCTAATGTACGTAAATGTGTTGCAGATGGGACTATATTAAAAAATGTCGCAAGATTCACACAGACATGGATTGTATGGTTGCTTTCCGGAAATGCTTAACTACAGGCCTAACGGGATCTCTCTGTCACATTACAAGTAAGTCATCTTTATCATCATAATAGTTTGTTAAAGATTTCGAATTTTCATGATGTTAACTGTTACAAGCCAATTAAGAGACGCTCGACTGCTAATGGACTACTGTGAAATGATTGTTTCCCAAAGTGATGAAGCCTCAACAACCGAGCCAGACTAAATTCTAATTGAGACTTTGAGAATTGAGAGTACTGCAAAATCCCATTCTCCTGGATATTTTCAAATGTTTTGGGTTTAATTTTCATGTATATATAATAATCATTTAATTTCATTACTCAAAGATTTATAATAATTCTAAATGAAATCATATCAGATCATAGACTTTTAACGGGCTAAACAAAATATTACAAGTTACAAACCAAAAGCAATATAAAACCCCAAAAAAAAACTTTAAAACAATCAGATATGCCCGTGCATTGCACGGGCCTAAGGACTAGTTAGATGTAAGTTTGATTAAAGAAAAAAGAAAAAGATAATGTTTGCAGTTTGCACTAATGTAGATAAAAGGAATAAAGCTAGTTTTGTCTATCTTTCTCTTTCACAAAAGTGAAACACAAATATCTAAAGACAATAAGGTAGGAAGTTATGTCATTCTCCTTAAGTCTGTCTATTCTTCACCAAAGTTTTATGAATCATCCACTCAACACCACTTTGATAATACTACTTTAGAACTTAGAAGGTTGGATGATAGCTAATTATCTAGCCTTGTACATTTTTCATTTCATTTTAATGGTTAAAAGGATAAATGTATGGTCCAGATTAGGAATTTGTGGCTTAGATAACACTACATCATGAAATATTGTGAATTATGATGGTCAGCCACCCACCTTAATGTGACATATATACAAAAAGATTCAAGGCCAACTTCCCTCTTCTAGTCTTCTGCATAGTGTTGTAGTCTTGTAGACTTGTAATGCATGTGTGAAAATGTGAAGAGAACGTGCTGGCTGCTGGGTCAATAGGTGCTCCTATAGTCCTCTTCTTATTCCTACAAAGTTGGACTTAAGTAATTGAGTTTCTCTGGTATGAGGTCCACTTCGACCAAATTTTCTTTGCCTGTTGTGTTGCCAAAGAACTTGGAGAATTCAAGAAAGATCTTACTACAGTCATTAGACATCAAGACAACAGTCATTCATGGACAACCCCTTACATTAGGGGTGGCAATTTTGACACGGACCCATTGACCCGACACGAACACGACCCGTTTTTCCCGTGTTCGGGTCGACACATTATCTGTTTCGTGTCAGTAACGTGTCTGACCCGTTAAACCCTTTAATTAAATGGATTGTGTCATGTCTGACCCGCAAACCCGAACAAACTCGTTTACAACCCGACAGTCCTGTGCTTAGTACTCACTCTTGTGATTCAATCGTGATCAATCACTCAGTTTTGTTTCCTTTCTCATCATTTATCATCTTCTTCTTTCTTTCTTTTTTTCCTGTTCTTCTTTTCTTCTTCTTCTTTCTCCTTCTTTGAATGTAAAACTTTTTTCAAATTGAAAGAGAAAAACCACAACAGGCTTTATTTTTGAAATTTTTTTGTAAATCTTTGAATCTGGAAATCGGCAAATTCAATTGTAATTCAATTTTTGTCTATTTTGGAACCTCATAATCATCCATTTTTTTAGAATTTCTAATTTTCCCCAAATTACCTTTTGAAGTTGTAATTTTTATTTAAAACCCCTTCACAATTCTTAGCATCTATTTGTGATTTTAGAATTACTCATTTTCGTTTAACGGGAAAAAAAAAATTACTCATTTTCTTATTTTTGATTAATATTGGCGTGTCAACCGTGTCTGTTCGTATAACATGCTAAATAGACAGGGTCGTGTTCGGGTTGACACGGTTCATAATGAGATCATATATGGGTTGACCTGTTTAGACCCGTAACACGATACTGACCCGACACGTGCAGGACCCGACACGACCCATTTGCCACCCCTACCTTAAATGTCTTCCTTTTAATCACGAGAGCTTTGTGATTCAAGAATGGTACTGTAGTAATACCATTTAATCCAAAAATATCAATGCAAAAATTTATAGGTTATCACATTCTTATTCAATTTTCCCCTTCAGATCACATGTAGTCATGTCTAGCATTAACCATGGACTAAAAACAATACACACTTTCACCAGAATTGTCTAGCATTTACTTCCCATGGACTAAAAAGTAGAAACAATATATACACACTTTTCATCAGAATTGTCTCCCAGTAACCATGGACTATTTAGTCATGGGATTTTTAGATTTAACCCTCTTTATTTTGTCCACGTTTTGTGTTAACCTTCCTTTTGTCCAGATGCTAGGAGTGAGCACCGTTCGGAATCGGTCAAATTTAAGTGAAATCGAAAACCGAACTGTAGAGCACGGTTTCAAACTTTTTGGGACCGAAACCCGAACCCTAAGACCTTAGAAATCGGTCACAAACCGAACCATATTTGTAGTTTGGTTCGGTTGGTTTCTTCGGTTTGGGTTTTTGGGGTTTTGAGCCTTGGGCTTACAACCTTAATACATTGTGGGCTTCCAGACTTTACTTAATGTATTAAATCTAAAAAATTCATTGAACCAATCATATTAACATATCTAAACCCTTAAAATACAAGTATACTACTGTTAACCGCAATATTTTGAAGAGAGAAATCGTAAACCAAACTGTAGGTATCGGTTGTATAATTTTTAAAATCATAAATCGAACCGACACTTTTAAGAATCGTTAAAAACCGAACCATATGTACTAGTTTAGTTCGTTTTTTCGGTTTTTTTCTCACCTCTACCAAATGCAGACTTTACCCTCTTCCGTTTGCTTCTGTTAAACTTAGATGGAAAAAAAATCAACTTTCGAAAATTCCCCCGATTAATCCGTAGAAGAGAAGCATTTTCAGATTTTAAATCGATGACAAATGGCAATTTTTTTTCCCAACATCTGGCATTTATTTGACTTCCCAAGCAATACATTTTGTCCATGACCAAATCAGAAATGGGAAACGATTTTCTACATTTCTTTTCCTCTTTTCCAACCTATGGAATCGCATTTCTGATTTTCTTCTTGAATATATTTCCTGCTAAGATATGATGTAATATTTTAATCAATCCTAAGTTCCTAACCATATATTATACAGCGCAGAAATTCGTTACATAAGACATGTGTCCTGCACCGACTAAAGGTATCTTTCTTTATAAAAAAAAGAATATAATGAGAATAATCGATCAAACAATAAAAAAAAAAAAATCAAACAATATACTAAGACACCTGTTGAAAGTTTTATTTATTATATTAAACTGTTACTTTAGAATAAAATTAAAATAGTTAGAATATTATAGTCATGTTACGTGTGACTACATAACAAGTGCAAGTGTAAAAAAACAGATCATGGTATTCTGGTACTGTCTTTTTCCTCACATAATCATGAAGAAATGAAATTTTGAACTTTTAAACTCTGTTTTACCTTTTCTGTTTACTTTGTAGAGGAAAATGCTGAACTTGTACAATTACAAATTACAAATTACAATTTACAATTGATAGTAAGTAAAGAATAATTATTTGCAGACAAAGAGACCACCATAATAACTATTGTATTCATTCTTAAATCTTCATAATGTGATGGTATGAATTACTAATAAGTTCACTTAATTGTAAAAACCATAGGTAAAAAAATCAAAAATATCAGACAGAGATTCACGAATTTTGCTGATATTCGATAAATTATAACATATAGTTAATTTTTTAATATCGAAATTTTGGATATATCCGTTTTTTTGAAAATCGGATTTTCACCTATGGTAAATCTTGATAAAACCCAATAATGTGATAAAAAAACTTTTGCTTTAAATCCAGAACATGATGGAGTGTTCTTAAAACTTACTCAAAAGAATATTAAAGCATATTCCAAAAAATAAAAATCTTTACAGGAAAAAAAAGGTTGTGTAAAAAGGTTAAAAACGTCAAAAGAGTTTTTCTAACAATTACTGCATTTTGGAGTTTTGGACACCTCATTCCTCTCTCTCTCTCTCTGTTTCTCTTCCCTATTAAAAGGGTCGTCACTTTTCTTTTCTTTCACTTTCAACATTCTCTCTCTTTCACAGTTTGAGAGTCTGAGTAGTCATACCACTGTCCTTATCATTAACACGAAAACCAAAGCAAAACCAAAAACAACAAACTAGAATCATCGAAGAAGAAGAAGAAAGAAAGAAACATAACCGCTATAAACTGATCTGTGTTTTCTTTTTATTGAGTTTGAAAGAAGAAGAAGAAGAAGAGATTAATGGCGGGAAATGATTGGATAAATAGTTACTTAGAAGCAATATTAGATGTTGGACCTGGAATTGATGCTTCAAAATCTTCAAAATCATCATTATTACTTAGAGAAAGAGGTAGATTTAGTCCTACTCGTTACTTTGTTGAAGAAGTTATTACTGGTTTTGATGAAACTGATCTACATCGCTCTTGGGTTAAGGTAGTAAACACTTGTTAACTTTCAAATCGATTTTGATTTGTTATTTTGATTTTGATTTGTTATTTTGATTTCTTACTTGTTGTTGATTAGGCTTCTTCAACAAGGAGTCCGCAAGAGAGAAATACTAGAATGGAGAATATGTGTTGGAGGATTTGGAATCTGGCTCGAACTAAGAAGCAGGTTGTTTTTCATGATTTTAACTCATTTCGTTTTGGATTTTTTATTTTTTATTTTGAGTTGTGTTTGTTTTGATTTGGGATTTTTAAGTTGTTCATCACACTGGAATTACTTAAATCAAAGTTAAAATAGCATTTTTGCCACAATATAGATTCGGTTGCTAAGAAGAGGAAAAGAAAAAACCGAGAACAAATGGTATTTAAAACACTACCAACAAAAAAAAACGAGACAAATTTCTTGGCAAGTTGGAATTGGTACTCAGTGGATTTCAAGGAGCAAATGCTGTTATTGTTAATGAATGTCTATATTTAGATTTCCTTAATGGTCGTAGAAGAGAAACACATGGTTTTCAGAATGTTGTTCCCTCCTCTAAAAAAGGCATACACTCTTAGAAACTTTTATATGCTGTCTGAAGTTGAATGATTTTGATCAATGAACAAATGTTCGATTTTTCCTAAATTATAGTGTTATTGTTAGTCATATTGGTTATTTGGATATGCACCTTCACTTTAGATCCTTATTAACTATTGAGAAAAAATTAAAATTACCATGCACATTTCTCTGTGCAGGTTTGTGTTGGATATGCGTGTTATTATTGTAGAATATGTGAAATTGTAATCCAATAATTATTGTTGGAATTAGATCCTTATTAACTATTGAGTAAGCACTAAGTCATTCATCCAGCAAACAAATACTGTATAGACTTTAGTGCTGAACTTTACTTCAATCAGTTTTGACAGGAAATACATTTGTGTGTGTGCTGTTTATATATTTATTGATTGACTGGCAATCATGTGGCGAGGCTGAAGGCACTTTATAATGCGGGATTCCATGCCTGTTACTATAGTTTCTTTATGCCTTTCAAAAGTGTTATGACTTCATAGTTTGGATTCTATGTATGTGAATTGAAATAACTAGACTGCTCTGTTCCAGATTGAGGGTGAGGAGGCTCAGCGTATGGCAAAACGTCGTCTGGAACGAGAAAGAGGCCGAAGAGAGGCAACAGCTGATATGTCTGAAGATTTATCAGAAGGGGAAAAAGGAGACGTTGTTAGTGACATTTCTGCACATGGTGATAGCACTAGAGGCAGATTGCCTAGGATCAGCTCGGTTGATGTGATGAATACATTGTCTAATGTGTTCAAGGAGAGAAAAATATACATTGTGCTGATAAGGCATGAACTGAACTTTTCTGCTTTATGCTTTCCTCTTTACTTGTTTGGTCAGTACATTTTTTGTGTGTTCAAGTATAGGTACATAATATGACATGTACACTAGTATGCGTTAAATAGTGAAAATTACTTCAATGTCATTTCAGAACATCGCGTGTGTGTTTCTTAAAGCTTTTTAAACGTTGGATGGAGTCCATTTATCATATGTAGACACTAAGAATAAACCCTTGGATGTCATCTGAACACACTATGTTTACTCTTTTTCTAAGGGTATCCCCTTCTTCCATGCTGTCTTTGCTGTATTTTTTTACTTGTATTAGCTATTTAGGCAAAGTCCTGATCCAATTTTCACACCAACTTGCAAATTTAAAGATGTTTTTATAGGAGACGTGTGTCATTGACTCATTGTTTTGGGGAGTTCTAAGTTACAACTTTGTCATGGTGTGAAAGTTTGAATTGTTGGTCTCTTAACATGGGTACTGTTTTCCTATTTTTTCTTGGCTTTGTACCAAACAAGTTCATGATATGTAAGTTTCCAATTTATAAACTTGTAATTCGTTGTTTTTTTTTTTTTTATTTTTGGTCGTTCCTAACATCTGGTCTCATGCAGTCTCCATGGTCTGATTCGGGGTGAAAATATGGAGCTTGGGCGTGACTCCGATACAGGTGGCCAGGTATGTAATAGCACCTTTTTTACTTCCTTAAGTTTGCAAGCTTGTGTTTTTGCAAATACCTACATGGTAATTTTAACTATATAATTGTTTTTATTAGGTCAAGTATGTTGTGGAGCTTGCAAGAGCTTTGGGAATGATGCCAGGGGTTTATCGGGTAGATCTACTGACAAGACAAGTATCAGCATCTGACGTAGACTGGAGTTATGGTGAACCAACGGAAATGCTGACTCCATTTGGTAATGAAGGTTACATCCATGAGATGGGTGAGAGCAGTGGATCTTATATTGTTCGTATACCATTTGGACCAAGAGATAAATATGTCCCGAAAGAACTCCTATGGCCTCACATTCCAGAATTTGTTGATGGTGCACTTAATCACATTATACAGATGTCCAAAGTTTTAGGGGAGCAAATAGGTTCTGGCGAACCTGTTTGGCCTATTGCCATTCATGGACATTATGCAGATGCAGGTGACTCTGCTGCTCTTCTCTCAGGGGCATTAAATGTACCAATGATCTTCACGGGCCACTCACTTGGTCGAGATAAGCTAGAACAACTTCTAAAACAAGGACGGCAATCAAGGGAAGAAATTAATTCCTTGTACAAAATAATGCGTCGGATTGAGGCTGAAGAGCTGTCTATTGATGCCTCTGAAGTAATTATCACAAGCACCAGACAGGAAATAGACGAGCAATGGAGTTTGTATGATGGTTTTGATGTTAAACTAGAGCGCAAATTGCGTGCAAGAATCAAGCGCAACGTGAGCTGTTATGGCAGGTTCATGCCTCGTATGGTTGTAAGTACCAAATAATATTATGCGGTGTTCAAAATTTTGAGCGCCAAGTATCTTCTACATGTTTAATTCGTATAAGCTTCTTTTACCCCATTCTTATTCTTGTTTGATATGTTTATTAATTATATTCTCGGAGAATGAATATTCAGCTACATTATGATGCAGGTAATTCCTCCTGGGATGGAGTTCCATCATATTGTTCCACATGATGGTGATATAGATGGTGAAACAGATGGCAGTGAGGATACCCCTGCTTCTCCCGATCCACCTATTTGGTCTGAGGTTATTTACTCTCCCTCCAAAAAGCAATACAGATGAGATGCTGCACTTGAATATTTCCTTTATTCTTTCTTCATTTTGGATGTTAGTAGTATGTTAACTGCAATTTCCGTTTATTGAAGTAGTTTGTTTTTGGCAGATAATGCGTTTTTTCAGCAACCCTCGCAAGCCCATGATTCTTGCCCTTGCTCGACCCGACCCTAAGAAGAACATTACAACTTTGGTCAAAGCTTTCGGAGAATGTAAACCACTAAGGGAGCTTGCAAATCTTGTATGTCTTATCTTCTTTGTGTTGACTTGATTGAGATGCATACTTTCACGTTGTTACTGAGTATCTTGGATTTTATGCCAATGATATGAAAGGACTTACATCCATAAAATATGGTTGCGGTTGCAGACGTTGATCATGGGCAATCGAGAGGGGATTGATGAAATGTCAAGTACAAATGCATCTGTTCTTCTGTCTATACTTAAGTTGATTGACAAATATGATCTTTATGGTCAAGTGGCTTATCCAAAACATCACAAGCAGTCTGATGTTCCTGACATTTACCGCCTGGCAGCGAAGACCAAGGTATTGCTTACGATTCTAGACCTCATTAAGATGTGATCGACCTTATTTGAACATACTTGTACTGATTTAAGGAGGCTTCCTTCAAGCTGTATGAAAGAAGTGATTTGAAGAATCTTGAGCTAAAAATAGGTAATAATTTTGGTTTGGAGAAAGTGATCTTTTAAGCTGAACTCAATTATTTTGAGAATCAGGCCCTGTAGGATAGTGATTTAGAGTCACATAAGACTCTTTTAAGAGGGTTAAACAATTTCCATTAATTATTTGTCACGTAAAAATCAAGAATGTTAAAAGTTAAAACTGTACTACACTTCTACAACTTAAAGATGGTTCAACCACTAAAACGAGGATTTGTAGTAATTCCTAATTGTTTGTTACATGGACACTTATCTTTTTGGAGTTGATATCATAAAATTATCCCAACTGTGCACAGATTCTGACATTTTTTAAGGTGTTGTATTCCAATGCCCTCTATAGAAAATCACCATTTTGTCCTTGAAAGTATTGTTTTAAAATAGCCTTTTGTGATTTTAGTACTGATTGTATATTTGGTAGATTAATCATGTAAAAAATTAAAAATGTAATCATATATGGTGACCTTATTAAGATATCTTGGTGTGGTGTATGATCCAGTAATGATCTGCTGTGTGCAGGGTGTTTTCATCAATCCAGCTTTCATTGAACCATTTGGTCTTACTCTGATAGAGGTGCTTGTTTATTACTTACATTATTTATATGCTTTAATTGGTCTTGTTATCTACTATAACAGTGGAACATAATTTTTTTATCTGACTGAGCAGGCTGCAGCTCATGGCCTGCCTATGGTGGCTACAAAAAATGGAGGTCCTGTAGATATACATCGAGTATGTATCATTAACTGAACATTACTCTGATATTTTGGATCTTTAAATGATGTTGGAATATGAGGTTCCTTTTTATGTTTGACTACTACTAATGCTACAGTTTGGCAGGTTCTTGACAATGGCCTCCTTGTTGATCCTCACAATCAGCAGGATATTGCCAATGCTCTTTTAAAGCTTGTGGCTGACAAACAACTTTGGGCTAGGTGTCGGCAAAATGGATTGAAAAATATTCACCTTTTCTCATGGCCAGAACATTGTAAGACTTACTTGTCGCGTATAGCCAGTTGCAAACCAAGACAACCACAATGGAAAAGAAATGATGATGGGTTTGAAAATTCAGAATCAGATTCACCAGGTGATTCCTTGAGAGACATTCAAGATATATCTTTAAACTTAAGACTGTCAATGGATGGAGATAAGAATGAGGGTAGTGCCAATCTTGATAAAGCTTTAGATTTAGATGAGAATGCTAGTATGAAGAGTAAGTTAGAGAATGCCGTTTTTTCATGGTCAAAAGGTGGTAGAGATTCTCAAAAGGCTGTTTCCAGTGAGAAAACAGACCAGAGTGCTGGTCTTAATAGATTCCCTGCACTCAGGCGAAGGAAGCATATTTTTGTTATTGCTGTGGACTCGGATAGCATTTCAGATATCCTTGAAGTTATTAAAATGGTCTTTGAAGCTGCTGGCGAGGAGAAGTCATCTGGTTCCGTAGGGTTTATATTGTCTACTTCTATGACCATATCTGAGATAAACTCTCTTCTGATTTCTGGAGGTTTGAATGCCACTGAATTTGATGCTTTTATCTGCAATAGTGGTGGCGAGCTTTATTATCTGTCTCCAAATTCTGAAGATATGCTCAGTCCTTCAGGGCTTCCCTTTGTAGTTGACTTGGATTATCATCAACACATTGAATACCGCTGGGGAGGAGAAGGGTTGAGGAAGACTTTGGTTCGATGGGCTGTTGACAAGAAGGGAGAAAATGAAGAACAAATTGTTACTCAAGATGAGGAGAGATCAACCAAATATTGCTATGCTTTTAAAGTGGAAAACCCATCGTTGGTGAGTTAAAGCTTCTTTATTTATATTTTTGAACTTTTCATTTAGTAAACTTGGTGGTATTTGCAGCTTTATGATGATTTGAAGGTGCAAGAAGTTTCAACTTCACTATATGTAAATGCGTCAGGAAAATCATTAGAATGAATGCTTTTGTTACTTTATGTAGATTCCTCATGTTAAGGAGCTTCGGAAACAGATGCGAATTCAGGCTCTCCGATGTCATGTCCTATATTGTCAGAATGGTAGCAAGCTTCATGTAATCCCTGTTTTGGCTTCTCGATCTCAAGCCCTCAGGTATATGTTGAAGGTCATTCGGGTATAGTATATTATTTACACCATGATTTTCATTTTCTTTGTAATGTTTTAGGCATTGTACTTGTATCACAACTGTATGGTTGTGTAGTTAGCCGTACTCCTAGTGTTGCGCCACTTCATGGTCCCTACTTAGTATATTCTTACACCCTAAATATATAGATCTTATGTCAAGACTTCTGGAATGCAAGACTTTAATCGTTTGGCATGTGTATCATGAGGGCAAAGCCTGGATTTGGATAAAGATCCTGCTGTGCATGTTCTGAAAATAATTCCTTCCTGGTGATAAAGGAGTGCAGACTTTCTCCAGTATTTATATTTTAGAACTTGATTACTACTGCAGGCTTTTGATAATGACCCTTTGTTCTTTTAGTCTAATTATTACTCTTTGTAGGTACCTTTACATACGATGGGGAGTGGATCTGTCGAATATGGTAGTCTTTGCAGGAGAAGGTGGTGACACGGATTATGAAGGGTTGCTTGGCGGAGTCCATAAGTCAGTAATACTGAAGGGAGTTTGCTGCAGCACACGCTTGCCACAACCCCAATCAAGCATGAGCTACCCACTCCAAGATGTGGTGCCCTTTGACAGCCCCAACATTGTTCAGACCAACGAAGAGTGTAGTTCTGATGAAATACAGGTAGCACTCCGAAAATTGGGTGTTATAAATAACTAGTAGATACAACCCACTGTCCTGCTCGGCATGTACATAGTAAAAAGGTGGGCGTACGTGTGGTTTCCAGTGAAGTTTTGTGAATCTAGCCTTTTTAAACTGCCTTCAACTCTATATATAGCTTCAAAAAGCTGTCACTTCAATTTTGTTTTTGCTTGGAATTATCCAAGTATTCATGCGCTCTCCCTTGTGGACTCTAGACATTGGCTGTCTTTGTGTTTTCCACCCTCCATCCAAGCCAACACTCTTTATAGCTTTTTACAGGATTCTAATAATCCTCAATGAATGAGGTATTATTTCACATTAGCCCTTTACTTTGAGGCTTGTGTTTATTGATGATATTATATATATAGTTTGTAACTGTCAGAATGTGGGAAAACTATAACAAAATGGCAGTTTGCCATATGATGGAAGGAGGATTGTTGTTTTGGCCTGTCATCCTTCTTGGTTGGGACCAGTAAATTAATGATGGGTGAGAATTGAATAAATTGTTATGGAGATGCTAATATTTGGTCACATCTTTAGACTAGATGAAGTATTGTTATGGGCATGCATGTTTTAATATTCAGACTTAATGACAAGGTCGACAGATCAGATTCGATTACAATGTTATCACCATATTAATGGACGCCGAACTTTGTTGAGTTAGATGGACCTGGCAGAGTAAGTTCAGCTGTTGTTGCTTGTGCAGCTTGAACAATAATGCTGAAAAACGAAGGTGTAGAAGTATGAAGGTTTACAGTCATAGAAGATATCATGCATGTAACAAACTCTACTCTACTTTAGTAGTTTGCATTACAGCCAGTTGTTTAGCTTAGGATTTAGGGAAACCTGTCTTATGCTTGGATCAAAAGTTGCATGTGAAATGAGCCTTGTTTTCTGCTGAGGTTTCCAAAGAGATGCTTCTACAGTACTAGATGATGGGGATCTTCAAAACTAATCTGCCAATTCACCAATAACCCATATTCCCATACTTATAACTTCCATCACAATGATTCAAAGTCCCAAGATTCTTATTCCTCAAATTCCTATGCAAATGAAAATTTTCTATACCTCCTTAAATTGAGATATCACCTTGGCTTGGATACACTTATTTTCAAGTCAAATTAATCTGCCAATTCACCAATAACCCATATTCCCACAGAATACAAAATTAAGCTTAATATATTTTATGTGGTATCAAAGCTGTCCATTTGTCTCTTTGTTCAAATGACTTTCTGCCTTTCTTCTTCTTGTTGTTGTTCAACAGTACAACAAAGCAACGTTATTCTTCCAACTTCATGTATGAGATTGAGATGGTTTCAAATTTTCAATTCTAAAATTTCAGTTTGAAGACAAATTTGAATTTAGTTTTTAATTCATTTAGAAACTGAGTCTACTTCAAAATACAGTGAGGTTGTTTTAATTTAATACATTAATCTTAATTATACATATTGTCATTATTTTGTTTTCATTATCAACCTTGTCTTATCATTGTCATACTCATATCTACACTCTTTTCCTAACTGATTAGTGTCCCAAGTATAACATCATCAATTTTGGTCTCTAAACATTTTGTAGAAAACCATTTAAAAAATACCTCTGAATGAATTGAGTATCTTACCAAACAATAATTTCATTTTCATTCATTCTCAAATTTTATAATAGAGTAATGGCAAAAATGAAGATTACAGACATATCAGGGTACCACTAGCCACTGTTACTCTGTTAGTGTTGCCCTACATGGATGAGTGCTTATGGTTGGATAGCTGGCAGTCTGGGAGTACACTTCCAAAAACGATCCAGTTTGATGTTGATAATTCAATACTTTCCAATCATGATTGGCATATACTAATATACTATAGCACTCACAGACGAAAAAAGAACACTATAAACATGGGTCCATACACTACAATGAACCAGTAAATTGTCAATTTCTTACTTCCCAAAGTAGTGGGCAAAAAGAAAAAGATACTTAGGTGTGTGGATTGGTCTAGAGTCCAGACATTTTACCAAAGAAATTCCTCCTAACTATGAAGTAAAATTTTGGTGAGAGGGTCCGGTCACCTGTGGCAATGAAATGCAGTATGATTAACATGCCTAGCTTGTATACATTGTGAGAGGGTCCTGTCACCGGTACCACAAGTCCATAATACAAGACTCGGTATGGGTATTGACTGTGGCAGAGAGACGCAAAACAAAAACCCCCTTCCCCTAGACCAAAATTGTGCCGATAAATTTACATGTAAATTGGTAATAGTCAGGACCTAACTTGATGTAAATGACAAGGAGAAATTAGGTGCAAATTGAATGAAAGTTTAGAGTTACTAAATTTTATGTGTGTAAATGGATGAAATAAATGATCAGGTTGTAAATAAAACAAGAGAACTTCAGTGTTCAGTCTAGAATACATCTAAACACAAAAAAGGACTAGCTAGGGAATGATTGAACGAATGACCCATTGTTCCATTGAACCAAACTTGGCAAACGGCATGAATCCAGATTTGGGTCTCTGTACTGATGTACCATTTTTTTTTTTTCCATTTGTTGACCCTTTCATCATCATGATGGAATTAAAAGTTTTTCGATATATCTTGTGAACTTTCATACAAGTCTGGCAATCCATCTGACAAATCCAGCGGTGCTCTCGTGCTCATAAGGAATGTGGTATCATGCATTCCTGCCGCCAATGCTGCATAATCATTACTTTTTGTTCAAATGACTGTAAAAACCCAAAAAGAAGGTTGGATACTTGGATTGACAACTTTAATTTTTATCAAAGTTTGTGTTTACAACACTTTACTTATCACACTTGTCTTCCTTATATTCTAAAGCAAAAAAAAAAAAAAAATAGTAAAAATATTTGCTAGGCCGTTGACATGGAAATTCCAAATTAAACTTTTCCATATTTGGCCTTGAAACTTGAAAGAAATACTACTCTCTTGATAGAAAACAACTCTTTGTTTAATCCACGTTCAAGGCAAATGGTCTACAAGAACCCAACCAAAGTGAAATAGAGAGCAAGAACACCAAAGAAAGCTAGCTAGCTAGCTATGGGTGCCTTGAGTTGTACCACACCCTTCTTGCTTTTCTTACCTATGCTTCTTCTCTTTGTTTACTTTTCAACTTTTAGTTACAAACAACATCTCATCACCACCACCACCACCACCACCTTCTCTTCTCAAAACATTACTACAACTCATTTATCTTCAACTTCATTCTCAAACATTACTTCAACATCTATAAACATATCTTCAACAGAAGATATTTCAAGTAATTCAAGTCGAAGTAGTGATGACTTCTACAATGGATTTTTCTCATTCAATTCATCCAATCTCAACACAACTACTAATACTACTACTACTGGAGACATTATCCCAGCCAATAAACCTCTTATTAGAGTAAGTTTGATTCACTTTGACATACATATATATAGAAATGTTCATATTGTTGTGTGTACTAATTAAAATGATCATTCAATTCTCTATTGTGTTTAACAGGAAAAAAGTAGTTTGGAAAGAATTGAAGATGGTTTAGCAAGAGCTAGAACAGCAATTAGAGAGGCGGTCCGAACGTGTAATTATACATCTCATAAGGATGAAGATTTTATTCCTAGAGGATCTGTATACAGAAATCCATATGCCTTTCATCAGTAAGATTATCAACATTTCCATTAGTTCATATCAATAGCTTAATTAGCATCTCTGGAAGACACTGTTTGGTGTTAAGTAAGCATCTTTGTATCTATGTATGTGTGGTCCTTCTAGGTATCCAGATGTTCTTCTCCATCGTATGTGGCAGACTTTGTGGGTCCAGACCTGTAATACTTGTCCACACTTTTATCAGTTTTTGATTTAAAGTTTCTATTCTATCTATATCACTCAATTGGCACATAGCACATAAGAGATTTCAAGTATGAAGTATGTGAACTACAACTACCATTTTAATTGAGTGCAGTGAGTCAAAAAGAGTAACTGTGTTAATCTTTATCTCTGACTTCTACATTTAGTAACTGAACCCATAGATTATGTACAATTACCCATTCCCTAGGTATTTATATATGCAAGTCAAGAAAGTAACTGTTTTATGGAGTATATATAACATAAGGTGGTTGACCTTCTAAGAATTCTAAAAAATTCTCAAAAAATTCTAAAGGATTTATATAGGTCTTGTTAAGGCTAATTTTGATGGTTTTATTAGGAGTCATATTGAAATGGAGAAAAGATTTAGAGTTTGGGCATACAAAGAAGGTGAGCCACCACTAGTACATGATGGGCCAGTGAACAATATATACTCAACAGAAGGTCAATTCATCGATGAAATGGACAGTGGGAAGAATCCACTAATGGCTAAACACCCAGATGAAGCTCATGCATTCTTCCTTCCGTTTAGTGTGGCTAATGTTATTCGATATGTCTACAAACCTGAGAGGAGCTTTAATAGAGACAGGCTTCAGCTTCTTGTAGAGGACTATGTTAGTGTTATTGCTAATAAGTATCCTTATTGGAATAAAAGCAGTGGAGCTGATCACTTCATGGTATCATGTCATGATTGGGTATGTTTATCTACCTTGATTTCGATTTTTTTTTTATTTCTTAGCATATAAATCTGATTGGGACGTTGTGATCGCTTCCTGAATTGATTGATGGATCATACATAGTCTCTTTTACATTATTAGAAGTTGATTTATGATTGTCACAAATGACCCAGTGGAGATTAGCACTAGTGATTCACTGCTTTAAAATGTAGATTCCTGAAGCCAGAACTAAAGTTAATATTACTAACACTTGTTGATTAATTATCACTCAAGGCAATATTTTAACTATTTAAAGTGCTGTATTCTTTAGATAAGTGGATCATTAAAATTTCAAAAAATGCTTCCTCTTACAGTCTTACCCTAGGAATCTAGGATGTAACTCATGTAAGGTAGATATTGAGATGTGTTCTCATCAACTCAATCTAACATCTAGTAAAGCATGGTGCATTGGTACATTATCTTATATAATTCACTATACACTATGTTGCTGAAATAGATTATTTTTGAAATCAAAATAATACTAAAAACATGTCGGTAGCAATGGTAGATGAAAGACAAGCCAAATGTCACATTTCATTAACCTGACTGTGTATTTAGTATTGTACAAGTTACTCCTAATTTGACTTGCAAAACATATGATATACTACTGATAACTTGACATTTTTCTATAGTTGATCATTGATCTCAAAATTCTTGTAAACATAAACACATATATAAAATTACTTACTCATTTATAATATAGTATCTATATGACCATAGGCAATAATATAAAAGATCAAAGTCATCTTCTTTTAAAGAATGGATAATTTCTTAGCCATTCAAGTGATTTAGTTCAAGTCCAGAGTCATATCAGTGCTTTTAGTCCCAACCCAAAACCATGTTTGCCCAAGCCTATCTTTATCGTTTGGCACTGTAGATATATATCTGATGCATGTATGCAACTATTTTTCTTTTTGCGGCAATTAACTAGCTGTTAATTTAAATTTTCAGGCACCAGACATAAATGATGCTCATCCAGAGCTATTCCAGCACTTCATAAGAGTTCTTTGCAATGCGAATGCATCCGAAGGTTTCCAAGCACGGCGAGATGTATCCTTACCAGAGATCTACCTGCCATTCGGACGGCTTGGTGCTCCAAATCTTGCTAAGCCAGTATCAAAACGTTCACTTCTCGCCTTTTTTGCAGGTGGGAATCATGGTCACATTAGGAAAAAACTATTGAAACTCTGGAAAGGCAAAGATAATGATGTCCAAGTCCATGAGTACCTTCCTAAAGGCCTTAATTATACACAAATGATGGGACAGTCTAAATATTGCTTGTGCCCTAGTGGTTGGGAAGTAGCAAGTCCTAGAGTAGTAGAAGCCATACAAGCTGGTTGTGTTCCAGTTATACTTTCTGAAGACTATGTTCTTCCCTTTAGTGATGTTCTCGACTGGAGTCAATTTTCAGTCCAAATTCCGGTGGAAAAAATACCAGAAATTAAGACCATTTTGCAAGAGATACCGAACGACAAGTATCTTCAACTGCAGAAGAGAGTATTGAGAGTACAAAAACATTTTGTGGTAAATCGGCCTGCAAAAAGATTTGATGTCATGCATATGGTGCTTCATTCCGTGTGGTTAAGGAGGCTTAATCTCCGACTTCCATCTTAAAGTACTTAGTGTGTTTTATGTACATTTTAATCCACTATAGATCCATCGTATAGGAAATTCCATTTTGTATCAAGAATAATTGTTATTTAGGTTTTAGGCTCATGATCTTAATCAAATGACAAATGATCATGCAATTATATTTCATCTTTGTAAATTTCGTCACACCTACGTTTGGAGCATTGCAAAGCCAGGACAAAATGATTATCACATATCATTATATCAGTAGCTCACATAATACATAAATTAATATCATTCAAATATCCAGAAAATAACCCTTAATTTTTTGAAAAATCAGACCACAAAACAGTGAACCTGTGATAGTAGAGACTAGAGAGAAGGATTTATGGTTCTATAAATCAGAAAATTTGGTTAAGGCTAATTTAATTGTTTTTGGACTTTTTAATGATTTCAACAACAATTTAAGTTGAATTAAAAGTGGGCCGTTTAAGATTACAGGCCTTCATCAGCTGCCTACATGCAAAACCGGCCCATTTGAGGTATCTTTGCAGGCGTAGTCACCGTTTTATTTTATTTTATTTTTTGAGATTTTTGGATATATCCCTATTTGAAAGTTAAAATTTGAGATACCCCATTTGAAACTTTTTTTGAGACCAAGACAGAAGAGCTTTACGTCCGTAGGTAAGTTTTATGATGGACGGCTAAGATAACACCACATCTTAAATCGGGGGTATCTCAAATTTTTTTTTCAAACAGGGTATCTCAAATTCCGACTTTCAAATGGGTATGTCCAATCGTCCAAAAATCTCTTATTTTTTTAGTGTGACCATTCTTCTTTTGTAGATGACTATTTTGACCATTAGTTGATTTAGTCAACCATATTTGTGTATTTTTCTTTAAATTCATCAATTTAAAAGTGAGAAAATTAAAGGAAAAAAATATTAAAAAGACTTAGCAAATTTTTTTTTTTCTTTTTATACAATCAATATGACCATCACAGTTAGCTTTGACATAATGGTGACCTTATGCAAATATACCTCAAAAATGTAATGATGTCGCACTATTTGGGTTTATGTAAAAGGTTATTAAGGATAAGGAGGTTCATCAGAAGAGCACCATCAACACAACATCTGGGGAGTAAAGAGGTCGCAGAGGCAAATCTAATGGCAAATCAATTTTAGTCAATTAATGGCAAATCAATTTTAGTCAATTAGATGAGAGAATATTCATATGAGTAAGTTCCTGTATAATATAGAATAGAATAAAGATGTAATGGGATTCGCATCTGTTTATAGGGTACCCCTGTTTAGAAACGATTGCATTAATTAACCTGATATATGGTGGAGAACTGGAGGTTGAGGTTTTTTTTTTTTTCATTTTGTATTCATCAGACATACATGGGAAGCATAATGATTGCTACTAATCAGTTTAGTAGCAATTTCCTCATATAACGCACACATGTGTTTTTGTGATCTAAGTCCTCATGTGTTTGCTGTAGCTAATGCATCATACAAGTATGTTATTGGTAAGAAGCATGGATTTTTTCCTCTGTATCTGAGAGTCTTATAATAGTTTTGCTTATGCAGGGCAATGGTGAATGACAGGCTGACAGCCTTAGTCACTATTTTGGTTAGTGGATTAGCCATTTTGGTCCACTAACTTTCATAAAATTTTCATTTTGGTCCACCAAGTTTCATTTGGTCAATTTAGTCCGCAAACTTTTATTTTGTTTGCAATTTGATCTGCAAACTTTCATAAACCAAATAAAAATTGACTTGATTTGAGACCAAATTGCAAACAAAATGAAAGTTTGTGGACCAAATTGACCAAATGAAACTTTGTGGACCAAAATGGCTATTTTCTCGTGGGGAAAGTGGTGCTGCAAAGACAAAGACAACTAAATTTGTTTTGGCTAGTACCTGACCCAAGAGTAGAACAAGTCTTAGAAATAAGAGCAACAGTTTTCCTTTCTTCTTGAAGGTTGAAATGATTAAAATACTTTTACATTCTCCATTAGAGGATATTCAATGAAATGATTACAAATGTCATGTGTCCTTGAAATCATTCCACAGATATTCACTGGTAAGTATCATGATAATTAGAAAGCAGTTCTTGAAAAATGTTTATTTTAATTATAGATCACATAAGAATTACAAAAGCAAAAATTCAACACCTGGGGGAAGAACATTCATAACCTGTTCAGTGGCACCCTCTTCTATCTTCCTCTTTTCAGCAACACAACCATAATAACCTTCCTCATAACTATAATATTTTGTAGCCTTGAAAATGGTCAATTTCTGGAGAGTTGTGGCATTGTTGAGCAAATATGTTGTAAACTCAACTTCATGAGCACTACCTTTAAACCCACTTACAGTAATATTCTTGAGGGAGCTATGGGGGAAATCAGAAGGCTTCTGCATTCCCTTTTCTTCTGAGTCTTTAGCAAAGGGGTAGGACCACTGCGACAAAGGAACAATACTCATTATGGATGGATGCTCACTCTAATTTTGAAGAATTAACATTATAAGTAATAAAGATAATGTACAGAATAATTAAAAATAGTCAATTCTACAAAGCTTTGGAACAAGATAATGTCCAATAACTTATTTTTTTTATTATATCAAGTCCACACAGGTATTAAAGATAAACCAGACATTTTACTGTAATAATTCTTCTGTCTTGGCCTTTCCCATTTCAAACTACCCAAAGAACAAGAACCATCTCCGCAACTAATCACCAAAAAGCTGATTGAATGCATTTCCCAGCAATCAATGTCTACCCAAAAGCAAGAAAAAAAAAATGTAAATAAGATGGAGTGGCCCTTCTCAACTCATCTTCAGGTGGGCTGACAATTGTCAAAACATTATCATTATATGCCATTAACATGTCAGAAGTAACGGAGAACCAGCGTATTAGAGATTTTTTTTTTTTGTGGTGGTGGTGGTGGTGTGTACCCCTCACCCTTAGCAAATATTCAACACTGTGATCAGAACAGGATTACTTGTATCTATAATAAATAGGGGTTTCCCCACAGTCAGATCAAGGAATTGGGAATCCCTTCTAAGAGGTTAAACTCAGTTCTAAGTTCTAACCATACAACAAATTAAAATGAAAAGAACATAAGGTCAATTGGCCCTTGTCAACTCATCTTAATGTGGGTACCTACGAGCACATCATCATTATATGCCATTAAAGTGTCAAAGCAAACCGAGTAGCAACACAATACATATAACTATATAAGTAACTCCAACGGCATTAAAGCAAAAATTAATTAGCAGTAGGACAGCCATAACAGAAAAAATTCAATTCACATCAACATCATATATAAGCTGGAGTCGTATGTGCAAGAACACTACTCACGTGCATTTCAAGCGTATGCAAGAATGGAGATCCATGGAGCAGGGGAATGAACCCCCAGAGTGTTCCGTTATATGCAGTTATCACCAACACCAACTTCTTCAGATTAGTGAACTGGCTAAGATGTATAGGTCTCTAGAAATCCCAACAAACATGAATATTATTCTCTTTACATAAACCATACTAGAATAGGTAATTAGCTGCAAGCACCAATTCAGATACAACATACCTTAATAGGATAAGTGTTCAGCATCAGTGAGTCCAGCTTAGGTTGCTGACTATAGAGGTTGTCTACAACACGAGATATAGCAGCAGAATAATCCTCTTGTATAAGATGAACAATTACGTCAGAAAGCTGAGTGACATTCAGAAATGAGAAGTTCACCTGCTTACCCCGATACTCTAATCTGTTGAGATTTCTGGCATCAATATCTAAATACCCCAAAGATCTACAGTTGATTATAGCTACATACTTCAGTTTGAGAAGTGGACCAGAAATTTTTAAGCCAAGTAGATTGTGGCATCGGACCAAACAGAGTTTTTCTAGATTAGGACAATTTGAAAAGAAGCTAACCAAACAGGTTTGGTCTATAAGAACTTCACACAATTGGAGATCGACAAGGGAGCTACAATTGAAATTAAGAGGCCTAAAAATGCACGATTTCAAATACAATAACTTAACCAAGGAACCTGTTTCCAGGGTGAAAAGCCAATCAGGAAAGGTATAGAGTTCTTCATTTAGACACTTCCCCCAGGTATGAAAGTGAGACAAATTGATATCAAAGTTTTTCACTCTCTTAGATATTGCCATATTTATCCATCGATTAATATGATCAGTGGAATCTTTCTTAATATAATATCGAAGTCGAAATGAATCCATCATAGGCCTGTAGTCCAGCTTCAAGATCTGATCAACCCAATTTATAAATTTTAGCCTTTCAATCGACAACAACTCCTCATAATCCAAATATCTATAATCGTTAAAGGAGACAAAAATGTCGTCGGAGTAGGCACTGCCTCTCATGGCAACAACATCAAGATTAAAACTAGAAGAATATGCCGCAGAAGTCTTCCAGAGATATCTCCATCTGCATGAAAGGATGCTGGTTCTTGCTGCATCTTCAATCGGTAAAAAAAATAGCATGAAGGAGAGAATTTCATCTGGCATTTCACTTATTCTGTCATCTGGATTCTGAAAACCAAAACATTATAAAATCTATATTATAGTCCGTTAGTGAGAGTGGACGCATGCTCTAGTAAGATATACAAATGAGATGTATCTTCTAATTGAGCCCCAAATTATAATAAGAATATGAGCATCATCCTACTCGAGCTCCAACTTTAAATTCTTGTACTTTATTAATTGAACTACAATTTTAAGAACAAATGATATCTATTTTTATTTTTTATTTATATAACACTATAAATAAAAGTACTTACATTAACCTTGTTTGTTCGTCCCCGTCTCCGTCCCCTACCCATTTGATATGACAGTCTCTCTACTCTTGTTTCCTCAGGGTCTCGTGAGCTGCATAAAGAGATTCAGATTATAAAAGAAACAAGTAGCAACAGAAAAGTCAAAGCTGCATTCTTTCGATTACAAATATCAATCAATGTAACAATTAATAACATAGGGGGATTACAAATATCAATCAATGTAACAATTAATAACATAGGGGGTAGAAGTAGGGGGTGGTAAAGGAAATCACACTATGAGTATGAGTATGAATGAACTATGTATATTGCAGAGTACAGACTAGTCAAACAAGTAAACCACCACCACCACCAAAAAGTCACAAACAAATAAGAAAATTGCAAATTTTGATCATCTTTAGCAGATTACCAACCTTAATCTCGTCCCAGTAAGACTTTTCTTCTCTAAAGATGTAAACTTTACCAATTTCGAAGCTGAAGAAGAAGAATTTAATAGATTTAAACAATAAAAAATAATTGAAGATATGAGTAGTAAAAAGGAAGAAAATTTACAAAAGGACTTGGAGAAAAGGGATATGAAGAAATCAAGTAGAGATTTTGATAATTTAGATGAGAATCTGATTCTTCACGTTCATGGGTTTCATGTTTGTTTGTGTTGAAGCTCAAACCAGAGGCCTTGACGAAGAAGAAATAAAAGATCCATTATTTTATGGGCCGTAATTATTATTCACCGAATCGAACGAGGCTCATTAGCACCCAAAGAAAAAAGAAAATTCCAAAAATTCCTAAATAGGCCTTAGTCCAAAAATAATTCACCAAAACTCCAAAACAATACATTATGGTTTCTTTGAATTTTCTACTACACAACACAAGGTAGTCTTTTTTTTTTTTTTTTTTTATTAAAAAAGAATAAAGAATACAGAGACTCATCAGCCTGCTAGAGCAGCGTCAGTTAAAGGCACCCTAGAGTGCTTACATCCATAAAAAGGAGCAAATACACATACTGGGAGTAGCCATGAGTTGGCCAAATTGATAAGCATCCCTTCCTCTCCACTCTTCAGTAGCCCATCCAATACCAGATCAGTCCCTTCATCTTGGAACATATCCCTTCCACTGTGAAAGCTTTGCTGTTAAACAAGAGAGACGAGCTGAAAAGAATAAAAATCAACTGTATGTGACTACAACCAAAGACGAGTCCCTTCCAATTGTGAACCAAAGTACCAAACTAATTTTCTTAAAATCTAGTGCACTGTATTTATATAAAGTGTACAGCTAGAATAATTACAGAAGCTGTCACCACAGAGCTCAACACTCTACAGTTTATAAAACTTGTGAACCTTTCTTCTGCCATTCCTTCTGAAATTCCTTGATTTGATTTGAGTATCTACTTTGGTCTGCACCTGCCCGGCATGCAGGGTTATTGTAACCAGAGAACATCTAAAGAGCCTGTGTCAACCAACTGCTGCATGTAACCCTTCCCTCTTAAATAAACAATTCTTTATCAACTTAGAAGATTAAAAAAAAATAAAAAAAAATCATGCCCAATAGAGCAGGAATTCATTCAGCAGGAACCAAAAGAGAAAACAATAAGTAGATAATTAAAAACACGTAAACTCAATCAAAATGTGATCCACAAGGATAAACATATTTCGCCCTTGTGCAGAGATGGGCACAACTCACAAGACATCAAAAGGTTTGAGATGGAATCTTTTTACAGAAAAGAGTATAACCTTGGCTCAACTGTCATGGTCTAGGAACTATACCATTGTAATCCATATCCAAAGAGAATTACTGAATACTTATAATTTCACATCAATGATGCCGCTAACAGGATAAGGTTCATTAGCATAATCAACATAGCCAATCTAATCTAACAAAGATCACTAACAGGATAAGGTTTATTAGCATAATCAACATAGCCAATCTAATCTAACAAAGATCACTAAGTGGCCACGAACTAGATGGAGAACTTGTTGACTAATAGAAAAGGGTCATCTGAAAAATAAATTCTTGATCTTAAAACAAGATACTCAAGTCTATTATCCCCAAACACATATAAAGGAATAAGCAATAAGTGTGTGCATCAGATTGTCCATATTTGTTGATTGACAAAACAAGTTCTTCAGAAAAAACAAAATTCTCAATTTTAATACAAAATACTCGACTTTGACTTAAAATATATCCACAAATGCAAGTGTATGACACTGTCAGATTGTCCACTTAGTTTGAGAACCATAATCCCTCAAACAAGACAGAAAACATAGCCAATGATAAAATAAGTACCAAGTACAGACCACTAAATGCTTGCAGCATGTGGCCAAGAAGAAGCTTAGACTATAGGTGCAACCTGGTTGAGAAGGAAGGGATGAGATAGCAAGTGTAGAGGAAAGATCTACCTTTCAGGGTCTATGTTATAAGGTAAGTGCTCATAGGAGGAATGCGCCTGAAGAGTCCATGCATACATCATGTCAAAATTCTGCTCTAGACGAGCTCATTTAGTCAATTACTGCCCTTTTTCTCACATATCTAGCTGTTAAATGACCAGTGGCATCTTGCCAAGCAAGTTGTAGCAAGTCGTTTCAGCTCTCTAATAACTAAGACAGCTGATATCCAACACACAGACCCACATAAGCTCAAATGATCTGGCTATAATCCCAGCTAAGATACTATGACTCTATGACCATAGCAATTTTGTGGTGATCATGTCCAATCACAACTGTGGAGCATAAATTGTTGAAATTGACTACAAAGCATTGGTAGAACACAATTACAACCACTTCCACCACTCACAACAGAAATCAAAGAAAAACATCCAGGAACAGATTCCTTAACCAAAGATGTATATAAAGTAGAAACAAACCAAGGTTCAAAGCCAAATATTTAAATTGGGAGGACTCTGATTTAACGAAAATGACGTGAGCAAAAGAAAAGCAAAGGATGAGAACAAGATTGGCCAAGCATTGCCAGACACATAAATGCTCAAAGAACACTTCAAAAAATATGCTATTGTATCAATAAACAAACATATCTTGATCATGTTTCTATATATGCCAACTCGTGCTCATAAAGACCAAACAAGCATTAGAATCTAGATAAAAGCATCACACAAGATTTCCATAGTTACAATCCATAACAACAAATCAAACAAAGTATCTGAAACTCACAATCCCACTTGTTA
The DNA here is from genome assembly GCA_023053565.1 of Aquilegia eximia. Lineage (NCBI taxonomy): Eukaryota > Viridiplantae > Streptophyta > Magnoliopsida > Ranunculales > Ranunculaceae > Aquilegia > Aquilegia eximia. Next base: position 16,936,602 of record JALIGU010000007.1, read on the forward strand.
AAAACAAGAGAAGTCAAATTAAATTCGTGAAATCTAAATCAAAATAAACCCACAATTACCTTGAATACACAAGTCAATTAGCAACCAAATTCCAGCAAGCCAATTCAGATAACAAAGAGTAGCCAAAGGAACCAGCTTTCTAATCTAAAGAGATGTTAAACAAGGAATAAATCAAGGTACAAAGCATCTAAGATTTATCACCTAAAAGGGAAGTTTTTTTTTAGTTGCTGCAACAATTGAGATGTGGCCACAGAACAATCACATACACAAACACAATATTCATCACCAAAAAAGTCAAGTACGAAAATAAGAATTAAATTACAGGCACAAACACCATATCAATTTAATCAGTCAAAGACACAAATTCAACATACTCAAGTTGTAAGTGATCAATCAAAATCTTATCAATTCACTCCACAGTATCGCGTAAACAATACAAGAATGAAGGCAACTGAAGAAATGATCCGTAAGAAGAAGAAAGTTATAATGTTGAAGGAAGAAATTCAGTAAACCTTACCTAGAAGTTAGACTATCTTTCTATTTTGGATAAAACTGCAACAATCTCATGCGTATTTTTTTTTTTTTTTTGTAGAAAACAAACAACGCAAACATAATGTCATTAGCTCAGAGGATAAACACCCAAGGAGAAATGTGGGTGTGCATCAGAAGAAAAACTTACATGAACTACAGTAAGATACAGTCAAGGAAACTGCTTTGTACACGAAGTTAGACAACCTATCAGACAGTCAACTTCACAAGTTGGATTACTCAAGATCTTTAGAGGGTTACGTGCCACTTTCTTAGCTTTTTGTTCACGAAATTACTCTGGTTACCAGCTTCCTGTTTCCCATAAATCAGGGGAAAATCATCAAACTGTTCGGAGAAATTGTGGCTCCCATCAATGGTTCTCAGTGATTGATAAACCTAGTACACAGAAGGTCTTTTGGCCTAGAAACTACACAAGTACATGCAACTCCCAAAAATTACAGCGTTTCTTCACGTATAGTTTTTACTATCTTGGAATGTTTGTTTACCTAATAAAGCAAGATAAGAATAACATCCATGCTCAACAATTAAAAACCTAGTTGATATTGATATTCATGACAAGAATCCTGAATCTCTACCAGGTTGGTATCTACTTCACCTTTTGCAGATATCATAAAGAAACCTATACACAATGAACTCTTAGCATAGAAGAGTGGACAGAAAACACATCAAAACTATTCACTCATTCAAAAGAATGAGTATATAAATACGAAAACAAACTCCAAACAAATACTCAGGATGAAACAAGATATTAATCACTGACCTTGTCGAATGGCACTTGTTGGTTTCCTGTGTCCAAAGACAATCTTTTAAGCCCATGATGGAGTATGTAATACCAAAAGCCAATACAGCAGTTTTATGACGTACCTCGTTGGGTGACGATACACTGCTGACAGTCTCCCATTTCTCATTTGCTAGACGCAACAGTTCAACCTCCCCCATTATCATATGTAACCTTTTAAATGCATCAAAATTATGAATATTAGTCTACCTTTAAAATGCATCAAACAAGCAAGTCAGTTAATGAATCAATGCTAAGGTAAATAGGTTAACCAAATACTCGTGATTCCAAGAAAGTCCACCTTTAAAATGCCCATAAAATAGTATCCAATCACATACCTATTTCAAATCTGGAATAAAAATCATAAATCCACAAACACGATTAAACAGAAATAGAACAGAATATGCCATATTCTAATAGCTTGAATACTCCATAAGAAGAAGAGTTTATCCCAATCTCTGTTCTAGAGAGGTGAGAGGTCTCCTGGTTTGTCAGTACCCTAGAAATTTGGCTAAAATTAACTTGCTTTCGTATGTAAACCATTAAGATTGGTCGTTTGTTAGCAAATTTGGAGTGATGAAGTGCCACCCGGAATTATCATCAATATACCCTCCGTCGCAAATTGTTAGTCTAAGGGAACATCATTTATTGCACATAAAACTAACCTAACCATGTTTGAAAACTTGCCCTTATTTAATATCAACTTTTATTATCTTTATTGGAATACAATAGTTATTTTTAATTGTACTCTAATTCCTAGATAGGGGTAATCTAGGAAATAAAATATGTTAGCTTAATTAATAGGCATTCAAATGTGGAAAGTGATGGGACAGCCCAACAGGACTAATAACTTGGGCTGAAGGAAGTACCATTTAATGAAGAAAAACTTATCCAGGAAATCTGTATCATAAAAGGAAGAAAACCAAAATGGCTTTTTTCCTCTTCAATTTATTGGGGTGGGGGGTTGTTTGGGTGGTTTTTGGAGAACAGAGGGAGTTTGTGATGAAATCAGTAATAGAGCTATTCACCATTACAAATAAAACTAGCTAAAACAAAGAGCTAATAAGAACCACGCAGCAGCTAGCAATTCATACTGTTCTACCCAAAGATTATTTAAGAACACAAGTGCAAGATGTAAAATATTATAACGTTAAAGTGGAAATAGTGGTGACACAATTTAGTTATTAACCCTCACCGCTTATCAATTGAAGACCATAACTTGATCCTCTGACCAATTAGTGTCTCATCCATATATCCCCAACTCCGTAAACATTTTACTAAAACCAGTTAAAAGACAAAACCTGAACCTGATCAAATTGGTCAAATGGGAGTCCAGGGTATTTACAATTAACTCCTTACACAGGTAGATAAAGACAAAACCTGATCAAAATTACCTCATCGCATCTAATATCAGGACTAACTTTATAAAATGAGGATGGCAGCAACATTGATCCAGGAAGGTAAGAAGGCATGCCACTATTAGTTAAACCTACTAGAAACAAACCGATTCGGCCAGAATATGTAGCTTCTGTACAGAGCAAAGTCCATTGTCAGTATCAAATGGAAAACTCTCAGAAGACTGAACATCTTTTCAAGAAATTAAATTTACCTACCGAAGTTTTTTTTAACATCGACAGCATCCTCAGACTTTCTAATAGCACGGAATATATTTAGCATATAGGACAGAATCATTAATCTACTAGTATCATCACAACTAGCACTGGTCAGTGCCTGCAAAATGGCAACAAGGGGACTGCAGAAAATCACACAAATAAAGACTAATTAGATTACTAGCCAAAAAATTGAAATTCAGAATCCCCCATCCCAAACATTAAAACTAGTTCAGAGGTTTTAATATTAATTTAAATAATAACAGACAACATCAACACAATATAGGCCAATTTATTTTATACAGTACCTGCAAAACCGAGCATATATTTCCTCATCTTGACAGTTTTCAGGGGGAAAACAAGGATCATGAGCAAGAACATGGATTAGGAACACCATAATATACCCAGGGAAGCAAATATTTGTTTCTCCTTTCCAGAAGTTTGCCGCCTCCGAGCCTCTTTACTGTGCTCCCTATAAACTCTTCCATATATTTCAAGGACTAGAACAGAAGACGGAGCTAATCAACAAACAGAAATGGATTGGCTTCTGAAGTACAAATTCAAGTATAGTAAAATAAATATTAAAGTTGCATTAGTTTGCACATCTCTGAGGCAGTCTGAGGCAGCTAAGGCAAACGCACATGCATATCTGCTTGGGATAGCATGATCTTTTAAAAGCTTATGTATTTTATCCAGAAAGAATATGCGCACATGAGATGAAGGATCCTGAAATACCATAGAAGAAACAGATATTAAGGGGGAAAATAATGCACAAGCCAACAGTAACAATCAAAACCACCTTCATCTATACCCAAACAAGATGCTGCAACTGATGTTTCTGTTTGTGTATATTTTGGACCCAAAGGGGGAAAGGAGATTTTTCTTCATTCACCCCGACAGATCTAATTGGTTGACTTCGATATATTTTCAACACATCAAGAGATACACATACGCCTTTCAATGTAACTAATAGACCTATTAATATAATATATTGATCATATTAACCGAGCCATTATTCAAATTACTGTATTTTAAATGGTTTTTTCAGAGGTATGTGTGTATGTATAAAGTAAAAAATTGCAAGTACAACAGGAGCCAAGGGTGAAATATCCCTGGTCAAGAATCATGACCAGAGCACAAACTCCCAATTCAACTAAAGTTCTAATTGATGAAAAACTGACAATTTGATAGCTACAACATCAGGTAAGACGGGATAAGGATAAAAAAAAAAGAACAAGAATTTCCTATTTGTAGTGTCAGAAATTTTCCTATCGAGAACGAGAGGAAAACAAAAAACTTTAAGCAATTACGATAAGTTTATGAGCAAGCAAAATTTATCCCAACAAAAACCTCCACCCAAACACAAGCTCTAAAAATGTACGTCCTCCAACTCCAATAATTTCAACCAAAGAAACCAGCAAAGACAAGGGACAATGATAAAAATATGATTGACCGATTCCTTATCCAACCTAAAGATAGGGCAATTTTGGCAGAAGGCTTCTTACGCTAAATAAGGAAGTCCGAGTAGCGGTACTTACAGAAAAAGATGACATTCAGTCTAGGAAAAAGAAAAGGTCACTCATCTAACTACATATCTTCCCAAATCAAAATCTCACACCATCGCCAAATTCATATGCAACGAATTTATTAAACCCCTCTGACGCTTTCCAAAGAAAGTTTCCAAAACCCACAATCATAGGGTCCAGACGGCTGAACACTAGACCAGCCAAAACTAGATTCGCCATATTCTGAACCTAACTACTCCCCACCAGAGTCTATCCCAATCCTCTCCAAACCTCAAACGCCATTTACCTAGTAAGGCTAGATTCAATACCTAGTAAGGCTAGATTCAATTTGTGCAATCTCTTAACGCCCATCCCTATATCTTTGTTGGAAACACAAACCTGCTCCCAGTTAACCCAATGACAATGCATGCGATTTTCTTAAGCACACTCCCAACCATGGAGAAAAGGGACATGAAGTCTGGATGGCCCTATATAAGGATTTTAGAATAGTATCCAGAACAAGGATATTCTGCACAATGTATGTGCCAGTTTGTAACTTTGTACACAACAACATTGAACATAGCAAATGATTAAAATTTGGTATGTTGTTCTACATAGGCAGATGTGCCTAAATGAGTAAAATCATGTGGACTATCTTTCTAGAAGCAATAACATTTTGCTATTGACACGAGTATTTTAAAATTTAGAAAAACAAGTTTTTACACAAAAATAAATTCGTTTTGCTTTCTTTAGAGACTTAACTGACTACAGATATAGTTTGGAACGGGTGCCTTAATTTATATAATTAGAAACTTTGAAGTAACCTCAAGCTTGGGGGAGCTTATTTAGAATCAAGGGTTTTCAATTAAGTCAGACCAGGAAGTTTATTAAGAGTATGCATCAAACTATTAATGGATAGAACATATCTGGCCCAAAAATTTCACTAGAAAATAAACATCTTCATATGATAAGAGAGGCAGAGATGTAGACATCAAAATTGGCCATAATCTGAAAGACTGAAACATAAAACTCCATGATAGACTAAAAATATCTCATTATTCCAATATAAAGAAAAGAAGGAAGGCATAAAAAATAAATAAATAAATTAAGATGACAGAAATTTATATATTCAAGAATGGTTCCAGGATTATTACAAGTTTAAACAATGATTCAAACCAACAGGCAAACAACAAAATATTTTATACATCAATTCCCATATTCGATCCCAAATCCACCTTTTATGCATGAACTATGATTTGCTTACCTGGGCCTTAAGAATCGCTAAGTAAAATATCTGGGGCAAAATATGGAAATCCCATCTTCTAACGAGCCGAAGAACGGATTTTGCAACAACTAACGTAATGTGAGCACTGTCATTTTCGCTGCAAAACAGATACGGACAATTCATATAAGCATACATAACATTACTACAAATTTTTGAAAATGAAAAACATTCGTAAGTGGAAGAGTCAAGAATGGATTACTTCATATCTCTTAGGGGTATGGGATAGGATGCATCGTACGCATCCTTACTTGGTTTCTCAGATGCTTAGGTAGTTATTGCAGTTTCTTAAGTATACTTTTATGGGAAGTGGGAGTTGCCACTTGTGCATCAAATAAGAAGCCATTCTCTCCCACCGTTGTATAAATAACATATACTGCAAATGAGTCATAACATCCATAATGATAAATCTTTATCAAAAATAGTTACAACAATGTAACAGATGTGTCTTAAATACATTATGATCATTTATAACATGATCTTCACATTGATAACAAAAGTCACATATATTTGTTTGAAAACTCCAAGTGTCCAACTCATATATTATCCATTACCCATGTTTGTGTCCTTTTCTTACCCCCTCTGCATCGAGCTATGGTAATGACAGGACACAGGCTATCAATGCCACAAATACCCTGTTAGGTGGCCAATTTTCCAAATTTTTCTAGGGTTTATGTAAACTTTGATATTCTTAATATGTAGGACACAGAGAGGCCGGAGCTCATTAAGGCTGTTTTCTCTCTCGCTCTTTCTCTCATATACGAAATCACATCTTTCTCCCTCTTTTCCCTACTATATATATAAGTTCTGCAATACCTACACAAGGCAAATATTTAAATTTGGTACAGATTACTGTACACAATGAAAGACAATAGTTGAGACAAAGGCGACTAATTTGAATGTAGTTAATTTCTTTTACACCAAATAAAACAGAAAACAATTGTTGATTGAAATAATGAATTCAGATGCACCTGGAAAAGGATTAAGCAGCAATTGTAGTATACTCCAAGACCGCCAGTTCATAAAAATCAGTAATAAACTAATAATTTAATATATTTTCATACAAATATACATAATCAGTCGCCAGAAGCTTAGGAGAGACAAGACATACATAATTTGAAACAAATATACATAAAACAAAATTGGAGCATCAACCTAGACGTCTTGAATTTTCCTGGCAAACCTAGGCATGTCAAAATACTTTACTCCATATAATCTTAATGAAGTCAAATAAGTATGTTGGTATGTCTGATGTTGATATCACAATCTGATTGCAAGAGTGGCCTGATATAATATCAAAATTAAAAAAATATTTGCTGTTTGATACACAAAGTCCAGATCATTGATAATAAGTTACAAGCATTAAAGAAGTAAGATAATTGCATAGATAGTGGGAACAAAAGTCAAGGAAATAATCAGTGAGTTTAAATATCATACCTTGAGATCGAATCATCTGAAAATTTTCCCTCTGGTAGTATCTTTGATAAGATGATAAACAACTCGTTTATTTGATGTCTAACATGAGTTCCTTGATAAGGCAAAAATCCCTTGATGAGTGTTTTCAGCCCATAAATCTACACACAAAAAGCCAAAAATAGAGTTAGAGTAGAGTACCTACACAATAAGCAGTATAGTGATGCTCATGCCTCAGGACGTGTGATGCAAAATAGTTTAGGTGGAAAACATCTTAATGTTAACTGTTCACGTCATGAAACACTATTTTTCCATTAGAAATACCGAGATGTGGTATATTGATGCTCATGCCTCAGGACATGTGTGAAGCTAAATATTTTAAATGGAAAACATTTTATTGTTAACTGTTCACATCATGAAAGACTATTTCCCCATCGAAAACGCTGAAATGTGCATGCATGTATGCAATGTTGTGGGATGTGCAATTGACTATTTGTAAATGTACTAAGCATCACAAAGTAACGTGCAATTGTGGTTCTGACCAAGAAACAAAAAAAAAAAATAGCAATCAAAGGTCATGGAAGTTTCTCAGAAAAAACTTGCTAGATATGTTCATTAAGCATGCTTCATTATCAGTTTCTTATACTTCAACTAAACCAAACGACTAACAAAAGGCAAGGATACGACATCAAATGACATAAGTAGTAATCTCAAGCATAACAATCAAAAAGCTTTATCATCAGAAACCAATCTTCCCAATGAAATAGATAGAAAGGTTTAACTAAAAACTACTGACGCAGTTAAAGCATTTGCTTTTCTCTAACTCTAACCTCAGCCTGCAAGAAGTGCTGCATCCGAAATCTTCATCCAACAAAGTCAGATCATCCACTGAATGCACCTGTACAAGAGGGCAAACATTATGTACTCTATAAGTTTCCGTGATCAATATAATGATGAGATGAATGATACTTCCATATGATATGTCTGCAAAAATCACATTTTGGGGAAAGAATAATCTACCAAAGAATAAGCATAAAAATTAACTAGTTATTCACATGATGTTCGTGGAAAATTGTTTGAATGATTTCTGTAATCTCTTTTTCTTGGACCAAAACAATGACAACTTTTCACCATGAAGGCACCTTTGGGCTCCTGATCAAAGATATGAGGGGATCCACTCCTCTCCACCCACATAGCCATGACATAAATCTCCCGGCAAGAAGTGAATAAGTGTGTTTTTGTTATTATTTTCTATTTTTCATTTTAGTCTTAAGAGGATACCTTTGTAAACAATAATCTTTATATAGTTTCTTAGTGCAAATAAAGTAAAAACTCTGGTACAGTACTCTACAAACAAGGAAACTATGAAAAAAAGCAAATATCAATCACCTCCCCAAACTTATGTAAGTATACCTCATACCTCATAAATTAGAGAAAGCCAAATTATCAGAACTACCACCTAGTGCAGCAATAATATAAATAGCATACTTCGACTGCAAACGAGCTCCCCGCAGCAGTTAGGGATATTCTCACGAAGGTCACCAGCAAGATTATGTTTGATAGTATTTTGTCCAGGTTGGGCATGTCTGATGTCCACAGTAGCTTGAGGAGTATTAAATTATCGTAACCATCAATGTGGTCTATAAGTTTCTGAAACTAAGGGTCATCAAAGTTAACTTTAGACTGGTGAACGACCCAAGGGGACTTACCCAGTAAACTCTTGCAAACATATAAACTACGTATACAAGATTGTATCTTCTAAAAAAGATACTTCTGACAAATTTACAAGTGTCTATTCTCTTAGTTTTTTCTTGATATTTGTTTCCTTTCCAAAACAGAACCCTTTCTTAAATATTCTCTTATTGACCCCAATCTCTCTTCTAATAAACTGATGTAACTTTTATGAAATACCAACGTACAATAATTTCCCTTCTTCCCTTAGATGGGTAAAACAAATATTTGTTATTATAACATCCACGCTACAAACAGATAAGAGTATATTTGCAACCACGTCAAGATACAAAAGAACACCATCCAAGCCAAAAAAAAAAATGGTAACCGCATTTACAGACTATCATGATATCATCTAATAGATTAATATGGGAACTCGACCCTATTTGTGACTGAAGGAAGTAGGGCTCCAATTGGAACGCCTTCCCTCCCTCAAAAGGCTTCTGTTACTAGGGTTTCAAGAATGTGGCCCATAATTTACTTCCCTATTCCTCTACTTTTTTTCTATTAATACAACTCATAAGAATATACATAGTTGAGCCACGTCTGCATTGTAAAATATTTTAAATGGATATCTCTACAGAACCTCATTTAAAACAGAAAAACAGAGAACTTACCTGAGTGCAATTGATATCTAACGACTTGCATTCATTATATCTGAAGCAGCTTTTCACAAAACGGATTTTCGTCCCTTGAAACAAGCATCCTTAAGTAATCTTCAGATCCTCTCAGTAATGAAGGGGAGATGCTTACAACATTCTACTTCAAATAGAAAAAGGAAGATAATAAGTGAAATCAAAATTCAGTACTGAACACACAAGTAAATGTGATGTTTTGGTACACAGATAATCAGAAACAACATAACTGGATTTGAGAAAAGGGGGAAAATGATTAGTATAATGGGCAAAATGAAAAACTCCTTCATAAAATAGAGTGGTCGTCAGTTCTGCTGCTTCAGGACCAGCCCAAATTCAAGACTAAATATCTCTTCTTTGTAAAAACCAGAAGTGCAGAACTCCTTCGCAGTCCACAGAAAACAGTGGCAAGCAAAATTTAACCCCCAAATAATTTCCTGGACATGCTAATCCTGAACTTTTTTGTTAAGGAAAACAGAACTATTATTCTATTAAGACTAGTGCAAGGACACCCCTCCTTTGAGCCAAATCTTTTTAATTATCTAGCCCTGGAGTTCCTAAGATATCATTACAGTAACCATCCAGTTTCTTTCAGGTGACCATACTCTTGCCGAGGTCAGTTTTCAAACTTATTTCATTTCAGGCCGTTGATCAGTTTCTGTCTTAAGACACCACTGCAACATATTATATATATTAGAGAATCTCTGTTGCATTGTTTGAGCTAAGTCCATGTTAATAGATGCTATAGAAAAAGTTAAAATATATTCCCACCCAACACTTCACAAAGTTTCAAAACCCACCCATTAAAACAAGACAACTATAAGATTAGGTAATAGGCACAACAAATCTGGCCAGGTAACTAACTAACATTAGAAGGGTTTGATGCTCACAGAAATTAGTTTCTCATGGTTGCCAATACAAACCCATTTTCTTCTCTGTACCATAAAGTAAAGTAGAAAGTAGAAAGGACACGTCAGATTAAAGGTCCCTCATCCCAACTATTATATTTTTAAGTTAGCTCCATCCACAAATATCACAACTTTTTTTGTTATAGTTGAAACATGAATAGCAAATATTTAGTGGTATCAACAATAACTTAATATCACAGTAAAAAAAATGTGCAGACTAGATTACCAGAAGAAGATTGATTGATGATTTCTCCAAGTGCTTGTTTACAAGATTTTTCTCCGAGAGATCTGACAGAATAAGGCGCACATGCTCTGAGCCAAATATGTTAAGGAAAGATCCCTAAGGAATTTGCAAATTACGTGTGTGTTTCTTCTCTACCCTCCCTAACAGTGCCTCCTGTAGTCCTGTGGGGAAAAAAAGCCACAAAAGGGGGATTAGTAGGTAAGAAGAACCCAATGGAATAAACTAATTTTAGAGCATAAAATTATTAAGCAACTGAAATTCAAAGTAGATCCTATACTAGTAAGTTTCAAAAGCTTTCAAATCAAGCATGCCAAATCACCACAACAAAGGTTGCATACTGTAGTAGTAAACTGTAAAAGCAATGACAACCTTGTGAAATAAGATAAAATAAGGTGATTCGATCTGCATACAAACGAAAATAAACGACTATAAGATATACTAAGAAACACACGGAAGGCCGTAATACATTTAAATGTAATTTTATGAGAATGGAATAACCAAAAATAACTGCAGCACTAAAGAAATTAATAATTGTCAATAAAAATTATTAATTCAGATTATACAATAATATTAACAACACAAAAATCTGGAATGCAATAATATTTATAGATGAAGATTGCATGTTTTTAGTTTGAGGCTATATTATATATGACTTGACATATATACATATATTTATATCATATTTCAAGAAGATAAACCACATGAATGTGCTTATACATATGTATCGCTATACCTATGCACATATACCAACAATGGGACAAAGGTGGAAGATAAATGAAAAAAAAAAAAAAAAAAGAGTAAACTAACTCACTCTAATATCAGCAGATTTTTTTTGATGAATCTCTAGTATCATCGCTTAACGATGTCTTTTCATTCACCAAGGAAATAATTTATTAAAAATGTCCTCATTTTTCATTTGTTGCAATTTTTCAAAGTACTCTTCTGCTTTGGGTGGATCAACAATGGATGCTGACATTTTCCTACATGAAATTCTAATTTTCTTCTGAACATCATCTGAGCTATTACCCTGCACAATTCAATCAAATGCATAAAAGACCAACTTCACATTACAAAGCTATGCATTGCGAAAATTGAAACCGTAATTTTCTTCTACTGACAAAACAATTCCAAATAATAGAATGATGAACAAAATTATTATTTATACTAGCATCCTCTCGACAAATGTCTAGTTTACTTAATCAAGCATCTTCAGTGGGATCCTTTTACTAGTTAGCCGACTGGTTTTAGCAGTAGAAATAAGGATCCATCATAGTTACAAGTTTCAGTTTCTCAGGAATTGGGTCATTATTGTACATGTAAAATGCAATGCTCTATATGCAAATATGGTATACGTTATCTTCTTTTCGAAACTTCAAATAAACCTGCATCTGCATCACCATCTGCAACCTAGGAGCAAACAAAAGTTTGAGTAAGACAGCAAACAAACCAATAAGCACAGTAGCAGTGACTCGGTGAGTACCAGTACCTCCATTTCTGAGATAAGATGGAACTGAATGCCTTTTCATGAACAGGTGTGAAAATTGAAAACAAGAAGATCCAGTGCCTCTTCCTCTCCTCCACAGAAAGACCAACTGGAAACAGATCCTCTGCAGGAACAAGCTCCATGTTCTGCGGCCTGATAAATTGTATGAGCACCTTATCACATCCCAAAAAGTTGCAACAATTCAGTCAAAATAAGCCTGTAGGAAATCATGAAAACCAAACCTGAAATCCTAGCAGTCTTTATCATAGCAAAACATCAAATTATTGCATGGTATTTGTTCAAAGTGTTCTACAAGTGTGATAAGACCTGTGGAACACTGGATGCAATCGTCGCGATAAAGTTCCAGCAGTTTCTGTTAGAAAGAGTACCACGCAGAAACTGCTGGAAGAGTACACACATCAAAAGATACATCCATAACATGAGGAAATGGCATTTTTATAAAGCACCTTCTTGTCTCTAATGTGTCCCATAGCATTAAAGATCAGTTGAGATTAGATGTGTTTCAAATTGGATCTGGCTATATCACAAATTGTGATCACAGCTTTTATTCGTACTTTATCATGGCATCTGTCACAAGTCAGGAGTTGCCAGGTGTTAACCAGTGTTGACCCGGCCAAGATAATAACCATCTGTTTAGTATTTAGAAAAGAAATTTAAGAACCGTTTATTTGTTAAAAAGCATACCAAGAACTTCAGGAGCCTCAGTGCCAGACAGTATGGCAGTATAACAAACTTTAGCACATTGCAATGCACAAATTCCGACTTCTGGAGACTTGTCAAAGAATCTTTTCAGAAACTCCACAAAGAGTTGACGGTATTCCTGTACAACATGATGTCCAGGCAATGCAAAAAGCTTTCCAAGCAAATTGACAGCCTTTATCCGGACATCAACCTGATCATTCTGCCACTGTAACGAGTGTTTATCAGATGACAGGTACGTACTAATCAAGCAAAGGAAAAAAAATGGAGAGCTGTTGGGTTTATGTATAGAACAAAGCCACATACTAGTAGTTTCGTGTGACAAGCTTGGGATGACAGCGACAAGCATTTGAGGAGCACACTTAAATTAGTTCGTGGTAATAATCTTTAAGCTCACTTTCTACTGAGTCTCTATCCACTATGCAAGATGTTAAAAATCGTTGGACGAAAGGCTCAAGCTTCTGTGTGCATTCTTCAATGATGGAAACAGCAAGCTGAAAGAAGCGGACGCTCCACCCTAAGAATAATTTTCTAAGATATTAGACAGTAGCTAATAATCTAATATAGAGGTATTCTATCTTTTGAAGTATAAGAATAATTTTCTAAGATATTAGACAGTAGCTAATATAGAGGTATTCTATCTTTTGAAGTATATCATTTACTGTATAACTCAAATATACAATAACATTCCAAAGGCAAACCATCCAAACTATGGTAGCTTATGGAATTCTTTTATTTTTCTTTTCACTTTAGAAGCTATCTTATGGAATTCCAAGTATCACACAAACCTATGAACTTGTATGTAAGAAAATGGCATGATATACATAGACTATTGATTTGTGGATTTACTAATAGAAGAAACAGCAAAAAGTAAATAACTACTTTCCGTATGCAAATATTCAATGGGATATACTTAGATCGATGATCTTAATGGCAAACAAGATTATGAAAAAGTGCCCCCCTAAACAGCATAAACTTTGTTATGTGAACCACCTGAATTGAAGATCTTTTATAGCTACAAAGAACATGTTGACATAAAAGATTAATTCCAAAGCATAACCAATGATGGTGTGAACAAACATGCATAAGCAATTAATACCAACAGGAGGGTGTTTAGCACTTTAGCATTCAATAATCAATTCGCAGTGTGTATAAACCATGGTGAACATTGAATTTAAACCAAATAAACTTTTCTAGACTCACAGTAAGTGTGTGTGAACCAATCATCTGAATCCAACAAACAGTATTCTCACTGTAAATCCATAGCTGTTATCCCCAAAACATAAACACAACACTCAAATCATCGATCCACTACCAAATGTCAATGTGACAACAGCAATCTGATGACCAGGTGAATCAGTTAGATGTGAAAAAGCTTCTGGAATCTGACCACTGTGATAATTAAAACGAGAAGAAGAAGAAGAAGAAAACCCTAGATTTGAAGAAGATCAGCTTCATCGAAGTAATAAAAAGAATCTAAAACTAATGTTTAGAAGATATTGAATTGAATCGAAGAAGTAAACCTAGATTTATTTATTGAAAATTGTTAACTTCATCGATCGATTGAAATGCAAAAGTAGAAATTGAATCAAAATTAATAATAAAAATCGAGTTGAAAAAGAAGATTTCTGATTCATAAGAGAGAAAGAATTAAAAACAAAAAAACGATTTCTATTAATTTTGTTATCAGAATTCACAACAAAACAAGGCATTATATTGTACTTCTATACTTCTCTTACATCATATCATATCACCATTTTTCTCTCTCTATGCAAGAAGTCTACTATCTTTTGCATCATCTCCATCGTCTCATCTCTATCATATCCTAGTTGATCAGGCAACAGAATGAACTCTTGATTTACAGAGAATCTCTCTTCATTTGCTTCATACAATCTACCATTACGCTCCCACACACCAATTCTGTCTTCTTTTGGGATATCAAGACCTGTAACCACAACATAATTAATAACAACAGATTAAATAAGTTAAAATTAAGGTTTAATTACCTTCATTAATCGCCATCAACAGGCGTCCTCCACACCAATTCTTGATTGGGCATTTTCTTCTTCTTCGCCACGTCTAATAATAATAATAATAAACATTAAAATGGTGATTATGAAATTCAAATTAGATGGTGTAGAGATTTATAAATCATTACCTCCATGTTGTTCTTTACCTGACGATCTTTTCTTCTTCTCTCTTCTTGGCTTTGGCGCTTTTTCTCTCCTTTGGGAGCCATTTCAAGAAATTCAAATAAAAATTCAAATCTAGATTTTGATGGTAGAGGGAAAGGAGGGATTTGGATTTCGTTTTTATAGATAAACCAAGTAATTTTGATTGGTCGAGTAGTGTTAGTATCGGATCAGTGACTTGGCATACATTTCCACCGTAGATCCCACTATAAATGTTTTCTCAAATGGAAGGCATGGATTGATTCTCACTTTTTAGGAAAAAAACCACATCTTTACTAAGAGCAGGCAGGAATATAAACGTAAGCCTGATTCTAATATCTTAACTTAACGGACCTGGGCCCAATCAACAGAACAAGCTTTGTAAATGTAGCTAAGAGCCTAAGATCTTAACATAAGCCTGTTTCTAACTTAAGATCTTAAGATAAGTAGATCTGGGCCCAATCAACATAAGCCTGTTTCTAACATCTTAACTTAAGTCTACCTTAATTCTAAGCCCATCCCAGTACAACATCATCTATAAATTACTTGAATACGTTTGACCTCATATTTATTCACCAAAGTTTATTAAAACAATTCTATTTAACAAACAAGAAAATCATCAAATAAAATTTGATGTCATAATAATATAATTAAACTAAATATTTTCAATAAAAAAAATATGTGCAAAACGCGTACAAGCACATAGTTAGTGTAGTTGTTTCTTGTTTGTCATATTTGTTAGTAACTTAGAGACAACCCAAGCCCAAAATCTAAATATTCATGACAGGCTCATCTCTTAGGGTCTATTTGATTCGGGCTGAAAAAGAATTTATCGGGAAATAGATTTTATATACAAATATTTGGAAAATAAAATTTTGATAAAATGGTTTTAGTGTTATATTGATCATGAGTCATTGGAAAATTATCGACCGGCATTAAGAGGTCCATTTGTGTGTCCCCTTTTTCCCTTTTTAATTTTATATTTGTCCATCTTTTTTTCTGTTTTTTAAAATCTCCCTTCTTTTCTCTTCCTCTCTCTTCTCCTGATGTCGATCCCCATCGTATCACAGTTTTATATTTATATTTTAAATATGTTGTAGTGAGAGTTGGACAAAATTGAAATCCAATATGTCCCACATTTTAACTTATTATTTTATTTTAAATATTTACTATTTATTTTTCATTCAATCAAACATGGGAAATTGAAATTTTCCAAAAAATCTATTTCTAATACTCTAATCAAACAGACCCTTAGTCTCATTTTATGTCTATATATCTTTTTCTTCCAAGGAAGGGTACCTCCCACACAAACAATCCACAGTTGTGATGCCACACCCCAATTTTGCCTTCCCCTTAGGATGTCAAAACCTAAAACACAACATACCCAAATTAATAACTATAGATTAAACACAAATTAACATAAATAAATTTTAATTACCTTCTCTCACCAATTCTTAATAGGAGATTTTTTTTGTAGAATTTTTTTTTACAATAGACTAAATCTAAAATGTTTACAAAATTATACCCCATTCCGAATTTAAGTTATACTTTCTTGGGTCTGATGCCAATTCCCAATATTAAACTATATCATGCAATTATGCAACCATATAATTCATGCGATTATGCAATAAAATGAATTAGGGGTATTGTAAAAAGCAATCAAACAAATATATATATATTTTTTTTTTAACAGAAATTATTTTATTGATAAATTCAAGGAATTACACACAAAAGTAAGGACAAATATGTTACAAACTCCGCTGCAAGTTTAGAAAGTTATTTCTGAATAACAAACCCGATTTTTTCTAAATACACATTCGTTTAAACCAGCAGTTATCACGTTGCTATCCATTACCTTATGCACTCTCTTGAGGAGTTCAGCTGCTTTCGAGGCTAACAATCCAAATGTGTCAAAGACAAAAGGGATGAAACTATGTTGGTTAGGCCTACAAACTCCATAATGTTTATCCATTTTTTATTTATTTATTTTTATGTGGGGTCGAGAGACCCCTACCCCTTTAAATTGCGCGTGGGTACTTATATCAACAATTAGCTGTTGGCGTGTTCAAACCCACAATGTCTCTACTTTTGAAGGGGTGGTACCATTAAACATGTGGCTCATTAGCATCAAACAAATAAAATAATTTATTTTTTTATTTTTTTCCTCTTTACTTTTGGGTGATAACTAAGAAGACAAGATAAAAATGATATATATTATATGTTTAGAATTTTTATATATTTGAACAAGTCATTGGAGAAACTTTACGTGCGATGGTTTAACTGAAAGAAGAAAAATATTTAATGTAACTTCTTTTCGAGAACCATTTTTGTTTTGAAACTTGAAACAACCATTACAACTCGCAAACCTTAGTAGTTTCAAAGAAGAAATAAATAAAACCTAACAACTGATTCGATGATCAGTTATTCTTGAATCCATCATACCTCATACTTCATCAAGAACTATTTTTGTTTTGAAACTTGAAACAACCATTACAACTTGCAAACCTTAATAGTTTTAAGGAAGAAATAAATAAAAACTAACAACTGATTCGATGATCGATGATCAGTTATTATTGAATCCATCATACCTCATACTTCATCAAAATCACCATCGTAGTCTTGAGATTCTTTAATGTTATATTCATCTTTCGCTGTCGGTGGTGGTGGGGAGTAGTGGTATTCTAATAGTTACGATCAATTTCTCTAGTAGCTCTTCTTCCACGTGTCAAGAACCACAAGAAAAACGACCTCATCATCCACATCTTTTCTCTTCATTTTTTAATTTATTTATAGAATGTTTTCTCTTACTGTTTAGTTCATTTTATTTCACAAGGATCTATGCAAAATTATTCCTAACTAGTGTTCTAACAGTTGTGTTGCGATCAATTTCTCTCCTCTAACTCTTCTTTCACGTGTCAAGAACCACGAGAAAAACGACCTCATCATCCACATTTTTCTCTCTCAATTTTTTTCTTTGTTTCCTTTTAGGGAACGAATTCTTTAACTTATTTATAAAATGTTTCATCTTCTCCGATTGGTTCATTTTATTTCACAAGGAATCATGAAAAATTATTCCTAATCTTTAGATGTCTTCTTAATCTAACGACGGTTACACTTGCTTCTTTTAAACATATCGACCCTCATTTGATGTTAAGCCCAATAACAAAAAACCATTTTATTGATAAACTCGAGGAATTACACAAAAGTAGAGAATAAATGCGGTGCAAGTCATTTTTTGAATAACAAACATGATTCTTCTAAATACATATTTGTTTGAACGAGTAGTCGTCACGTTGCTATCCATTACCTTATGTACTCTCTTAAAGAACCCAACTACTTTCGAGACTAATAATTCAAATGTGCCAAATACAAAAGAGATGGAACTATGTTGGTTAGTCTTATAAACTCTATCACGTTTCTCTACTTTTTTTTTGTGTGTGTGTAAATACAACCCAATAGTATTCCATGATTCATGTTTTATTAACTTTATTTCAAGCCCAATACCCCATGATCCTGAATTGGTATAAAGGCATCCCTAATGGTCATCAAACATGGTATCAAACTCAAATTTGGTGAAAAAAATAAAAAAATTCATCTCTAATTGACCATCAAATTTGAGTTGGTACCAAAGTTTTATCAAATTTTCATCAAATTTGGTGAAAATTTAATGTTTCCATCAAATTTGATACCACACTTGGGCGGGCAAGAGAGGATTACTTAGATTGGGCGGGCATAGAAGAACCGGGCTGATGAATCTGACCCCACTTCTGCTCTTCCGAGCTTCATGAATGAAAGATTTGGACTTTTCAAGCTTCGGGTGTGCATCATTAGGAGTTCCGAGCCCAAATATAAATTAACGTGAAAGTATAACAAAAGCCATTCAGCTCAACTGGTGTTATGTTTAGCTCTCATTAAAATAACCCATGTTTGACATTGCTGCCACTAGACCAACTTAGCCACAAAGAAGTAGTATTTACAAATCAGTAAATACATAATACTATTTATAACTAGGTGGGTTTCTATCGCTCGCCCAGCTTGAAAAACCATTAGAGATGAAAATTTTTAGCACCAAATGGAGTATCAACTGAGGTACCAAATGGCATATTTGGACCACCAAATCAAAAAAACTATTAGGATGCCCTAACACACACCATAATATTGTTATAATTTACACTATAAAATTTTTAATTAATTTTTTTTTTTTATAAAAATATAAATTTTATTGATAAGCTCAACGAATTACACAAAAGTAGAGGACAAACGCGCTACAACTGCGCGGCAAGTCCTAATGTGGAATAGTTGTTTTCATATCCTAATGTTTTTATTTCAAATATCAAAGGACATATATAATATTGGCAGGCATAAGCATATGCATATGCGTGAGATGTGATATTTATTGAAATTGCTGTTAAAAAGGACTATCAGTACAACTTGTAAGGCACTTGTCCTCAAAATAAAAAAATAAAAAAAAAATAAAAAGAGAAAGAGAGTCCTCCTTTAGTTCTTCACCTTGTTGTCATCACTCCTCATCTTTCTTCTTCTTCTTCTTTCTTCTCAAATCCCCTTTTCCAATCTCTTCACTCTCACTATCAATTGAGTAAAATTGAAAGAAACCCTTTATAAAATGTCATCTTGGCTTTCACTTCCAATCTCAAATCCCTTTAAATCTGAACAAAATTCTTCAGAAAATCAACAAAAACAAGAAGAAGAAGAAGAAGAAAATCAACTAAATTCAAGCCCATCTCAAGGTGGAAGTAGTGTTAAAGAAGATTTATCAGAATTAGGCAAAACACTAAGTCGGCAACTTTGGGGTGTTGCTTCTTTTCTTGCACCTCCCCCTTCTCCACCTCCAACTACTACTTCTTCTTCTTCTTCATCAGCTTCTTCTTCGGGTTCTGCGACTGAAGCCGATGTCGATTCATCGTCTTCGCAAAGACTTGTTGGTATTAGAAATGATTTTGCTGAGATTAGTGGTAGTTTAAAGTCTGGGTTTTCATTGATTTCTACAAATAAGGCTGTTAATGAGATTTCTAGGTTAGCTTCCAATTTATTGCAATTTGATGAAGAAGATGATAAAGAAGAGGATTTTGGAAGTGGGATTGTTGGAATTACAGAGGAGGCTTTGGAATTTGTTAAGGAGATTTCTTTACGGCCTGAATGTTGGATTGATTTTCCATTGTCATTGGATGATAAAGGTAATTGGATTATTATTAGCTTATAATTGTTTACACGCGCATTTAGGATAGTTTTCTGATATTTAGTTTTATAAAATGTTGATGATTTCGCTTTAGGAAACTGTTGATATTAATTGCTTATGATAAGAAAGATACAAATCCTAAATGCCCAGTACATTAATAGCATTGTTCACAACTTAGGTAGTGTTTGTTTCATTAAGCATTAAGCATTAAGTGCTTCTTAAGTGGTGGACCAGGTTAAAATTCAGAAATAAGTGTTTTTTAAGTTGTTTGTTTAGAACAAGCATTAAGAACTAATTGGGATATTTCAGCGATTTTGGCCCAGCGAAAATCTCACTCTTAATTTAACTTCTTAATGCTTGTTGTATTATTTAGACAATTCTACCCTTATAAAAATTGTTTTTATCATCTATAACCATTAAGTAATATCACAGTCAGATTCATTGGCTTAGTTAATGGCCTTTCCTTTGTCTGATCACTTTGAAATTTTTATCATAAGTTCCTGAAGATTTCTGTTATATCATATCTAAAATTTAGAATTTTTAGACGATCGGTTTGAAAGTTACAGATTTTTTTGTGGTTATGTTTTACAAGAAAAATTACGTTACAGTCAGATTCGTTTGCTTAATAAGGGGACTTTCTTTTGTCTGATCACTTTAAAAGTTTTACTATATGTTCCTGACGATTTCTATTGTATCATATCCAAAATTTGGAATTTTTAAACGAGTCGTTTGAAAGTTACAGATTTTTTTGTGATTGTCATGTTTTAGAAGAAAAATTACAGTCAGATTCGTTTGCTTAGTAAGGGATCTTTCCTTTGTCTGTTCACTTTGAAATATTTTCCATATGTTCATGACGATTTCTGTTGTACCATATCCAAAATTTAGAATTTTTAGACGAGCCGTTTAAAAGGTTAAGATTTTTTTTTTAAATATCATGTTTTAGAAGAAAAATTGGCGTGTATAGTTTTGTTGTTAGAACATTTTTCTGTTTGTACGACGTAACAATATAGTGTAGTTACACAAATATTTTGGCTAAGGGTGAAACATTCTCATCTGAAGCACAACACTGAATGGTCAACTTGCGCAACCAGAGTGCAAATCAACTTTAGGTTTTTGGGTTATGTGATAAGGTACTGTGTATTGTCAAAATACTTTTCCAATAATAGGGTAACATGGTCAAAATCACACTTATGCATAAACAAACAAATCAAAAACAGAACTTCTTAAAAATGATAACCAAACAACTTTTCCAGCATTCAGTGTTCAACATCCAGCATTAAGTATCCAGCATTAAGCATCCAGCATTCAGTATCCAGCATTCAGTATCCAACATTCAGTATCCAGCATTCAGCATTTTAAACAAACACACCCTTAATTGTTAAAGTAGTGTATAGTGTTGAGTATTGTAGTATCATCTGTGCTTGCTTCAACCTTCAACTCTCCATGTATCATGTGTAGAATTATATAATTGGATGTGTATGCTATGTTGGAAGTTTTAGCTTTAGGAAGCTGTTGATAATTTGATATTAATTCCTTTAAATAAATATATTATTCAAAGTGTACTTTGCAAAAAGGTGTGTTGCAAATACATCATTCTTATCATTGAAAACAATGTATGTTTACTCCTGCAGTCCTGCTAGTTGGTTGCAGACATTGAATCCAAATTGTTCAACCAAGTTCTATTTGAAGTTGTATACTGTGCCAACTGCTAAACAATGGTTCCTTAAATTTTTGTACTCCTCAGTCCTCACCTCTTCATGTGTAGAATTTATGCAAGTAGATAGTAGACTACTAGACTTGAAGAGTGGTTATTAGTGATAAGACTCACTTTTTGCTATTGAAACTTGCCTGGACCTAGTACTCAATCTGGATGACTTATTGATGAATAAAATTTGCTTAGTTAAGGGTATTTTGGACTTTCAGAAACTTGATATCATTGAATGAGTGAGTTTGTCTGAAAAGGATAGGTGTCTAGATCTAGCGTTGTTGTTTTTTAATAAACGACCTCACATGATTATAGCTTCACCTACACGGTTTTATTATAGTGTTTCACTTCTATTTTGTTTGTCACATTTTATACACGCCAGTTTCCTTCCATTACAAAGTACAATTTTCACGTTACTAGTTGGGCCTGATGAGGGAAAAACAACTGGAATGAAGGTTCTATAAGATGCGAATTGCATTTTACAAATAAATAACTGAGAAACACATGTAGTGGTTATGTGTGTCAATTTAGGGGAAACTTCTTTGATTAGCCAGGTTGCTTTGTGTCTTATCCAAAAGGTGTGTACCGTCCAGATTGTAAAGACCGGAGACCATTGTTCAGCTTGACTGTTTTTTCATTTCTACCATAGAACTAGCATATAGATGCTTATCAACTTTCAGCACGGTTCACTAACCATTTGCGCACCAACCATTTTTATGAGCAATTTTTGTACATGTTCTTAGATAGCAGGTTCATTGAAATGTTTATTTTCAGATAGGAATTTCATTTTGCTTTCATTGGTTTTGAATTATGCAACATGTCTGGCGTTTAATAGTATGCCTGATTTTCTTTCAAATTTCCAATGTGCCTCGTACAGATTTTGATATGTCTAATGCTCAAAAGGAGCATGCCTTAAGAGTCGAACATATGGCTCCTAGTCTAGCAGATCTAAGGATGAAGCTGTGCCCAAATCACATGAAGGAGGAAAACTTTTGGTTGATATATTTTATATTGTTGCACCCAAGGCTGAATAAGCACGACTCAGAGCTTCTGTCAACTCCCCAGGCAAGACATCTTGTGTTTACATATCATCTCTTACTATCAATGGCATGGATGCAGAAACTTTTTGTTGACTCCTGTCCTTCATTAGCATTCTACCCTCTCTCTATATTTTTCTGTCAAAGCATTCTTCTTTATATCATCTTTGCTACCCTGGAGCATAATTTTTTTTTTTTTCTGTTGCATCATTTTGCCAAGGGTTTTTTAATGTTTATATTGTACATGTTCATTATCACCTTTTTCCTATTTTTTAGCTAGAGGGTATGGGTTGAAAATCCACATTTTTGTCTTTATGGACCAGGGATGCTTTCCCACAATTTATATTGCAAATGCCATTGCTGTTCAATGGTTTCAGATGATTTAGCCTTGTGTTAGCCATTTAATTGTAAGAACATAAATTGGGGCTGCAACTTCCTAACTTTATGATTTACGCATATTTTTTTTTTTGCTTCCAGTAGTTTCTTAATTTCCAAGAATTTTGGTTTACAACTTTGAAACTATAAAAACCTCACTCTTGGTGCATCCTCCCTTTGCCCTAATTTCAATTCTGAAAAAACATGTAAAATCACATTTCTTGATCACCTCATATTACATTTGATGCAATTTTGTGTGATGTAAGTATATGATTATCTGATAGGAATTCATCTTCTTCTCAGATTGTGGAAGCAAGAGATATTCTGTTGCAAACTGTGCGAAACAGGAGAAATGAAAATTTGCAAACGTCAAAGGAAGAAAATTTGTCCGTAGAGGTGAATGAAGGTAATAATGCTCAACAAGAATGCAATCCAGTTCAGGAAAAGAAAGTTTTGGGCGAGACTGTCAATACAGAGCATCAAGAGGATGTTGATGTTGATCAGTGGTTAGAAGAAGATGTTGAGACAGGCACTTCTTTTACTGGTCGAAACCAGCTTGGAGATGAGCAAGATGTCTCTTTCAGTGATTTGGAGGATGATGATAATGATTCCACAAGCCAACAAGGCGGAACCAATCCAGTAAGCAATGTACGGCTTTCGTCACCAAATGATTCCAGTGGATGGGTTCAATTAAGTGAAAGTTCAGACGCTGGAGGTGGCACGAAAAAAGCAGTCCAACAAGCTTCCCGTGACAAAGATTCAGAAGGTGAGGGGTCAAGCGAATGGCTTACTATTGATGAATCTGACTCCGACAGTGTTGGTACTTCGTAACTTGTCATGTTTCCTGATATTTTTTTTTTCTTGGTTCTGCATCTCATCACCTAGTAAATAAAATGTGTTTTGATTAATAATGTATCCAGATAAGTTCACATGGTCGTATTATGACGTAACTATGCTGGATTTGGTCATTGTGAATCCTTCGTGCTGGCATAGTAAACTACAGTGTATATATATATATATATCCTGTTTTTATCGGGACAAAAAAGTATATATTATATCCATCATTTCTCGTTATAATTGACTGGTTGTATTGCTTGATGTTGATGGCCTGCTGACTGGTGTTGAGTCTAAGAATTTTTTTTTGTTATGCATGTGTTCTCACAAATAATATATTTATCATGGAGTGTTAGTTGCCAGTCTAAGGTTTTACATATTGACTTATTTGCCTCTCTTATGTTGATTTAAAGAAAAAAAAGAGGTATGGCTGTAGATCAGTCTATCAAGTAAGTTACATACTAGAACTGACTATGTTTACATATTTGTGCGCCCAAAGTTTAAATTAAGCATCATCCCTTGATTATTTATAGGTGTGAGTGTAAGACATACTTTTCTGTGCCTCCGATATGGATTAAATGTGCTCAGATGAGAACTTATGTAGAATCTTGTTATGATTGCTAGTTTAGGTTGACACCTCAAGTATCTTAGCCAGTTCTGTCCACTTTTAGGTCATCAACACCAAATTAGCAGACCTTAAATATCTGGCACACAAAATTTGCACGAACTGTCAGCTTTTAGATCATCAACACAAAATTAGCAGACCTTAAATATCTGGGCGAGTTGAGAGAATGTTGACTCCAAACTCAACTTATTATTCACAAATCACAATATTAGGACATTGAGTACATCATCTGGGCGAGTTGAGAGAATGTTGACTCCAAACTCAACTTATTATTCACAAATCACAATATTAGGACATTGAGTACATCTACTCTATAAGAAATTTATGTACAAGTCTGATGCTGAAACAATTTCCTACCAGTGACCTACATATTTACACTGGTGTGTAACACACATCAATCACCTTCACGTGGTTCAAATAAAGTTGTGGGAGAATCGTTCTATCTGTGATTTAAGCATATCTCCAAATGAATTCCGAGCTCTACCCGGTAGGCTTCGCCTGGGTAAATCAATTTTGACTTCAAGAGCTATTGGCTCCATTTCCTTTTTCAATGACTCAACAATCTTCATGTCTACCTCATTTCCTGATATGGTACGTACGTAGAAAGCATTTGTTGCCTTTTCTCCCTTTGTTGCCACATCTGCTCGAACAACAGCAAGCCCAAACTCGCGGAGACTCCTTGTGATATCAGAAAGCAACCCTACTTTATTATCTGCCCTTAGCTCCAACCTGACCCCCTGTCCAAGAGAATTATGTTTGGCCAACAATATAAAGAAATTAGAATTAGCTTTTGGAAAATGTGTAATTGAGAGGTAGACTTTTACTTTGAGGTTTCATGCCTACCTCACAGACTCTGCGTTCTATAGCGGCCTTTAAACATCGTATTACTCTTAGTTTCTCGGCTTCTGTGTGCAAAGTGTACCCGTCGATGTGTCTAATGTAATACTCCTGTAGACACACTGTCGATGTTAAAGTGTGTTGAAGCAATGAAATAGTCAAACTCATAAGCAACACTTAAGATTACCCAGTAAAGACATCGGGAGTACATTATTTGCTCATCAATATTGAAGGGAAGACATTAGATAGCTTTAACTATACCTGGAATGCACATTCTCCATGGGATCTTATGGAAGCATGGAATATTATGTATTCCATATCCGTAAGCGTGCATACAGTGTCAAACATGAGCCTTTGTCGATCTTTAGACTTTATACTCACAACCGAATACCCCTTCTCATTACAGTTCTCAATCGTTACAACTATATTTCTCCCTCCTTCCTTGACATCCATTGACACTGCTAGCGAGGAGCTGCAAATAGACCCGGTTGGTTCATCGAAATCGCGGACAGAAAGCATGAGCTGGTGCAATCTGCGTTCAACATTAGTTGTTGTTCCATCTCCCCCAGGAAGCCCTGCCATGTGCACTCCTTTCTGATCATTTTGATCTCCATCAGCATCTTTTGAGGTAGTGGCATTGATTACAGTGGCTAAATGATACTTGATGCTGGCAAGACGGTGAGGGTCATCAATGCAGCTAGCTGTCGACTGGTCAGAAATGTAAGCGACACAAGCAAGGCGCTCATTGTGGCTCCAGGCATGAGCCTCTTCGACATTGCACCTCAAGTCAGTGAGAGCTGCAGATATCTCTGAGAATAGACCAGGACGGTCTGTTCCAGTTAATTCAATAGCTGTGTGCTCTTTCGAAATTTCTTCCCCTATTGCTTTAGCGGTAGGGGTCTTCACCATACCAGTGTCGTGGAGCTCCCTCCTTGCGTATATAGCCTGCATATTTTTGATTCATCACATGTTACAAATTCATGCTTCTTTCAGCTATTCTGTCTTTGTTTCGGGTCTTTCCTTGTTCAATGATCTGGAGAAAACGAGAATTGAATGGACAGAAAAAGGAAATTAAAAAATGGTCATATGAACAACATCTAACGCTTGGTTCGAGAGCATGATTCGTACTGGAAGATGAGTGACGTGGACATAGGTCTAATTGTTGCATGTAGGTTACAGTCCTTCAATTGTACTTGACTACTTGGGCAGAGTGATGGTAGCTGGGGATTGCCATACTGATGAAGGTGAGACCCATTTTCCTACCATTTTCTCATAGATGTAGGTGAAAATTATTGATCTTGATTCCACCTATACATATTTTTATGTACTTTGAGTTTTCGTTTTGTGAGTTTCGTTTGGATCTTTATCTCTTGCAGTTTTCATCTTAGTCACGCTGTCGGCATTATGCCATTTAGCGGTATGGACTGAGGGTAATGGTAGGTTTGTTGATGAACTTCTTTGTCATCCATCTTACCATCTACATTGTGTTATCAAGTTTGGACCACATATTTTGATGAGAAATATATGCGTAAGTACTAAATGCGCTGCGGAATGAAGTCATATGTTATACCACTATTATAAAAGGATTACTAACGTATATGCATAAAAAGCTATACCTGTTGGATGTAGTTGATCACGCTTTGATCTTTGAGTTTGCTGCCATGTTCATTTCTGACATGAAAAACTGCAAAAGCACAAACATCTGGTTAGAAGGGAATGATTCTCCAACTTCAGATCAATTACTAGGTATTTTTTTGAAGGTCAGGATAGGAACATCTGGTTAAAAGGGAATGGTTCTCCAACTTCAGATCAATTGCTAGGTTTTTTTTTGGTCGGTGCAAGGTAAAGCAGTAAACAAAGCTGGTTTCAGGAATTTTGATGTTGGATCTGAAGGTTTTATTTCTAGCTTTAGCATAGAAGAGACTTTCTTTTTGGTTAATTGTGATTGGTGCATTTATGCTGTTATTGCGTTAGAAAATCCAGTTGCATAAACTATGAGGAAAAACAACTTCAAAGAGTAGCAATGGTTGGTGTTCTCTGTCTAGGATTGATTTTAGATGCATGTTTATATCCCCCTGTCACGATGCGTAAATTTGTTCAGGCGCCCATTATATATGGTTCTGAACACCATATTATTGGGCAGAGTATTTATATCACTCGTCGTATGCATGATTAGCATACATACCATCCATGAACCATCCAGCATCAGATGAAATGTAGCTTTTGGAAATGGTAAGGTTCATGTCTGTCAACGCCTGCACCACTTGCAGCAAGAGACCCTGCTTGTTTACACTATCTACCTGCATGCAGTGTACAATACCATACGTAACATTAACAATCGTTATGACATCTTGTCTCTCTCATCATAACACACAAATGCTATCTGTACACAACAATTACATACCTTCACTACTGTACAGTCATTACAGCTCTCATTGTCAATGCAAACATGAAAACTACAAGAATCAAGATCAATGTTTAGCTATAGTTAGTCAGTACAAATATATGCATCACATGAGATTGAAATAATATGTGTCACCTATTATTACACACCTGGGGCCATTTATCCTCTCTGTGAGATTCTCATAATCAGGATCAAAGTAAGGCCAGCAGACATCCATGCTGCCAAATGCCAACAAGATAATGAAATGAGAAAGAAGGCATATGGCGTGAAAGACGGGGTGGCGAGCTAGGTTACAGTGGGGCTATGTATTTCCAGATGATAATGTACCATGTATGTATGGTTTGATGAAAATTTTCTAGTTGAGGGTAATGTTCCAACAAATGTAAAGTAAGGAGGACAAAAAGAATTGCTGCATTCAAAAATCAAAACGGATAATGGAAAATTATCGAAATTAATATACACGAAAATCATAAAAGCTTTTAAATAAGAAAAGAGGTCTAACTTACCTTACCTGCTGAGTTCACAACAAACTCAGCAATGCCATCAGGTGATTAAAAAGAAAGAAGAAACCAAATAAGAAAAATTAGAATGATAATTTTTTTTGTTTGTTTCTTCAATGTAAAATTATGATAATGATGTTATTACAAATGGAAGAAAGCTCTTTGTGTCTGAAGTTTGAACAAAACAAAACAATCCGAGAAAATTGTTAAAGAACAAGTCATTCTGATTATTGGCCACGTTTTCTTTAGGCTCCTGCTATTGCCAAGTGTTCAAACCCTATTTTATCCTTTTTAGACTAAAATACCCTCACCATGGGTCCAATATGGCAATATCCCATTTCATCCTTTTAACTAACGTTGTGAACTTCCACCTTACTTACTTAATACGAGTATTTCCATATATTTTTTTAACAGAATAATGGTATAGGTATTAACAATAGGGAGGTGTTTGTACATGTTGGATTGACATGATTTTTTGTAAGATGACCAAGGACCAGGTGACCTGGTGTGCTACTGTGCTTAAATAGTTTTGGTTATGGTTACCGTAGATGGCCAGGGACCAGGTGACCGACTGACGATCTACAAAAATGTTCGCAGCAGAAATCCTAGTATCGAAGTGAGAAGAAAACTACGTCATATAAGATAGGTTCAGATTGGGACATTTATCTTGTTTAAATGGAAATTGGTCCCCAATCATCAATCTACCAGTTCTTGGAAACATTACTCTAGCCCTTCCTCTTTCACAGAAGATGGAGTTATTTTTGATAGCTTGCAAGACCTACCTAATAAGTATTCTTAATTTTTGATTAGCTTGTAAATTGGGCATTTGGGCTTTATAAGGTAGACTAGACCGTTGTAATGGGTTGGATCCTTTGGAGCCCAAATTTTGTTTAATATGTAGTCCACTTTGAATGAGCTCAAAGTGATTTTGTGTGTTTTTCTTCCTCTCAGTCTCAGATGAGTTGTTGTTGTTGTGTGATTGAGTTTACCAAAACCCTAACTATGTGCTCTAATCTTTGGATTCACTAAAGGGGGATCAATTGCTCTTCATCTTTAACCTCTAAAAAGGCTCTAGTTCTAGTAGGTAAGTTTACAAAACTCATATTTGTCAAAGTATTATACATTTTTTTCCCCCTAAATGGATTACTTTCCAACTGAGATCACAACACAAATACTTTCTAGGCTTCCAGTCAAGTATGTATTTAGATGCAGATGTGTATGTAAAACATGGTTGAATATTATAGACGATCGTTGTTTATTTGCTCCACTGCACTTCACTAGATCACTTGAAGAACAAGCTACTAATCATAACAAATCAACTTTTATATTTGCGCCTGTTGGTAATCCTCGTCCTCCTCGTCCAGTTTATATTGTTGATAAAGAACAATCACAAAACCATTTTAAGTCAGCACAAATCCATATATCTGCTTTATATCCCAACTTAGTATATGCAAATTCTTGTGATGGATTATTATGTTTCTCTACCAAATCAATACAAGGCATGGGTTATTCCACATACATTCATAATCCTGTCACACAAGAATGCATCATGTTGCCAGATTCTAATTCCTATCAAGAATATGCCTATACCTATACCTATAACAGTACCTTTTATTTTAGTCCATATGTGTATAACCTGGGATTTGGTTTTGACTACTCAAGCAATGTATTCAAGGTGTTGCAAGTTCTTTATGCGTGCTATGGTCTTCGTTATTCTGAACCAGTAAAAGCCCAAGTATGCACTCTAGGCTCTAATTCATGGAGAATATTAGAAAATTTTCCACGTGTGACATTCTTTGATAGTACACCTGCATTAATCAATGGGTCATTGCATTGGCTGAGCTATGAACATATACTGTCGTTTGATCTAGGATCTGAAAATTTTGGGTTTGTTGAACTTCCCCCAATCACTTTGTCCCGTGGATCTAGGCCATCTAATACATTTCGACTTGTGGCTTTAGACGGTTGTCTTTCTATAGCTGATTCTTCTTCTAACGAGGATGTTGACTTATGGATTATGAAAGATTACAATGTCAAAGAATCATGGATCAAACTCATTATCAAGAGAAGATATGTTGAAGATGGGGTGTTGTTCCGAAAGGTTGTTCCTATTTCATTTTGGAGAAAAGGTGAACTTTTACTGCTTTATGGTTCAAAGATACTGGTTTCTTATGAGATAGAAAGTGGAAGATATACTCCATTTGAAAGTGAAGGCCTTCCAGAATCTCGATTTGATGGTATCAAAGGTTCTCGTGGCGGATATATAATTTTTCCTTATGTTGGAAATCTTATGTTGATCGACACAACCCGCAGAATGGAAGTGCAACCATGAAGAAGGTAGAACAGTTTGGGATCTCATCACCAATCTCCCAATCGTTAGGAATATTATATGACATCTTTTACAAAAGGGGAAGTTCAACCTTTCTACTGTCTCCAATATTGTGAAGTCAGGTTTTTTTTCTTTTCAGACTAGTATGTTCTATTTTACTCTTTATCAGTTTATCACTTTATGTTGGACACAAGAGGAGAACTCCATGTTACTATTAAGAATGTTTGTACGTGGTTTATGTGTTTGTTTGTTTGTTTTAAGAATGGATGTATGTGTGCTTGAATGCTTAATTAGTTAATTCTGCCTTTGCGGCTTTGCCTCCCTCCTCTGTCACCCCCCAACCTGAATAGCAGAGCAAAGTTTGGTTAAGAAAGAATTGAAAGTTGAAGACAGTTAAGCATCAACCCGTAGAGCTTAACACTTCAACCAGTACATTTACTTTCCCAGTGTAGCTACTGTAGCCCTCAACACTACCTAGCATCAACCAGTAGAGCTTAGCTGATCAAGATGATAGCCTCTGGCCCCTTCGTACTGCTCTAGTGGTATGAGTGATGACACCTTTTCTGTACTGGTGTATTGTAGCCTTGGGTCTATTCATAAGAAATCATTTTAAATTAGTTGCTTCCAAAGTCCAGATGAGCTAGACTTCCTTATATACATAAATCTTTTATAAGGATCCTACGCTAAATTCGTTGTTTGATCTGTGAAAACAGAGTTGCAGATCTGAGATCTGACAAGATATGTCTCTGCTCATGTTGCATTGCATAAATGGCGAGTCACTGAAGATAGATAGTCTTTCTATTATTTCAGAGCTTACTTGTGTGTTTGTTTTAACGTTTAAGATCACAATTTGATAAATGGAAGTTCTATGTCATTTTGATGGTGTTGGTTGAATTCCAAGTATGAGGATTATCATTTTTTTTTATAGTATTTTTGGGTTTTATTAGAATGCGAAAAAGTACAAGTACAATGGACCCAGGCCAGATGCTGTGGTCCATTACAGAGTTGGTTTAATGGCGTCTAAATGTACCAGTCATGGTCATCAGGATTATCTGATTAATGCAAATCTAACAGTGTCTCTCCAATTGACTAAACCTCTATATGTCTTGACTCTTGAATCACAGGTCACAAGTAATCATTCCATCTTTGAAACCTGCACAATGCATGAGGGCATGACTTATGACTAGATTAGATTATGGAATGTTTTTTTCCCTGTTATACACAATTAATCAATGATACCGTATTTGCTGAAATCAGTAGAAATCAGTATTTGCGGAATTGAAACTTAGGATACCTGATCTAGGATAGCTTGCACCTGGCACAACTCGCCTTGATGTAAAGGTGTCTTATAGCAAGAATATTATTGTTCAGCCTGGCAAGAGACACAGCTTCAGATTGGAGCATTGCCAATTGTCGGAAGTTCCTCTTTCACAGGTGGAGTTCAAGCTTTCTATAATCACACTGAAAAATGTTGGTCCCGTAGTCGGAAGAATGCATTTTAAATATGTTTCTGCAGTGTACTATTTTTGTTGAGATTGAGGTGATATGTTTGTTTATTTATTTATTATGGTATATTAATTTGTTGTATTTATAATAATGCTGGTTATGAACTTATGGTTTTTTTTTGTAGGCTAATTTTAGTTGCTAATAAAAAAAAAAAAAAAAAAAATGTATTTCGTAGGATTGGTTTTGCTATTTATAAAGGGCTTGCAGCGCAGTTTGTAGCGCGCTTGTCCTCTACCTTTGTATAATTCCTCAATTTTTTATCAATAAAATTTGTTTTGGTAAAAAAAAAAAAACAAAAAAAAACCTTACTAATGGGCTGGACCTTTCTGAGCCCAAAGTTGCTAAACTTAGAGTTTAAAAAAGTTAACTTAAGAGTTAAGTTAATTGGCAAAAAAGGAAAAAAAAACTTACTGTAAGAGTTAAGACTGTTAACTTAAGAGCTAAGACTTGTAAGGTTGGTTATCTTTTGTGAGTGAATTTCTCAAATTTCTAATTATGTGCGTAATCTAATATTTGTAATAGCTGAATGGGATCAATTGCTCTTCATCTTTACCCTCCATTCTAGGTATGTTTTCAAAGTATTATGCATAATAACCATGCATTAGCTGATTAAAACATTTTGTTTTTGCACATTTAACATTTTTTTTTCACTAATGGATTACTTTGCAGATGAGATTACAACAGATATACTTTCTAGGTTATCAGTCAAGTATGTATTTAGATGCAGGTGTGTATGTAAAACATGGTTGAATATCATAGACGATCGTCGTCTATTTACTCCAATGCACTACACTAGATCACTTGAAGAACATACAGAATCAACTTTTATGTTTGCATCTACTGATAATCCAGGCAATCCTGTTTATATTGTTGATAAAGAACAATCAGAAAACATTTTTAAGTCAACACAAATAGATACACCTGATTTAGATGACGACAAAGTATTCGCAAATTCTTGTGATGGATTATTATGTTTCTCTACCAAATCAAGCCAAGGCATTGGTTATTCCACATACATTCATAATCCTGTCACACGAGAATGCATCATGTTGCCAGATTCTGATTCTCAAGATTCTCCGCGTATCTTTGGTGTTGATGGATACGTGCATAACCTGGGATTCGGTTTTGACTACTCAAGCAATGTATTCAAGGTGTTGCAAATCATTTACGTGTCCATTGAACGTCGTCATTCCCTTCTAGTAAATGCCCAAGTATGCACTCTAGGCTCCAATTTATGGAGAAATTTAGAGAATTTTCCGGGTGTGCCATGCTTTCGAGAAGCAACACCTGCATTAATCAACGGGTCATTGCATTGGCTGAGCTATCAACGCAAAATACTGTGGTTTAATCTAGCATCTGAAAGTTTTGGGTTTGTTGAGCTACCCAAAATAAATTTGTACTTTCGATATAGATCTAGTCCATGTGATATTTATCGACTTGTGGCTTTAGATGGTTGTCTTTCTATAGTTGATTCGTCTTCAAATGAAGATGTTGACTTATGGATTATGAAAGATTACAATGTCAAAGAATCATGGATCAAACTCATTATCAAGAAAAGATACGTTGAAGATGGGGTGTTGTTCCGAAAGGTTCTTCCTATTTCATTTTGGAGAAAAGGTGAACTTTTATTGCTTTATAGTTCAAAGATAATGGTTTCTTATAATATTGAAAGTGGAAAGATTACTCCATTTGAAATTGAAGGCCTTCCAGCTTGTTGTCGTTTCAAGGGTTTTCATGGATATGAAATTTATCCTTACGTTGGAAATCTTATGTCGATCGAGACAACCTGCAGAATGAAAACACAACCATCTAGAAGGAAGAACAATTTGGGTCTTCATCAGCAATCTCCCAATCATTGGGAATATTATACAGCATCTTTCACAAAAAGGGAAGTTCAAACTTCCTACTGTCTCCAATATTGCGATGTCAGTTTTTTTTTGTTCGGACTTGTATGTTCTATTTTACTCTTAGCAGTTTATCTTGGACACAAGAATTGAGAACTCCATCTCCATGTTACTATTAAGAATGTATCTAAGCTATTTTTCTGTTGTATCTTTGCTTGTTTTAAGAATGGATGTTCGTGTGCCTCCTTCTGTCACCTCGCAACCTGAATAACAGAGCAAAGTTTCCTAGTACGTGTAGCTACTGTAGAGGTTGAGGAAGGAGGTTAGGAGGATCACCCTCACCCTTGTCTAGCATCAATCAGTAGAGATTAATGCTGACCAAGATGATAGCTAGCCTCTGGTCCCTTCATACTGCATGAATGGTATGCTTGATGTGGACTATTGTGGGGATGATGGGGATTGTGGCATAAGCCAGGGTGGGAACTAAGACAACGTAGACTATATAATTTGGGAAATTTAGACTTAACCCCCCAGATAATGGATCTCTTTTGATTAAACCCCCACGTATATGAAAAGTTTGACTTTACACCCCACCGTTTGCTTCCGTTCAGTTTTCCTTCCAAATTATATTCTTACTTACCATTAAAAATATTAATCTATAACATGTGTCTATAGTTTTAACTCACTGTAGAAGGTTTGCCAGACAATTTGGGTACAATGTCATCTTTGCGGTACATGATAACATGAAACAAGGTGCAGTTGCTGTGCCTGTCATTGCAAGGCATACTGGAGGAAGAATATTGTCAGGTAGTATAAAGTGAAGTGATATATATTGAAAAAGAGAAATAAAGTTTTGTTTTGGTGTCTGATATTCTTGTCACATAGTCACGCTGTGAGTCGGTGAGTTTACCTATAAATCTTTTTTATTAATTAATCATACCCAAACTCCAAACTCCAAACTCCAAACATCAAACAACTCAGAAGGTCGGTGAGTTTGGATAATCTTCTATTCTTGTGAAATTTTGCAAGTAACACAGAGTTCATCTTCATTTCAAATCGAGGTATGTGGCAATGGAATCCCAATAGTAATACTACTTAGTAAATTTGTGTGTTGTGTCACTTTCAGTGTGTGCTATACTGCTATATATCATCAAATCAAAGCAAATGGATCAGTTTCCAATTGAGATCACAACACATATACTTTCTAGGCTTCCAGTTAAGTATGTATTCAGATGTAGGTCTGTGTGTAAAACATGGTTAAATATTATAGATGATCGTAGTAGATTTGCTCCCTTGCACTTCACTAGATCACTTGAAGAAGAACAAACAACTCATCATAACAAATCAACTTTAATCTTTGCGTCTACTGGTAGTCGCCGTCCAATTTATCTTGTAGAAATAAATCAAGGATCACAGAACATTTTTAAGACTTCACATATGGATTTTTGTGGTCCAGACTACAACACAATATACGCAAATTCTTGCCATGGATTATTATGTTTCTCTTCCACACCAGGCAATATGGATGATAATGGTTATTACACATACATTCATAATCCTGCCACACATGAATTTTTCAAGCTGCCAGCTTCTCTTCCCTCTAATGAGTATGAGGAGGATGTTCATCTCGTAGACCTAGTACCTCGTCCATGTGTGCATAATCTAGGATTTGGTTATGACCATTCAAGTAATGCTTTCAAGGTCTTGCAAATTCTATATGTGTATTGGGGCCTTCGTTTTGCCGAACCAGTAATAGCTCAAGTCTGCACTTTAGGCTCTAATTCATGGAGAAAATTACAGAATTTTCCTCGTGTGTCCTGCTTTGGAGGTACACCTGCATTAATCAATGGGTCGTTGCACTGGCTGAGTTATGAGCATATATTGTCATTTGATCTAGCGTCTGAAAATTTTGGGTCAGTTGAATATCCCCATATTAATTTTGTACCAACTGCTCAGTTTGGATTTTACCCCGAAAATAATTTCCAACTTGTGGTTTTAGATGGGTGTCTTTCTATAGCTGATTCCTCTTCTGATGAGGATGTTGAATTATGGATTATGAAAGATTACAATATCAAGGAATCATGGATCAAACTTGTTATCAGAAGAAGATATGTCGAAGATGGAGTGTTATTCCAAAGTGTTATTCCTATTTGTTTTTGGAAAAATGGTGAACTTTTACTGCTTTACGGTTCAAAAATATTGGTTGCTTATGGTATCCAAAGTGGAAGATATACTCCGTATGAAGTTGAAGGCCTTCCAGTGTTCGGATTTGATTGTTTCAAAGGTTTTCGTGGATATGAAGTTTATCCATATGTTGGAAATCTCATGTCAGTCGACACAATCCGTGGAACTGAAGTGCAACCATGACGAAGGAAGGAATTCTTGTGAGAATCCTGTAAGTTTCTTTTTTTTACTTATTATCACAAAAATGACTATACATTATTGAGAATTGTAATAAAACCAAAGGTTCGCCATTGTGACGTCAAATTTGTTAGAAACAGAAGTAAACCAGACCTGTGACCGATATCAGAACCAAATGATTTGCCATAGTTTCGGTAACTAGTAATTATATAATGTAAAAAAACTATTAAAATCAATGTAAATGTCAAACTGGAATAGATACAGTAGATACCAAAACATGGATAAAAACTAGAACAGCTATGAATATTGACTGAACTAACTGCAAAGTAATCTGAACCCTCATCCCAGCCAGACTCTCAATGTCTGGTTATCAAATCCAGAGAACATTCTCCAACTTCTGACACATTTATATCTTGTTGTTCAGTGTAATTGCACCGCGAACAATACTTGATCTGGGATCGTCTGGCTGGCCTGACTTAGCTTGAAGATCTTGTAAAGGTGTCTTATAGTGTATTGCTCTGCTTGGCAAGAAGTATGTTCAGATAAGACATTGAGTAAGAACTGGAAATCTGTTTCATCTCAATCTCGGATATATTATATAGGAGTATCGAAGTGCCTCTTTCACAAAAGAGAGTTGGAAGCTCCTTAGTATTTGGAAGTCATGTTCTTATGTTCAGACTTTATACAAGTATATATGTACTGTTTTACTCATATTACCGGCAGTTTCTGTTGGTAATATACAGATTGTGAACTTCATCCTACTATTAAGAATATTACTATGTTGTTTGTTTAGTTCTGTTAACTCTCTTCTTATGACAAAAACTTAGAAGAATGATAACGAATCGAGTGTTTAAATCTTGAAAATTATATTTCTTTAGACAAAAAGAACCATCATACTGGTTTTGGTTATGGTTAAATACTTAAATGGATGACCATTAATTGATTTAACTGGTCAGGTGCAGAAATATAAATTCATTAATCACCCTTTATATATATGACACGATTGATTTTTTTTATTTGTTTTTTTTTATTGTCTTCCAAATATGTTGCAAAAATGTTAGTTGTTGCACTATGAAAATGTTGTTACTGAAGATAAATTTTCACTCTACGACTTCAATGCCTACTGTTGAGGTTGCAATTTATTATAGAGATTTTGGCACTTACCCCCCCCCCCAAAAAAATGAAAGTCGAAATTTGCGTTACCCCTATTTGAAAAAATATAGCAGTTACCCCCTAATTGGACGGAAAAAGGAGATGACGTTACAAAAATCAATTTTTGAATTTTCGTAAAATAAAATATTTTAATAATACCAAAACTACCCTTCTTTAAACATGTAAATAATAAACATAATTAGTAAAACCCTCCACCGAAACTTACATAATTAACAATACCCCCCAAATCGATTTGCAAAAAAAATTGAAGGAGAAAGATGAATTTTTAGGAAAGAAGATGAAATTTGTTTGAGAAATTTGTTAAAAATAATAGTATTACTACTTATATATATTTGTTAGAAATTTGCTAATTATATATATATTTCAGTGGGGCGTATATATGTTTCAATGGGGGTATTACTAATATATGTTTAAAAAACAGAGGGGTAGTTTTGGTATTGTGAAAATATTTTATATAAAAAAAAAAAATCAAAAATTGATTTTCCTAACTCTGTCTTTTTTTTCCGTCCAATGGGGGGAAACTGCTATATATTTTAAATTGAGGGGTAACGCAAATTTCAACTTTCATTTGGGGGGTAAATGCCAAAATCTCTTTATTATATAAATGGAAGTTTGATAAGATGTTTGATGGTGCTTGGCGCTTCCAATTACGAGGATTATCATTGATTGGTTTAATTGAGTGGCGTGATGATTAAGGCTTTCACAGCTTGTTGTGTGAGATGGATATGATTATATGAAGGATGATGGAGTGGATAGTTTTGGTATGGTTGTGATGCCATTATTTTGTGATTCTATTTGATTCATTAGAATCTATTATACTATATTAAAGCAGAAAATACCCCTAAAAAAATATCTTTTCAATTAGGCTATCAATTAGATTGAAATTGATAGCCTAATTGAAGAGAATTTTTATTAAGTTTGGGTATATTTGTAATTACGCAAAGGTGGACCAACATCACAGATATAATTAAACCCAATTAGACCAAATCATGGGAATAATTAAGCCCAATAAAAAAATTAAAGCATACCCAATCCCAAGTATAATCAAGTCCAGCCCGTACCCAGTTGGACCACAAGCAAAATTAAGCCCAGTAAAAAAATTAAAAGTATACCCAATCCCAAGTAGAATAAAATACAGTAAAACCTCGATAAATTAATAGTTTTGGGACTAAATTGATTTATCGATTAATTAATAAATTATTAATTTACATAAACAATATATTTTTATGTATATCTTTTTTTTAAGAGGGGGGACTAACATGATGAAGCTGGACAATCGTTTTATTCTAGAACCCGTTCCACGAAAAGAAACACTAAAATCGATAATGATATTGGAATAATTTCTTTTTGCAATACAAATACAACACCAGATCAACTCATCACACTACAAAAATTCAGAGACGAGGTTCAAACCAAAATCAATTTTGAGAAAAACCAAGCAACAATTGACTTTTATTATAAAAAAATATAAAATATATTTGTATATCGAAAAAATATTAATTTATATATTAGTTGGGCCTTCAAAGATTTTTTTAAAATGCATTATCTAATTAATTTAGCGAAATATTAATTTATCAACATATGCCCAAGTTGGGACCAGCCAAAAATATTATTTAAAGGAGATAATTAATTTATCGGGTATTATCTTATCGAGGTTTTACTATATCTTTTCAATTTTTAATTAGGCTGAAATTGTTAACCTAATTGAAGAGAAATTCATTCAATTTTGGGTATTTTTGTAACTACACAAAATAAATAAAAATAAGTCAATATGTAATTTCACATATTAAATACAACTACTTTCATAAGTAACCCTAACTCGAATTCTTTATAGGTAGTAAACAAAATTATCACCACTAAATCTAATACCAGTAATTGACTACCATTGATAAAATGCCCTAACTCGAATTTCTTTCAATTCAACAATTTTAACTTCAATAAGTTTACCAGTAATCTTTTTTGAATAAGTAGCTAAATAATTATCTGGTGGAAATAGTGATTTACAAGTATCTCCAAAATTTACATTGAAATCACCAGATGATTTACCATGTTTGTACAACTTCTCTATCTATTATACTCTATTAAAGCTGAAAATACCTTTAAAAAAATATTTCTTCAATTAGGCTATCAATTAGATTGAAATTAATAGCCTAATTGAAGAGAATTTTGATTAAGTTTAGGTGTATTTGTAATTACGCAAAAGTGGACCACCATCACAGATATAATCAAGCCCAATTAGACCAAATCATGGGCCTAATTAAGCCCAATAAAAAATTAAAAGTATACCCAATCCCAAGTTTAATCAAGTCCAGTCCGTACACAGTTGGACCAAATCACAAGCATAATTAAGCCCAGTAAAAAAAATTAAAAGTATACCCAATCCCAAGTATAATCAAGTCCAGCCCCTACCCCAAAAAAATACAGTAAAACCTCGATAAATTAATAGCCTTGGAACTAGAGAAAATTATTAATTAAACGAGATATTAATTCATCGATTAATTAATAAACTATTAATTTCATAATTAACAGTATATTTTCATGTATATATTTGTTTTTGGGGTGCTAACATGATGAAGCTGGACAATCGTTTTATTCTAGAACCCGTTCCACGAAAAGAAGCACCAAAATCGATAATGATATTGGAATAATTTTTTCTTGCAATACAATACAACACCAGATCAACTTATCACACTACAAAAATTCAAAGACGAGGTTCAAACCAAAATCAATTTTGTGAAAAAACAAGCAACAATTGACTTTTATTATAAAAAAAATATATAATATATTTATATATCGAAAAAATATTAATTCATATATTAGTTGGGCCTTCAAGGATTTTTTAAAAATGTATTATCTAATAAATTTAGCAAAATATTAATTTATCAACCTATGCTCAAGTTGGGACCAACCAAAAATATTATTTAAAAGAGATAATTAATTTATCGAGTATTATCTTATCGAGGTTTTACTGTATCCCTTCGATTAAGCTGAAATTGATAACTTAATTGAAGAGAAATTCATTCAACTTTTGGTATTTTTGTAACTACACAAAATAAATAAAAATGGGTCGATCAATATGTAATTTCACATCTTAAATACAACCACTTTTATAAGTAACCCTAACTCGAATTCTTTATAGGCAGTAAACACAATTATCACCACTAGATCTAATACCAGTAATTGACTACCATTGATAAAATGCCCTAACTCGAATTTCTTTTAATTCAACAATTTTAACTTCAATAAGTTTACCAGTAATCTTTTTTGAATAAGTAGCTAAATAATTATCTGGTATTCAATCTGCTGGAAGTAGTGATTTACGAGTATCTCCAAAATTTACATTAAAATCACCAGATGATTTACTACGTTTGTACAACTTCTCCATCTTCTTCTTCACTCAAAGTCTATGTCTGTTTATATGCTTATATTTGATCCATGTATATTTGTTGTTTGATGAAGATCTCTCGACGACACAGAAATCAAAACTCACCAGTATTCTAAATCAAATGGGCAGGTATATTTTGTGATGGCCATTTTCAAGTACATTCTCAATTTGACAAAACGTATATTTTGCAGAAATATGGAGAACCAGTAATCTATTTCTTTTCCTTGCACTTAGTAGACATTGACAAAAAGTAAATGAAAATAGAAAATAAACTCCAATAAAGATGATGATATAATCTTCAATGCATTTTAATGGTGGGGATATAGCAGTAAGACTTATTTATTGCAATTTCATGAAATTTGAGTTTCCCTTAATGTATGTAATGTGTTGCAGATGAGACTATACCAAAAAAGGTCGCAAGATTCGCACATACATGGATCGTATGGTTGCCTTCCGGAAAGGCTTAACTACATGGGCCTAAGGGGATCTCTCCGTCACATTACAAGTAAGTCATCTTTATCATCATAATAGTTTGCTAAATATTTCGAATTTTCAGGATGTTAACTGTTACAAGCCAATTAAGAGACGCTCGATTGCTAATGGACTACTGTGAAAAGATGGTTTCCCAACGTGATGAAGCCTCAACAACCGAACCAGACCAAATTCTAATTGAGACTTTGAGAATTGAGAGTGTTGAAAAATCCCACGTACTCTCCTGGATATCTTCAACTGTTTTGGGCTTAATTTCCATATATAAATAATAATCATTCAATTTCAATACTCAAAGATTTATAATAATTCTAAATGAAATCATACCAGATCATAGACTTTTGAAACGGGCTAAACAAATCATTACAAGTTACAAACCAAAAACAAAACAAAACTCTAAAACAATCAGATCTTCCCGTGCACTGCACGGGCCTAAGGACTAGTTATATTTTTTATTTCCTAACTGCGTACGGGCGAAACAAGAATTATGCTTATACTGCCATTTCCCTGATGTAAAAGTTTAAAGTGGATATCTGTTTTTGTGTTAAACTCCTAATTCCAAAAATAATGCAGTGTTATGAGACCCCTCAAAGACATGTTGGATGGATAAAGCTAAGGGGTAACAGTGAGGTGATCCTATCGGTTAGTAAGGTAGTCACTAAAATACTGAATAAATGTAATTTTGAGGTCGTCGACAAAGCTTAGGTCCTCAATGCAAATGAATGCATCAGTGCATGACTCATGAGCGGATAAGGATCTTGGGGGTTTGTCTAAATTCCAAAAGTCTCGATCACATTTGACGTTAAGACTTAGGTGCATGTTATGGATTTGATATTATCAACGCGCTTATTTTACTTTTGTGTGTTGTCCTGTGCTCCTGTATGAGTATTACCCTGTCCTTTTCTTTCTCTAGTTGTGAGTTTTTACTTGGGACTCTATGAAATCCATAATTTCATGCCGAATTTATCTGTCTAATCTTGACAGCATCTTTGTAATACATGTGTAATCTAGCAGATTCGTCTCACAAAGGAAATCGATTGGTCTTCATCTTCTTGGCCAGGTATGTTTACAAACATGAAGCTCTCATCAACATGAATTAGTCCATTAGAACATTTTGTTTTGTACATTCTTCCATTAATGGATCACCTTCCCAGTGAAATCACAACACAGATCCTTTCTAG
Source organism: Aquilegia eximia (assembly GCA_023053565.1). Classification (NCBI taxonomy): domain Eukaryota; kingdom Viridiplantae; phylum Streptophyta; class Magnoliopsida; order Ranunculales; family Ranunculaceae; genus Aquilegia; species Aquilegia eximia. Next base: position 16,979,413 of record JALIGU010000007.1, read on the forward strand.
GCTTCCGGTCAAGTATGTCTTGCGATGCAGGTGTGTATGTAAAACATGGCTGAATATTATTGACGATTGTCGTCTATTTGCTCCCTTGCACTACACTAGATCACTGGAAGATGCAACCCATAACAAATCAACTTTTATTTTTGCATCTTCGGGTAATTGTCACCCAGTTTATATTGTTGGACAGGAACAAGTGCAAAATAATTTTAAGTCAACACAAATCCATGTATCTGATTCAAAATACAATGCGGTATACGCAAATTCTTTCAATGGGCTTTTATGTTTCTCTACCAAAACAAAAGACAGCAATGGATATTGCACATATATTCATAATCCTGCCACACAAGAATGTATGAAGCTGCCAGATTCTAATTCCTGTCAGAAACCTACCTATGTTAATTCCCCAACTAGCAGATTCTATGTTTTTGTCCATAACCTAGGATTCGGTTTAGACCACTCAAGCAACACATTCAAGGTTTTGCAAGTTCTTGGCGTGTCACATTGTCGTCGTCATGCTGCACCAGCACAAGCTCAAGTGTATACTGTAGGCTCAAATTCATGGAGAAAATTAGAGAATTTTCCTCGTGTAGGATGGTTTCGAGGTACACCTGCATTAATCAATGGGTCTTTGCATTGGCTGAGCTATGAACATATACTGTCTTTTGATCTAGCCACAGAAAATTTTGAGTTTGTAGAACTTCCCGAAATCAATTTGTCTAGTCAACGTGGATTCAGGCAACGAAAGAATTTTCGACTTGTGGCTTTAGATGGGTGTCTTTCTGTAGCTGATTCGTCTTCTGATGATGATATTGAACTATGGATTATGAAGGAATATAATGTTAAGGAATCATGGTTCAAACTTGTTATCAGAAGAAGATATGTCGATGATGATGCAGCGTTCTTCCAAAATGTTCTTCCTATTTCTTTTTGGAAAAAAGGTGAACTCTTACTGCTTTATGGTTCTACGATACTGGTTTCTTATGAGATAGAAAGTGGCAGGTATATTCCATTTGAAATTGAAGGCCTTCCAGCATACCGATTTGATAGTTTCAAAGGTTCTCATGGATATGAAGTCTATCCGTATGCTGGAAATCTCATGTCAATTGACACAATCCGCAGAACAGAAGCACAACTATTATCCTAATAAATATTGTATGCAGAGTTGCAGACTAGTATGTTATGTACACTTTGCAGTTACTATTATCAGGTTATCTTGAGCCATTTATTCAATACATTTTAACTCTTACGGTGCGAGCAGCAATTTCGTCCACACAATGTGATTAGGACAACTTGGTAACCGGTTATGCAATTTTTATTGTTTCTTTTAGTTTTTTTGTCAAACATACATGTGACAGCTGTATAGATGACAAAATTGCTATATGGATGACAAGCAGCTGTATGGATGACAAAATTCAAGAAACAATAAGAGCAAATTTTTGTTGACTTTCGACTAACCGGTAGCAAGTTTCCACTTGAGTCCACGTGGAAGATTGTGTGGTGTACAAGCAAATGTACCGTAATACACCATACCGAAAATGTACCGAATAACAGCTAGTTATCTTGGCCACAACAGAGAATTTTATATGTGTAGCTTACTTGTATGTGGGTGTGTACACCCAATCACAAAATGCCATGTGGTAATAATAATATAACCTAGTATGGGTTTAGTTAACCCTAGTGGGCTTGATCAGTTTTTCAACCATTTTATAGACACGTGGCATCATATGATTGGATGTACACACCCACATACAAGTTGGCTACACATATAAAATTTTTTGTGGCCACAAGGATCCTGAAGTTGTTGCTACTATCAACCTATGTATATCATTTATGTTGTTTCTTTGTTTGTTTTAAGAATGGATGGTGTGGTTAATTCTAAATTACTTTTACTTAGTCTTACTGCCGTTGGCCTCCCTCCTCTGCCAACTCCCAACTCAAACCTCAGAACAAATCATCGGTTACACGCATATTTACACCATCGGATGAGCAATGTCCTCCTTTGTCCTTACCCCTTTTGAACTTTATAGAGTGACTCAAATCTATGGTTAACATAAATATTGAGTGCATACAGACACAGTTTGTGGCCAGAGTATTACTGTTAGAAACAAACTCCAAGATCTCTTGATAAGAATCACTCTAAATTCGGCAAATACAGTATCATTGATTAATTGTATTTAGTAGAGGAAAAAAAATTCCATTATCTAATCTACTCATGAGTCCTACACTCATGCCATCATTTGCATTTTATTTTGAAGGTTTCAAAGATGGAAGGAATGCGTGTTGTGACCTATTATTCAAGACCATGTAGACTATTGAGGTTTAATCAATTGTAAAGAGACACTGACAGATTTGCATTCGAAATTTAGAATAGTAACATGAAGTTCACAATTCTTGTGTCCAAGTTAAACTGATAATAGTGAAAAAAAAAATAAACCCTTCAAATTATTGTTGTTTGTTCAGTCAATATTTATGGTTGATTTAGTTCTGATCAATATTTAACTCTCAACATCAAACCCTTAGTTTGTGCCTAATCTTTCTGTAATCTTCACAGTATGTTTGTAATATCTGTGTATTCATTATAATCACTATAAAGGGCATCAGATGATCTTCATCATGGCTTGGTGTGTTTACATGGATTGCCTTTCCAGTGAGATCACAGCACAGATTATTTCTAGGCTTCCAGTTAAGTATGTATTCAGATGCATTGTCGCATTAGTACAATGCAAGTCTGGCACAGTCCCACCACAATTGACTAAACTCCTATATGGTTTTGAATCACAGGCCAAACAAGCATTCATATTGCATCTTTGAAACCTTCACAAATTAAAATACAAATGAATGCATGAGTGCATGACTAAATAAAATAAATCAGTGATACTACTGTATTTGCCGAATTCAGAGTGATTCTTATCAAGAAATAGATCTTGGAGGTTAGTCTAAAGTCCAAAAATCTCAACGACATCTGACGTTAAGACTTAGGTGTTATTGAATATGTTAATCTAAAACTTTTAATCTATCTTTGTGTGATGTGCTGTGCGCCTTTCTTTTCTGTCTAGCTGTGAGTTGTGACTTTTAAGTTGACGTTAATATCTATGTAACCTTACAAGATCTGTACATTAAAGAGAATCGAGCTTTCTTCATCTTCTTTGTCAGGTATGTTTACAAACACAAGGCTCCATAAGCATGAATTAGCACATCAGAGCATTTTGTTTTATACATTTTTCCAATGGATCACCTTCCGAGTGAGATCACAACACAGATCCTTTCTAGGCTTCCAGTTAAGTATGTTTTCCGATGCAGGTCTGTATGTAAAACATGGCTGAAGATCATCGATGATCGTCATCTATTCTCTCCCCTGCACTTCACTAGATCACTGGAAGAGGCAACTGATAACAAATCAACTTTTATCTTTGCATCTTCTAGTAGTCACTGTCCGGTTTATATTGTTGATAAAGAGGGCTCGCAAAGCCTTTTTAAGTCAACACGAACCCATGTATTCGATTCAGACCACAACATAATATATGCAAATTCTTGCAATGGATTATTATGTTATTCTTTTAAATCAAATCTGGGCAGTGGTTATTGCACATTCATTCATAATCCTGCCACACAAGAAGTTGTCAAGCTGCCAGATTCTAATTTAAGTCAAGAATCTACCTATATTATCCATTTCCAACGTTTCTATCTATATGTCCATAACTTAGGATTTGGTTTTGACCATTCCAACAACGTATTCAAGGTGGTACAAGTTCTTTATGAGTCGCGCGGTATTCGTCATAATGCACCAGTAAAAGCCCAAGTATGCACACTAGGCTCCAGTTCATGGAGAAACTTAGAGAATTTTCCTCGTGAGCGATGCTTTCGAAATACACCTGTGTTGATCAATGGGTCTTTACATTGGCTGAGCTATGAACATATACTGTCCTTTGATCTAGTGTCTGAAAATTTTGGGTTTGTTGAACTTCCCCCAATCCATTTGTCCCGTCGACGTGGATTTAGGCCAGATATTAATTTTCGACTTGTGCCTTTAGATGGGTGTCTTTCTGTAGTTGATTCATCTTTTGATGAGGATGTTACATTATGGATTATGAAAGATTACAATGTCAAGGAATCATGGATCAAACTCGTTATCAAGAGAAGATATGTCGAAAATGGAGTGTTGTTCAAGAATGTTCTTCCTATTTGTTTTCGGAAAAGTGGTGAACTTTTACTGCTTTATGGTTCTACAATACTGGTTTCTTATGAGATAAAAAGTGGAAGATATACTCCCTTTGAAATTGAAGGCCTTCCAGCATACCAATTTGATTGTTTCAAAGGTACTCCTGGATACGAAGTTTATCCTTATGTTGGAAATCTCATGTCAGTCGAGACACTCTGCCGAATGGAAGCTCAACCATGATGAAGGAATGATTCTGGTGACAGTGCTGTAAGTTGTTTTGTTTTTATTGCATATCAGAAGAAGGATTAAAAATTATTGCGCAAACTACTTTTGCTGAGAATAGAAGAAAATGAGGGCTGAAACTAAAATCAGAACCAAATGATTTGCAGTAAATTTCGTAACTAATAATTTGATACATACTATATAAACAAACGCACCGGTTGAAACAAAACGTTGATCGGAACTAAAACAGCTATAAATAGTAACTGAACACTCTGCACTTATTTAAACACAACTGTCATTCCACTCGATCAGCACCTCAATTTCTGGTTTTCATTTACACACTCTAATATCTGGCACATTATACTGTTGTTCAGACTTCAGAGTATTTGCATTGGGGACAATAGCTGATCCAGGATCCTTTGTTGCTGGCCTGAGTCACCTTCATGTGCTTGTAGTATATCGTTCAGCCTGGCAAGACGCATAGGTTCCGATATGGGCATGAAATGAAATCTGTCTTTAATTGTTAGGAGTATTAGGCTGTAGGTCATGTTCAGATTAGTATGTTTTGATGTATTTTGGACATAAGGATTGTGAGCTTCATATTTATATGTATTATGTGTTGTTTCTTTTTTTGTTATAACTCTTCTCTTCTGACGAAAAGGAGACGAATGATCTTCAATGAGTTTAACCATGTAGGGTGTGATGAGTCTTCTAAATCATTTTTCTTTAGACACGAAAGCAATAGTCACCCTCTCTGTTACTCTGTATCTGACAATATATATTCATATATCTTCCAAATTAAGATGTGACAGACCCTAGGGATTTTCTTGTTTTTAGATATGGGTGGAGACTGGAGGGAGCAAGAAAAGAACAACAGGTTTAAACCATTGAGCGTTGTAAAAATATTACGAAGGGGACACACCAAATAAAAATTCTCTTTCACATAGCTACACTTCTATATATATGAAACAATCTATTCAGCAAAAATGATAAATTTTTTTATTTTTTTTTTATAATGTATAAGTATATTTGTATGTTCAATCATTTACAATCCTGGTCAGTGTGCATGAATGCACCGCCAGGTTCCATGAAGAACAAACAGCATACACAGAACTAAAACAGTCTAGTTCCTAGCTATCAGCTTCCCACTGCTGTCTCAGAGAAGCTGAGTGTCCTCCTTGTTCCTGCTTAGGCATCTGGACAGCAATGTAGGTAACTGGGTAACCTCCTGTCAGGATTCAAGATCTAAACGCATTGTACAGTTAGTAGTTTGGTATTCATGCATTTAGCATTCAATTAATATATCTGTGAATGTGACATGAAAAAATATCATGCAATGCCCCTGAAAACTAATCATTTGAATTTTGTTACAACTATTAATATTAAGCTTTGGCAAGAAAGGTTAAAAAAATACCCTTTGCTTCAGGATCGATGGAGCTAAGTAAGCTAACAGATGCTCTGTTCAGGTCAATCACCACCGAGACATGGGAAGAAACCGGAGGGATCTTTCTCGGTTGAAGTAGTCATGGTAGAAAACTATTCTTGGAGTATGATATGAATCTGAAATTTTGAATCTAACTGATTTTTGCATAAAATTGCATAAATAGGATTAAGCAGAGAAATGCATTTAAGTAAGCAAAACTACATAAACCTACCAAATGCTTCTTTTTTGTTTTTCCTATTAAACGCAGCATATCTTATCTTCAAAAAAGGCCTCATCTTTTTTTTTTCCTATTAAATAAAATCAATGCGCGAAACTCCAAGTTCAGAATGATTCTCATCAATCTGAGCTGGTTTGTCTAAACTCTAAAAAGTCCAAAAAACTGTGTTACTACTTAGGTGTATAATCAAACACCTGGGCCAAAATGCCAAGGATGTGGATGAAAGACAAATGATTGTTCGGAAACACCCAAGTCCGTAATTTTGTCTTCTCTTCTTCATCTCATCATCAAATCCCTAATTTGCTGCAATCTTCTTAAGAAGTTCATGCAATCTTTGTAATCTATACTGGTGATCAATATTTGGTTAATTGGTTGTTCATTTCAAGTTCTGACATGGATTGCCTAGCTTCCCTGTGAGCTAACAACACAAATCCTTTCTAGGCTCCTAGTTAGGTATGTATTAAGATGCAGGTCTGTATGTAAAACATTGCTGAATATCATTGATGATCGTCATAGATTCACTCCCATGCACTACACGAGATCAGTCCAAGCAACTGATAAATATCAACTTTTGTTTTCGTATCTGATCATGATAGTCTTCGTACAATTTTATATTGTAGAAGAAAGAGAAGAATCACAACACCACATTTTCAAGGCCACACAAATTGATCTTTGTGCTTTAGACTACCAACACAATATACGCAAATTCTTGCAATGATTTCTTAGGTTCCTTCTGAAAATCCATCGATAGTATCACTTATCCTATTAACTCTATAGGTTTGAGGTCCAACATAGTCGTATTGTGCTGCGTCACAGTATATAGTCTCTAAGTAGTCCTCGAGCTCGGTAGAAGTGTTTAGAGGATCGCAAATTAAGCTTGAGCGAACTTCTGGGTGAGAAATGAAAGACCATTTTTCTCTTGGGAATCTATTATTTACCAGGATTTCCGAATGGTACTATAGCAGTTCTAGCTCATTTCCTGGAAGTCCTTGGAGACGATTCTATAATAATAATCTTCAGGCATGTTATTATCAGTGGCAAGGATAGGTACTGAAGAGGCTAGTGCTCTGCAAGGGCTTGAGCAGAGGTGAAGTATCCCAGAGTGGTGGTGTTGTCGAAAGCTTCATTAAACGATCCAAATGGCATAGATTCTCCATAGTAAATATGCTCTATGTACACTAGGATCGCATTAAATCTATGTGCATCAAGGAAACCATTACCATATATCTTAATGTACACTAGTCCATTGAACTATGACAAACAAAGTCACCACCACGTAAAAACTAGTTTTGAACCAAAGATTGCAGAAGCACTTGAGTCTTTACAATATTTCGAAGAGCAAAAACTTCTGTTTGATCGATTCACCACCACATATCTGCTCCGTATCTGACAATTTGCGCACAATAAGTTTGGAATTACTTAATCATGGAGACCATAATTTTATTTTACTTTCGCTGTTGGAAATTTATAGTAGAGCCCTGATCAGCAACCTATGATTGAATAGTTGGCATTTGGCAGATTAAGGACCATAATTTCTTGCAGAAATCCGTTTTTCCATGCATACTTCAACAAAGTATGTTCAAGATCAGCTCATTTTTTGCTATCCAATTTAGTTGTTTGAGTCTTGGCTGATTCAGTGTTGGATACTATGTATTGTGTTCAGCATTACTGACTGCAGAATGCTTGAGAGTTGAGGACTCAGGTGGTCAGGTGCCTTAACTGCAGAATGCTTGAGAGTTTAGACTCAGGTGGATCTTTTGTTATCTGATGAAATTGGGCAGTAAAGGCCCAATTAGAGGTTTGCATCTAATAAATTGAGCCCAATGTCAGGTGTACTCTCTAAACCCAAGTCCCTACTCCGAACCCTGAACCCACCTTTGTTTCTTCCGCAGACACAACACCAAGTCACCAAACTCCCAAACCCTGAACCCACCTTGTTGTTTCCGCCAAACACAACACCCAGGACAGCTGCATGCAACACACACACATCACTTTATAAAAGCATCTTCTGCTACTTACTTTGCTCTCTCTCACCTTCGCCACGAAGAAAGGTAATCTCTCTCTCTCTCTCTCTCTCTCTCTCTCTCTCTCTCTCTCTCTCTTTTTGATTTGATTCTGATTCTAATGTTGTGAAGTTTTCTATGCAGTCTACTAAATTCTTATTTCATCAGATCGGTTCAAACCTAGCAGGAGAAGAAGAAGAAGTAAAATAGTTTAATTACTATAATCTAGGTATATCTCTCTCTCTCTCTCTCTCAATTTTGATTTCTGAGTTTAGTGTTGTAAAATTTTCGTTGCAGTGTTCTGAACTCTTATTTCATCAGATCTGTTCATCACATCTAGCAGGAGAAGAACAACAACAACAAACCTTAGAACGACTGCATACATTAATCTAGGTATATATAATCATCCTTTGTTTATTCTTATTTATGTTTATGTTTATGGTTCCTTAATTTACTTGATAAAATCACAGATTTATATATAGATTATATTGATGGATTAATTATGGTCATTGTATCTTCTATTTTGTTGTGATTTGTTTATATATTTATTTACATTGATATTTTAATAATCTAGGTATCTACATCCTTTATTGATTTTTATTTATGTTTATGGTTCCTTAATTTACTTGATAAAATCATAGATTTATATATATAGATTATATTGATGGATTATTATTGTCATTAATTGTATCTTCTATTTTATTGTGATTTGTTTACATAAGTTAATCTAGTTGTTCAGTTTTAAAGGCTTTGTTAAAAATAGATCTATAACAAAATTGATTTGGTAGATTTAAAATTAACAAACACAAATAAGGTTATTTCAATGTGTTTGGTTCTTAAAATCATCCATGGGAAAACCACTTGAGGATAATATCTTAGATGTCTAAGAAAGTGAAGAACTAATTTAGATCTTGTCAGTTGGTAATTAACATCATATAAAATGGATACATGTTAGGGGAAATCTACTTATATTAGTAACATAAACAAAAACTAATTAAATCAAATAATCTTTCTATACGTAGAAAATGTTTTAGGTGAAAACGATCAATAGTCGACGTGATTGCATGGAATGAGGATATGAAGAACAGTAAGAAATGACAACAATGTCAAAGTTGATGCTCAAACTAATTAAATTAATGTGGACCAGATCCCCTCTGAGGAAGAATGTTGAGATTGTACCAGGTCATCTTTTGTTGGTTTTTATTGAATTGATCACATCTTCTGATCTAATATAATATAGGTTTGATGACGAAAGAAATTCTGGAGAAAACTGATGGACTATTACTAAGCAGATTTTCATACTTTAGATCATAAAACAAATCATGAATGTAGGCAGTAGGCCATGAATGGAAGTATTAACTAAATCAGCAAGGTGTATAAGATGTAATTCCTTTATAGGTTAAAGCTTCACCTTGCATCAGTTCGTTCTTTATGCATATACCTTGTTTTGTTTTACATAAAATCATACCCTAGACTTGGATATGTTGGCTTTTGTATATCTTGATCTTTTAGTCAGAGGCACTATTTCTTAAAGCCTCGGTCAATTCCATTTACTTTTGATTTGTATCTGACAGTTCTTGTATTCTTCATATTAGGCAAGTCAAATCTGAAGCTGGAATTGAGGCCATAACAAGAGTTTATGAGATAATCTGACTCCTAGTCCACTAAAGAAAAAAAATTAGGTAGATAACCAAATCACTTGATAGAGATTGGAAGTCTCTTTGTAGATGCTGACGAGAAATAGATGTCCATGGAAGAAACGTGCATTGTGAAGCAAATATTGAATATGCAGATCAAACATAGAAAGGAAAAGGTAATTTAAGAAACCATTTATTAAACTCAAGTGGCTTTGCTAAGCTTAGTAATTATTGTTCAACAGATCTTTCTACTTGTGTTTGTAATACAATGAGAAAATCTGGTAGTTTATTATATATACTTTGGCCAGCATCATATAACAAGCTCCAATGGGTACTTCTTTGACATTTTTACTAGTTAGTGTGATTTATGCAATCTACATACACTCCACCTATTCTTAAAATCTTGTTTTATTCATTTTCTATGTCTCTCTTTTAATAGATGGCGGATGCTTTTGCTGAATTGTGCTACATCGATGTTCAAAATTTTAAGGTCACAGGTCTGATCCCAATTGAATTACGTGAAGGTAAGCTCACTTAAGCTTATGATTCTAATACATATTCTGTATGAAGATGTGGGGTCCTAGTTCCATCAGCTTTATATGCAGATTTCATTACTGAAATCATATAGTGTATCATGGTGGACCTTATTTATCTTGTGAAATTTAATCATTAATCTAATGCCACGTGAACAGAACTCGCGCAGATGCGCACTAACTTAAACTTCATGTTGAAATATTAAGTATGTAAATAAATTTTTGGATAAACGATGTAGCTAATCCAAATAATCTCAAGAAAGAATTATTGAGATAATGAGATCTGATACTATTAAAGCAATCTAAAAGCTTCAGCCAAAGGATCCTTCGTTATTTAATCATTTTGCTTAACTTTCCACCATTAGTTTGGTCCATTATAAAGGATATATATATATATGTGGGATGTAAATGTTTGATGTTTTGATCGTAAGGTACTTCTATCAAAATATCGACCCTGTGAAATGCCCCAGTATGTTTAATTCACTTTGACTTGTGACTAGTTGTGAAATTTTAAATTTAATGTTGTTCATTGACAGGTTGTCTTCATTTTGCCCTCTCCATTCTCCGGGAACCAAAGAGCACCTAGAAGATGATTTCTGAAGGTTTGGATACTTTTGGACTTTAAATCCCAGAGGTCAGAACTCTGAATATCATATGCTAAAGAGGTTCTAGGAGCTGTTACTAATATGAATGGAAGGCGATAAAAATAGGACATGGACATACCTTCCGTCCCATCAACATGAGGAACACAGTCTTGCCCAAATGTGCTCAAACAAAGGGCACTCTGCATTTCCTGGTGTAATTGGCTGCTTTTGGAGCAAACTGGAAGTCAAAAGCTTTCATCTTGGTCTCTATAGGTAGATGGTCAGAATGCAGAAAGATGAAAGCAAAAAGTGTACACTCGGGCAACGGATTTTTACAGAGTTGAGGCAACAGGACCTGTTATCACGTTAGTTTTCTCACAGCTCAAAGGAATGCCATGGTTGAAAACTTGAAATATGAATGAAAGGTGTCAAGGGGGTGATCAAATATCATAAGCTAGAAGATGTTGTAGCAGCTGTTAAAAATAAAGTAGTGCACTAGAAAGGTTGTGTTGGAAGACAAGAATTCCTTAAACAAATGTACTGAGTGACGCAACATCTGAAATTATTGTCTTGGATATTAGATACATATTATATAGCATATTTATGTTCGGCACACGTAAAAACATACACTATTTCAATTTCTAAGTAACACAATGGAGAATTTTTCATACATGCTGAATGCTGAGAGAACCAAGGAAAGCTAAACTTAACTAAATTGTATTTAACTACAACCCATGAACTCAAAACCTATTGATCCCTTCATGGAGTTGAAAACTTGTGATCTGCCTAATGAGGCGAGGGTTATTTTAATGGAAAACTCCTCAATTTTGTAGACTCCAAATTCAAAAGGGTTTATGAGCGCAGAAGCAAAAGCTCCATGTCTCAATGATTCTTCAATGAACTCGTTTGCAGAAATATCAAAGTGTTGAATATTCATCATAACACCAACAATTTTGCGCAACTTCTCCAGTATTGAGTGAGTGCACTTCTCACCACCCTTCATAGTGCAAGTTCAGTCGATCAATTGATCACTACGGTATAATATCATACAAAGGAAATTGTCAGTTTTCTACAAGAACCACCAAAAAATTGTTGTGCCGAATGTCAGGTGTACTCTCCAAAGTCCAAAGCCAAGTCCCTACTCCGAACCCTGAACCCACCTTGTTTCTTCCGCAAACACAACACCAAGACACCAAGTCACCAAACTCCCAAACACTGAACCCACCTTGTTTCTTCCGCCAAACACAACACCCAAGACAGCTGCATGCAACACGCATCACTTTATATAAAGCAATCTTCTGCTGCTTCCTTTCCTCTCACCGTCACCATGAAGAAAGGTCATCTCTCTCTCTCTTCTCTCTTCTCTCTGTCTCTCTCACATTTTCATTTGATTCTGATTCTAATGTTGTGAAGTTTTCTATGCAGTCTTCTAAATTCTTATTTCATCAGATCGGTTCATACCTAGCAGGAGTAGAAGAAGCTGAAGTTCAATAGTCTAGCTAATAATCTAGGTCATCTCTCTCTCTCTCTCATTTTTTATTTCTGATTCTAATGTTGTGAAGTTTTCTATGCAGTGTTTTGAATTCTTATTTCATCAGGTCTGTTTAAATCTAGCTGGAGAAGTAGAAAGACTCAAACAAGTTCAAGAAACCTTCCAACGACAAATTGCTGGATACATTGATTGATTCATATAGGTTTTAGTAATCTAGGTATTTTCATCCTTTTTTAAAAAAAATTATTTTATTGATCATTGAATTTCTTGATATATTCACAGATTTATATTATTATATATGGATTGATTGGTTGATTATGGTCATTGACTCATTGTATCTTCTATTTTGTTGCAAACGTTTTTACTTGAAGTAAAAAAAACAGATCACAACACAATTTGTTCTATTTTGATTGATAGAATATGGTCATTGTATGTCTATTTTGTTGCGATTTTGTTACTTAAAGTTAATCTGGTGGTTTAGTTTTAAAGACTTTGTGAAGAAATAGATCACAACACCATGCCTCACTAGATTGTAAATTTAATTACAAAACATATAGGGATATTTCAATGCGTTTTGTAAAATTAACATTCAAAACACTTGGGGACAGAAGAACCTAATTTGGATCTTGTCGGTTTGTAATTAACACTGTACGTATTAGGGCAAATCGATCTGCTTATATTAGTAATAACATGACAAAACCTAGATTGGGGAATCTTTCTATATTGTTGTGGGTGAAAAGGATCAATAGATGACGTGATTGCATGGGATGGGATGCATGGTATGAAACGACAAGAATGTCAGACTTGATGCTCAAACTAATTAGATTAATGTGGACGATACCCCCTGTCCTGTGAAGGAAGAATGTTGAGATTGTACTAGGTAATGCGTTATCGGTTTTTATTGAATTGATCACATCTTCTGATATATTATATATATAATATAGGTTTGATGATGAATGAAATTCTGGAGCAAACTGTGGACTATTACTAAGCAGGTTTTCATACTTAAGATCATAAAACAACTCATGGATGTCGGCCAGGAAGAGAAGTATTAACTAAATCAATAAGGTGTATAAGATGTAATTCCTTGAAATTTAAAGCTTCACCTTGCATCATGAATGTCTCTTACTGTCATTGTGGTTTTGTTTGGATAACTCAATCAATACAATGCAGTTAGTACCAAAATAAAGGTTTGACCACCGCTGCACATTGCAGATGAATACTTAGAAGTTAGAACTAAGACATAGGTGCTCCAGATAGTCAGTTAGTCACTTATTGATTTCTATCCCACCTCTCGAAGACCTAACTCCTAAGCCACCTACGTACCCAAAGAATGAATGTGACGTACATTTGAATGAAATATCTGCAATATGTGATTTATTGCAGTACATTACGTGGTGTGCATATAGGTTGATAATATCTTGTAATTCAACTTTCATTCTTCAACTTGCCAAGGTATACCTTTGAACCTAGTAATTTCAACTTCACCTCTAACACACAAAATAGTTTATGTGACTCGAACCACACTTACGTACAAGTACAACTGATTCTTTGCAATCTAAGGAGGCAAGTTTGATTTGATATAGTACCAACTAAGTGGGGATAGTTTAGTACCTATTCGCAATCTCATATTTATATGTGGTCATAATGGCAAATGATTTCAGCTGTTCTGACTTCTGAGTGTTGTGGATTGAAATATGAAGCCTTGAATGCTTAAGTTAGTATCCCTTTGATTTTCTATTTTTCAGTTTTTGGCTTTTTGTACTTATCTCTCAAAGTAAACACAAGACCAGTGAAGTCAAGTAATTAATTATAAAAAATATATATATAATTATCATCTCCTTTTCTTCTTGCCCTTCACATTCCTCATAAAATCATCTATCGATCATCACGATATAATAATACATTGAAAAACAAAAGAACAAAAAACTTCTAAAAATTTGTGAGGCAAATTGCTGAAGCCAAGTTTGTGAGGTAATTCTGATGCTTTTTCTTACTACAATACATGTAAAGTGATATTAAGTAATGATACTGCACACATTGTGTCGGCACAAGCTCACAATCACATTTACATATAAAATTAGTACGGCATAATGTTTTCACTTCTTATGTTAGTTGTGTGCTAATTGGAGTTTGTTGTTATCACATTTCTGTTGTTTATATATAAATGGTCCCACTTTTTATACATAAAGTTCTTGATTAAATTAGGTCCAAAAATGTTTTCGTTTCATATGTCAGTTGCTTCCTTATTTGAGTTGTTATCACATTTCTGTTGTTTATCTACAGTCAGGGACGGATCCAGGAATCTGAGTTGGGGGGTGCAGAGTAACATGTAACCTATATATTAAAATCTTGGGGGGTGCGATTCTTTATAGTTTTGCAAAAAATTCTATATATATAGAAGGATCATAGTAGAATTTAGGAAAAAAATTGAACTTTGGGGGGTGCGGTCGCACCCCCGCGCACCCCCCTGGATCCGTCTATGTCTACAGTTGGATCCACTCCTTATTTAACATAAAGTCGTTGATTAGATTAGGTTCAAAGATATTTATGATGACGATGATATTATATCTAGTATGAGTTTTGTGTTGATTTAAATTATTGTTTCGTGACTGATAGTAAAGACACACGATATGTTTCTATATGTGGTCAACAGAGTTATCGCAAAACGACGCTCCTTTGAAAGTTTAACGACTGACCATGAAACTTGGGTTTCATTCGGATCTTGTGTGGTAGATGGATTTCAAGATCTAGGTCGTAGAATCAGTAAAAATGAGATTAATGGATTAACAGTAATTAGAAAGAGCATACATGGTATACGATTTTAAGACATCATTGTTCATATGTTTGTAACCTAGTAGCAAGTCATTGTATGAAATTGATTGCATGCATTAAATTATAAGAATGACTTCCCATTTCAATCCTAAAAAAAAAAATTGCGAAAAGCATATTATGTAAATGGTAAGAAAAATCATTGCTTAGGTAGCGTTTGTTTTTCCTTCAGTTAAGCACTGAATACTCATTAAGTTCTGAAGATCACTTAATACATTCAGTCATTAAGTGATCAATTCTGCCAAATTTGATGTCTGAATGACTTAACTGAACTTTTAGCTGATGAAATAGATTAAGTACTTAATAGTTAGTAGAAAACAAACAGTCTGAAGACTGAATACGGTGGTCCACCCACTTAAGTTCAGTCATTCAGACTGCTGAATGAAAAACAAACACCACCTTAGCGCATCTTATGTTGACAAAGCTGTTGTCATCTGCATCAAGTGAAACAGTTTGCTCTTTCTACATGCATGCCTTGTTTTATTTTACATAAAATCGTACTCACAGACTCTCTTCTTGGATCTCTTGGCTTACAAATGTCTTGATCTCACAGACTCTTCATCTTAAATTCGTCGTCTATTTCATTTACTTTTAATTTTTCTCACAGTTATCTTTTATTCTCCATATTAGGCAAGTCAAAGCTGAAGCTGGAATAAGGCCATATTAAGAGTTTACGTGATCATCCACAGCCGAGTCAGCCAAAGAAAAAAATTAGGTATATAACAAAATCATTTGAAAGAGATTGGAAGTCTCTATGTAGATGCGGGCGAGACATAGATGTCCTCATGTCCATGGAAGAAACACACATTGTGAAGCAGATATTGAACATGCAGATCAAACATAGAAAGGAAGATGTAATTTAGGAAACCATTATTAAACTCAAGTTGCTTATTATATATACTTTGGCCAACATGATATAACAAGTTCCAATGGATCTTTGACATATTTACTTGTTACATACACTCCATTTATTCTTAAAATTTTGTCTCCTATGTCTCTCCTTTAACAGATGGCTGATGCTTTTGCTGAATTGTACTACATTGATGCTCAAAACTTTGAGGTCACAGGTCTGATCCCAATTGGATTACGTGAAGGTAAGCTCCCCTAAGCTTATGATTCTAATCATAGTTTAAAATTCCGAATCCGGGAGAAATTTCGAATTTGAAAAAAATGGTATATTCCGACACTCGAAACAAAAAAGTCATCTGAAATGTCAGGAATATTCTCGATTATTCCCGGATTTTAAAATGCCGATTCTCTAAAAAACGGTATATTTTTTGAAATTTTGCGAAATATGTCGGCATTTTAACTATGATTCTAATATATTTTGTGTGAGATGTGGGGTCCTAGTTCCATCAGCTTAATATGCAGATTTCATTACTGAAATCATATAGTAGTATAGTACCATGGTGGACCTTATGTCCTTATCTACTTTGTGAAATTTAATCATTAAAAAATGCCAAGTGGATAGAACTCTGGCAGACTCGCACTAACTTAAACTTCATGTTGGAATATAAAGTATGTAAATAATTTTTTTGATAAACTATGTACTACGTAGCTAATCCAAATATTCTCGAGAAAGGATTATTGAGATCTGATACTCTTCAAGCAATCTGAAAACTTCAGTCAAAGATCCTTCATTATTTGATCATTTTGCTTAACTTTTCACCGTTAGTTTGGTCCATTAATCCATTATAAAGGATATATGAAACTTATACTAAAAACATGTGGGATGTAAATATATGATGTTTTGTACTTTTACTTGTATCAAAATATTGACCCTGTGAAATGCCCCATTATGTTCAGTTCACTTTGACTTGTGATTAGTTGTGAAATTTTAAAATTAATGTTGTTTATTGGCAGGTTGTCTTTATTTGCCCTCTCCATTCTCCTGGAACCAAAGAGCAGCTAGAAGATGATTTCCGAAGGTTTGGATAACTTTTGGACTTTAAATTCTAGAGATCAAAACTCTGCGCTTATCGAATATCGTATGCTAAAGAGGTTGTAGGAGCTGTTGCTAATATGGATGGAAGGTGATAAAAATAGGACATGGACATACCTTCCCATCAACATGAGGACACACAGTCTTGCTCAGATGTGCTCAAACAAAGGGCACTCTGCATTTCCTGGTGTAATTGGTTGATTTTGGAGGAAACTGGAAGTCAAAAGCTTTCATTTTGGTCTCTATAGTTAGACCGTAGATGGTCAGAATGCATGAAGATGAAAAGCAAAAAGTGTACACTCGGGCAAAAGATTTTTACAGGGTCGAGGCAACAGGAGCTGTTATCACGTTTGTTTTCTCACAGCTCAAAGGAATGCCATTGTGGAAATATGAATGGAAGGCGTTGAGGGGGTGATCATATATCATAAGCTAGAAGATTTCCTAGTAGCAGCTGTTAAAAATATGAATGGAAGGCGTTCAGGAGGGTGATATGTGTGGATAGGTCACAACCCTTAAAAAATAGTCCACTGGAAAGGTTTTTGGATGACAAGAGTTGCTTAACAAAAGATACTTGTCATGACAGGGGACGCAAAAGAAGGAAAATGTACTGAGTTGCTTAACATCTAAAACTATGTCAATTTTCAGGTAACACGGTTGCTATAGGAAAGTTAAATTTAACTCTGCATTACTTTACTTTAATGTCATGTATTGCCTTGAGCATTACTGCAGAGTGCTTGAGACGCAGGTGCCTTTACTGCCCAATGTAATGTCATCATGTGAAAGCAACATAGGTGGGCCGGGCTTTGGTATTACCAATTCGTTAAGCAATAGACAACATTAACATAATCCAATCCAGCCCACTTATGGACATATATAGTTCTTGCCGCTTGTTAACTTTGCCAGCCTAGTCATTGCAATCTGCAAGTGGAGAATCTCTTTTCATCTCATCAAAACCCTAATTTGCTACTCTATAATCCATTAATCTCTATACTACCTGTGATCGAATTGTTGAAAATTGGGTTCAAATCAACCCAGGTATGTAAATTTGTTTGCTTTTCAATTAACTTTGAAACTTTGATTATCCAAATTTGTTGTTTGTATCAAATCAATCAAATTATGGATTACTTTCCAATTGAGATCACAACTCAAATTCTTTCTAGGCTTCCAGTTAAGTATGTATTTAGATGCAGGTCTGTATGTAAAACATGGTTAAATATTATAGATGATCGTCGGAGATTTGCTCCCCTTCACTTCACTAGATCACTTGAAGAAAAAGAAGCAACAACTTTTATTTTTGTACCTAGTGGTGATCGCCGCCGTCCGATTTATATGGTAGAAGTAAAAAAAGAACAATATAATTATAAGAGAACACAGATTGATTTTTGTGGTCCAGATTACAACACAAAATATGCAAATTCTTGTTATGGATTGTTATGTTTCTCTGCTACACCAAGAAACACTGATAGTGATTGTTATATATATATCCATAATCCTGCAACACGAGAATATGTCAAACTGCCAAGTTCTTTTTCCTGTCATCAGTTTAAGGATGTTAATCTAGGATTTGGTTACGACCATTCAAGTAATGCTTTCAAGGTGTTGCAATTTCTCGGGCGTGATGGCTTTGGTCATTCAATATCAGTGAAAGCCCAAGTGTGTACTCTAGGCACTAATTCATGGAGACAATTAGAGAATTTTCCTTCTGTGCACTGCTTTCCAAGTACACCTGTTTTAATCAATGGGTCTTTGCATTGGCCGAGCTATGAACAGATATTGTCCTTTGATCTAGGGTCTGAAAATTTTGGGCTCATTGAGTATCCCAAAAGTAATTTGGTACCAAATACTCAATTTGGAATTAATCCGGTTGATAATTTTCGACTTGTGGTTTTAGACGGGTGTCTTTCTGTAGTTATCTCGTCTTTCGGTGAGGATGTTGGTATATGGATTATGAAAGATTACAATGTCAATGAATCATGGATCAAAATCGTTATAAAGAAAAACTATCTCAAAGACAGGGTGTTGATCAAAAAAGTTCTTCCTATTACTTTCTGGAAAAATGGTGAACTCTTACTGCTTTATGGTTCCAAGATACTGGTCTCTTATGGTGTCAGAAGTGGACGATATACTCTGTTTCAATTTGAAGGCCTTCCAGCGTGCAAATTTGATTTTTTTTTCCAAAGTTATTCTTGGTCTGAAGTTTATCCTTATGCTGGAAATCTCATGCCAATGAACATAACCTGGAGAACAGAAGGGCAACCATGAAGAAGGATCTGGTGCTAATGATGTAAGTTCCTTCGTTTTTATTGCATTTCACAGTCAGACTGTCGATGTTGTGACAACATTGTTTGTTAAGAACTAAAGTAAACCAGAAGGGAGACTAAAAGTAGAGCCAAATATTTTTTAGTAGTAGAGTTTATATCTTTTAATTTGATGATGTAAATCAGTGTCTTACTTTCTCCAAGACGCCATTTCTATGAAGTCAGGTTAATTTTGTTCAGAGATTCATATATTAGTATCTTTTATACGTACTACTATTTAGACAATTTCTATATAATCTAGGTCGTTGCTTTTGTGTTTGATTAAATAGTGGATGTGGCTCAAGATTGCATCCCTCTCACAAAATGAAGATGTTGTGGGTTTGAAACATGTTGGCAGTTCGGTAAAAAGTTTTCACACTTAATTTGAAGGGGGTGGGTATCCCACTATCCCCTCAAATTTGAAGGGGTGGGTAGCCCACTATTTTTTTTTTTTTATTTTTTATTTATTTTGATGAAAGTAAAATTTTATTAATAGTCAAATTAACTATTACAAACCTGGTCAGTTTACTACAGCAAACTCAGACCCTATATCACCTTATCCAACTGGTACAAGACTACAAATTAGCGCCAGTTGCCTCTGACAATATCATCCCAATGCTCCAGGACCTCCCTGAAGTGGTAGTTTCGTCTTCCTGTCCATGAGCCTAACCAGTACCAAATCTGTGCTCTCATTTTTGAATTAATTCCATCTATAGTGAACTCCTTGTGCTTGAAAATATTGTTATTTCTTGTTGTCCAGAGCATCCACATAACAGCATAAGGTGTAATTTTCCATATCTGTCCACCCAATTCATGGTTCTTCCTCTTAGGCCAATCCTTAAGGACTTCCATAACTGAGTATGATCTAAGGACCACTCCATAACCTTCTCGTCTTGCTGCTATTGCCTTTTCCCAAAGTTGTAAAGCGAAGAAATAAGTGTGAGATACCCTCATTCAACACGCCACACATTACACAAGTAGGATCCAAATTCTGTCCTTTTTGATTCAAATTATCCTTCGTTAATGTTCGATTCAACAGTAGGGTCCAGAAGAAGAGTTGCACATTCAACGAAAATTTTGATTGCCAAACTAACTGGACAGGAAACGATGTTGTGATAGAGTCCACCGGTTGGTCATGTATGTAGATGTGTTGATACATTGATTTAACCGTGAAGCTGCCATTCTTGTTTACTTTCCATATCCAAGTATCTGCACCTTCATCAAAAACCACCTCATTCAGCGATTGTTGCAAACGACCCATAGCTTCCAATTCCCAATCAAATGGAATCCTGCGGATTCTGAGATTCCATTGATTTCCTTCACCAGTTCTTGTGCACAGAGAATTGATTGTGGCGTTGCGCGCAGTGGATAATATATAAATTTGGGGAAAGAGATCACACAAAGGAAGCTCACCCAACCAGACATCTGTCCAAAAGCGAATTTTGGATCCACTTCCCAATTTGCAGCAGATTCCGAGTTTAAAGAGTGAAAATAATTCCATAATCCCTTTCCACACACTGCAGCCGTGAGATTGTGAAACACTACGCGACCACCAATTGAGATCTCCCCTCCCATATTTGGCATCAATTACCGCTCTCCAAAGTGAGTTTTCTTCCCGTCCATACCTCCAAAGCCATTTGGCTTTAAGTGCTCTATTCATTGTTTGAATGCTGCGCAATCCCAAGCCACCTTCTTCTTTAGGTGAGCATATCTTATTCCAACTGACTAGGTGATAACTCCGTTTCTTCTCTGTTGACTTCCATAGAAAATCTTTCATTCTTCTCTCCATCAAATCTGCAACTGAGACTGGGATTGTAATGATAGACAGTTGGTAAATGGGAAGATTAGTAAGAACACTCTGAATTAGAATGAAACGACCCCCCTTGGAGAGTAAATTGGTTTGCCATCCCTGAAGCCGAGTCTGAACCTTTTCTATTATTGGTTCCCACACACTTCTATTCTTATATTTGGATCCCAAAGGTAAACCCAGATATTTGCACGGAAGGGTACCCTGAGCACATCCCATAATTCTAGCAATGACTTCCATGTTATGCACCTCACCTACCGGGAAAACTATTGTCTTCCTTAAATTTCCTCTCAGACCCGAAATAGCATGAAAAATGAGCAGGATTGTCTTGATCATAAGAATTTGATCAACAGATGCGTCCACCAGAAAAAGGGTATAGTCAGCAAACTGAAGCATTACCACTTCAGGTCCATTTGAATTGGGTTTAAATCCTCTGAGGAAGCCCAAGCCCAAAGCCTTATGGACCAACCTCCCAAGTGCTTCCATAACAATGTTGAATAAAAACGGGGATATGGGATCACCCTACCGGAGTCCCCGTTTACTTTTGAAGGGGCCTTTAGGGGATCGGTTAATCAGAATGGAGAAGGAAGTTGTTGAAATACAAACCTGGACCCATTTCCTCCATTTTTCTGAGAAACCCATTCTGGCGAGCACATAATCCAGGAAAACCCAGTTGACACGGTCATAGGCCTTAGAAATATCAACTTTACATAAAAGCCCACCTATACCAGATTTCAATCTTGAATCCAGAAGTTCATTTGCTATGAGTGGCCCATCCATTATCTGCCTCTCTCCTACAAATGCGCTCTGACATGGTGAGATTAAATCCGGCAGAACCTTCTTTAAACGACTAGCCAATACCTTAGACAAAATCTTGTACATCCCATTGACAAGGCTGATCGGTCGGTAGTCAGTGATTGAAGCGGCCCCTTTTTTCTTAGGTATGAGTGTCACATAGGTCGTGTTGATACGCCAATCAATGAAGCCATCTTTATAGATTGCCCATTATCCCCTCGAAACAAAAACAAAAATTAATGCATTGGTGTAGTAAATCTCTTTAGACACAGAACCATTATACATTCATACTTGTTTTGGTTATGGCTAAATGGATGAAGATTATATATAACATATACAGAAATTTAAAATGATAAATCCAATGGACATCCTCTTATGTATATATGTATATGACAGGATCTCTTCCAATATGTATACTTGCATTATGTTGTATAATTTATTTACTGAAACCAAAAAACTGTGAACCTATTGCATACATAGGTTAACATGTCTTTGGCGTGAAAGGAAATCACACATTACATTACATCTGAATGGAATGTTGTATTCACTCGAGACATGGGAGTAAACCATAGTGATTCCATGAGAATACATGTGTGAAGTTTTCGCTAGTTGGCGTTAAGAGAGAAAGCACTGGAATTTAAACCTGACTTATCACAGGAGAGAAACAAGATTACAATACTGGTTCAATCAACACAAACAAAAGACATGGCATCTGATTCTTCTTTTCCTTCTACTAATAATAAAATTTAGTCTTTTGTTCTCTCGTGATCATCAATGCAGCAATATCTATAATGGTGATTCTTGATTTCGTTCCATATCAAAGAAGAGGTTTTTCACATTGTATGATGCGTTCCAAAGAGCTTTTTCCAAATTTTTATGGATTTTTTTTCATCGAATGAAATGAATCACACCATATAAATGTGATCATAGATATGATCAATCATCAGCATTGCATAACCAGTACTGTGGCTGCTGTGCTACTGCCTTCATGCCTTGTCCCTCAACAACTGAACAATGACACTGTCACTGACAAAAGAAAAGACACTGTCACTGACATACAAATACAATACATCCACAGCAACATGTGGGCTGGGCTTTTGTATTACCTAATCCAAGTTTCCAACATGTTCAGCCCAATTATTGGGGATATTTTAAAAGAGATCTTCTTGGCTTCTTGTCATTTGTCCAAGTGACTGCAGGTGGAGAACTCTCTTCTTCTTCTTCTTCTTCATCAAAACCCTAATTTTAAATTTCTATCTGATACCTGTGATCAAATGAGTGAATAATGGGTTCAATTCAACCCAGGTATGTAATTTGTTTTCTTTTCAATTAACTCTGAACCTTTTCTTATCCAAATCTGTTGTTTGTATCAAATCAATCAAATTATGGATTACCTTCCAACTGAGATCACAACACAAATTCTTTCTAGGCTTCCAGTTAGATCTGTTTATGTATGTAGATGTGTATGTAAAACATGGTTAAATATCATAGATGATTGTCAGCGATTTGCTCCACTTCACTTCACTAGATCACTTGAACAAGAAGAAGAACAAGAAGCAACAACTTTTATTTTTGTACCTAATGGTAATCGCCGTCCAATTTATTTGGTAGAAGTAAAACAAAAACAATACATTTGTAAGACAACACAAATTGATTTTTGTGGTCCAGATTACAACACAAAATACGCAAATTCTTGCAATGGATTACTATGTTTTTCTTCAACACCAAGCAACATTGATAATGAGTATCACACATACATCCATAATCCTGCAACACGAGAATGTGTCAAACTGCCAAGTTCTTTTTCCTGTCGTGAGTCTAAGAAAGTTAATCTTGGATTTGGTTATGACCATTCAAGTAATGCTTTCAAGGTGTTACAGTTTCTTTGTGTGCGTGATGGTTTTGGTCATCCAACATCAATGAAAGCCCAAGTGTTCACTCTTGGCACTAATTCATGGAGACAATTAGAGAATTTTCCTTGTGTGCCCTGCTATCCAAGTACACCTGTATTAATCAATGGGTCTTTACATTGGCTGAGCTACGAACATATATTGTCGTTTGATCTGGTGTCTGAAAATTTCGGGTTAGTTGAATATCCCCAAAGAAATATGGTACCAACTGCTCTCTATGGATTCAACCCAGAAAATAATTTCCAACTTGTGGTTTTAAACGGGTGTCTTTCTATTACTTGTTCGTATCCTGGTGAGGATATTGGTTTATGGATTATGAAAGATTACAATGTCAAGGAATCATGGATCAAACTCGTTATCAAGAGAAACTATCTCAAAGACGGGATTTTTGATACTCTCAAAGACAGGGTGTTGTTCCAAAATGTTCTCCCTATTACTTTTTGGAAAAATGGTGAACTTTTACTGCTTTATGGTTCCAAGATACTGATTTCTTATGAGATAGAAAGTGGGAGATTTACTGTGTTTGAATTTGAAGGCCTTCTAACGTGCAAATTTGATTTTTTTTTCAAGAGTTATTCTTGGTCTGAAGTTTATCCTTATGTTGGAAATCTCATGCCAATGAACATAACCTGCAGAACAGAAGGGCAACCATGAAGAAGGATCTGGAGCTAATGCTGTAAGTTCCTTTGTTTTTATTGCATTTCACAGTGTTATTAATGATTATTTATGACTGTGAAATCAGACTGTCTATGTTGTGACACATTGTTTGTTGAGAACAAAAGTAAACCAGAATGGAAAAAAAATTGGAGCTGAATAATTTTTAGTAGTAGAGTTTATATCTTGTAATTTGATGATGTAAACAAACTATTGAAACTGAAATCAATGTCTGCGGACTTTAAAAACTGGACACAGTAGAAGCATGAGCCACAAATATTGAGTGGAACAAATGCAAACTTACCTAAACATGACTGTTGCCCCAACCAGCCCCTCAAGTTCTTGTTTTGAATTGCAGATAACCACCTCTAATATCTGACAGGTGTATATTTTGTCATTCAGAGTAATTGCATTGTGGTTGATACCTGATCCAAGATTGCTTGTAGCTGGCACGACTCACCTAGAAGTACATCAAGAGACATTAGAAAATACAGAGTTGTTGATCATCCAGGCAAGAGACATATATATAGCTTCAAAGTTCAGACTGGGACTATAAAAAGGAAAATCGATCTCCTAATTGTCAGGACTGCCTCTTTCACAATATGGGGAGTGCACACTTCATTCTCTAATTTATTATGTAAGGTTTATATGTTCAGTCTAGTATGTTTTGTTTTAGGCATAATGAACTCTGAATGGTTGTGAATTTTATTTTTACTATTAAATATTCCCTTGTGACAAAATCTAGAAGAATGATATATACAATGGATGGTGTGGTTAAATTCCTCATAATTTTTCTTTAGTCAGTCTCACAGATCCATCATACTGGTTTTGGTTAGATGGATGACAAATTAGCAAAGATGTCGCAGCAGAAGTTCTAGTACTATATACATAGTTCAATCTCATATATTCATCTTGTTCAAACAACAGTTGGAGAGTATATGTTCTGTTACAGAAATGAAAACAACCATATGTTGTGTACATTGTTTCTTGTATATTCATTCTAGGGAAACAAAAGATAACAAAACTGTTCTTGCATGGGACTCAACTTGTGGATGGTGTTAGTGACCATGCACCATTGTATCCATGGGATATTCGGATGGCTTGGTGGAGTTGCTGGACTTCTTTAGAATTTTGTAGAGTAAGGTGATAGCCTCTAAAAATGCAGGTGTTGGAACCCTCCATTTTCTATCAGGGTGCAAGATGTCTAAACCTGAACGTTACCAATAGGAATTACGCCTAACACAGGTGAGCCAGTTTGGTTGTCTGTCCCATGCTCAGTAGCAGAGCCATTCTTTTTGGTTGCACGTACACCTATAGAGAGTGAAAACTGAGATTAATGCAGTTTCTTACTTGAGCTGACCCCTTTATAGCATTAGCTTCATCTTCGACAGCAATAGTTGAGAGTTGCCAATGACTAAAAATACAGGAGGTTATCCATTAGTAACGAAGAAACAAAACTCATCAATAAGGCTGCAAAGGAGGAAGGATTCTAGCTTCACGAACCATTTAGATATGCCCAAGCAAAGCAATCGTTAGTTTCCACAATAAAGACGGGAAAAGTCATTAAACTCTGCCATACTTTTAACTTGAACATATAATAGTAGAAATTCAATGAATGGAACGAATTTTTTCCTTGCTTGTATAGAAACTGTCAAAATTTTACAACAACTTCAGTTCACCACACCATTCATAGCGCTGCGAAGAGTGCAGAATGATAAAAATGGAGCGTTCTAATTGTCAGGTAGTGAGCTAGTGATTTAGCTGGTTTGGCAAAATGCTAGTGTGAATGTGTGATTAGCATATAATAGCTGAACGTACATGCTCAGAGGAGTATCTGACTTATGCGATGTGTGTGCTACGTAGTTTGCCCTTGAGCTGTCGTGCCACACACTATACCAGTTTGCTTGTCTGTTCAAGAAAGAGATCACGTGCATTACACGTGCGTATGAGCACATTTTACAACACAAGTGACAAGTCAAACTCACGCACACGCTCTCTCTCTCTCTCTCTCTCTCTTGAACAGAGATCACGTGCATTACACGTGCGTATGAGCACATTTTACAACACAAGTGACAAGTCAAACTCACGCACACGCTCTCTCTCTCTCTCTCTCTCTCTCTCTCTCTCTTTGTTTGTTTTAATAATAATTTCAATTTTCAACAACATTCACAGTGCGGTTCGTCACGCAGAAAAGAGTAGTAGTAGTGGAGAGACTGGAGACTGGAGAGAAGAAGTAGGGTTTTTCTTAGAAGAAGAAATAGGAGTAATTGTTTTCTAGGGTTTATGTGCAATTGCAACTTCAAGTTCTAATTTTTTTTTTTTTTTATCGAAAAGGTAAGAAACACAATTCCAATTTCCTCTCAATTTTGCGATTTGTTTGCTGATTGTGATTCTCTTAAATTCTATTGTAATTCGATAAATTTGAAATCTTATCGTCAAATTACTTTAGTGAATTGTATTTGTAGAGAATAGTTCATGAAAACCTAACACACGTTAGTGAATTGATTGTAATAGTTGGGAATATGCTTACTTTGTAAACAATTAATTAAAATTCTACACATTTAATCACCCTATTCAACCTTCAGAACATTAAAATGCTTCAAATTGCGATTTTTTTTTATTTTTTGTTGATGAAGCTTTTATGGGGAAATTGATATCATATATAAGCAATTGATGAAACCTCCTTGCTACAAAATGCTGCGAATACTGCATTGTCACATTGATTGCCTACTTGGCTGCTTCAGACCTTGACCAGTTTTGCTTATGCTGTATGGGTTGAGCTGACCCGATATTTACTTATTTACTAGTTTATTGTGTCAAACTATTTATAATTCAAACTGCTTAAAGTTGAATCTTGCGACTTTTATTTTTTATTCAACTTCTTCCAATTGATATTATAGGTGTTTGTGCTACAACATTTGTATATATGACCACAAGCTATCATGCATTGCTTTTTTTATCTTTTCGATTAACAACTGCAACTTATTACTAGAAAGGGACTCAAATACATCTTGGAGTCGTTCTCCCCATGAGATCACCAGCTAGAAGTTGCTTAATGAAAATAAAAGAGCCTGTAGACTGCTAATGCTTTTTAAGTGCCAACCTTGGTTGCTTATTTTGAAGCATATACAAACTCTGTTGCTTTACTTTGTGCAAATCTGGTTTAATAATAATGATTACTGTTTTCAAAAATCCTGCATATGTGTGATAAAATTAAAAAGGAATTGGTGTGGAGAAAAATTCATGAATATACACTTTGACCTTGTTTATTATCTTTAGCTGCTTCACAGTCTGATAGAAGCTGCTGCTTCATATATGGTCGACTTTGTCTATTACTCTAGGTTTGGTTAAACTAGAGTGGAAATTATGCTTATTTATGTTTCTTCGTACTTGAATTCTTTTATAGAGTAGCTACTTGGTTGAAGTATTTTTCTCATTTCTATTGTGTTCTCTATCATTGGTCAGGTTGCACATTTTGTGGTTCTATAATCGTGGTTGATATGCTTGTAGAGGCCCGCCATGGCACCAAGAACAACACAATGAAATATTTTCAGGTCTGAATGATGGATCCTTTCTCGTCTCAGGCCTCTCATAATGGAAACAGCAATGTACCAGTGTCCTGTGATGTTTCTGGCAGAGATTTTCTGTTGGAATCCTCTAGAAAAAGGAAAACCATGGCTATGGAATATCCTGGCAATGCTACATCTGGTGCCGTCCCTCCGTCAGTTTTGGGTAACCATTGGTCTGATGAGTCAAATCACCTACACAAATTTGGCGAGCTTTCAAGTGTGGAGCAAGGCAACAATTTGAGAGGATTCTATAATCAAACTCCATCTTTAGAATGCGACACAAAAGTCTTTCAGTCTGGAAGATACCAATCTCAGGACCAATTCAGTTATTCCCAAAATCCTCAAAAAAATGAAATGAACTTCCCTGGCCTTTCAGCTGGGAAAATGGACAATTTATATCCACATAAACAACCCCATTCTTTCTATCATAAAGTGCCATCAAATTGTATCAAATCCCCAGCTGAGAAAATCCCTGCTTTAGCTGATGGAGAAGCCTTTTCATATGATTTCTTCAGCCAAATTGAAGTAAAAAATCATTCGCCTGGTCAAATTGATACAAGCATAGAAAAAGCTCATTCAGATCATGGTTTAAGTGATGGTATCAACTATGGGTCGACGCATCATATTCGCATGGGTAATTCATCAATGGAATTGTCCATGAATTCTTTGGAGCGTTTAAATTCCTCGGAAGTGTTACAGCCCAACAATGGGGTGTTAAACAATGTTGTACATTTAGATGAGAGGATGGTCATTGAGGACATCCTTACAGCTGGGTCGTCCTTTGATATAAAACAAAGAGGTCAAGCTTTAGATGTGACAAGAACTAAGGGTGTCTCCGAAGTTAGAACAAGCTCTTTGGAAACTGCACATTTTGAAGAAAATAAGAGTGGACAATCTTTTCAGAATTGTAACTCTGAGGTGGGAAGTAAAATAGCTTCTCAACTGAAACCCTGTGATCAAAGTGATAGAAGTCATGGCCCCAATGTTATGGAAAGAAAAGAAGGAATAAATGTGGAGAATGTGAATCATTCCTTAGGGGAGGATATTTCACCTAAAATTGCTGACATCCCAACTAATGTTCTCACTAGGCCTGCTCATGGAGATGCTTCACTGCTTGCTTCTTGCAAATTGGATGGGAATAATAACGCTGAAAAAGTAACTCCTACCACAGAAAAGCTCTGGGACGGGCCCCTTCAACTGAGCGCGTCTTTGACTGTATCAGCAGTTGCCTACTTCAAAAGGTTTCATCTCTTATACATTAATATTGTTTTGTAGACCCTGTTGATTTCATTTGCGATCCGTCTAATCTTGTATGTAGTCTTTTGTTGGTCAAAAGCTCAAACTGTATACCACTTGCAACCCTGAGAGAAATTTCATATATAAATTGAAAATTTGGATTTAAAAGTTGTTCTACCTGTAGTATCATGGTTATGGAGGCTCTATGCAGGTTACAAAAGTCATTTTTTGACATGGCCACCAAAAAAATCCATATTTTTGACATGACACCTAAAATGGCCGCACCTCCTAGGGGTTAGGATCACATATCATATTCTATTACTTCCAGGTTGGTGGGAGATGGTCGCAGGAGATTAAAAGAAAGAAAATAACATGGGGTATCACCCCCTCACCTCCGTCCCCCAGCAAAAATAATCGGTCCTTTGGATCTACTTGTTTTATTGATAAATGTGGCTATATAATTTTTAGTTAAAGAAAATTAATTTGAGGTAACATACATATGCAAACGGAAAGAAAAACAAATTATCTAGCTTTAAAATCATCTAGCACTGCAGATCGACAAAGACCTTAGACCAGTAGCAATGAGGCCTTTTATGGCCACAATAATTTGTATGACAAATCTGACCATATGCCCTTAAAGTGGGGCATGTTGTGTCGAACCATTTGCTTCACATGAGCGCATATGGAACCAATCTACAAATTTGCATGCCTTTCGATGAGAAAAAGACATGTATGCTAATTAGTAGGAAGAGCCGTCACGCAAAGGTAAACCATACTCCTAGTGGAACCAGGAACACACTGACCAAGAAAGGAGTAAGACCATGTGAATGGTTTAACTGATTTTTCTTTTGCCCCCCAGCGGTCCTGTGGTGACCGAAGCATCTTTAATTCACTGAATACCAGTAAAAAGGAGTCAGAATTTTGAAAAAATTCTGTTGAGTGACAGGTTTTCACAACTTAGTAGTTGTCGAAGATTGTCTGTATCTAGAGAGGAAGATGCTCAGACTCCATAATGAATTATATAAATCAAATGCACAACACCATCAATAATTTTGTTGCTGCTTAGATAGTGTTCATGGTGAGATACAAAGTTATAGAAATAGAAGAAGATTAATGAAGGGGGAAACATCCCAACCTATTGTTGTAATACGGCAGTACATATTTGTTTCTGGTACACCCTATACCAATAGTGATATAGCTCCTCATATCCTCTACATATATATTTCTTAAAAACGGTGCTTTGGACAGTCGAATTTTGGGGATACATAGGCTAGCTAATGTTTTTTTGTATTTTTTTTTTTTTTTTTTTTTTTTTGTGTGGGGGGTATCTGATAGGTTGCTTGATATCGGTCTTTTAAACCCTGTGAAGCGCACGCTTTGGCTAGTCTACAAGGAAGAGATATTTAAAGAAGGTTTCTGTAATGTTGACAATCATTATGAATTTTAATAACAAAGGAAACTGCTAATAAAGTCACCATCCAGATTTTCTTTCCTTATTGAAAGGAAGTGGACAGATATAAAAAGTAAGTTAAAGTGTTAGACTGTGGAGTATATGAGATATAAAATGGAAGTAGCTGTTTTCAGACCCTTCGCTATTCTGTCGGCTTGAAGGGTCACATGAGTCTAATACATCAAAGTTTAGAGAGCCATTGACTGCTTTAGGCCCTCGAAGTCAAATGAAAGATGTGAGCATGCCGGAAGCAACAACATGGAAATATATAATGAAAGAAGAGGAAGTGAAAAAAGTAAGTCAGATAAAGGATTAGACGAGATATTTGTAAATCAAGCATAAGAAATCACATACTAGACCCTGGAGAACCAAAAATGAGGCCGTTGCCTTTCGCAGGAAGTGGCTAGCATCCATAGTCCATACTTTCTGTGAAGCAATATTCTCTGTTCTCGCTTTATTCGGTTGCTAAGGCTCACTTTCCTGAATCCTGATAGGAAATAAATTGCCAGCAGAGTTCTGATTAATTGTTCACTCCTAGTTTCCACTGGTAGTTTTCAGACCCTTCACCTGGCCTTGCTCTACCTTACCTCATAGGCTCAAGTTCGAGTAACATAGGTGGATTTTCTTGTTGTGAGTGGCGTGCATAACAGCCAGGTGATCAGTCAAGTCTATTTGCTCTTTGCAATGGGGGACACATGAAGCGGAATGGTGAACATTAAGACTTGGAAAAGAAAGTAGTATAGTACAATGAAAGATCGACATTTATATCCAGTAAATCCTAAGTGGTAATGAATTGAGAACTGACCTTCATGAAGATCATGTTTATGATTAATTAAGTAAATTATAATTTTTAGGGCCGTAAAGTGGTTTAGCTGCAACTTTAAATGATTGCTTATGGGTGACACTTGTAGAGTTGTAGAGAGTTGACAACTCCTGTTTGCTTTCCTCCATTAAGTCTTAAGCTTGTGTACATATAATGTGATTTCAAGGATAACTGTGTGTGTAGTTGTGTGTGATTGTTAAGTATAAAATATATTTGAACAAAAGTAATACTAAAACACAAACACTACCACGATACTCTATTTGATGCTCTGATCACAATGATGCAAGTTATATCATCAGCAGAAGAGATATCATTTGTAATCCCTATGATGAATAATGGGGCATTATTCTTCTGCATCTTCGACTCTGTTATCAGCTTTCTTTAAGCTAGATATATCTTCTTTCTTAATAGGTTTTTTTATTTATTTATGTTTTATATTAAAAACATGGACTAGGTGATTCAAGGTTTGAGTAATATTGGATGTTCTTGTTTCAGTATAGACATCACATCTGGTCAAAGTTTGCTTTATTTGAAAATGAAACCCTGCCAGATTTTAGCTGATTTGTTGTGTATTTAAGACCGACAATAAACCCTATTGATCCTTTCACATTAAAGAAAGGCAATGGTTCACCTACTATTATACATAATTCTTGTCGCTAATATGCGTAATCATTCAAATCTGCCCACCTTCATTATCCGAGTTTGGAGTTGATTTACATTTTTAACAGAATCATGCAAAGGGTTTTTACTTATTTATTTGGTTAAATAATATCCAATAGTACCCAGCATTATATCTACTCGTAATTGCAATGTTTGGTCTTAATGCATTAAAAATTTTAAGACTAGAAAAGAAAACAGTTTTTCATATCGTGTTTTCCCTTGTGGAACGTTTCTGCAGCGGTGAGAAAGCTCCGGAGGTCAAGTGGTCTGAATCTATAGTAGTAAAAGGAAAAGTAAGATTAGAAGCATTTGAAAAATTTATTCAGGAGCTTCCTCGCTCACGTAGCCGTGGACTAATGGTAAGTTATCTCTGAAAATTTTACATTAACATGCTTACGTAGGCATCATAAAATAAATGGAGCAAGTAACTCTTTCTGTCAAAGCCATGGGATTGTGTTGCTGAGTGGTAGAAAGTGATTATGCACCATTTCCAGTAATAAGAAGAATGGACAAACTTTTAGGGAGTTGCCTCTTATAATTTTTGTAAGAAGAGTGGACAAACGTTTTTGTAAAAAAGATATCATGGTGAGACTGACTGATGTTTTCAAAGACAAATGAGAAACTTCTCATGTGGTAGTTTCTTATTTAACTTTCCTATGTTGACATCGAAAGAAAAAATTACTTAAATAATTCATGTTGAGATCTAGCGAATCCTGGTGTTTTGTTTATCAAGAAATTCTCGTGTGAATACATATTGATGTTTATTAAAAAGGAGAGTCCTCTTTTCTAAAATACCTTTACTAATGGTCCAAGTCATTATACTTGTGTTTTAGAAGGGCAAAAAATAGACCTAGTTAACTTGTGAAAATCATCATTCACCATTAGTACGCTTAACAGCCAGTCCTGTACTTTGCACGATTGGGTCCCTCTATTTCAGAGGATGCAATAGACCTTATAAAATGCTACTATTGATAATAAAACCTTCCATCCAACTCCAAAATTCATCATTATCTGAAACCACTGTGCTGTTGCTTCTAAAACTATGCATGCATCATATTTTGTCCTTTGTTTGAAATCAGTATGGCAGGAGAATTTGGCACAACCTGCGAATAAATCTTGACGTAGCAGTCACTATGCCTAGAGAGCTTGGCATACATTGCAAAATACTCATGGCATAGCATCGAGGGCCTTTCTCATAAACGCTATGCCAAGAGCTCATGGTGTTGCCTCAAGATTATAGCAAGAGGGTATTTTGTCCTAAAAGAAATCTCATACAGGAAAATGGGTAGAAAAAGAAAACAAATGTTGTATGCTAATTGCTAAGAGCTCTTGGCACACTGCTACAGATTAAAATTCCCCTTTTTAACAGTTTAACGAGGATCATACATTTGGTTTTCCTTAGTAGAGACCAAATGAGCCAACAGGCAAGTGGTGGGACCATATGAGATTTGTTTCTTGCTAATATATATCGCCTGTGAACCATTTCCATGATCTTATATATCAGACTTTCTTTTCTTTTTTTTCGTATTTTATTAAGCACGACCATGCTGAAAATCCTAATTATGAGAAATAACCTTATTTAGTAATTTGTCTCAATTGCACTAAAAGATGCCTAAGAGCATTATTTCCCTCGCTAATTTAATTATACACTTACAATGACGAGTGTATGTATTATGTGGTTACTTTTTTAATTAAGCATTCATCTTCAGGTTACATCACTTTGTTGGAGAATTGGGTCTTCTAAAACTGGCCTTGCAGGCATGAAGGAGGTGAGAATAAGACCATAAGCAACTTGGATTGTAGCCAAAAATATATTGAATTTTATGTGTTAATGAATCATTATTTATGGAATACTCCTCACTCCAATTTACAGGTGGCAAAAGGATATAAAGAAGAAGAGAAAGTAGGGTTTGCACAACTCTCTCGGGGTATTGATCTTTATGTTTGTCCCCGCAGTGATGCTATAATTACAATACTAGCGAAATATGGCTTCTTTAAGGGCATGGCAGCACTTGAAGAGGACCAGGACTCATTAATTGGTTGTCTTGTGTGGCGAAGGAGTCAGCCATCTTCAGATTCAATTACAAAGAGGGGCAAAAACAAGAATTCTCCCTTGGCAGAGCAGCCTCTCAAGGTGTCATCTGACCCTGTTGTTGCACAAGTTCCAAAAGACAAGTCATTTAAACATTCAGGTGAAATTTTAAGCCCCCCTCTTTCTGACCATTCTAGACCTCTTAAGACTCCAATAAGCAAGGTTATTGAAAGCAAGAATATTCAATCAAGTGAAGCTGATATTGAAGTGCGGAATTCAGCCTCCAGTAATCCAGACAAAACCCATCTACCTCCACACAGCTGTTCAGCTATTTCAGTGGGTTTCAACTCATCTAGTATTGTCTCTTGCTCTCTGAATAGCTACATGAGCACACAGGTTGAAACTCCTGTTGCTTCAAGCTCTGGACCTGAGAAATCTCGTACTGGTTTGGATCATCCACGAATTGTTCATCCTGTGCCTCAAACTGTAACAACTGAGGGTGGACAGGTTCCTCATGATAACGATGATCTTCCCGAATATGATTTTAGTACAGCATGTGGTGTTCCGATGGGGATCATTCCAGCTGAAGGAGCGAAGAATGCTAGTGGTTTCATGCCTTCTAATCTGTCTGCTGGACAAGAAGCGGACAATGTCAATCAACAAAGATCACAGGTGCCATTTCCAGTTGTATCAGGTTCAAATCAACCAAGTAATCCTTCACAAAGATTTGGTGAAGTTGAATCCTTTAGGCCAGCGGTTTCGTTCTCGTATGAAAAGCCAATGACCCATGGGAATGAATGGTCAGGTCAACCTGGTATCGGCAATGCAACTACTAGTATGGTATTACCTGCACAAAAGAATCGTTGGGATGATGATGATGATGACGACATGCCTGAGTGGTGTCCTCCGGTTCTCGAGCACCAGAGCCTTCCAGACATAGTGTCGACCACAAGGCCCACCATTCCATCTGTACCACCTCCTGTTCCCACCTCAAAATCAGAAACAATATTACCAGGTCCACCACCAATTTTGGCAACCAATTGGCCTTCCTTTTCATATATAACATCTCCGATTCTTAATCAGAAGTCAGAAAACATACTGCCAGGTCTACCACCAATTATGGTAAACTCAAAGCCATCAGTTGCATATATGCCACCTATAGTTCCTAACCAAACACCAGAAAACATACTACCAGGACCACCACCCCTCCCGCCTCTTCCCCCTCCCCCTCCACTTCCACCTCCACCACCTCGAATGTCTGCTAGTCCACAATTTCATACTCCAGGCTTCTCTCATGGTTATCAGAGCTCCATAACCACCAGTGTGAATCCAGCACAAATAAGACCTGGTAGTGTGCATGTTCCCGTGGGTTCAACGACTTCTATGGGATTTACATTTAACCCACCACCAAGGCCTCAAGCCAACATGTTTGATATGAGACATCCTATTAGGCCACCTGGTTGGAGGGATTGGAGACCATGACATTGGAGATGCAAGAATTAGTGAAACTGGGATTCCTTGTACTCCAATCATCCTGTGTCATTGTACTGGATACTATGTTGTGCATGCTTCTTCGAAGAAATGAAGGTTTGCAGAGTATTGTGTTTGTTAGGGAGCTAGTCTACTGTATGTATATATATTTGCAGGTTTATTACAGATTTTTAAATTTTGACTTTGTTTTGTCATGATGTTATTTTAATTGGGAGTATCAATCGGACGGTTGTACCAAAGTCTGAGACATGAAGTCTTTTTTTTTTACATGATTTTGTACGCATCTCTTTTAGTTCTTTAGCTAGCAGAGAGCGTCATCTGTGGCCAGAAATGTTTTGTTGGTGGTAATTATTATGTTGTATCGCCAAAGAGGTAATAAGAAGTAGGTCATCTCTCCCTTCTTTCCGCATTCAAAGGCAATCGTTGATCTGGCCGGCAATTGCTCCATTTTCGGCTTCGCTTTATTATGCTACTCTTTCTCCTCGGCGGGCTTTGGGCGGGCAGTGCAGTCCGGGGCACAAGGGTCCTGGTACTATCCTGGTGCGAAGAACCCTGGAGGTGACTGCAATGAGCAGAAAATCACTGAGACTCCTGATCGAACCCCGGAGGTGACTGCAATGAGCAGAAATATCACTGAGACTCCTGATCCGTACTCGTGAGGTTAGTTTCTTGCCCCCCTTGTTTTTCCGTTTTTCCGGCTTTGCCCTCTCGTTCGGTTAGGGTGTGCAACCGAATACAGAAGATCTTGTGCAGTTTGACTGGTCTTTGGATCTTGTGGGATACACCACTCGCTGATTTCAGACTGGATTCAAGAAATGGTGATAAATGTATCTTTTCTGGATTGATGGTGAAAATGTGTTGCATACTAACTTCTGCAACAAAATTTTGGGAGTTTCTCTAATCTCTAATTTGAGAAAGGCTAAGGATCAGTCGAGCCCAGGTCTGGATTGCTCTTTGAACCCCAACCATAACAGCTATTTTGAGTTTCTTAAGAAGTTTGTTCGTTCTTTACCAACGTTTCTTACAAGTCTGATTACTCTAAATAATATATCCCAAGGTGGACAAGTAAGCTACAAAATCTGCCCCTAGTCCTTTCTGAATATCACCAAGGGTAAACAACCTCGCAGAACATCTGATCTAACAACTTTTCTTCCAGTATCTAGCTAATGTTGATTTTAAACAAGCTCGGGGAGCTCACTTGCAACAGCAAACAGTTTTGTACTTTTGTATATCATTTCCTTATTTTGTGAAATGACAACTTGCTCACTAGCAACAGCAAACAGTTGATGGTGTAGTAGGTCACATGTCTTGTTGATGCACGCATGTCTTGTTAATGCATGTCTTGTTAATGCACTCCGATGATCTGAAGCATATGTATAGGAATGCTAAAAGGTGTTGATGTTCTTCCTTGGTGAATGAAGTGTAGTGTAGACTGATATTGGAAAAACAGAGGTAACTACAAGTGACTTCTCACATCCTGCCATGAGATTGGAATAATGGAATCCTTACCCAGAACAATACATTATGAAGCCATTATGGGGATTACCCCCGCAGGCATGAGTACATCACATCAATCATATAATTTAACACTCACCAAGCCAATAATAAGATTACAAATGAATTTAGAAGAATAAAGAGGGATCACACAACAAGGGGAAAGAAAACCACTTCCCAAATATTTTTAATGTAAACAATACCATATCTTAAAAACTGGTGGGCATACCACATCCACCCCAAAGCTACCAAGCGAAATTGCATGGTGATATCACTTTCTGCAGGAGGGCAGTGTAGCCCCATGGCAGACAAAAGCAAGCACCACATAGATTATGACCAAAAGAAGGACAATGGCAGCAAACCTGCAAGGTTGAAACATGAACCGTATATTATTTTTTCCCTCTTAACAACATTGAAAATAAAATATTAATTAATAACGATATTTCTCTCCCACTCTTCAAAAATCAGATCGAAAGGGCTAGAGACTAGAGTACATACGAGAGCTTGAAATTTCTCCACCAAACTGAGCTTTTGTAACGCCGAGCTTGTTTTCTAAAGCGAAATGTGTTTCCTTGCATTGTCTCAGTTTTATCAACCAGCAATTCCAACCTATCTCCCCTCTCCAAGACTTTATCAATATTCTCAATCATGACATTGCGTACCTATCAAGTTATATTTAACCATTACATAAATAAATTGATACAACCTATTATACCAGCTAAATCATGTATACTGCCACTGAAAGCAACAGTTAAGAGCAATGAGTGCTTACTGAGTTGAATGATTGCAAACAGCAAATTATAATATTATATGATACTTCTATCATAACAAGTAACAAATTTCAAAAAGTACTACTTAATACTTTGACAATATAATTTCTGTTCATATAGTTTCTCGGACTTTCTCCCATAATGTTTCAGAACAAAGTGATTGTAAAAATTCTAAATGAACAGGAAGTTGACCAAGGTGCCACAACCTTCAAAGGGCATTGGGTACGATCATAGCTCTCAAGTTGTAAGAGCACGGAAAGAGCAATCAGATCGAGGGATACAATAGTTCGTTAAATAATCACTTTT
This sequence comes from Aquilegia eximia, assembly GCA_023053565.1. Classification (NCBI taxonomy): domain Eukaryota; kingdom Viridiplantae; phylum Streptophyta; class Magnoliopsida; order Ranunculales; family Ranunculaceae; genus Aquilegia; species Aquilegia eximia. Next base: position 17,017,769 of record JALIGU010000007.1, read on the forward strand.
CTGTGACTGGGTTATGAGGGTACCCTATTTGAATAAACACTATTTTTTAGCATCAAAAACTTACTTGACTCATTTCACCTTTCAATCGGTTTATTCTATCAGCATTGGGGTCATTGGAGTAGAAGTCAATCTGCTGGCTCAAAATTCTTGAAAATTCATCATTCATGGCATAAGCACTAGCAGTAAGAACAGCACGGCCATAAGACTTCACAAATCTTCCATGGATATCTTCAAGAAATGCAAAAGGAATTCTTCCTGCAATAAGTTAGAAGCAAATCGAGATTATAATCTTAAAAACAAAGACTAAATGTGATGAAACCAGAACTACAGGAGTGAATGCAAGTACTGCATACCCAAAAGAAGAGAAAAATTAAAGCACCTCAAGAGTTTCAGACAACCAATTAAATTAATTTCCTACATGTTAAAACTAATGAGATAAAACATTGCGAAGTGAATGCACGGTACTCAAAAAGAAACATCACAGCCAGTACTCCTTGAGACATTACATTACAGCACAAACTAGTCAAGGTATTCCTTCAGACTGTTGTAGGGCTTACACAAAATTATGAGATATATTAATAAAAGGTAGGTTCAGGAAAGTTTAGCCATTATTTTTATAAAGAGTCCACTCCTTTGAAGCTGCAAACCTCACTAAACCCTCAACACTCGTCTGCTCTCAGTGAAAAATACAGGAAGACCAGCTTGTAATAACTTTATAAAGAACATGTAACAAAAATCCAAAGGCAAACAAAAAAAATTACTTAAAAGTGTAGAAGAGATCTCATATGAAGTAAATGATTCCGCACAAGACAAGATAACAGAAATCAACGATTATGATTTTTACTTATTAACAATTCTATTGTTGAGAAGTTTATTGAACAAAATATAGTAACTCTAGGGATAAATCTCCAACCAAACACAAAAGCCTAGAGGACCCTAATACATGGAAAAAGACGTTAAGTTAACTATATGCTGAGTGAGGAAAAGAAAAAGGCAAAGTGATAAATTTAGGTTTTGGTCCACAAGAACATATCTTCAGGTTTTTTTTCCCACACAGGTGAGTAACTGTAAAATTCAACTGAAACTCGGAAAAGGGCAGTTGAGCCAACTTCCAAATAATATGATTACGAACATCAGTTTTTTTCCTATATCAGTTAACAGATCAATTATTCCTCATGATCAAGCGAAATTAAATAAAAGTATTAATCAAATTCATAAAAAGTGAATCAAAAGAAAGATTACTCTAAAACAACCAACTACTTTCCATAAAACTCTCCCCTTGCACAGCAGATATGTTTTGCTATCACACCTTGAACTCTTTTGATCTCATAAATTCAAAGAAAGCCACTCTAACCAACACTCATGGTGTACCAAACCATCTTACTCTACTATCCACTATCCAATATTCCAATAGATGTATAATTAAAGTACAAATCACAACAGAAATGACAAAAGGTCCAAAATTTCCAAAACTTGAATCACCACACAGTAATACACTCATACCCACATTACCTATTAAATGAAATGGTAAATTTGTGCTCAACACAATCATTCCAAAGAAAACAACCAGCTCTTCCAAGTTCATTTGACATAGTCCAACTCCAAGATACTTTTAAGAAACCATGAAGCCAAATAGAATTAAGGAAACTGAGCATGTATCAGCCAAGCCATCCTCAATATAATGATCCACCTTGAAAAAATCGTGAATCCCAACATCACAAATCCAAAATCCCCATACCACTTAACCACACACCCATGAAAAACCCGCAAATCCCTAAAAATTGGTATTCGCCTTTTCAAACATTAAAAGATTAATTCAAAACTCCTCAATACAATTGAATCCAAGATAAAATCATTTGCATCAATTTATAAAAGTTTGGAAATTCGGAAATTATATTCTTAAACTCATTAGTCTTTACACAACAAAGCTCAATATAATTCAAAAAACGCATACATAAAGGCAGCTCAATATAAATTCAACAAAAGCTTGAAACTTTTCTCAAAACTTATTAAAATTAAAATCTTTCAATCACGTTTAAAATAAACAAAACAGAGAATTCAATAAATAAAAAAAAAACTTACTTCCAGCAGAATCATCAGCCATACAAAGAACAGTTAAACCATCAGTTCTTTTAACATGAAAGATATATCGATCTTGCGAATAAGAAACATTACTATCATCATTTCCAGGTATCTTTTCAAGTATTTGTCTTGCAATTGCGCTAGCATTCGTTGATGTTGTGCTAAATTCTGCTAATACAACAGATCCTCTTGCTACCAAAGCATATAAGATCGCCATCTTCTTCTACCTCTCTTAAATCTCTATAAACAAAGATTAAAGAAGAATGAATTGAAAGATAGAAATCATTTTGGATTTGAAATTGGAATTAGGGTTTTGAATTGATTGGATGATTTTGGCGCAATTTTGCGCGAAGATTTTGGGGAAAAGAAAGGAATGTTGGATGGAAGACAGAGAGAAAGAAAGAAGAAGAAGACTTTTGAATTATTGCAAATAATAATAATGAATTATATTCTAGTGGTTCATGGAGTAAGATAAGTTTTTTGTAGGTTGACACGTATGAATGAGTTGTTCATTATCTGCCGACCTCTTTACGTGATGACACATCTGATTGGGACGGTAATGGGTCGGGCCTCAACTTTGAAAGAAACGTGGACTATTTTATACTTATGGCCCATCAAGCCCAGACCATTCTTTGTTATACATAACGTAATGTAACGGTATAGAAGATAAAATGTTCATTTTGGTCAGTGTACTTTGCACGTTTTTGCAATTTGGTCATAAAAGTTATTTTTTGTCAGTTTAGTCATAAAACTTACAATTTGTTATTAGTTCGGCCAGTTTGGTCAAAAGAGTTGCTCTTAATGACGATTTAACTTGTGGCCAAACTGATAACAAAATGTAGGTTTTATGAGCAAACTGACAAAAAATAACTTTTGCTATATTGGAGTTATATTCTGCACACTTCTAGTTGGAGATCTGTTTAATAGATAAACAAAACAAGAAACGACTTCCGTCCAAAATTGATTAGGAATACCTTTTGCTTTTAACATGCTTATTGCCATGTCAAGAATTGTTCTGTTCATTCATTCTTCAATCCCATTATGCTGCGGTATGTGTAAATGTAGTTGATTTTTAAGAACGGAAAGATGAAGAAGATGATCGGAGAGGAAGGATTTGAATTTGAGGAAGTGGCTGAGCTATCAGAGCGATGATAGTTGCCTACGTATCTGGACAAGGGTCGATCCAAAATCAAGCCAAACGTAGTTCCTTTTATAAATGGCTTAGGATGTGGCTCGCAATTAATGACTCAACGTTTGGATCATAAAGAGGGCAGATATTTGGGGATTCAATGAGAAAGATTCGTAACTGAAGTAAGTTTGGGGTTTGAAGTATTGAATCGGTATTCAGAATAAGGTAGCCCCAAGTCGGATGAGCTCGGATGATTTTATGTCCAAGTGGGTTTTATGAGCTTAGGATTTGAATAGAAACGTGTGGAGTATGATCTCATACGAAGTCGGATAAAATAAGTGCAGAGTCGGTATTTGGCGTTCCGAGTAAGGGATAGAGCTCGGTAGTAGGTATATACATAGCCCCTTTCATTCGAGCTAAGGAAGGAAAACTAACGATTTAAAGGTTCATTAGTTTGAATGAAAAATAAGGCGAAAATAGAGTCGGTTCTGAGATGTGATGATTGTGATTTGATTCCATTGTGTGAGGCATTAAGTAATAGGTTAGGGTTTCGAGGTGTAGGTTATGATTATGCCTAGAGATGCGTGCGTTGTTCAAAAAAGCGATTTGGTGGGAAACTGGATAGCCAAGCGGTTAGATTTGAGGACTACAATCTGGCCGTTGATTCCTCCGTAGTTAATGTGCGGCTGAGATGCTACACGGGTTTTTATATAAAACCTTGCTTGTAACTGCTAGAAAAACCAAAGGTTTACGCTTTGCTTTTAAAGGTAGTTGTTGTTCATTGTGTGAAGGTAATCTTCTTCTTCCCTTCGCTTTCTTTCTGTGTTCCTTCTGGCTGCTCTTTGATTTGTTGTGAAGTTGGTTGTTTTTTCCGTTCAAGTTGCCGGAATTTGCTGCTTGACACTATCTTTAGTGTTTGCATATACTGTTGTGTTCTTGTTCATCGTTTTCTCTTTTACTTTGCTTGTTTTTTCCTGTTTTCCGCCATTGTTGTTCTTCTTTTCTGCTTGTAAGTTGTAAGGTGTTCTTATATCTTTAGAAGATAAGTACAGGAGATGAGTATGTAGATGAAAACATTAGTGAGGCTGAGGCTACTGTTAGCCGGGCTACCGACATAGTTGAGGAGGAGGTCAATAGCCGAAACGAAATGGCTATTGAGCTCGCTCGAAAGGCCTTTCTTAGGGTTGGGGCGACTTACAATATTAGAATCCAAGATCTAGAAATGGATAGGGTAGATAGTAGACTGTTTAATCTTGGTGGAGATGACACTTCAACCCTAATATGCGATGGTCAGCTCCGAGTTGGGTTGCGACTTCCCTTCTCCAAATTCGTATGTGACGTTCTAAACCATTATGACAAAGCCCCGGTCATGATGAATAGCAGCTTCTGGAGGATCATGCTCATCTTCGAGGAGTTGAACAAACTCGAGAGGTATGATATCTGTAAGGCCGACGTTGTGGCTTATTTTACATGTGTGCAAGGTCGGACCGCCGACTTCTCATTTTCGTTGAATGGGAGGCTTGAGCATAGACCCCACAAGATGTATAGTGCACCGAGCTCAAATGATAACTGGAAAAAGTCCGCTGTATATAGAATCAGGGGTTCATTTTGTAGGCCCAGTGCATACTTGAAGCATTTTCGCATACCTAAGATAGGTACTGAGCTCAATCTAACTGTTTTTTTTTTTTTTTTTTTTTTTTGCGTCTTTCTTTATAAATGAATGCTTTCGGAGCTGCTCTTTTTAGGTGATAGAGATCATACTCGTGATTATAACCAGAAAATCGACGGTCGTCTCATTCATAGTAACGTTCTGAAGTTTGCTAGGAAGACGTGGGAGCAAAAACGCGAGATTCTTCCCCACCTTGCTCATTTGTTCAAGGATCCCCAACCCAAGAAATCAGTTGGTGCCGTTGAAAGTGTCGAGCCTTCGACATCGATAGTGAAGAAGACCAGGAAGAAGAAAGAATTGCCCACTGCTGAATTAGTGGCTACAATTGTTGTACCCCGACCCGGCGATCTACCTATCAAAGTACAAGCTGCTCTACCAATGCCTCCTAAGCAGATTATGCACCCACCGACCAGCCAGTTTGGCCGTGGGACCCTGGATATGGAGTCTGCTAAGAAAAGAAAAACTACCAAGCCTGTTACCGAGGCTTCTCCTGGTGTGACCATCTTGAGCGACGCGGAGCGACTCGGAAAAAAGAAGGAGGCTGAGCGAGCTCGAGCTCTGAAAGGGAAGCAACAGAAACTCAAATTTGTCCAGGTTTGTGAGGATGATGCACCTGTACTTCCTGCTGAGGGACATTTCACTCCCATCTTCCCATTCAAAAATACCTACATCCGGTCCACCGACTCAGCCTGGGACGATGAAGATATGTGCATCACCTTGATGGAGCACATGGCTCTTGATGCAGACGGGGCTCGTGTCTGTGAGCGCTCCATCATGGACGACTTCAAGGATTTGAATTCGTTCGTGTACATCAAGGTAAGTTGCTTGCTCCTCCAGTGTTTCAATTCTAACATTTTACACTTCTAATGTTGTGTTATTGTTATTTCAGATGAATATTATACATATCAAATGGATGGCCCTTCTCAAACGAGCTAACGAGAAGGAAAGGGAGGCCAGAAAGGCTAAGGAAGAGCTCACAACTGAAAAGGCTGAGCTGAAGAATGTGCGAGGTTGGCTAGCTAAGAAAGAAAGCAAGGTTCAAAGCTTGACCGACGAAGTATTGCAGGCTACCAAGAAAATACAAGAGCTCAAGACCGAGCTGAGAAGCATGAATGAACGATATGAGGCCGACAATGCTAACTCAGTTGAAAGTATAACTGGGTGGCAGAAGATGGCTTACTATTGGAAAATGCGAGGAATTTGCCGAGGCTGAAGGAGTTGTTTCCCGACTTTGATCCTCTAGCTGATGACATGCAAATTAACGCGGATGCCCAGGCACAATTCGAGGCTGATCAGCAGGTGGAGAGAGAGAGGATTGCTGGCCTAGCAGATGAGCTCGTTGGTGGTGGTGATGAAGTGGCAAATGAAGCCGGAAATTTGGTGCAAGGAGATGTAGACATGGTCTCAGAGGCTGGGGTTTAATTTTGTTGTGAGATGTGAGGTTTATATTTTGAAACAAATGAATTGTGTGTAACAAACTATAGCAGGATAATTTCGACTCAGGTCGGTCCTGCAGTTATGTATGGTTTTGTATGTACACTCTTTTGGTTTATATACTCTGAATCGAGTTGATTTGTTTATCCAAATATTTATGTATGCTTGAAATATTCTAAGTATAGATTTGTGGCATAGGCATAATGTTATGATTTTAGGGAATATACACTTTAAGATACTTTCCATTCCATGGTCTATCGACTTGTTTCCCTTCGTAATCCATTAATCTGTATGCTCCATTACCCAAGTCGGATTGAATAACGTAGGGCCCTTCCCAATTGGGATTAAATTTTTCATCACCCGAAATCTTAGTATTTTGGAAAGTTTGTCTAAGGACCAAGTCTCCGAGTCGGAAGTTCCTTGGCCTTACCTTTTGATTGTAACTTCGCCTTAATACTTGTTGGTAACGAACTGTTTGAATGATAGCCTTATCTTGTCTTTCCTCCAACATATCCAACTCATGTGCTACGAGGTTCTCGTTTTTCAGCTGACTCTACCAATTCCGACCTTGTTTTTAAATAGGTTAGCTCGGTAGGTATAACGTCTTCAGTACCATAACATAATGCAAAGGGTGACACTCCTGTCGAGCTTCGTGGAATCGTTCTATAGGCCCATAGGACTCTATCCAACTCTTGTATCCATTTTTCTTTCTCTGCTTCTAACTTTTTCTTAAGGGGATTCATTATTGTCTTGTTAGTGGCTTCAGCTTGGCCATTACTTTGTGCATACCGTGGTGTGGATAATGCATGATTGATCCGCCAATCCGAGTAAAACTCTTTGATCGTACTCCCACAAAATTGTTGACCATTGCCAGTGACAAGTGTATGTGGTAAGCCAAACCGAGTGATTATGAATTTCCAGATAAAATTCTTGACTTATTGTTGTCTGATTCTTCGAAGTGGGATTGCCTTTACCCACTTGGTAAAATAATCGGTGGCTACCAAGAGAAAACACTTCTTAGTTTTATCCTTTGATAGCGGTCCTACTATATCAAGCCCCACATGGCAAATGGCCAAGGGCTAGATATTTTCTTCAGGTCTCTTGGTGGTTGGTTTTTTAAAGATGAAAATTGTTGGCATTTGTCACAATGTTGCACAAAGAATTCCGAGTCAGATTTCATGTAAGGCCAGAAGTAACCCTGATTTCTTGCTTTTTGTGCTATGGAACGAGCCCCTGCATGGTTTCCACATTCTCCTTGGTGGATTTCTTTGAGTTTGCCTAAGTGGTAGGCATCTGAGGTAGGGTCCTCGAACTGACTTCCTATATAGCCTTCCATCTAGGATTAAATAACTCTTAGTTTTTCGTTCCAACTTTCTGATTTCCAGCTCGTCATCAGGATACAATCCATTGAGATAGTTTATTATCAGGCCCATCCACGAGTCTTTGATTTGTTGTTCAGTTATGTCAATGAAGTCGGACATTGCATTGACATGATGAATCTCGTCTTCATATGCTGGATTGTTTCTTATTTTGATATGTATTTGTTTAGCTGTCTCCATGTCGGTTTGGGATGCAAGGTAAGCAAGGCTATCTGCATGCCGATTGTTATCCCGGGGAATATACTGTATTTCCCATTTTTCAAAGTTACTTAGTAAGCACTTTGTGTGTTGGAGATATAACTTTAATGTCTCTTATCTAGTTTCATAGTCGCCAAGTAGTTGACTTACTACCAATTGCGAGTCGTTGTAAATCTTGATCTTTTGCAGGTTTAGATCCTTTGCCATACGTAAGCCCATTACCAGGGCCTCATATTCTGCGTCGTTATTCGAAGACGTAAAATTCAATCGTATTGACTTCTCAATTATGACATTGTCAGGAGATATGAGTGTTACCCCTATTCCGACTCCATTGTTATTTTTAGATCCATCGACATATAACTTCTACAAAGGTTCCCTTTGTTGGGAGTCATTGTGCGGTTCCTCTTCGGGTACCCAGGTCATGTCCTCGATTGGGTAATCGACGAGAAGGTCAGTGATTCTCACCTTTTTGCGTTTTTAGTAGAAATACAAATGTCGTTAAGGCGAGAATGCAAAAACATTTTCTCTCTTAAAATAATAGGTAGTATAATGATGAGAAATATGTCAATCCACTCGAATGAAGAATGAAGTCAATGAAAAACCAACAAGTAAACTAAATGCTTGAACACATTGAAGAGAATATTTTGTGTTGATTTTTGAATTGAATAAAAGAGAAACAATTAAATTGAGAATGTTGTAAAGAGAACTAGACAAGAAGTGAATAGGAGACTGAATCCACTTCCGAGATTTTTCTCTAAAATACAAAGCAATTCATATAATTCCATACTTATTAAATCTATCTCTATCCCTATATCATAGATTTAATCACCTTGAATCTAACTTTCTCTATCCCTATATCAAGGTTAGATTCAAGGGCCTCTAATTTGTCTCTCTTTGACAGTCGAATCTCTATCCCTATATCATTCAAGTGAAAGAGATTGACAAATTATAAACAAGGATAAATTACATGTCAATCTCTATCCTTATATCATTGACATATAAACTACTATAATTGAGGGTAATGAGTCCTTTAGATGTTAGGAAATCCCTTTTTCCATTAGATATTAAATACAGGAGGAAAAGAATTGATGACAAACATAATTAAACTTTTAAGCAATCATCAATTCTACTCATTACAAATGGAATTAAATAAATTACTTCAACATTAAAATCTCATCTCAGAAGCTTCATCAATCCCCTAAAGGGATTTAAGCTTCCATAATTGATTAAGAAATCACCATAGAATAAAAACTATAAATCATCATACACAAAACAATGGATGAAATGGATATGATTGTTATTGAAGATGAAGAAGAACAATAGAATTACAGAGAATTTTCTGAACTTTCCAGAGAAGGAAAGTTACCTCATGAGAGAACAACTCTCACTTTTTATCTAAAACATAAGAGGGAAAATACAATTCAAAATTCAAATTCCTTCAGAGCTTAATTTTCTCCACTGATAATGTGAATTAGGTTCTGACTTCTTCTTCTAGATGTATCTGGCTGCTTGTATAGAAAAGTTCATCCCTTGAATCTCTGCCAAGGTGGCGACTGGTCACTTCCCATGTGCAACTGACTGGCGAGTAACCACAGATGACATCAGCAATAATTGAACTTGTTCACATAGCTTTTTATCCTTGTATTTTCACCCATTTTCCTATTGTTTCTTGACATATTGCACATATTTAAATGAATTCCATAATTTAACCATCAATTCCTGAAACATCACATAAAATATGCAAAATACATTATTTAATTATATTTGTGAAGACAATCAATATGTTATTTGGGGGCAATAAATGACAGTTTTGGGTGCTTATCACACCACCCCCAAACAACATTTTGCTCGTCCTCAAGCAAATATGAGACAAAGAAAGATAATAACACAAAACTAAAATTTAAACTAAAGCAAAAACTACACCTCTTTCGTAGATGAAAAACGATCACATTTACCATATGTGATAAGGCCTTGAACCACAAGATTTCCTAAAGTGGACGAGCTATAGCCTCGTGAGGGTTTCCAGAGAAGACACCTACAAACTTCATCAATACTCACGACTATACTACAACGACTCATAGAGAAAAACTTTATTTTTCCCTTCTTTTTTCTCAGAGAATCTCAAGCTATCCAATTACAAAGAAATTAGTGAATAATAAGGCAGTTAATCCACATGTAGAAAGTTAGTAAGCAATATAATCAAAAACATCATAGTATGAGCAATAGAGTAGAGTGTGTTTGTGTGTGTATAGTCACCTTATGCTTTTCTTTCTCATTTGGTAAATAGATTCACAATCATTATTAGGACATTGCTTTGATCCAATCCTCACCAGGCATACATTCACAAATAAAAATCACTCAAGAAGTTGTGTTTTTCATTTTACCTCGGGTACGTGAGGAAGAGTAGATGGACAAACATCTGACGCACCAAATTGATGACGGACAAAAACATGAAAATGAAAATAGTCCAGGAGGGATGTCAATCACAAATGAGGGTGTCGGGTCCTTCACTCCACATCCTACTATATTCACTTACAAATCAAATAAGTTGTTTGGTTTGGAAAAAGTGGTTTAGGATTTGGGTAAAGAAAAGGTATAAGATTAAACGGGTTAATCCTGAAAACAAGAGAGGTCTTCAATTTCTCGGAGATTTATACACTTTGCTTCTTTGAGAATTTTTACAACAAACTCCTTTAACATACTGCTTTAGAGTTCAGAAGATTTGTCACAATCTGAATTTTTGTTTCCGCTCATTTCCTCTTCTCTTCTATTGTTGTTAGAGTGGCTACTAGCCACTTTTATGACTGTAACAGGTGGCAACTTGCCGTCTGTTCTGAACCTTTTTTTTTTTTGGTAGAGGAAGAATAATCGCGTAATCTCTGATTCTAGAACGGAAGAGTTGAATTCTCATTATTTTTCTATTAAATCCTCTTTACATTGGCCAATCATCTATCTTCTCTTTTGTTTTCAGGAACTAGGTAGGATTTGTAAATTAGGAAATGTGAAATAGTTCATAGAAGATAAGTTTGTTATAAGGGTGCAAAAGGGTAATGTAAGATGGTTAACTTTGGGTAGGGTTAAGGCAAATTTGGCTAGTTTATTCTCATTTTTGTAAAATAAATGTAGTTATCTTGTCTCGAATAGATTACAAGACCCAAGTTTATATCTCCCCACTTGATGTTACCCTCGTGATTGACCAAAAGAAAAACAATGGGACTAACAACGACTTGAAATACGCTGAAGAAAAAGTTGAGTCTCGTAGGACCCGGAGTTACGTATAAACTTTCCAAAGAAAGGAAAGGCTCAAATCTTACCAGGTTCGATCTCTACAAATGTCCCTCTAATTACATGGAAATCTATTTCCCTTTTGATAAGAACTACACAAGTGACTAAAATGCATAGAAGTTCTACTACTAAAAGCTCATAGAATAATGTAAATTATTATATTTATACACTAACCATCTAAACTTCACAACTTGCCTTTAGTATTCAAAAATTTCTATGAACATATACTATAAGAGACAATTTCATCATAGATAGGGTACTTAAAAAAACAAATAAATTATGTAAAATTTTAAAAAATAACATGGGTTTTCCTTGCAATAATCCCCACCCCTAAACAGAAACTAATTTCTTCAAAGTTGTACTACATCAGTATTATTTCAAACAAAGAGTTAATATTCAGAAAGAAAGATAATGTAAATATTATTCAATTTAGATTTTTTTTTTGTATCCTTGGAATGTAATAGATGGCAACTTGCCATCTGCACAACCTTAATTTTTTACTTTTTATTTTCTTTTCATATATTTTTTTCTTTATTTTTAATAGTGGCAAGTCAGTGCTTTAACAAATCAACAGTAAAATTTGTTTACAAAGACGATATGTTTGAGCTAAATTCAACATGATATTTCGGGAAAACATACCCACCCTCCAAAAAATATTGGCATTGTCCTCAATGCTTTAAAAATAGAATTGGAACTAGATTTTACCAAATAAAAACTGAATTTTCTATTTCACTAAGCATTGTCCGTCAGAAGTTTAATAAATAAAATACAATCACTAGGTTGCCTCCTAGGAGCGCTAAGTTTAACGTCTTCTGCCATACATAAGGACACATAGGAAAGCTCACTCCCTAGATATACACTCCTAAGAAAAAAATACATGAGATAAAGTGTTAAAATTGAATGCGTGAGATCCTTGTGTCTTTTATAATATAAAAGAGTCTTTTAAAGTCAGATACTCTAGACTAGTCTCATCCCTAGGGCTCTATGTGCAAGGGAGCACGATTATGTTCCTTCTTACAGGGTGAAACACAAAAGTAGACCTTCAAAGAACATCCTTCATAAAAAGGGCTTAAAGCAGGGCAGGTTTCAGAAAAAGATTTCTTACACCATTCTAATCTACGCGCTCTACACGTTTACGAGCAAAGGAACTACGTTCTTCACCAGTTATGACTGGGGTGGTTTTACTAATGATTTTTTTCCTTAAGTTCATGAGAGAGAGATGAACAAAGCTCTTGGAAAGAATGTGAAGATTGGGACACTTTGGGACCCATTGTAGGTTTCCAGATGATTGCATAGTGGGGTTAAATCGACGATGTGATTCATGAGAAGTTTTAGCATCATTTTCAAGAGGAATTCGATAAGATCACACCGAGGGTTCAATTCTTTTCTTATTAGCAAGAGACCATCCTATAACATCACGGTGTTCACCTATGGTCTTGACAAGTTGTTCCTCTGGTTCATTAGCCAAAGAAGAATAAACGATGATTGGTTGTCTACCATTGGGATCCAATTTAGCATACTTGAGCTCTCCAGGAAGAGGCTTAATATCCAAACAAGGAGGTGTGGAAGTCATTGACTCGACGTGATTTTCCTCTTCAGTAGAATAAACAGGGAAAGAAATTGGAATAGGATCAATAGGCATAGGATCAACAATGGGAACAGATTCAATAAAAACATGAACTTCATGTATGGATGCATGTATGTCAGAATCAGATGTAGATTAAGGGAAAGACTGTTGTAACTAGTCTTGAGGATAAGTATTATGTACTATTTCTGGAATCAATGTGTGCAATGACACATGTTTCCTCAATTGTGGATACATTTATTGGTTGTTTCGTGGTTTTAAACATATTGAGCTCTACCTTATCAGTTCCAAAAGAGAGAACCATGGAACCATTTCTACAGTTGATAAGAGCATCTGCAGTGGCTAAGAAAGGACGACCCAAAATGATTGGTACAGAATTGTCGGATGATGGTTCAGTATCGATTACAACAAAATCCACCGGATAAAAGAAATTTGCCACTTTAATCAAGTACATCTTCCACAATCCCCCTAGGAGTCTTTAATGATCGATCCACGAGTTGCAAGGATATGGTGGTGGGTTTCAGATGTTGTAGTCCAAGTTGGACAAACAAGGCATAAGGTAATAGATTCACACTTGCACCTAAATCGAGCAATGCCGAACTTGTAAAGGAATCACCCAGTTTACACTCGATAGTAGGTCGACCAGGATCCTTGTACTTTACCACCCCATTGTGTTGAACTAATGAAGTGAATTGCTCGGTAATAAATAGTTCTTTAAAAAATTGGCCCTTCCTTCAAAATCTTGGTGTATGTAGGAATTTGGTTGATAACATTTAGGAATGGTATGTTGATATGAATACCTTTCAATGAATCTAACACTTCCTCATACTTCAACTCTCTTGGATTCCTAAGTAACCTATCAGGAAAAGGTGCTCTAAGAACAATTGGAGAAACATTTTTCCTCTTAAGTACAGATGTAGTTGGATCCTGAGTTTTCTTTGAAGTATTGACAACATCATCAGTGTGTTCTTTGTCAGATTGCACATCTGGCATTGTGACTTTGTTATCAATTACTTTACCTAATCTCAAGGTTGTAATTGCATGTACTTCCTCCTTTCTGTTAGAAGTTCCCGTTTGAATATCACTCACAACATTGACTTCTTTACCTTTGCGATTGGGTACCGCCTGGCTAGGAAATTTGCCCCGTTCTCTCTCGTGTGCAAGTGTTCGCTCTAACTCGAGAATATGTTGCTCTTGTTGCTGTTGCTTCTGCATGAGCTGATACGTACATCATGAATTCCAAGCTCGATGAGGCTTGTGGTTGAGCGGACAACTGAGAGACATGAACAAGATATCGAGAGTTACTCTGGGGTTGGGAGTTTTGTGAGAGTTGCGAAGTTGGAACAAGTTCTTGAGATGGGAAAGGTTTAGATGGATCTTGTCCGAACCTATTTTACTGGAATTGATTAGTTGGAAGATATGTTGATCGATTTTGATACCCTGGAGATGCGACATGATTCACTGGTTGGTCATTCCTCCATCGAAAGTTTGGATTTGTTTTCCAATCAGGGTTGTAGGTGTTGCTAAATGCACCTAGTCCGGGCTTAGGAAAAGTATTGAATGCTCATGCTTCCTCTTCAATCATCTCTACTGGCATGCAATGACAAGTAGTGGATGTGTGGTCAGATTTGAAACACACAGAACACGGTTGATCAACTTCTCTGACACTTATGACAGGCTTGCTAGGCTTTCGTATCTCACAAACCAAAGTTTGTAATGTGTTGGTGATCGATCAAAGAATATCTTTAGTATCATTTGATTCACTCTTGACTGCAAAAAAGCTTCTTGACTTGGGTGCATGCGTACCTCGATCAAACTCCGAAGAACTATGCCATTGTTAGGATTCTTCACCTAACTTGGTCAAGAATCCTTTAGCTACACTTGGTGTAAGATTCAAGAATTCTTTTTTGTGCATTGATTGAATCATGCCACGAAAGCTATCGCCCATACCATGATAGAAACTATATGTACCAAAGTTCTATCGTCTAATTGATGGTGGGGACACTTCAAAAGCATGTCAGAAAAACGTTCCCATGCCTCAAGGAATTCTTCATTGGGTTTTTGTTAAAAGTTCAATATAGAGTTTCTAATCTGACTTGTTTTAGACATTGGATAGAATTTGGACAAAAAATTTTCATACAGTTGATCCCAACTGGTTATGGAATTGGCAAGAAGGGAGTGAAGCCACATAATAGCTTTATCATGGAGTGAGAAAGGAAATAGACGAAGTCTAACTCCTTCGTCCTTTAAATGTTTTTCTCTAAATGTGGAACAAACACTTAAGAATCTAGAAACATGAGAATAAGGGTTCTCGCGCTCCAACCCATGGAAACTTAGAAGCATGTTGATAATTTGGGGTTGGATGCGGAATTCAGTTGCATCATTTTCAGGAAATACAATGCAAGAAAGAGGTCCTGTCGCTAGCGGCGCAAAGTAGTCCTTAAGAGGTGTTTCGGCCATACTTGGTGGACTAGGTTCGTTAATCGAAATTTGTTTAAATAAGGTGGCTAAGTCATCTACAATATTCTCAGATGACAGTCCAAGTAATTTCTTACCAGACCGCGAGATCATACAAAAGGGTTCTAAATAATTATACTAGTTAAAGACTACCTACACATGCAATTTCAACTAACTGATAAAAAATTCTAAACATGCAATATCTATTGAATTAAAATAAATTCCTACACATACAAAATATCTAAATTAATTAACAACTATATGACTCAAAACAAATTCAGGTACACAAGCAAATATCCAATAGCAAGTATATTTCCAGAGCATACAGTATCACAAAATAAAATAAATTCTCTGACTGGAGATTCAAGAATTGCTTAGAGAGACTTACTGGACCTGAGTTTTTCTTTAAACTCAATGCAAGAAATGCAAAATAATGCTGAAAATTGCTCCATGGACGCTTCCTAGAACTGGCAACTCGCCAATTCTGAGTGTGCAGTAGGCGGCTACTAGCTGGTGCGGCAGATAAAAACTGAAGATTTTATCCGAGTGGCTACTGGCCACCTCTAAACATGTCACTGGTGGCTAGTTGTTACTTGCACAAAAAACTAGCTGGGTACTCTGCTACTGACTTACTGTAACTACCAAAATATGGATTCAGAAACAGACTAATACAGAAAAATAGTGCACGAAATTAACACAAGAACAATTAATTCTAGTGCAAAAATGCAAAATGAACTACTAATTATGAAAATGAAAAGAGAGCAGGGTGGGAGGGAGAAAATAGGATAGATTGTTCAAAACAGTAATTTAAATGTTGGTGATGACTCCGTTTTCTTCAAAGCGGCAACAACGCCATTTTGATTCTCATATTTTTGCGTTTTTAATAGAAATGCAAATGTCGTTAAGGCGAAGAATGCAAAAACCTTTTCTCTCCCCAAATAATAGGTAGTATAATGATGAGAAATGTGTCAATCTACTCGAATGAAGAATGAAGTCAATGAAAAACCAACAAGTAAAACTAAATGCTTGAACACATTGGAGAGAATATTTTGTGTTGAATTTGGAATTGAATAAAAGAGAAACAATTGCTTAAACTAATTGAAACAAGACAATTAAATTGAGAATGTTGTAAAGAGAACTAGACAAGAAGTGAATAGGAAATTGAATCCACTTCCTCTCTAAAATACAAAGCAATTGATATAATTCATACTTATTAAATTTATCTCTATCCCTATATCATAGATTTAATCACCTTGAATCTAACTTTCTCTAACCCTATATCAAGGTTAGATTCAAGGGCCTCTAATTTGTCTCTCTTTGACAGTCGAATCTCTATCTCTATATCATTCAAGTGAAAGAGATTGACAAATTATAAACAAGGATAAATTACATGTCAATCTCTATCCCTATATCATTGACATGTAAACTAGTATAATTAGAGTAATGAGTCCTCTAGATGTTGGGAAATCTCTTTCTCCATTAGATATTAAATATAGGAGAAAAAGAATTGATGACAAACATAATTAATTAAACTTCTAAACAATCATCAATTCTACTCATTACAAATGGAATTAAATAAATTACTCAACATTAAAATCTCATCTCAGAAGCTTAATCAATCCCCTAAAGAGATTTAAGCTTCCATCCTTGATGAAGAAATCACCACAGAATAAAAACTATAAATCATCATACACAAAATAATGGATGAAATGGATATGATTGTTATTGAAGATGAAGAAGAACAATAGAATTACAGAGAATTTTCTGAACTTTCCAGACAATGAAAGTTACGTCATGAGAGAACAACTCTCACTTTTTATCTAAAACATAAGAGGGAAAATACAATTCAAAATTCGAATTCCTTTAGAGCTCAATTTTGTCCACTGATAATGTGAATTAGGTTCTGACTTCTTCTTCTGCATGTATCTGGCTGCTTGTACAGAAAAGTTTATCCCTTAAATCTCTGCCAAGGTGGTGACTAGTCACTTCCCAGGTGCAACTGACTGGCGAGTAGCCATTGATGACGTCAACAATAATTGAACTTGTTCACATAGCCTTTTAGCCTTGTATTTTCACCCATTTTCCTATTGTTTCTTGACATATTACACATATTTAAATGAATTCCATAATTTGACCATCAATTCTTGAAACATCACATAAAATATGCAAAATACATTATTTAATCATATTTGTGAAGACAATCAATATGTTATTTGGGGCAATAAATGACAGTTTTGGGTGCTTATGAGTCAGCTATGGCCTGTCCTTTTTTACTATTCCGGGGTGTGAAAATAAGCTCATGGTACCAAGCTCTTGGGCCCACTTAGCCATTCGACTGGATTTATTTTTATTTTCTAATACTTGCCTCAGTGGGGCATCAGTTATAACTTTAATCTTATGCGACTGGAAATATGGTTTTGACTTTCTAGAAGCAAATAACAATGCCAACCTTACTTTTTCAAGGTTAGAATACCTGAGTTCAGATTGTAATAGAGTTTTTCTAATGAAATAAACAGGTCGTTCGTTACCTTGTTCATCTCTGAAGAGGGCGACACTGATTGCATGGTCAGAGGTGTCGAGGTATAACCTGAGTACATCCTCCGGTTGAGGTACCGTTATAACTGGTGGAGTTGCTAAGTAAAGATTTAACTCATCGAATGACTGTTGACATTCTGTTGTCCACTCGTATTTGGAGCCTTTCTTGAGTAGCAGCAACAATGGTCTTCGCTTGTCGAATGCACGAGCAACGAATCTGTTTAGTGCGGCTAACATTCCATTTAGCTTTTGGACTTGTTTCTTCGTTGAGGGACTCGGCAAATCCAATATTGCCTGATTTTATTGGGGTTAGCCTCTATTCCACGTTGTGTAATGAGGTAAGCCAAGAATTTACCCGAGGCGACTCCGAAGAGGCACTTTTCTGGATTAAGCTTCATGTTGTAGTCATGAAGCCTTTTGGAGGTTTTCTCGAGGTCAGATATGTGAGATGACTTGAGTTTGCTTTTGACGATCATGTCATCCACATACACCTCTATAGTGTTACCTATCATATCCTCGAACATTTGTGTCACGAGTCGTTGATATGTGGCTCCTGCATTGCGTAGTTCGAAGGGCATGACAATATAGCAGTATGTTCCTCTTTCCGTGATGAATGCTGTTTTTTCTTGATCTTCTTGCTCAAGCTTAATTTGGTTGTATCCTGAGTAACCATCAATCATTGAGATGAGCTCGTGGCCTGCAGTGGCGTCGACGAGCTTGTCTATCCTTGGCAGAGGAAAGCTGACTTTTGGACATGTTTTGTTAAGGTCGATGAAGTCTATGCAAACTCGTATTTTACCGTTAGGCTTCATGACGGTGATAATGTTTGCGAGCCAGTCAGGATATTTGACTTCTCTTATGAACTTAGCATTGATTAGCTTTTGAACCTCGGTGTTGACAGCCTTAGCTAAGTGTGGTGCCAACTTTCGAGCCTTTTGTTTTATTGGTCTTTTTGTGGGATCCACATTCAGTTTGTGGCATGCTATGTTAATATCTATTCCTGGCATATCGGTATAAGACCAAGCAAAAATATTCTTATTCATTTTCAAAGTGGCAACGAGTTGCTCTTTTACAAGAGGATCTAAATTAGCTCTTAGATAAACAATTTTAGGCTCAGTTTCAGTGCCTATATTGACTGGTTCACCCTTCTTTATGGTCGGGGAGTCGAGTGGCTCAATAACGGCCTTGCCTTCAGTGGCTACAGATATTGGCTCAGTGATGGCCTTGCCTTCAGTGGCTTCAGATATTGGCTATGCGATGGCCTTGCCTTCGGTGGCTTCAGATATTGGCTCAGTGATGGCCTTGCCTTCGGCGGCTTTAGATATTGGCTCCGTGATGGCCTTGCCTTCGGTGGCTTCAGATATTGGCTCAGTGATGGCCTTGCCTTCAGTGGCTTCAGATATTGGCTACACGATGGCCTTGCCTTCGGTGGCTTCAGATATTGGCTCAGTGATGGCCTTGCCTTCGGCGGCTTCAGATATTGGCTCCGTGATGGCCTTGCCTTCGGTGGCTTCAGATATTGGCTCAGTGATGGCCTTGCCTTCAGTGGCATTATAAATTTGGTTGACAGTGAGCTTTTCAGAGCCAACGACTACCTTTTCGGAGGCTTCTTGTTGGGGAGGGGTATCACCTCGGGAATGGTGTGGCAGCTATGTGCCTCGATCTGATCACCTCGGAATTCCATTATGCCGTTAGGTCCAAAATATTTTATGACCATATGGTAAGTGGATGGAACAACTCCCATTTTGTGGATCCACTTCCGACCTAGAATGGCATTGAATTGCGTGGGGACGTCGAGGACGTAGAAGAGGCATTCGACTGTGATCTCGTCCTCATTTTCTCCAGTTGAGACGGGGAGAGTAAGTTGTCCCTTTGCCACAGTCTCAGTTGAGTTGAATGCAAAGAGAGTTACACTAGGAACGTTCAAGACGGAGTCGAGCATGAGCATTTGAGCAAAAGCCTTGTTGAACAAGATATCACAAGAGCTTCCTAGGTCTATTAGTACCCTCTTAGTGGTCCATCCTACAAGTTGGATGTGGACAACTAGATCATCATTGTGTGGTAGATACATCTTCTTTAAGTCGACATCAAAGAATATCAGTGCATTCTTTCCTTGTACTTGTTGAGTTACTCTAGCATGGTGAGTAAGCTGGAATGTGTGGTGTATATGATGCACCTTCTGTCGTTTAGCTCGGGAAGTCCATTCAGGTGGATGAGTGTCCATGATCATGTTGATTGTACCTTTTGTCTTTGAAGGGCTATCAATACTCTTGCGTTTATCATTAAGCTTTTGGCGAAGGTCAGCTGACTCTTCAGGTAGGAAATCATTCAAGTGCCCATCTAGTTAAGCTGGTGGTAGTAAGTCCGAAGATACCGACAGTTTTCTGTTGCATGATGTCGGTATTTGTGCAACTTACAGTATGGATTTTCTTCAATAGGCTCAAGCTCGTGAATCGTTGGATTGAAGTGATCTTCTTCCTTGATTAGTTCATATAGTTGGGTATATGAACACTTGAATGGATTGGGAAGCCTATGTTTGACCGAACTATTTGATTGCTTTCCTCGGTAGGTACCCTTTGCTGCCTTGGAATGGGAAGGTTGAGACTTGACTGTTTGTACCGTGGAGACATGTTCTCTTATTTTTACCAGTGCTTCTTCGAGTTTGATGTATTTGTCAGCAAAGACATACAGATCCTCCAATGTCGGTGGTGCATCCAGAATGATATTTTTCCCAAGGCTGTTTCAGGGTGAACCGCCGAGATGAATGCTTACAGACATGCATTCTCATCTGGGCAATCTGCTTTGAGACACTCCTTTTTTAAGCGAGCCATAAACTTTTTGGTGGTTTCAGTATCACCCTGCTTAAGTTGGAATAATGCGGTTACTTCGATTTTTCGCCGCTTGTTATGGATATATTGATTGACAAAGAGTGTTTCGAGCTGGTCGTGCGACGTGATTGAACGTTCAGGAAGTCGGTGGTACCAGTCGATAGCCCTACTTCGGAGCGAGGCTGAAAAAAGCGTACAGAAAATATCCTTATACTTAGGTCACAAGGCCATGCTGGTTTTAAACTGTAGGACATGGTCCATGGGGTCACCACTTCCATCATAGGTTGTGAACTTGGGGGGGGGGGGGGGGGGGAATGAAGTGTGGGGGTGGTTCCTGATGAAGAAGGTCATCATGTAGGGGTTCAGTATTTTTCTAGGGTGGTATTAGCAACCTTTTGGGCAGTATTGGCCTTAACAGATTCTTGGTAGGAGCGATAGTTTTGCTGGAAGTGGGGATAATGGGGTTGTTGGTGTTGATTTCATCAGTTGTGTGACCGTTTGCCGGTGGAGTGGAGGAGCTTTTGAGCTGGGCATTTTCCGAAAGCAACTTGTTGATCTGTTCCTGTTGGTCGCTGAGTTGCTTTTGGATGGTTTCAAATTGTTCTTGTGTGACTCCATCCATGGTCTCCGTCAGGTTATGTTCGTTCACAGTCAGTCGGAGCCAATGTAAATGTAGTTGATTTTTAAGAACGGAAATATGAAGAAGATGATCAGAGAGGAAGGATTTGAATTTGAGGAAGTGGCTGAGCTATAAGAGCGATGATAGTTGTCTACGTATCTGGATAGGGGTCCATCCAGAATCAAACCAAACGTAATTCCTTTTATAGATGGCTTAGGATGTGGGTCGCAATTAATGACTCAACGTTCGGATCGTAAAGAGTGCGGATATTTGAGGATCCAATGAGAAAGATTCATAACTGAAGTAAGATTTGGGGTTTGAAGTATTGAACCCGGTATTCAGACTAAGGTAGCCCCAAGTCGGATGAACTCGGATGATTTTATGTCCAAGTGGGTTTTATGAGCTTAGGATTTGAATAGAAACGTGTAGAGTATGATCTCATACGAAGTCGGATGAAATAAGTGCAGAGTCAGTATTTGGCGTTCCAAGTAAGGGATAGAGCTTGGTAGTAGGTATATACAGTATGTATGGAACTATTACTTCATGCTTAATACCATGTTCAACACAAAAAGTATTAAAGGCAGTTGAAACATATTCGCCTCCGCCATCTGTTCGCAACACATTTATATAAGAACCACTTTGTTTCTCAACTCTCTTGAAAGTTTCTAAAACTTCAGACTTGTATTTGAAATTAGGGCATGTTTGATAACCCATCTCCACGGGGAATCCATGTTTTGCCGCTTTTCACCGTGTTTACTAGTGTTTGATAACAGTTTCGGTAATTTTTGCAAATTTGGAGTCAAACATAAATTCGCCACCTTTTTCGGTCACGTGACCTTGTTTCACCAGATTTGCTCGGCGAATCACCAAAAAATTCATCCAACCAAATAGGTGTTTTTTTCTTTCGCCAAGTTTTCCCCAAGGAAATTCGCCATGGTATATAACATAACAAAAAAAAAGAAAAGAAAAAACACGACTCCTTTCTCTTTCCCTCAATGGTGGCTGCATCTCTATTCTCACTCACTACGACAACCACCACCAGTTTATCTGTTTTCTTCTTCACCACCTCGTTTTGTCCTCTCTTATCTTACTCGTCACAACCACCTTCACCTCTCATATCTTCTTCGTCAATAGTCACCACCACTTCTCTCTCTCATTCACGGAGCAACTGTCACCACCGTTCCGTATTCTCTTCTCAAGCTCTGGATCTGTAAAGTTCTCTCTCTCTCTCTCTCTCTCTCTCTCTCTCTCTCTCTCTCTGAGTTTGATTTTGATTTTAATTTTAATTTTAATTTTAATTTCGGTATCCAAACCTAACCTAAAATTTTTAGAGGATTTTGAAAATTGATTATATTTTAGGGTTTTTCTATTAGGTTGCATTTTGAGGTTTTCCACCATCATTTATTTACTTGTTCTTCCTAATTGTGCAATTAACTTTAAAATCATTTTTAATTTGATTTCAATTTGAAACCCTAGCCCTAAATTTGGGGGGTTTCCAAAATGAAGTAAGCAGACTGCTATTGTGATTTCAATTTTCTTTTTAAACTGTTATATATATAGCTTCAAAATGTTTTTGGGGGTTTTCATTGTGTCTTATTTCTGTTAAATTTCATTAAGCTAGAGTGTAACTGAATTCAAGTTTATTTTTTGTCTGGGTATTTAAGATATTTTATCTAATAGGGGGCTATTATTATTGAAAGTTAGTACTCCTTAGTAGACCTGACATGCTTGTAATTATAAGAATTTTTTCTTTGATAATCTATAATCTCCTTATTTCAAATTAAATGCTAAATTAGTATTGAGAACTCTTTCTGCTTAAACCTTTTTTTATATCAACGTGTTGTTCGCAATGAGTTAGTTACTTAGTTGCTTCAAGAAAGTGAAGGTTAAATGTGTTCTGTAATTGGGTTTTATGTGCACATGTTACATTGATGGATGTTGTATGAGCTACACTCATGAACCTCGGCAGAATGCATATTTATACACAATACCTACTTGTTTTCTGGAGTCTATGTTGATCTCTTTAAGGCTTTTATCTCAGCGACATTCGCAGTGGCCACCTATCTGTTTTTCATTTTGGTTTAAGTTTGTTGGTATATTCAATGTTAGAAGTAGATGGATGTGATGATCCTTTCCCCATATCATCGACAATGATTATAATGTGTTTATATTTCTCTTTATGAGATATATCAAGCTAGGATTCTTATCTATTTCTCCAAACATAGTCTATTCCAATTCTTATGTTTTATGGTCACGAGTTATTATTTTTTGTTTCATGGCTACAGTTGATGCTCAAACAATGAGTAATAGACTAATAGTTACATGAATTCAGTGAGTACTGTGCACTCGCAATGCTAGATGTTTTATTTTCAGATTATGAAAGATGTTTTATGAAGCTGTAGAGCAAAAGAGTACAATACTACTGGTGTCACATCCCTAATTGTTGTTTAATAATGATTAGGGTAATAGGAAATGATGACTGGTTGATGGACTAGAAACGAATTTATCTACCAAAAAAAAAAAAAACAAATTTTTTTTACCATGTTTACCGAAGTTGTTATCAAACACACATATTTTGGCAAATGAGTGCCACGAATTTGGCGTATTAGTTATCAAACATGACAAATTGATGAATCTCGGTAAATAAAGGTAAAAAATAGTGACAAATAATAAAATTTGTCAAATATTAAGATTTGTTAAAAAGTGGCAAAAGTGGTGAATGTTATCAAACAAGCCAAATAGTGACAAATAACAAAATTCGTCAAATATTAAGATTTGCCAAAAAAAAAAGTGGTGAATGTTATCAAACAGGCCCTTAGACTTTACTTGTCGGCATAAGTTGTGGGTTGATTCATACCGGGGTTAAATCCGTGTTTCTATAGATCTATCCATAGGCTAAAATATCGTTTTTGGGCGGATATCCGATCCCCCAAAAACCGGAATATATCGCGGATATCCGACCTCATGTGTCGGATTGTATTGGTTTGGCAAATTCGAAAAAATCGGTTTATGCCGCGGATATTCGCGAATATTCGCGAAAAATTCGGCAAATTGGGAGGTTTTCTGCACTTTACGTGTTTTTTCGCGGATTTCGATATATAAACTTATAATTAAAAGAAAAACATACATTACAAATTAAACACACGACAAATCATACAAGGAAGCTAAGACAGAACTATTACACAAGATAGTTTTACTCATAGGTGAAAAAATCGTAAATATCGGGCGGATATTCATAGAAATTTTATATGTTTACAATACAAGAACTAAACACAAACAACCTCATTACAACTCAACCCATAGTTTTATTTTAATAATCAAAATAAAAGACATGCTAACCCCAGAATGATAGACGCCCCTTGTCAAACCGATGAGCTTCGAGTCGCATACGTGTGGGGACGAACTCAGTACAGTAATATTCCCATGACATTGTTTGCTCGTACGACCTGAATTGGTCAATATGCATATCATATGCATCTTGATCCATACAATACGGAGCAAATGATTCAAATATAGGAAATCTCGAGTATTGTTGAACCGGCATTAATGTATCGGCTGACTGCACGTCGGACCCACTTGTCATTGGGGCCAACCAACTCCCTATATTAGGAAACCAAGAACCACTGTCATCTGGTTGGGTTTGGTAGGATGGTACACTGGAATCATCACTTTGGGAGGTTCCTATGTTACCAATTCGATACCAATTATTCATTACACAAAAACAAACCTTGGATACAAACAGTATACTGGTTTGCCAAAAGTGAGAGAGAACTTCACTTTGGCATGGGCGTGCTTTTTTTTCGTTTCTTTCTGATATATTGCTCTTGGAGGGCCATCAAGTTCGTCGCGAAAGTTTCCAAACGTCTAGTGCCTTTTGGACATTTTTTTGATAATCTCATCGAAAATTCTAGTTCGGGGGGATTAAAAATAAATGTGTTAATTTTAAAATCGAAAATTTCCAAAATTTCGATAAATATCGGTTTTTGCCGATTTATGCCGCGAATATCCGATTTATGCCGACCGGCATGGGGTGTTTTAATATCCGAATATATGCCGTGATCCGTACCGTGCCGATCTCTGAAAAAACGGAAAATATCGCGAATATCCGCCCGGCACGCACGATATTTTCACCTATGGATCTATCGTCTACGGGGTTTTTTTTTTTTTTTTTTTAACTCACGTTAAAGCCCTAATCCAAAGTTCTCTCTCTCACGGTCGCACTAAATCTTAACTAATCTCTCTTTTACAATCTCTCTTATGCGAAAGGTGAGATTTCAAAACCCATTGAAGGTTGACGACGGAAGCAGCACTCGATTGATTGCAAACATCTTATTATTTGTGTGTGTGTGTGTTTTTTGGTTTGATTAATTTTTAATCCGATCCTCTTGAATTTTTATTTTTATTTTTTAAAATTGTTTTTTTTTTTTATAAGCCTTCGTAACTTAATATAGTGAATGGGGTTTGCTTTTTTGTTGAACAAGTTTTAAATTTGATTTTTGTTTAATTTTTATTTTGAAAACAACTCAAATCACTTTTTTTTCCCTTCAATTCAAGTATTTATCCAAAATTACTGTTGATCACTGCAAATCATTTTCTATAAATATATAAGAGGGGATTGCAAGACTTTGAGGAGTTCTTATTCTAACTAAATTTAGATCTTCCCTCTGATCTACAACTTTGTACATCTCGGAAGGGTAAGGAGATCAGCCCATATCTGCCGAAAGCTGATGTAAGTGACTGGTTTTTAATTATTATATATAATATAGAAGATGTATTTTTTGTTTTGTGATTTCTATCTGTTGTTGGTTTAGATACTTTGATTGATACTACTTGTTTTGATTTTGCTGAAAAAACGGGGAAGAAAGGTTGAATCTATGTGTTTATTTTATAGGAATTTTGCTTAAAGTTTTGAACTTTATGCCTGCATCTAACTGATTTTCAAAAGGAGTAAGAAGATGTCGGGTTCTAAGTGCTTAGAATGTTTTGTTGATTGTTTGGGGCTTATTTGTTCATTGTTAATGGTGTTTAAAATTTTCAACTTTATGTTCCAATCTGATTATAAGACTATTGACAAGTAGAAAAACAAACGGGAACAAAAAAAATTGAGCAAATTTGAGATTTTTATTTCTGTCTTCACCCAATTGCTTTTTCTGCTACAGTATTTATATGTTTGTATGAAGTATGAACTGTTATCTAATTTACCTTCTTTTTTCCCCTACATTCAAAATAAATCCTTTTTTTTTTATTGGGGGTTGGGGATGGGGGTGTGTGGATGTGTGGGTGTGTGTTGAATCTTTAGTATACGTCTACTCTAGTTCAAACTGACATAATACTCTTGTATCTCACATTAAAGATGGCTTAATCTTGTAATTATATGATACCCATTATCTTGATTTCTTATTGGTATTTGGACCTTGCAGAAAATCCAGACTGTCACTAGATTAATGCCTCAATATGAGGAACGTATTGGTCATCGGAGGACCACTATTACTGATCTTCCTGGACCTATCCTTGATCACATTGTCTCATTCCTCCCTATGAGAGATCTGGCTCACATGAGAGCTTCTTTCAAACCATGGAGGAATCTTCGGTACACTACTCCCTTTGTTAGGCTTGACATTACGCAACCACTTGATACTCTTTTTGGTTTTTCTTATCTTGGCATGGAAGACAAAGTGCCCAGTCTTCGCTGTGTATTGCGGTTAGTACATTTCACCTTAACATGTTATTTTTCCATTTATCTCTTTCTATATATAAAACTCAATGGCCTTTCATGTGAATATCAGTTCCCAAAGCCCCTGTTACAATCCATGCTTTACTTTCTCACAAATACTTGATCCTTTGCTGTCACAAATAGTCCCCCTAGTACTACTAATTTCACGTTTGATTTACAATACTACATTCTTGGCCCCTTGTTACTCAATTGTTACTCAAGTTGGACCTAATCTTTCTATCGGGTTCCATTATTCAGTAAAAGTATAGAACACTTATTAATGTGTTGCACACGCTATAATTTTATGAAAATGTATGTTCAACATCAACTTCTCTATAATAGGATGTACTGTTATAGCTGCTAGTTTTTATTTTTTCACTATGGTTTTGGATTAGCGCCATTAATTTTTTAAAATATCCTTGACTTGTATATGTTTGAAACTTATGCAGATTGTCAGACAAACCGCATGAGGATATGTTAACAATGTCACATTGCCATGTAGATTTCTTGAAGCTATATATAAATTTCTCTGACTTTGAAATGCAGTTCATAGCATCCTTTCTTGGGAGGTTTCCAAATCTTAAGTTTCTCTCCATCCACCAGTCATCCTGGAATGATGTAAGTATGATATCCATAAACGAAGTTATCATTTTTTTCATAAATATAGGTTCACTAAAAAGACTGAAGCTGTAAAAATTTGTTCTTGTGATTTGAAGGAAGCATCGTTTCGAACCTCTCATGGCACTGTTGGAATGTGAAGAAATTATAGCATGTGTACCTGTTTGTATTATATTATCTAGAGTCCACTTCTTATGTCATGTCACTTCTGAAGCTGTTAGATATGTCGAGATGTTAAAAGCTTGTGTCTGGTCAAACTTTCTACTGTATTCACTGCCGAATAGGAAAGTGAAAGCATCATAATAAAATGGGTGTGACTCAATTTGTTGTCATCCTCACTACTCCTTCGTTTTCTTTCACTTTCTTCTTCAATTGAACTTCAGGCATATAAGACATAAGCTCCTGTCCTTCAATCTTTTTCAATGCATTAAAAATAGGTTCGCTTCGAGCCTGTTAACCAGGATTGAGTAAACCAAGACCATAGATTTTTCCCAAGAAGGATTACAGTATCAATGCATATAATTTTTCTTTGATTTGTAAGAGGAATAGAGTTGCAATGCCTTCAATTATTATGGAAATAGTTTTTTTATCAAGCTTTCGATATATTTGAATTATCCTTTATTGATTACATTTTCTCTTATGCAGTGTATACATTTGCCTCAGTCAAATGTGTCTGATTTATACTGGGCATCTCAAAATCTGGCTTTTATTGATCACTTGAAAATATTAGAAATCAGTTTGTGTCCTGGAGATAATGCCTTGGCATTGATGAAGTATTTGACAAAAAATGGAAAAAACTTGGTATATCTTGTAATCAGATACTCATCAAGATTTTGGGAGATGTCTGAGCTAGGCAGAGTTATAGATGATATCAGAAAAGAAAAAGCATCTTTTGAACTTCGGTTCTGTGCCCAAGTAAGTTTTTTTTTTTTTTGCTTTTTCATCTCTCTTATTTGATGTGGCTCCTTATCCTCATATTTTTTTTTGTAAAACATATGGTATAATGGCTCTCGAGTTGGTTATGAATTTTCACTTCCATCTGCAACTTGACTACCATTCAGGCTGAACCTAATCCACCCAAGTTTGAAGAAGTCAATGAGCACCATAGAAAGTACGCTCTCTTGCTTACAGAGAAAGAGAAAGGAGAGATTTATGAGCAGAAGATACTACGTCGTTATCCAGAGTTCCAGGTAATGGTTTACATTGATGTTGTTGTTCTTCTTTTCTTTCTCTATTTTGTTTTTTTTTATTGAATTTGCAATCTTAATTTTTATACCTTTTATTATGGTGCAGGAATTTGGTTTGCCACTTTGGTATACTGCTGAATTCATGGATGAATCACTGAATTGTTGGATGCCTCCTTCTTTCCGTGATGGACCAGGGTTGGATGAATCAATGGATTTTTGTTCTGACTTCTGAATTCCTGGTCTACTCAGAATGTTTATTTAGAGGAACCTTTGGCCACATATTTTGCCTTAAAAAGCAACAAGTGCATGTTCCTTTTAAGTTAATAAGTATTGTATGTTTAAGAATTGATCTCTGAATATAATAATCTAATTTTTAGCTAAAATAAATTGTTACTTTCAACATTAGATCTTCAGTGTCATTGCTACCAGGTGCATGATGATGAAAAAGGTTTAAACACCCAACAATGGAAAAGTTTCTCTCTTCACAATCTAAAGTTTTTGAATTAAGGACTATCTTTCAAGGTTGTGACTTGTGAGTTGTGAGGGAGAGAAATAACCTTAACTTGTTTTTTTATTTTTCCCATTTATCTCTATGTCTATTTATATATCAATGGACTTAAAAAAGAAAAGGCATCTTTGAAACTCCGGTTCTGTTCCCAAGTAAGTATTTTTTTTTTCCGTTGATTTGAAGTGGCTCCTTATCCTCATATTTTTTATTTTTTTTTGTAAAACACATGGTATAATGGTTTTTGAGTTGGATATGAATTTTGACATCCATCTGCAACTTGACTACTATGCAGGGTGAACCTAATCCACCCAAGTTTGAAGAAGTCAATGAGCACCATAGAAAGTACGTTATCTTGCTTACAGAGAAAGAGAAAAGAATGATTCTTGAGCAGAAGGGTACTACGTCATTTTCCATATTTGGAGGTAATGTATTACATTGATGTTGCAACATTTATCACTTTGCTGTTTTTTTCTTTCTTTATTTGGTTGTTTATTGAATTTGCAATCTTAATTTTTATACTCTTTTATTATGGTGCAGGAGTGTTTATTTATGTTTTCTGATGAATCCTTCTATATATGTTTTAAACTTATGCAGATTGTCAGATAAACTGCATGATGATATGTTAACAATGTCACTCTGCGATGTAGATTTCTTGAAGCTATATATCAATTTCTATGACGTTGGAATGCAGTTCATAGCATCCTTTCTTGGGAGGTTTTCAAATCTTAAGTTTCTCTCCATTCACCAGTCATCCTGGAATGATGTAAGTATGACATGCATAAATGAAGTTATCATTTTTGTTTGAAATATAGATTTATTAAAAAAGGCTTAAGCTGTGAAAATTCGTCCCTGTGACCCGGAGAAAGCGTTTTTTCGAACCCCTCATGGCACTGTTAAAATGAGGAGAAATTATAGTATGTGTACCTTCTTCTATTATATTATCGAGTCCACTTCTTATGCCATGCCGTTTCTAAAGCCGTTGGATATGTCAAGATGTTAACGACTCGTGTCTGGTCAAACTTTCTACTGTATTTACTGCCGAATAGAAAAGAGAAAGCATCGTATAAAAATGGTGTGACTCAATTTCTTGTCATCCCCACTACTCCTTCGTTTTCTTTCACTTTCTTCAATTGATCTTCAGGCATATTATAAGAAATAAGCTTCTCTTCTTCAAACTTTTTCAACACATTGAAATTTCAGGTTCGCTTCGAGTATCTTTACCAGGATTGAGTAAACCAAGACCCTAGATATTCCCAAGAAGGATTACAGTTGCAATGCCTGACTTTTTTGGAAATATTTTCATCTACGATTTGTAAGAGGAATACAGTTGCAATGCCTTACATTATTATGGAAATAGTTTTTTTTATCAAAGCTATTCGTAGTTCACTTAGGCAAAGCCAACAGCTCCAATGTCTGAGCTCAAATAGCTATTGATATCTTTCGAATTATCCTCTATTGATTATATTTTTATTCTTTTGCAGTGTATACATTTTCCTCATTCAAATGTGTCTGATTTATACTGGGTATCTCAAAGTTTGGCTTTTATTGATCACTTGAGAATAGCAGAAATCAGTCTTTGTCCTGGAGATAATGCCTTGGCATTGGTGAAGTATCTGATAAAAAATGGAAAAGACTTGGAATTTCTTGTAATCAGATTCTCATCAAGATTTTGGGAGCTGTGTGAGGTGAGGAGAATTGTGGATGATCTCAAAAAAGAAAAGGCATCTGCGAAACTCCTGCTGTGTTACCAAGTAAGTATTTTTTTTTTTCACCCTTTCATCCCTCTGATATGATGGGGCTCCTTGTCCTCGTATTGTTTTGTGAAACATATGGTATAATGGCTCCTTACATGGATATGAAATTTGACTTCCATCTGCAACTTGACTACCATGCAGAGTGAACCTAATCCACCCAAGTTTGAAGAAGTCAATGAGCACCATAGAAAGTACACTATTTTGCTTTCAGCGGAGGACAAAAGAACGATTTATGAGCAGAAGAGACAACCTTGTCGCCTTGCAGAGATCGAGGTAATATTTTACGTTGATGTTGCAACATTTATCACTTCGCTTTTTTTTTTTTTTTACTATTATTTTTCGCCGTTTATTGAATTTCCAATCTTAATTTATATACCCTTTTATAATGGTGCAGGATTTGAGAGTGCAAAGCATGGGCAGGGGTATACCAAGTTGCAATCCTGCCGAATTCTTGTATGAATCATTGGATCGCTGGATGCCTCCTGATTTCTTTGATGAACCATTGAATCGCTGGATGCTTTCTGATTCCTCTGAAGTATCAATGGATGAGTCTGAATTCCTGGTCTACTCGGAATGTTTATTTACAGGAACCTTTCTTGTAGTTCATATGAATCAATGAGCACCATAGAAAGTCCACTATCTTGCTTACAACGGAGGACAAAAGAATGATTCTTGAGCAGAAGATACTACGTCATTTTCCACAGTTCGAGGTAATGTTTTACATGGTATTCTAATGAATTCTTGGAAGAATATTTGAATCGTGGGATGCCTCCTGATTTCTCTGATGAATCGTCGATGAAGCATTGGATTACTTCTGAATTCCTTCTGTACTCAGAATGTTTATTTGCAGGAACCTTTGGCCACATATTTTGCCTTGTATTTCATACAAAAAGCGACAAGTGCATGTTCCTTTTAAGTTAATAATTATTGTATGTTTAAAAATGGGTTGGTCTCTGAAAATAATACTATACTCCTTCTCTTATAAACGTCAACCTTTTACTCCCGACGCACATATCAACCTTTTACTCCCGACGCACATATTTCGACCTTTAGAAATATTTGCAATTTCGGACAAAAATATCCTTATAACAGGGTTATATTCGACTTTTAAACTGTTCTCTTCTAGGTCTAATCACCTTTGTTCCCAAACGAAACAGTTTGAAAGATCGCGTCCCATTTTGTAACATTTTTCTCTTTCCATAAAACCCTTTCTCTAATTACAATTATGCTCCGATCGCGTTGTTTTTGGCGTTCTTCAAAAATACTTCTTTCTTCATTCTTGCACAACCACATCAACAAATCCTCCACAGATGAGCATCATGTTCTGAATTTAAAATTGATGGACTCCTTTCTGATGTTTTAATTCAATTTTTGTTGCAATATATTGTTTTTATCTGTTTAGTTGAAATTATTTAGTATAGATTCTTCTTCTTCTTCTTTTATCTTCTAAATTTTTCCTATTAGTGCAACAAAATACTTAGGAATTGACTCATAATCGAGCACAATGTCTCTTTGTATGATGGTTTTATGATTACATAGCATTCCCACAATCCCACTGATACACTATTTGAGAGTTTGAGATGTACTACAGGGTTGTGATCGAGTATCATATCCCATGGGTATCACATCATGAAGAAAATTTAAAGTCTCTCTCTATCTGTTCACCCACTTTGTTTTATTATATTTCCTTTCAGAATGAATTTGAATTAAATCCAGTCAATATTCCTGCTGCACAATGGCAAATGCACTTTACAGACTAAACACCAAGTTGGTCATTTTATATCAAATTTTTTATTAGTCTTAATCACAAAGAGAGTGAAAAATCAAAATTCAATTGGAATTTTGTTTTGATTCAATCCAAAATTATAGATCAGAAGATGAACAGGGAAGTAAGAACTGTCAATTCAAATGGATAAATTGCTGTGAATGATCAAAGAAGTTTTTTGATAGTTAGTAAGGTGGTCGTATTAGTAGTCAGTTATTATTCTTGATTTAGGTCTACAGTTAAATTCATTAATTGGACATGCCATCATGTAAGTATGGCAGGCGAATAATTGGACAAGCCTACTGCACCATCCATATATCTCATCTTCTCCATTCATTTGATTGATTATGTGAAGTCAGTTTAGCAATAGAAAAGGTGAATTATATGGAACAAAGTTCAGGGAGTTTTTTATTAGTCTTTGTCCACAGATGAGTCATACATATTACTATATTAGAAACACGCAGTGACAGTAATGTCGGAATTGTAGATGTACGTGTAGGACTTATAAGAAGTGTCTCGAGCACTTTGTTATTTACTTAAGGACCTGCATTAGCCAAACATCCCTACTATTAGGCAACCAAATGTTGATTTCCCCTTTTTCAATTGGTTCAAAATTGCCCCAAAAATTAATATGCAGGAAGGGGTGGAACAGTCTTCTTCCACTATGCTTTGGGGTTTCTACTTTTTAGTTTTTACCAGAGTCATGTGACCAAGGAGTAAAATTACAAATTGGAGTTAAATTTGGTTTTAAAAAGCCCATTGCCCACTACCGACTGCCCAACCCGTTTATAAATAAAGCGAAAGAGTACATCATGAGAAAGCACGCTGAGGTTGTCTTTTAAATTGCTATTACCCAAAACTTCTCTCACAAACAATTTCACAAACACCTTGTGCGCAAAGCAAACACATTTACTTGTTCTTCTTCTTCATCAATCATCATTCATCAGAAGAGAATTTAAACAATCCTAACAACAACGAGATTGTAGAAGAAAGACAACCCCCACTTAAAAAATGTCTGCTTTAGTTTGTGGAAAAAGATCTTATTTTGAAGAACTTCCAACAAGTCCTTCAATTGTAACAAAGAGGCTTCGTTGTTCTTCAATTTCACCAAATAGATTATCTCCACCTAGAAATTATAACCCTTTTGTTCAATCTTCGATTTCTGATAAAGATAAAACTATCAATTCCCTTTCTTCTGCTTCAGCGGCAATCGATCATCTTCGGACTATTTTTCCTGAAATGGATAGAAAGGTTTGTTTTTTTTTGCTTATTTGATTGTTTATGTTTTGGGGTTTTGATTAGATTGTTAATTAAATGTTTAATTTTGATTTGGGGTGTTTTAAATTTTGATAATAGAATTTTGAATTCAGATGTTTTATATCTGAGTTTATCTGATTTTTTTAATTAACTTTGAATTGAATTTTCAGCTTATTGAGAGAGCACTTGAAGAATCTGGAGATTTGGAGTCTGCTATAAAAAGCTTGAATGGACTGCGTCTAGGTTCTGCTGAGGGAAACTTCAAATCTGCAACCATTACAACTGATTTGCAATCACAAGGTAACACAAATTGATGCAGTTGGTTTAATCAAAGTTTTTATTTTGTTCTTTATAACCTTCACCTTTCGAGTGTTTGATTTTATTTTAAATGGACAGTTATGCATATATTCTCCCTGGGCAAAATTGTTTTGTTTCCTTTAGGTTATAATAATTCAAACACTTTTATTTTCCTACTTGTGCATTATGAATTTATGATATTTCTAGCCTTTGAATCAATACATTCATTGAAAGATTGGACTGATGATCCATGTTGAATGTCTCCTAAACTATTTTGATATAAACTGTCAAACGATCTGCTAGTCATGTTAATTGCTCTAAAATGGTAGTGAGATTTTTTAGTGTATTATGTGGAAGGTTTTTATGAGAAATTGAGAACTAAGACTAACACATGTGAAATTTTGATGGTTTAGAAATCAATGGTGGAGGTGTTGCATCATCCGAGGATTCATGTGCCAGCAATCTTCCAAAGAATGGGGCAGAGTGGGTTCATCTTTTTGTAAACGAAATGACAACTGCCTCTGACATGGACAATGCAAGAGCTCGTGCTGCAAGAGTGCTGGAGGTTTTGGAGAAGTCCATTCGCACCCAGGCTGGTGCTGAAGCAGCAGACAGCTTGCACAAGGTAAGCACTTAGTGTTAGGCTTTACCATCCACCTCTTCTCTTAAATACATACACAACTGATGGTCTTTTCAAATTCAATAGAACTTATGGTTTATTTCTTTTTGTTAGGAAAATGTGATGTTGAAAGAACAAATGGAGGTATTGATGCGAGAAAATGGCATTCTCAAGAGAGCTGTAACAATTCAGCATGAACGACAGAAGGAAGCAGACAACAAAAATCATGAGCTGCAGCATATGAAGCAACTTGTTACCGAGTACCAGGAACGCTTAAAAACGCTTGAGGTAAACATCAAGTTACTTTGTCTTTCATTTGTCTGGTTGGATTATATCCTTTTGCTTTTTATATATTTTTTTGTTTAGAAAAAATGGGATGAGAACTATAAGACTGGAAAATGTAATGGAGAGGCTCAATGTAGTTGTATTGAACCCTCATTGATGTACCTCGCTGAAGTAATGTGACTGTCTTTGTCACATTTCTTGTTAATAATATTTTGTTTTACTGATCAAAAAATAAAATGGGATGAGATGTCACATAGACTAGGCAACCAAGCCATCCAACTCCGATTCAGTAGTTGAGAGTGGCCATGGCCAGACTGCTTGCAGTAGAACCTGCACTCTCTTTATATAAATAAAGGTGAGTATCAACAGAAAAAAAATTAGATAATAACAGATTCCCAGGATGTGTTTCGATGGGTGAATAAGGTTCTCGCCCTTTGTAACTAACATAATAAATTCTACTGTTCTCTATTGTGATATCTAATATTTAAGCCCTAACAAGTTGGCTGATATAAATATTGTCATCACATTCAGACATTCTTGTCCTAGGCAAATAAAACTCCAGTAAATATTGATACCTTTAACTGTTCGATTCCTGTCATTTTGATCCCCACTTTTGCTCAAGGGGAACACCACCTATGAAGTCTTTAATTTGAGGGGCCTAAATTGGGGGTTTATCTGGGTGATGTGCTCTACGAAAATAGTCTTCTTGGAATATTTTGCATTTTCAGCAAATGAACATCTAGAAATCAATTATTGTTTTCTGATAAATTACGTGGTTTATTTTGTTTGCCAGGTCAATAACTATGCACTAACTATGCATTTGAGACAAGCTCAACAAAGCAGCTCTATTCCAGGACGCTTCCATCCCGATGTATTCTAAGCTCAAGAGAGAGGATCATTATATTTGCCGGAGAAGAAGCTGCCTCAGTTAATTATTTTTCTTTTGGTGTTGTCATTTGTTCTTGTGTCGGTTCCTATAAACAGAATTGGTAGCCCATCTGTCTCATTTCTTTGGATGTTTCTGAGCTTCAGCAGCTAGAGTGATCCTGGTGGGAGAATTCAGTCGTGAAGTGTCTCAAATTTTCTTGCCATCATGTTTTGTTCAGAATTATGTTGAGGATTGCTAAGTGTTATTAAGTATATTTAAAGGTGTGTTCGGTTTCGATACCCTTGTGCCAATTTTTTGTGGGAGTGCTGCATTCATGCATAGAGAACAGTGATGTATCTCAGTTATGAGAGTGGTAATACAATAAGGTTTTCTAGATAGGGGGAAGGGTGAAAATGGCTTGGGCTAACTTAAATCTCACACCATACCTACTCTGTTTTGTGGGGTTTTGTCGTTTTACAAATGGTTGGATATGTAACAGGTACTAATGAGAAGTTTGAATTTCAATTTTTTTTTTTCTCTGTTAAACTAGTAATTATGCATCTTCTTATCAATTAATTTGGCATATAATTCCAGTGGCCAAAATTACTAGCACTGCTTTCTTCATCTTTGTTGATTCTTCAGCTGACCCTGGCAACAACAATTAAATCAATGCCATACCAGAAAATCTAAGGCAGAATGGCTTCTTTGATGACTCGGCCATCAATACAGTATTGCATTGCCTCTATCTACTGTATTGCATTGCCTCAATGCAATACTAATTTTGCACCCCACGTTGTAATCGTTCATATTTATGACTCTACATGTTCATCAGTAGAAAAAACCAGCAAGATACATTAATGGCTAAATGCCAGAATATATAGGTGTACTAGTATTCAACTATTCATTCAACATTCATGATCTGGGCTGCATTGAACATTCATGAAAAGGCTCTATGCCTTATCATTCATGATCTGGGCTGCATTGCTGATGTATACCACGCTACACACTCATACACAGCCACTTTATAATAATCAAGAACTATTATAACAAAGGATTTGAAGTATACAGTATATTGAAACTGTGAATTGGTGAATATGAGTAAGAATAAGAATGGTGATGACCACTTTGTTTTTGTTGATCCACTTGAAGAAGGAAAGAGTAGGAGGGAAGGGGTAGTAGTGGTTATGGAAGACTATTTTGGGGTGAAGGTGAAAACTCAAGGTGAAGGCTCAGGCCTCAGGCCTCAGGCTCAATCCAACATAGTCACTAAATTGTCAAAGTACTATATAGTACGTATATACAAAAGCTCATTCACCAATAATCTCCACAGGAACACACTCCCTCCTTGAAATGGTGAAACCTATGAGTGTCTCTAACAACAATCTCCCTATTTGTAACCTTAGAGATGAACTTTGTAGCAGTATGACAATCACCACAAACTCTAAGGTTCTTCATGATTCGAATGACGCCTGTTGGACCTGAATTTAACAGTCCAAAAACAATAGCTAGCTTCTCACTATGCAAATATAGCATTTTGTCCTTTATTTCTTCCTCCACATCATGCAAAGTGAAGTTCGTATCTGGGACATAGGCGGCTTTTCGAATCCTATCCATTAACTTCTCTAACTCTTCGTAGATCAACTCTGTTTGTGGATTTGATCTGTCCCCAACCACAAAGGTATATATTTTATTCTTGACTTCTATGACAGTATGACCAGCAGTTTTTCTCAATTTTCTATGCTTCATTAGACCTCTAATCAGGTCCGCTTCTTCTCTTTCGCCTAAAGACATATAAATATTTGATAACAAAACATAACGACCAGGATTCTCAGCATCCAGTTCAAACAGAGATTTTGCGGCCAATTCAGCAAACTTAACATTTGAATGTATCCTGCAGGCTCCCAGTAGAGAACCCCAAACACCAGAGTCTGGCTTCATTGGCATCTTTTTAATTAGCTCCATAGCTTCTTTCAACCTCCCAGCTCGGCCCAGGAGATCAACCATACACGCATAGTGCTCCGACCTTGGAGTCAATCCAAATTCTCTAGTCATAGAACTAAAGCACCTCCACCCTTCATCCATCAAGCCAGAGTGGCTGCAAGCCGAAAGGACAGATACAAATGTAATATGATCTGGATGCACAAAACCTTTCATCCGATCAAATAGATTGAGTGCTTCTATTCCCCGCCCATGCATTCCATATCCCGATATCATGGTGCTCCACGAAACAACATTTCTATCGCTCATATTGTCGAAAATCTTCCGAGCATATTCCAAACTTCCACTTTTGACATAAAGGTCAATTAAGGCAGTGTCTAGCATTAATTCGCATTCGTATAAGCTTCGAATTACATAACCATGAAGAAACCTAGCTTGTCGAAAGGATGCTAAAACTGAGCAAGCACGAACTACACTAAGAATAGTTACAAAATCGAACTGAATTCTCTGTAATTTCATCTGCTTAAACAACTCCAAAGCTTCAATATACATTTCAGCC
The DNA here is from genome assembly GCA_023053565.1 of Aquilegia eximia. Taxonomy (NCBI): domain Eukaryota; kingdom Viridiplantae; phylum Streptophyta; class Magnoliopsida; order Ranunculales; family Ranunculaceae; genus Aquilegia; species Aquilegia eximia. The sequence continues at coordinate 17,056,337 of JALIGU010000007.1, forward strand.
TGTGCATAAGCTTCAATCATGGAACTCCAAAGTACCATGTCTTTATCAATAATCCTATCAAAGATCCTGCGAGCAATATCTACACGCCCACACCTAGAATACATTCCAATCATTGCATTCTGTACAGATTGGTCAACATCTAATCCATTATCTACCACAACTTTCTTTATTTCATCAGCCTCGTTTTCTCTTCTAACACACGGAATGACATTAAAAATAGCAACTTTACTAGGTAAAATTCTCTCGTCCAACATTCTGCCGAACAATAACAAGCCTTGTTTGTATAACCCGTTTTGCGCATATGCTCCAATCATTCCACTCCACGACACTATACTTCTTTCAAGCATTTCATCAAACATTTGTCTTGAAAACTCAGCAAGTTCAAATTTACCATACATTGTAACAAGAGAATTACCAACAAATACATCCGACTCATACCCAAATACAATTACATCTTTATGTATAACTTTCCCTAAACCAATATCTCTAAGATGACCACAAGCCTTGAGAAGAAAAGGGTATGTATAATTATCTGGTTTGATATCAAATTCTCTCATTTGACGGTAAAGAAAGATGGGGTTATCGTAAACGGCATTCGCTGTAAAACATTGAATCATAACATTGTATAAGAACAAATCATGAGATTGAAATGTAGAAAAGAGAAGATAAGCATGAGAAACAGAGCCAAAAGAAGAATATTGAGTAATGAGATTGGTAATGAAGAAGAGATTGAGGTGAAGATGAGTTCGAATCATAGATGCATGAATTGGTTTTAGTGTATTGAGTGAAGTAGATTGTTTGATGAGAGATATGCATGTCCATGGTTGGATTGGTTTTTGTTGTTTTGGAGTAGTGAGAAAATGGTACTGTCGATGATGATGTATGCGTAGTAGTAGTGAACGTTGTAGGTTTAAAACTGATTTCTTGTTATTGAAGTTCATGAGCAACCTCAATCAAGTAAACATATATAGCCTACAAAAGAACACCTCTGCCTATTATTGCAAAGGAAGTTGCACATAGCCAAAGTGGCTGCATTCTTATATATTCTTAAAGGACTTGCACATAATCACATTATGAGGTATATGTAGTAATGGCTTTCAATTTGTACCCAATTGTTGTTGTGTGTTCCAAAATCCAACTTAAAGACTTTGAAGTAAGTATATTATATAACCATCACACTTTCTACTAGCATCCTCGTATGCAAGATATCTAAGAACCACCAATCTATCATCTGACGAATTCTACTATATATAGTATTGATGAGCAAGGCTGGGGTGGGGAGGGGGGGGGGGGTTTGTGATTTTAGCATAATATTAATGTTAAAAGTGATTAGATCGGTCATTAGCATTTTATAGAATTGGTGGTGATCAACATATCTGGACTTCACTTACCCTAGATGTGAAGCACTGTATGTTGGAATTGAAGATCTCACCTTTTTCAGAGGCGAGAGATCTATGTTGTACATCATAATGGCTATGAAATTCATGTCTAAACTGTGGCGGATAATTATTTGATAGATTAAGTTTTTGCGGAACTGCGTTAGCTTCTCTAAAATCCACCTGCAAGTTTTAGTGTTAAAACCTACTGCTAATGCTGATGTGTCACCTGACTTTTTCTGATAAAAGTCTAGGTGGCACTTTTAGCATTGTCATTGCTCTTAGAATCTTTTAGTAAAAAGGTTTTGCCAATGGTGGGTTTTAACACACTTTTCAAGCAAAATACTTTTAACTCCTTGGCAAATTTGTCAAGGAGTTAAAAGTACCACATAGGGCCACTTAGTTAATTTTAAATTGAATTTTATTATATTTTATACACCATGGTTTTGGGAAAGTGAAACTTTAGTTTTTAAAACTTATTTTAAAATCAATTATTGGAAAGTTTAAAAGTATAAATCACTTTTAACATTAGCTATATGCTAAAACCTTCTCCATTTATCCTACGTGGCACCTTTAAAACCCTTCTACGGTTCTACCATTGGGAATGCTCTTATAGCAGATTCAGTTTTAATTTGAAACGTTTTTCCTAATGGAATGCAATGTACAAATTTATCAAATTATAAGTCGTTGATCTCAAAGTGTATTATATATACCCAAAATAACATAGGTAAAAAAAAACAAAAGTAATCTTCGTTACTCCTTGCTTCAAATCTTTTGTCAAAGAGAAGTTGCAAATTGTCTTTGGTCAATCCAACTCTTCTTAGAGCCCATTTGTCTTTCTTCTCATTCAAAAACTGTTAAAAAAAGGTGAAGACGACAGTAGCCTTTGAGTGTTCGTAGTGACAATGTTCATTAACAACTTTGTTTGCCTGGGGACATGGAAGACCAACATTTGAATTAAACTGAAAGTAGAAAAAAAAAATATATTGATTAATTTAAGCTCAAGGCCTAATTTGATGTTAAACAAAACTATAATTATTAAACCTATTGAAAACCAGACTATTTAACCCAAGGCCTTGATCTTAAACAAAACCTACTAGCTTAAACCGATTTTCTGAGATCTTAATAAAACTCCAAAGTCACATTTCAAAATAGACCTTTGCCTCCTCCCTAGATGATTCAGTACCATGATCGATTTGGAGATGTTCAACAAAATCACATTCATCCACAAAATCTCCACACTTTTTGCAACGTCCTTCATCTTCAACTTCAACATTCATTATCCGTAACAATCCTCTTACCACGGAGTAAGACAACATTTTTTCCTTCTTTCTCATCCAACTCCATGTTGTTATCATCCACTAACACTCCTTCTTCCTCATCCAACTCTATATGTTGATATCATCAAGTAGCACTCCTTCTTCCTCTTCCATGTTGTAGTCATCAACGACCACAAAATCTTCCTCCCTCTTCGCACTCATGGTTAGAACTTGATGAAAAATTAGTGTAAAGTTGTGTTGTATTAATTGGATATATTCTAGTATTTTAATATGGTCCATAAATTTGAAGCATGGTTTTTTTTGTTTTTTTTTCTTGAGAAAAACAAATTTTATTGATAAGCTAAACGAATTACACAAAAATAGAGGACAAACGCGCTACAAACTGCTCGGCAAATCCTTACTGGATAGCAAACCCAATTCTCCAAAATACATATTCGTTCGAACCCGCAGTCATCACGTTGCTATCCATTACCTTCTGCACTCTCCTGAGGAGCTCAACTGCTTTTGAGCCTAGCAATCCAAATGTATCAAATGCAAAGGGGATGAAACTATGTTGGTTAGCCCTACAAGCTCCGTCATGTTTCTCCACTTTTGCTGCTGCTGCATTGCTAGCTGCTAGCCCCACCTCAAAAATCCCAGCACCCAGCCCAACCATCGGAGACGCCCCTGTAACATCAACACACGCATGTTTACCTTCAGACCAGTTGTAGACCAGAATATCAGCAGGGCGTAATGTCGATCTTCCTTCCTTAGGATCAGTAAGAAAGTTAACAGGAGCCTTCTTCTTAACCTGTACTCCAGCCCGCCAGAACACATCACACAAGATATCTCTAACGTGGTCATGCCTGTACTTGAAGCCGGGGTAATGCTTACAATGGCCCGCATGGTCCCCGAATGCATCAAGTCTGCTCTTCTTGCACACTGGACAAAGCTCACCATCTGAATATAAAGGGATCATCAATCGATAACGAAGAATGACACGATATTCTACAGACGTCATGCGTTGTCCAAGCCCTTCCATCGGGATAGCAAGGAGAAAATCTTTGGCATGTTCTGACTGCACACATCCAATCACGGTTTTTTGTCTAGCTGACAACTCAAATTCCCTCTCAATGTCAGAGCTAATCTTGTTGTAGTATACTTCCGCCAAGACATGTTGGGGTCTGAAGGGGACGGTAGCAGTTGGAGCAAGATTACTAAGATTAAAATCAGGTATAGAAAGATGTAAACTAGCAATGGCAGTATCGAAAACATTACCCATAAGGATGTGGTCTTGGAGATTCTTGGTTTGCGTACGTGAAGCTACGAAAGCAAACTTCATAACATCACTAGCACAATAGATACCAAGTCCACCCATACGCAATGGGAGGGTTGCCATACGCCACTGTAAATCGCCAAAACCAGGTCCATCAGAAACCACAATATTCTGAAGGGCTGCACGAAGCTTGTGGTCAAACCATTCGGCTGTTTCCTGAACATAATCAAGGGGGCAAGTACGGAGAGCAAATGTGAGTTTAGATAATCCCATACAAGAACGTAAAACTGCCAACTCACATTGCGGATCCTTTAGCTGTGGTAATAAACCCATAAGCTGAAGTGTCTTATCCACTCGTTGACGAACATTACCCATAATAAAGGATGCATCAATACTTACAGCCCCTCCCAGCAACTTAACCCCTCGCTGAGGACATGATATACCAACCGGAAAGATATCTGGATAGGAGCAGTCAGGAACAACAGAAGGCCAAAACAACTCTGTCTTAGACACATTAAGCACGAGCCCAAGAGATGGTCCTCTTTCCTGAATGATATGAATAGCTCTGGCCACATGTTCTGTACTACCAATCAGAGTACCATCATCTAAGTACCATGCCTGCAACTCCAAGTGACATTCTGACTGAATGCGGTGTATCAATGGATGCAAGACCAAAGCAAAGTGAAGAGGCCCCAAAGGATCCTCCTGTTGTATCCTAGCTGCTGACTAAATATGAGTAGACCCTAGTACAATTGAGCAGGTTGGCAATAGAGGTATTCGACCCATAGAGCAATAGATGGACAATGACTGCGTACCTTCCGTAACATAGCAGATCGGTCAACAAGGTTGAAGGCATTCTGAAAGTCCACAAGCAGCATGGAAAGCGATGTGTCATCTTTGTTGGAATAAACCAACCGATTAACAGCATGCAAAATTGCCTCTGCTCCACCAGGCACACCAACCCCAAACTGAAAATCCTCTAGGTATGGGACAATATCCTTAGAAACTCCTCTCATGGCAATCTTAGACACTAGGCGACGCCAAACCATACCCACAGCTATTGGGCGAATGTCGTTACCTGGCTTAAGAAGTGGGGTGAGCGGCGCACTAGCTATGAATTCTGCCAAGACCCGTGGGCATCGACCTTGTAGCCATAAGTTCACAACCGGTGTCAAGGCCTCCATAAGATCTACAAAGAGATTTACTAATTTAAATTTATAATTAAGAAAATAAGGAGAGTTCGGTAGCACGTATTTTCTTAAGACCGTAAAACATGAATATGAAGTCAACATTAATATTTCCTTTGATTTTTCTCACCAGTTTAATAAAGGGTAATTTCCCGAATAAGTACAACATTATGCACAACATTCCCAAATAAGCAACAAGTCTAAACTCTTTCCCAAACAAGCACAAAGAATCTTTTGTTTCCTTTTCTACCCTTCTTACACATTCTCTCTCTTAAGTACATAACTTTTAAACATCACCATCATTCTCTCTCCTACGTACTTCAACATTAAACATGATATGACATGCAAACCAACACTATCCGTTAGATCTCTTTTTTTCATCTCAACCGTCCATCACCAACAAAGTTTGAATGCTTTTTCATCTTCTTCTTCTTCTTCTTCTTCTTCTTCACTGATTTTTCTGTTGTTCTTCATCTGCTATTATATAAAAAAGTTTTTCTATTCCAAGGTTTTAATCTATCACTTAGTTGTTAGGTTGTTGTATTATTATCACCTACAATTTCGGTTTTTCCGTGGTACCATCACCAACATTTTGACACTTTGGTACTGCTTTAATGGGGAAACAAAAGACAACCAAGAAGAAAGTTAATGTTCTCGAGGAAATACCCATACCTGGTATGCATTTAAACCCAAACCCTTAATGTAATGATTGATATTTAAGAGGGCTTGCTATTCAATTTCATACTGTTTTCGAATTAAATTCGCATTAAATTCCGGTTTCAGTTTGGTAACCTTTGGTATTGTTTAAGTTAGTTTGTATTTGTTCATTTGAAAAGGTTTGATTTTGTATTTGAAGATGAAAGCTTTGATTTTGAAAGATTTTAATTGATTTTTAAAGTTGGCCGGGCCAAGATGCAAGATGCAAACTTTGCTGTTGAATTGATTTGATTTCTATGTTTGTTATAGATGCAAACCTTGTTGTTGAACATGCAATTTGGTTTAAAGATGCAAACTTTCATTTTTAAAGATTTTAAGATTTCAGTTTGTAGGTAGCCGATAGATTGGCTATGTAAACCAACAGTTCTTGCCAGTAGCAGATACGATAGAAGCATGTAGCAGATACATTTTAGAATGCATGAAACACTTTGAATAACTACTATAACACTGTGATACTAATCAACATTATTAACATGTGGATACTTTCAGCGAATACTTTCAATGTAATTTATCGATTTGGTGGTCTGTTGGAGGTCACAGCTGAGGGGGAAGAGGTTGGATATGTGGATGGAGAGTCAAGAATAAGGATTGTTGATATTCAGACGACCTATACAGACTTCCTCAGAAAAGTATCTTCCTTATGCAATCCTCCAAAAGGAACATGGTCACTTCGAGCAGTAGTCAACCTCAGGGTATCCAAACTTGAATGTGAAGATCATTATAAGGCAATGTTAGCTTCCATATACAATTCAGCTGCAATGTGCATATCTGTTTGGATTGTTGATCGTAGAAAACCACCTATACTGAAGATTGTGCCTGAAATAGCAAGGAGTGAAGAGAAGGAGATACCATTTGTGTTACAAAATGAGGCTCCCAAAAGCAAAGGGAAAAGAAAGCTTTTTCCGGAAGCTATTCCTTCTTATACACCTTTGAGTGAAGAGAGGGAGATACCACCAATGCAGTTACAAAAGAAGGCTTCAAAAAGTAAACCCGATTACTCTACTTATCATACACCCACCAAACCTCTTAATGTTCCAGATGAATATAGGTTGGAGACTCCTACTCAAGATCCAAGTGCTGATATGATAGTCAAGGGAATGGGGCATACAAATGACCCTGTAGTTTTAGAAACCCCTCCACCTAGTGGTGTCTATATTCCTAAACCTCCAATCCAACATACTCCCACATCTGCTACCAATCCATTATCAGAAACTACTTGTACACCCCTATCCGTAAAAAGCAAAGGTTTCATGGATACAGCTGGAATTCTTTCTGCCATGCAAAAAGATGATGGTTTTTGGGATTCACTTTCATTACAAGAAGTTGATGTTGTTCTTCAATCTGCACAGAAGATACAACCGACATTAATAGATGATGATAGTGAGGAGGACTATCAATCTCCTAAGTGTGAGGAATACCATTGGGATACAGATCCAGAAGTTTTCGACTCACCTGCATCTTGGAATACTAAAGATGAGCTCGAGGATCAAATGTGGGATGATAGTCAACCAATGTTTGGTCCTTCTAGACCAATCTCCGAAGAAGGCAGCCCAAATGTTGGTGATAACGCAGACACGCAGCAAGGTGACAATGTGGCCGATGTGAATGAAAGGAAAGAGGGAGTCAAGTGCAATCTAGCCGATAGGTTTGTCAATCTAGACGATATGGACAACAATCAGCCATCACAACACGATATACCGTCACAAACCAATAATGTGCCTCCTCAGAACAATGTGCCTTTTCCTAGCAATGTATCACTGCAACATAATACTAGGGTTGAGGAAAATCGTGATTTCGATCAGGTAAAACGCGAACTTAACAATATTTTTTCCTCCTATATTGCGACTAAAAGGGCAAACGTAGGTTGTGCACCTCACACAGAGCCTGCACACAACGACTATGTGCAACCTAAACGAGGAGTAATCTACAACAATCGTGATGAGCTTGAAAGGGATGTCCAAACATACGCGATTAAAATGGAAAAAGATCTAAAACGTGTAAACACAAACAGTAAGAGGATGATTTTTAGGTGTCTAGCTGGTGGGTGCAAATGGTATATGTATGCAACCCCAAATGGTTTTGATGGAAGTTGGATTATAAAAACACTTATAGATGACCACTCGTGCGGTAACTTTAGGGTTGGAAGTAAAAACCGCCAAACAAACAGTGATTGGGTTTCAAGAGTTTGTATGAGAAGGTTGAGGGACAACCCAGACTTGCCACCCCTAAAATTGGTGAGTGCAATCAATGAAGAATACATGGTCAAAATTTCTTACAAAGTTGCATGGTTAGCTAAAGAGAAGGCAATGAGGAAGGTAAATTAAATCTATCCCTTAGAAAGACGAATCTATCTGTTACATAGTCATTACAATCGTCTATAGTTTGTACTATATCGTCTTCAAAGAGCTTAATTGTTTATTTATTTACAGATAAGAGGAAGCTACAACCACTCATACCAAATGCTTGAAACATACTGCAATGAGCTGAAGAAGGTGGATCCAGATGCAGTAACAGACATTCTTACCAATCCATTGGGTAATTTTGAATGCATATTTTGGACATATGGTATTACAATTAGAGCTTACAAGAGGACTCTACGTCCCATAATCTTGGTTGATGGAACTTTTCTTAAGGGAAGATACCCTGGCACAATTCTTACAGCAATTGCAGTTGATGGCAACAACCATATCTTCCCCATCGCTTTCGCAATTGTTATGAAAGAGAAAAATGAAAGTTGGGACTGGTTTTTCACAAAGTTAAGGGACCATGTTGTTGGAGAGGATCATGAGTTTATTTTGTTATCTGATAGGCACAAAAGTATCATCCAGGGTGTCCCTAAAATCTTGCCAAAGGCTATCCATATGTATTGTTCTTATCACTTGAGTGGCAAGTTTGGTAACAAGAAAATCAAGTTCTTGGTCCAAGAAGGTGCAAAAACTCTCAACCAAGATGAATTTTGGGGAATGATGCTTAGAATCTGGTGTATGTCAAGCAAGGCGCATGAAAAACTTATGGATGTTGGTCCTGTAGAAAAATGGGCAAGTGCTTTTCAAGAAAAATCAAGGTCAGTCAATATAAATATATATCTGCTATTTTGTCGTTTCTATTCTCTACATATGCCGTTATATCGCTCAGACGTTGTCATATATTGCCTACATTATCCTTTGATTATGTGTTGCAGGTATGGAATTGTGTCCACAAATCACGTGGAGTCCTGGAACAAAATGATTGTTGGGGAGAGAATGATGCCAGTTACTACTGTTTGTCAATGATAAGAGACAATGTGATTAGGCATTATCGCGATTACCACAATGACTCCCTGAAGTTGAACTCACCAGTTACAACATGGTGTCAAGAGCTAATAATTCACAATGCTTCCACAGCAAGAAGATGCACAGTCGAAAGAGTTTCAGCAGGAATTTGGACGGTTACAGGGCTGGTTAGGTCATGTGTAGTCGATCTTAACAAGAGAACATGTACATGCAAATGGTTTCAGCATATGGGGATCCCATGTGCCCATGCCATGGCAGCCATAAAGGATGTAGGCCATGATCCATACAAGTTTGTTGATGTTTTTTTCTTGAAAGAAACATACATGGAAACGTACAAGGAAGAATGGATTCCCACTCTTGGGAAGGAGTCATGGCCAACTGCACGACCGACAAGAAAAATATTGCCACCACTTAAAGTTTGCATGCCAGGTCGACCTAAAGTGGTCAGGAAGAGAGGTAAAGCTGAAGGTGTCCCAGTTCAGAGTAGGAGATGCTCAAGGTGTAAACGGAGAGGTCACAACAAAAAAACTTGCACTGAATTCATAGATGACTATGATCTTTTCACTCCAATGCAGTTTGTAGAAGGACCTCCTCTCTCTCCTCTCAATCAAACAACATAGTAGGGGGAAGAATATTTGGCTATGTATACACTTTTGCTATGTACACAGTTTAGACTTCACTTATTATCTGCTACTAAGAGCAGTCTATCTTTTGCTATGTAAAATCTCAGAATCCGTACTAACATGTTCAACAGAGTTAAGAAGAGGGTAATCCAATATACTATAAGTTAAAAGGATCATAAGTTGATGAATACAAGAAATTCAGAATACAAAACAAGAAATATACAAGTCTTCACAAAACATGTCAATAGAAGATAAATCAGGTCTTTCTCTTTGGTGGTAGCTCTCCACAATCAATTAGGTCTCTAGCAATGCGATAGCGCATCTGCAAAGGATCTGCCTCAAATTCCGGTGGTATTCCTCGAAGGACACATTCGACGAATGCAAGAAGGAATGCCCCACAAGTACAAAAGTCTGGTTGTGTAACACAGGATACATACTCACGCTTCCACTTCCTTTCCAAATCAAGTTGAATCTGAGATGGGTCTGCATCATAAATAGCATAGGGCAACATTTTCTCTATGTTTCTCTGTTCATTAGTTGCCCTTTTGTAGCCCAACGAATCATAGATCCTAACTATACTCTCACTGAAACTAAATGAGAGCAGAATCCAATGATTGTTTTTCACCTACATTTAATAATAGATATATAAGATATGGTAGATGAAATGTACATTATAAACGATACAGACAAATACATAGCAGATAGTGTATCACAATGTGGCGGATAAATGTAGAAGATAAAAGAGTGCCTATTATGAAGTAGTAGATACTCATCCTTATCTAGCCGATAATAAGTAACTAATGTAGCAGATAAGGTGGTATAAATGAACACAAATACCTGTAAAGGAACAAGAAGTGCCTTAGCTTTCACAGGGTGTACTTGATTGCGGAGGCCTATCCATGGATCAACAAGAGAAGTAATATTTGATGGAATCCTAAATCTCCCAGATAATATTCTCTCTTGTGGCTTCATTTTGGCAAAACTTTTGTCCTTCATTAGAGCATCAAACTGAGGCTTCATATAAGAGGCGATTTGGGTCTAAACAGATGAAAGCAATAATAAGAACTTGCTTACATGTAATAGAATTACAAGAACATAACCATGGAAGAATAAATATTCACAAGAATATACCTACATGTAGAAATACATTTGGAACCACAGCATATTGATCTTCTTCCTTGTAATCTTGTGGCCTCCTTCCAATCATCCAACGAACCAACAACCTCAAATAAACATCAATAACCTCATCATCAAGCCAGTTGTCTTTATAGAGTGTGTTGAAAGCACTCATAGGGCATGATTGAAGATAACCATAAACCCTCACATACTGCCTAAGCCTAGAAGGTTCCTTAGCTAATCCCCAGAAATAATGAAGAAGATCTGCTTGCCACTTCTCAACATGCCTAGTGAAGAATGGATCCCTCATTGTATCTTGAATCTTTGCATCACACCTAAGACCAATCTCAACCTCCTCAGGTGACATTTTGGCCAAGTATTCTGCATCCTGTTGCCTCTTTCTATCCTTAAACAACTGAAGATCGAAGTTTTCGATAACATCATCATCATTTGAACAGACACCAAGATAAAGAATGGAGGCTTTATCTTTGTTGGGACTAGCTGAAATTTCTGGAGTTTCAAGTCTATAATCTATTGGAACTTTCTCCTTGTCAATCACAATATCAGTTATAGCATCAACCCCCCCTGTAGATTGTTCATAATCATCATCAGTGGACTCATCCTTTGAGTCTTCAGTCTTAGAGGTTGTAGATGCTGGTGGTGTTCCTGTTGGTGTTGTTGTAGCCGATGGAGGCGCATCTGAAGAAGATGGTTGACTTGATGTAGCAGATGGATGAACATATGTAACCGATGGATGACCAGATGTAGCAGATGAACTACCTATGGTTGATGAATCAACCTTCATTGAAGCAAGAATAGAAAGTTGTTTCAACTTTGACATCTCTGTGTCAAGAGGATTACCTCCTTCTTTCAAATTTTTCACCACAACTTCAAAACTCTCACGATCACTACTATCATCATCATCCCAAAAACTCAATTTTCTTGCTTTCTTGGAGCTTGGGACATCATCATCATCCGATTGTGTTTTTCTTGCTTCAAGTGCCCTTTTCTTCCTTGCCTCATTTCTCCTTCTAATATCTCTCCTCCATGTCAGTTCTTCTGCTTCATGCTTAACCTTCCTATTAGGTTGTAGCCTTGAAAGCTGAACTCCAACTTCTGTTTTCTTCCTCTTTCTTTGTTTCATCTCCATTTCTGGAATCTTTGTTCCATCTCCATCATTATCATTATCTTCTTGCTCTTCTTGCTCATACCAGCCAAGTAGAATGACTTCAGGGGGCTTGAATAATTCCATGTCTATCATTTCTTCACTCACATAAACACCACCCTCCTTCACTTCATCATCACCACTTTTTCCCATCTTTTTTCCCTTCTTACCCTCCCTTTTACCCTTCTGAACTTCTTCAACTTTATCCCCCACTTTCACCTTCTTGGTTTCCTTCTTATCTTCTTTATCTGATCTTTTCCTCTTCTTAACTTCAGGAGCTTTTGGTTCTGTTGGTTCCCTTCTTCTTAACTCATATTTACCAACTGTTGTAACATTATCCTCCAAGGATTTCCTTCTGGTAGTTCTAACTGAAGTTGGTGATGTTGTTGGCTTTGGAATATTCTTCTTTTGTTTAAGCTTTGATGAATCACTCTTAGATTTTGAATCCTTGTTGGGATTGGTCGTAGGGGGTTTCTTTTTAGGTGGAAGTTTCACTCTCCCAACTGGTTTGGGTGATACACTAGCTTTTGGGGTTGGAACAATGGGTTTCTTGGCTGCAGCCTTTTTCTTAGGAGAAGGCTTGTGAGGTGAAGGCTTGTGAGGTGAAGGTTTGTGAGGTGAAGGTCTGTGACTTGAAGGTTTGTGAGAACCAGGTTTCTTGGTTTTAACTGGCAAGTTAGTCATAGGTTTGGCTTTTGGTGTTGCCTTTGATGAGGTACTTGACTTCTTTTCTGTTGTTGCCCTAGATTTGGATGCCCCCTTTCCAATCTGACCTAAGGCATCACTTACAAATTGTTTTGCATCAAGTTGCTGACCACTCTGCAGAAATGAGGACAAAACATTGTAGCAGATAACATTATAGAGGTAACAGATATAACACAAAATATGTTAACAACAACCAAGTTTCTAGCAGATAGTAATTGACAAACACATTTAATTACTTTTCTAGCAGATATTTTAACAATAGATATTGTAGTCGATATCACAGTTTAACACTACAATTCATGAATATAACAAGTGGCAGATATAATACAACAAGTATCATACAAATGGAAGATATCATTTTGAAAGATTTGAAGATGAAAGTGTTGTTGTTGAAGATGCAAACTTTCCTTTTTAATGATTTTAAGATTTCAGTTTATAGGTAGCAGATATATTGTCTATGTAAAGCAATAGGTCTTGCCAGTAGCAGATACGATAGAATCATATAGCAGATACATAAAAATGGAAAATTTTGTTGTAGCAAACAACATACCTTCTGAGTCATGCATGCCTTCACTACTCCACTCAGAAAGCAAATCTAAACCTCCACCACTTCTTGTTGAAGATGTGTGATAAGACGGAATGGTAGGCACAGATGGCCTAGAGGAAGCAGACTCTTCATGTTCTGCTTTGTATTGAGCTTCAAACTTCAAATAAAATGTAGCAGATAAGAGTTGTATTCTAGAAAATAGATAGTACAATATAACAGATCAACTTAATACAGAAAGGGGATTCATTGTTTTCTAGAAGATAAATACAAAATTCAAGGGGATTTACCTCTGCAACCTGTTGTAGATTAGCAAGATCTCTTTCTTCCTGGGTGACATCTAATGGATATGCCACAGTACATTTACCTTTCTTGGGAAACAGCCTCAAAGAAATTTTATTCCTAGTTTTGTTCCTGTTGAGCAACTCAGACCATCCAAGCATCCATGGAAATCCAACACTTCTATCTCTCCTAGGACCCAAATCAGGGAAGTGCAAGTACGCCCAAATCATAAAAGCTAACATACATCCATTGATGCAATAACTAGGATTATCCTCAATGACTTTGGGATAAATTTCTTCAAGAGAAGTCTCAAGCAATTGAAAAGTAACAGTACCCCATGGAAAATTATCAAATGCATTCAAATCTTCGGCTAAATCAATGTACTTTACACTCAAATTTTTTGATGACTCGGCAAGAAGAAAAATGCATAGAAAATACAACCTGTTCAAACGATGAACATCGTTTGGATCAGCTTCTCCCTTAGCAATAAATCTCTTTGCTTCAGTAATTGCACTTGAAATCTGCTCATCCCTTATGTGAAGGTTTGTACCGAAGTACTTGCTCCTGAATGTAGTGTAGTCTTTCGGCTTCCTCATCAGAAAATCAACTGGAACATTTCCAAACTTTAAAGGGCCTAAGATCATGGCCACATCTGACATTTTGAACTCGACAACTCTTCCTCCAATACCATACTTTAACCTACCTACTCTACATCTCACAATTTCTGTGATAACTGATGTTATCATGTGAAAATGTTCGGAATTGAAATCGAGAAATTGACCGAAGGGCGAACTTCTAAATGATTCTAACTCTTCCGGTGGAATTTTATCACTTGGATGTTGAAAGTGTTCAAAAAATTTAGTTGTTGAACACCTAACTGTGAGAGTAAATCGCCTACCTTTTTCGATTTCATCATCTCTAGTTTGCTGCTGCTTCTTCTTAATTTCCTTCATGTTTTGTCGAATTAGAACTTTGAGAATGGAGGCTTATAAATTGAGGTTATGACGGTTGAGGAAGAAGAAGAAGATGAGATGAACAGTTGTGACGGTTGAGGAAGAAGAACAAGATGAGAGGAAGAGTGGCGACGGTTGAGGAAGGAGAAGATGAGAGAGAAGTTGTTTGCTGTGCGAAATTGAAATTGAAATCCCTAATTTTAATTTTTCCCCAACTAAAAGCCCGCCTCTTTGTTACCTGTTAAACTTCTGCCACGTGTAGCTGATTAGCAGATTAGCAGATAATTTTGGTTTTCTTACAGATTAGCCCAACTAAACTCTACATCCAACGGTCACAGTTCATCCTACAAATCCAATGGTCCTTATTTAAAGAAGAATTTTTTTCTCACATGTCACATCAGTCATTCAAACAAAAAAATAAAACAAAAACTATTATTTAAGTACTAAGGGTAATATCGGAAGAAAATTTAGCTAAAAGACAAAAAAAAACTTTTTAAAGAGAATCTTTGTGCTTGTTTGGGAAAGTTTTTAGACTTGTTACTTATTTGGGAATGTTGTGCATAATGTTGTACTTATTCGGGAAATTACCCTTTAATAAACTTTGAATAGGCTCATTCGTAGAAAAAAAAATGTTGTGGTAAAGCTTGTTTTTAATGAGATCACTAACTCAGTAATGCTAGAGTTACTTCATGCTTCTTCTTTTTCTCCCTTTCTTCATCCTCTTTTTCATCTTCTGATTTTTTTTTTTTCTCGTTCTCCTTTTTATCTTCTGATTTTTTTTCCTCCTCTTCAACCACCGCCTCCAAAATAATATTATTTATCAATAACAATGCCCTTCTCATGGAGTAAGACCACATTTCCTACTTCTTCTTCATCCAACTTCATGTTGTTATCAACTAACACTCGTCTTTTTTTCTCTTTCGTGTTGTTATAATCAATATTTCATCAACTAAACATGCCTCACTATTAATGGAAAATGTGGTAGGTACAACATATTATATATGCTAGTGTGTTACCTCTCTCTTTCCATGCAAACTAAGTGTTCTTATCATAAATGGAAATCGACCAGTTCTTCTTTTAGATGTAAAATCATCTTTAATTTAGTTATACCAACCAACCTAGACTGCTCTAGGCTTTTTTTTTTTTTTTTTTTTTAAGTTATAAACATGTATTGCTTCAAGTTCCCTACAATGATTGGACATACTTCTCGATGATGATCTTCTATGATCCATTCAATCAAAACTAATGAAAAAGGGGCAAGTCCTCTAAAATCCTATAGAATTCCTTTCTCTTTCTTCAGATAAAATCATTTTAACACTTGTAACTTTCTCCAAGTAAATCCTAAAGATAAACATGATCCTAAGACTTATCCTTTCTCACCACCCACTTCATTTTTCTCAATCCAAATTTCTTTCACTTTAAATTATAGAAAACTCTCTAAATGGTGTGGTTCGATACGATTCAACTTGTTTATTGAATGTGATTGAAGTGAAACTGATTGAACTAACACATAGTATCGCATTCGAAATTGCAACCTTACTAGGTAAAATCCTCTTGTCCAACATTTTGTAACACAATAACAACCTATTTTCATATGCGTCAATCGTCACACTCCACGACACTCTACTTCTCTCAGGCATTTCATCAAACACTTGTCTCGAAAACTCATCCCCAAGTTCAAATTTACCATACATTGTAAGCAGAGAATTATCAACAATAGTACGTAGAATGGTTCTGCGTGGAACCAATAGTTATAACAATTACAACATTTTTTGTATTAGGGATTTTGTGTGTGTGTGTGTGCACACGCAAACACTTGACACCTTTTTCACTAGGCATATGACCTGTTATATCCAACGTGGAAGCCAAAATACGCCTGGTGCATTATAAATGCTCTAAAATTGTTTTCTTATTATTGAATTTCATTTGCAATACAAGGCCAGTTAAAAATCAAACCGATCGTAGGCATCCTCAAGACTCAAGTGAAAGAGATTTTTATTTTAATGATCTTTCAGTTAACATCTATCAATTTTTGGTTTTTTTTTTCAAAGTTTTTATAACTTAGGGCTATTTTGCTGATACACCCTGTTTTTGCCATCCGTTTTAACAATAACTCTATGTTTGTCTCCACCTGTTAACAGTTTGACTCTGTCAAAGACCAACAATCAACCAAGTCAGATAAAATTTAACCTGGAAACTTACAATATTACCCTATATTTTCTAAATTCCTAAGTTGTCATTCTTTTATCTAAACCGTACATCCTACGTAGATTTCAAACCGTCCATGATTGGGAAGAATAAACTATTTTGCACTTTAGTTAAAGCAAACCCATAATACACCCCATTCTTTTCATCTTCTTCTTCACTTAGCCAATTTTTCTCCTCTATATATGCTCTGTCCTTTCCCGCCAATGAAACCCTAAAAATCTAGGGTTTTTACAATCAATTTTAGGGATTTCAACAAATATTAGTAATCTTTTAAGTTTGAACTCTTCTATTACTTGAGAATCACCTGGCGAAAGAAGAAAATTAAAAAGGTGAATCAATTTCACAAATTAACAACTCCAATTTACAGTAATTTAGAGTTTTCAACAATTTCAAAACCTTAAAAGAACTTGAAGACGTCATTACAAGCTTGAATTTTTTGTTTTTGATTTGGGAAAAAAGTTAGGATTTTTAAAGAGAAGATGATAAAGATAACCCCCAATGACTATAAAATGGACAGTGTAGATTAGATCTTAAAATCTAAGTCGGTTGTACGGTTTATATAAAAAATGGGCAACTTGAAAATTTAGAAAATAGAAGGTAATATTGTAAGTTCTCATGTTAGATTTAATCAAACTTGGTTGACTGTTGGTCTTTGACAGAGTCAAACCATTAAAATGTGGATTGCCAAACATAGGGTGTATTGCGAAAATGGATGGCAAAAACAGGGTGTATCAGCAGAATGGTTGTATAACACTATAACTTAACTAACCATTTCTTCTGCTATTTAAAGAAAGTGTGTTTAAAACCCAACCAACAAATTAGATGATCCGAATCAGCTATTTGGAATGAATTTAAGCTCGGTTGATCACAATATTTACTTAGGACAGTGAATGTGTGCCCAAAAGTTTTAAGACAAACCATGACCATAATGGTGGCAAAATTGTTGCAATATCATTGGTTTCCTCCAGTATCCTAATGGTACAAGTATAAATGGATGTCCAGTAAAAATGAGTACACATTGTAAGGGCATCTCTAATGGTTCTTCAAATCTATCATCAAATTCAAATTTGATGAAAAAGTGAAAAAAACTCCATCTAATGGACCATCAAAAGTTTTTCAAATTTGATATTTTAGCAAAAATCATCAAAAGTTCATCAAATTTGATGAAAAGCTTAAGGTTTGATACTGGGTGAGGCGCGCAAGAGAAGACCGCTTCACTTAAAGCGGCTAATGAAGTGCCGCTTAAAGTGGCACTTCAAAGCCCGCTTTAACTAAGTGGCACTTGGACAGCCCCATTAACTAAGTGAAGCGGGTGTTGGGGGCCCGCTTTAGTGAAGCGGTCATCTATTAGCCGCTTTAACTAAGTGAAATGGGTGTTGGGGGCCCGCTTTAGTGAAGCGGTCATTCATTAGCCGCTTTAGTTGATGAACCATTAGATGGAGCACATTTTCAAAGCAAAATTTTCATCAAACTATCATCAAATGTGTATACGTGGACCATCAAATTCGCCCAACCATTAGAGATGCCCTTACACCAATATGGAAAAGAAGAACTGAAAGCTAGACTAAAAGGCTAAGTTTATTTTTGTACACAACATGGGAAATGATATAAATGACTATAACAACATATGATGAGCAGATCACAGACACAGAAATACATATCTGACATATTGTGTGGTTTGCGCATATGAAAAGTATTGACTAGAATTTGGATAGCAAATACATGACTGAACAAGAAAATTTTATGTTCCACGAGAAAAATGCCCATTATTTATCATGCAAAGGAACTGTATCATCATCATCATGTTGTGTGAGTGTACCTTTCAATTATGGGGTAAAACACACATTTTTGGTGGGATAACAATGTGACTATGTGAGTGCGATTCCAGTGTTCCACATCACTTAGGACTTAGGAGTACTTGAAGCCCACTACAAAACCAGATCACAAATGATCAGGAACACTATAGACTTGCGTATACATTCACTAAACAAATATTGTTTATATCACAAGGAAAATGTGTGTTGCCGAGTGAAAATGTGTATCGCATTCGACAACATGCAAGAAAACTTTCCTATTTGGTTATGACCACAAGGTCTGTTAGATTTATGCACCTATCACCCATTCCTAGTGGGAGAGTCTCACACCAAGGAGATAATCAAAGGCATGTAAACACTGCTATCATATATATTCCAGATGCTGTTCATTAACTCCAACTTCATGAATTGAAGTCTCTGAAATCTGAACCCCAACTGACTAAAAGTTTACACATTAAAACACATTGACCTATTGGAGATTTGGAGCACTTGATCTCAACTGCCAAATCTGAAGATTTCTGGTTCTGTTTGTTACCAAACTTAGGCACCAACTTGTGCCTTGTGATGTATATGTGTTACAGTACTGTTGCTTGCTCAAGCTCGATCAACAAACAAAAAGTGCTACAATTATGTCAACAACTCTTCAAAATTTTCAACACAAAACAATGAAATATATGGTTGGCAGTTCCATTTTTAAGTAATACTCATTTGTATTTATGTACAACTTTGGCATGTGCCCTCTTATGGAAACAAAAGGAAATAACTCCCTGAATCCTGGTTTTGTTGTTTGAGCCCAAACACAGTTCACAGTTGCACGTGTGGTTAAATTAATTTTCTGGTGTTTGAGAAACTGCACCAGTATTGATCAATGGAGATAAAAAGCCTATCAATGGAACTTGACTGCAGGATTAACATGTTGTGGCCCTGGTTGCCTGGTTGGCTTGGGGAGGAGAGAGGAGTACTTCTTAGATGGAACATATCCTACAAAAGAGCAACTCTGCCTATTGGAATGGTAATTGCCCATAGCCAAAGTGGCTGCATTTTTACACATAATGTGGCTGGCACATTATGAGGGATATGTATATGTAGCAATGATTTGAAGCACTTTTGTGTGCTGGTTTTAGAGCTTGATCATATACTGTATTTCAATTGTCCTCAACAACACAAAAGAGTATAAATTATGCAATTGCTTCCACTATTATTATTGCTGCCCCAAATGGCTAAATGACATACATTAACATACACAGCTAGCAAACCTTGTTTTTCGGTTTTTCCCATTGTACCAAAACAATTGCAACTTGCTAGCAAGTACCACAACATAAAAAACAAAAGCAACCAACTAAAGTGATATTTACAAATACTGACTTAGTCAATCTTCTTCAGGCTAATTTGCAAAAGGGGATCTCAAAACTTGAAGATTCCCAAGCCATGAATTTGTCTTGTTTCCAATCAAAAGATTTTGAAATGATCAACATGAGGGTTAGAAATTAGAAACCAAGATCTAAAAATCATTTACATGATGATGCACCACCACCACCACCACCACCACCACACCACAAGAATTCTATTTCATCAAAGAAGCTAGCTAAGAGGAGAAATTGAGATAAGAAATGAATATCATGAAGATCATTAATTAGTGAGTTTAATTAAGATACTGAAATAAGCTTTCCACCAGTCTTCATCATATGCTTAAACTCATCAAAATTAACCATACCATCTCCATCCATATCAACCTTCTTAATCATTTCCTTACAATCTTCAAATTGTATCCCTTTCTTGAGTCCTAATGAAGATAAAACTGAAACCAACTCTTCAACAGTTATCACACCATCTTTATCTCCATCAAAAACATCAAAAGCATCTCTTAACTCAACTTCTTCATCATCTTCCTTCACATCTTCTCCTAGTCCATGTTGTGTTGATGACCTTCCTATGGACTCATACATCTCACAAAACTCTTCAAGATCAATTAATCCATCCCCATTAATATCTAACTTCTCAATCATACTAGCAACTTCTTTATCACTAGAAAAAAGACCAATATTCCTCAAAGTGTCTCCTAGCTCTTGCCTAGTTATAAATCCATCTCCATTTTTATCAAATGTTGAAAAAACCTTTTCAAGCTCCATCACCTCATGAACACTCTTAGTATTATTTTTCTTCTTACCCTCTTCTTTGACAGTACTTATACTTGATTTGTTGTTTGTCATAATTGAAGAAGGTTTATATGGAAGAAAAGATTGAAGATGGGCTAAAAACTTGTTTGGAGGAATATAAAACAAAGTGTTAATGAAACCAACAAGAAATAATATTGCTAACAATGTTATGGCTATCACCATTGCTTAAAAAGAAGAAGAAGAACAATACCAACAAAAAGGAAAACGAGTACAAGTACAAGTGCAACTTCTTGGAAACATGTGGAATTAGATACAAATAGTAGTAGTAATTAATAGAAGAAGAAGAAGAAAAAGAATAACGCGTTGTTTGTGTATGTGACAGTTGATCCCCACAAACCGCATGAACTGTATTAACTGTTAATATCATATACCAAAGTCTGTTAATATATATAATTTTAATCAACAAAGTGAATTGAAATTGATGTTAAAGCTATGTTGCACCACCCTTACGGTTATGGTTAGATGATTGTGTACTACACACGTTTCTATCATGGTTGTTATCACTTATCACTCCTGTCAAAATTTAAAGGAGAAAATATTTAATTTTGAATGTTCCAACCATTTTTTTCCCAAGACTTAATCCATAGTCCATGGAGCTGTGGAAGGACAATTTTGATTCTTGATTGCAAAACATGGAAATAAATACATTGACTCACTCACCATTTTTGCAAGTCAACACAAGTAAATGAATCCCCATTCCAGAATGGTTGTTAATTTTGACTAAGACTAGAACTAAAAGACTTTGATAAATTCACCTAAAAGTAAAAATTGACACTACCAAAACAATTGACTCCGGCTAGTTTTGAGGTTTGACCAATAATTAGTCATTCAAGTGGAAATGTTCTTTTTAATGAGAAAGATTATCACAATGTAACTGAAATTTACTTTGGGTGATAGTGATAGAGTATAAGTTAAGATGTTGATAAGTAATCACAATGGGTGGTGTATAGTTAAGTATATGGCATATAACTTTTATCCTAACTAATCTTTTTATCTTTTTGTTAATGGGCATAAAACTTTATCATATCCTTAATTCCAACCATAAAAAATTGATCCTCTAATAAGCTGCATTAGAAAAGAATTTGTATAATTCAAGAACTTTCCTTCCTTCTACTAATCTACTATGTAAGTTGTTTTTCTAGCATGTTGTACACAATCTCCATTCTGCATAGATTTGCATTAGTATTTAGTAAAACTAAACAATAGATACATTTTGGGTGCTACGTATATTCTATAAATAATGATCAAAACTCATCAACTTTCATTAAACCAATCAAGGAAAACAGAGGTTTGAGGACTATGATGAGAAGAAATGAGTTGGACATACATATAAGACTATACATCAAGTCCAGAAGGATACACAGAGATATGTTAAACAGATCTTGGAGTTTTCTATACACTTGTCTTTGGAATCTATACAGCTTATTCTTATAATATGGTTTTGGTGATCTTTTTATAATGCTCAACCCGCGTAGTAAAGCATTGGATACCTTACCTTCATTCATTATAAATTAAAATAAAAGCAACATAAAGAATAAGGTCCCCATATGTTCCTTTGTTTGCAAACATTGGTCTTGACTCTTGAGGTTGTTAATGACTCTACGCTCACCCAAAAAAAGTGCACCAAGTACAATTTTGGGGACCTACTTACCAACTTCAGAGCATTCCCAATGGTAGGTTTTAAAACACTTTTAGAAACTTTTAGTAAAAAACTTTTGCCAATGGTAGCTTTTAACACACTTTCCAAGCTAAACACTTTTAACTCCTTGGCAAATTTGCCAAGGAGTTAAAAGTGCCACATAAGATCTTTTAACCAATTAAAAATTAAATTTTATCATAATATACATCATTTTTTTTTTAGAAAAGTAAAACTTAAGTTTTAACACTTAATTTAAAACACACCATTGGAAACTCTAAAACTACTAATCACTTTTAACATTAATTTTATGCTAAAACCTTCCCTCTCTCCCCTATGTGGCACCCCTGAAACCCTTTTACCATTGGGAATGCTCTCATGTTTAATTTAGCTCACATTTGAGGACTAACATTAACATTGAGCTTAAGTTGTGTTTCCAATTCTTGGATCTTGTTTTAGTCTTTTTTGGTTTCTTTACATCCTAATTGCTGATCCAGTTCAGTTCCCCAAGGTACCTGGGAGTTGGGACAGTAAAAAAAATGAATGCCAATCTGAGTATGAAAGTAATAAATGTGTCAACACATGTATTCAGCAAAATTGTAGGCAAGCCTGCATGATTTATTTGGTTGGTTATTTTAAGAGAAGAGAATGGAAAATGGACAGATTATTGTGTTTTTACAGATCATCATCTAAGAAGAGCACAAGTTTATGTTAGAACACAACTACCACTTTGAGAGCCTAAAGGCCTGTTAAGAAGACTAACTGAAAGATGATTGCAACCATTTCTATATATAGATATGTTTGGATCCTAAGCTTATTGATGTACCATGTATAATCAGTCAAGCTAGATCTTCTCTAAGACAAATTCTCGTATAGATGTGCACTATAAGATGGGTTCACACAGCAATGGGTAGCATACATACATTCTGAGATTGATCCCTCGTCCCCTGAGCATATAGCAAGGTATAAGGGAACACAGCATGAAACAGTTGAATTTGCTAATCAACTTTGTAAGGTATTTTCATTATTATTTCTTCTGTTCTTCAGTATTGAATTTGAAAAAGAAAGGAACAGAAAAGAGAGATTACAACAATCCTATTTAGCAAGGATCTAAATTCTAAAGACTAGTACTTGTATAGAACAAAATTACATTAAGAATTGCTTCCGCATTTTCAAGGATCGGAGATTTAGAACTGCAGAAGAATTCCCAATGCGCCTGTGGGGGATATGGAAGTTTTTCTAGTATGTATTATGAATATACAATACTACCTAAGTATCATCTTTCCAAGAACTTGTTTAGTACAGTCTTTCTAGACGGGGTTTCCTCATCTTTCTCAGATTTAACAGCTGTTTTGAGAGCACAACGTATCACTGAGTTGACCTGTTTTCTCAACCTGGCATTGTCAATGAAGATATCTGTGAGCATCTTGCGGATGTCATCATCTGTTGTTCTTACATCAACCCCATTGCTATTGTATGATCTACTTGCAGACGAAACAGAGTTTTCATCGTCTCGTGCTAGAAGTTGTGCCTGGCCAATTTGGACAACCAAAGTTCGTGTCAGATTCGGGTGTATAAATGCAGTACCGACAAGAATCATGACCACAGCACAAAAAAGTTTATGACTTGGATCCAGCAGAGAATTATTCCCATGCCCCTCCCTATTCCATGCAAAAAATTTACTAAAAAGTAAATGGCGAAGGATCTCTTGTGTAATCAAACATACCCTTAATAAAAAAATAATCTCGTGTAATCAACTTTCCCTGCTTCTAAAATTAAAGGTTTAAGTTCAAATAAGTACTTAGACTCACCCCACCATCCTTGTTGACCCTAATATCTATATGCTGGATAGAACATAGTGGAGTGTGGACTATCCTAGACAGGTGCAGAAAACCATCAGCATATCATAGCACAAAACCACAGCTAAGAGTAAGACATAGCCCTTCGAAACCAGCATAAGGTTAATATATGAATGATACGTCAAAAACAATGGACATCCATAAACCACAACGTGGAGCCTTATCCTCGTTAAAAATCTACTGTGGCATCGTCATGGCCTTTGTTGGTGTCTCACTGATCAAACTGCTATTGAAGTTGATGTAATAAGAAGGATAAAAGACTATATATCCTCCTATTTCTACGGTTCTCCTAGACCATGAATCAACTAAAATTTTCATCATACAAAAGTCTATATATCCTTCTTTTTCTGATTCCACTTTAAACCCAAGATACTCCCCAAAATAAGTCCATAAATATCGATCAGTGCAGCCCAAACCCACACACACCAGCTATAGTAACTTGTCACACTCTTCAAAACCTACTTCACACCAATCAAAAGAAAAATGGAAATATAAAATTATTCTTGCCCTATCGACATTCTAGTTCAACTGTTCCCCACATTACATAAGCAGCCCCAAAGTGGAGACAAGGAGTATAATTAATATTTCCTGCACTCCCACAACCACTACTTACACTACCTGCCAACCACAGGCTATTTCCAACTTGTCAAATATAGAAATCCCAACTAATTTCCCTCCAACTATCCTGGTTCAATTTCTCCTCCATGAGAACACATAAAAAGAGAAAATTCCCCTCAATTGAGAAGTTCAAATCGTTGGGATTGACAGACCTGCACCAAGTAACAGGTTCGCAGGTCCCACTCTCACCACAATGAAGAGGTAATGAAAAAAAAAAAGGAAAGGTTTACAGAAATTCTATAAATTAGTATCCCTTCTCCAAAAGACTAAAATAACAGTGACCATTGATGTTTAAATAATAACAAAGCCTACCTAACTGAATACGAATTGAAGTATAAGTGAGCCACGAAAATATAACTCCAAAACAAAGGATGATTAAAAAAACATGATGAGAATGAGAAATACCTCTGCAAGGAGAAGGCCAATTCGGTTATCAGACGTTGTCAAGAGATCTAAAGCATCTGAAAGTGAAGAAGAATCCACAGTGAACTTATCTTCCTCCTCCGCAAGAAAATTAACACTGCATTCATGGAGCCGTTGGCGAAGAATTCCACATTCATGCAATAACTTTGCGCTGGCATTTTTCACATGGTCTGTTCTTTGCTTTTCTCTTTGAAGAACTTTCTAGAAAATAGAGAAAATCAACAGGCACGACAACACAGAGTGAGATGTCCTATATAAACCATAGGTTTATGTAAATCAATGGAATAAGAAAGAAAACAGAAAGTTTATGTTACTTCAAATTGTCGATATGTTTATATTCTTTTGCAATTTTCTGAGTTACTATACAGTCAAGTATATCAATTTACTAGTTTTTCTTAGAAAGGTAAAAATAAGAAGATGATTTAGTTTCATCGCTAACTGAACATTTTGGTACTTGACTACTTCTAAAATCCAAAGGTTCACCCAAAAACAATGAATTGATTGTGGTGCACAAAAACTAGATTAATGAATTAGAAAGAAAACATATAAATATATAATGCAAGGTTTTCGTTACTGCAAATTGCAGATATATTTACATTCTTTTGCAATTTTCCTTTTGCAGGATCAGGGTTCTCTGAGATTTCTTATACATTCAACTATTCAAGTATAAAATTTTAATACTAGCTGTGTAGAAAATGTTCATACGATTCTGTCAACTGGGCACTTAATATTCAATTAGGCTATTATGGGATCCACAATTACCTCTAGTTCAGACTTTTCTTTCTGTGACCAGCCCAGCTCCTGTTTCAATTCTGCTTGAGAGTTACGTAGAGATTTCACCTCTTTTACAAGAACCTTTGTATCTGCTTTTGATTTCAACTGAAGCTCTTCGTGAAGCTTCTGCAATTTTACAAGCTTTTCTTTTGTGGAGTCCAACTCTTGCACCAACAATTCCTTCTCCTGAACTACAGACGTTGTGTGAACCCTCTCATCCTGAATTACAAGTCATGTATGGAATCAATATTGTGATAAAATGAATTTCACATAAGACATCAAATAAACTTAGTACCTGCTCCGCTTTAAGCTTTAATTCCATCTCCAAAGACTTCCTTCTAAGTTCTTCCATATCCCACTGCATTTGGGTCAATCTTTCCCTTTCAATTAAGATGGCTTGCTGAAGATTCTCCTTGCTCTTCTCAATGGTAGTTTCCAGTTCTACTTCCAGATCCTTAACCTGAGCAGATGCAATCATTACAAGAAAGTTCATAACCACAGTAAAAAATCTGCACAAAGTTTCACCAACTGTCCATATTAACCTTTTTAAATGAATCGTTCAAATACACTAGAATCAGGCACTATTTTAGAACACGGAACACAGAACAATTGCTGATATCTATATAGACAATTGATGATAACAGGTGCATGTGGCATGCTACATTTCGGTAACACGAGTCCTTTGGAAACACGAAAGGTGATGCAGCGGAAGCTAAAATAAACTTAATCTAAGAATTAAAATTGCAAGGAATTGAAATAACGGAAAAGAATTGCAATAAGTAAAAGCTGAAATTTAAATAACTTGAAAGTAAATTGCAGAAATTAAAGAACTTGAAGTAAAAACTAAATTGAAAGACAATAAACTAAATAATAAACTCTTCAATCATCAATCTTGGCTAAGAAATTCGTTTTTGGAGCTCTTTATATAGATAACTCCCTTGACACAACTAGGAAACCTACTAGAACTTGAATTACTACTTCCCTAAGGTATATATTACCTTTTGGCAACTTCCCAAGCCTATTAGGACTCAAAATAAGACTTCTAGACACTTCTAAAGATACTCTAAATAATAAAAACGAAAATAACAACTTAGAAATATTATTTAGGCTTCTAAATAAATCATAAACCCAAATAGGAAACCAATTGGTGCGTGTGTTCTGTCCTACATCAAAAGGTCACTTTTTAAAAAATATGGCCACCATTGACATGATAACAGATGTATTGGAAAATATGATGATGAGAATACAAATCAAACAAATTATAGTGAGAAAGATTGCAAAGACAGCTCAAATCAAACAATATGTAACTAGGGGGATTGTACAACGTGTATAGATATACCTTTGTAGTGAGGTACTCTTTCACTGCTGTTTCTTGATTTAATCTCGCCAAAAGATCTTCCATATCTGTCTTTGCTGTTCCTATTCTACGCTGCATTGTTATAAGAACCCTGTTCAACTTATGGCGCTGATCGAAAGGAAGAACTACTTGTACATCATTTGGAAGCTGTAAATCTGAGCTGCTAAGACTTCCCACTGTTGTGTGAGCTTCAGTACCTCCACCAAAGTCAACAGAGCAATCACCAAAAGAATTAGCCACACCAGCATTTGATAAATCCCTACCTCTAATGGAGCTTGTGTCACTTCCAACACTCTCGGCAGAATATTTTCGAGCATGACCAGCTAATTTCCCATGGTCTGGCTCAGAGATAAGGTCCATCCTTTCGCCCGAAACGATCGCCAAGCTAGAAGCATTTCCATTATATGTATCCCTATCTGTAATACTGTTTACTTTCTTACCATGCATTTTGTGCTTGGATAATCCTTCTAGTTGCTCAAGAATGGACTCTCCCGCAAAGAGACCAGAATCAATATTAGAAATTCCATACTTTACAAGTGCTTGTATTGGAGTTGTTATGTCTTGATCTGATACCAAATCCTCCAGACCAATTTCTGAACTATTATCCCTTCCTCTAGGTGTTCCTACTTCAGATGTCTCATAAGCAGTGTCACTACCATAATCAGTTATTGATGAACTGCCACCAACTACAGAAAGACCTGAACTGGGTTGGAAAGAATCCATCCCATTACCATGAGGGTTTGCTTGTAAAGGTTGCTGACTTGCATCCTGAAAGGCTGAAAAAGAATTTTATAATGAGAACCTTTTCTAATAAAGATTGTAAGTACTTGACATGCGTTTTATTTTAGAATAATAAAGAAGATTCAACAGCTTTAGCAATCTGAGTAGCTTCAATCAGATTTTAACTACACAAATAGAGCTCGAATATAAAAAATGTGAAGATGCTTCCAAGCAGAGGTTAATGCATAAAGAGAGAAGAAACACCTACAAGACCTAGCAGCAGCTTCTAGCTCAAGGAAGGATGCCACCGGAACACTTCTAGATATATCAATATCAGACAACAGTTTTCCCATCCACTCCTCCAAAGAACACCTTCTCTGCAACAAAACTAACACAGATAACGTAAGAACAACAATAGTGTGGGAAAGTGTTGTACACACGGTTTTGCATGTTAACTGTAAGATATTATAAGTACAGAGATCAGTGAATATCAATACATATCAAGATACAAGACAATATCAAATTTAAGACTATAATTAAACTTATCAATGTCGAAATTCCAAGTTAAATGATATTCCAACTACAAAACTCATACTTTAACGCAGGGTGGATAACACATGAAGAAACGAGTCTGATACACAAATAACTAAACCTAGAAATAGTGTAGACCTAAAATTCACAGATCAATGATCACAATTTGATGCTGGGTTTTGAATAAGCATATAATGTAAATATATTATTGCCAGTGAAGATGGCCTCAGAAGGACTAAAAGTACAGATGTAAACAACTATTTTACTAAACAAGCAATTCTTCCATCTAACATCCGAAGTCTCTAGGTAGAACCCCCTAAAATAACTAGCAATCAATTCTCTGTTTAGACTCACAAAGCTCCCAACACTTCATCAACCACCTCCATGTTCTCCTATAAACTCCACACAGTTCAACATAAACATACATCACACGTCACAATGTAGGGAATGAAGAAGAGATATCCCTTTGTATCCTCCATAGCTCTAAACATTAACTGCATAGTTTTGGGGGGCAAGAATACTTTTATATAACCCAGAAATTACTTTATAGTGTTCCTGAACAATGAGTTTGATAACTTTCACTATGTTTTGATGTTTTCAAACTTGAAATCCCTTAGGACCAAGATTAATTACAATAAATGCACCTCACCCTCTAATCTATGTAACTATGTAGTCAATTAGGTAAGACTGTGAGAGTGGGTCATTTCAATACTTACTTAATATGTAGAAAACGTGAGATCTTGTTAACAAGACTACAAACGCACAAAAGAAACCCCTGAACAATTTAAGATCGTGATCAGAAGGCATAGACATTCACATCCTCTGAGGTCCTTTCGGACATGGAGGTTTGGGTGGTTATCAACACACACACAAGAGAGCTACGACATTTTAAGCATGTTGGAAGATTTCAAAAGACTTGGCAAAGATATCATCAAGACAAGATCTCATTCCTATATGCTCAAAGATTGCCCAATCAAAAATACAAGCACTCCTTTTACTAAATAGTAAATACGATCAATCTAAATATGATTTATTAATGCCATCTAATTAATACCAGAATCCCACATCAGAATGTCATCCAAGACAAACAGGTCAACATTTAAAGAAGAAAAATGAGAGATAGAAAATGCCAAGTATGTTACGCACCTCTTCCGGCAGGGATCTGTTGGAATTTATTCTTAGAATATGCTTAGACGGAGCAGGAGGAAGATTTTTTCTGGGATATGTCCTTTTGAGCTACAAAAAACAGTCTTAATCTTTCAAAATGAAGGTATTTCTGGATTATGAAAACTAAATACTTGAAATGAAAGCCATCGGTTCTGCCAATAAAGTAAAAGAGAACAATCTTATGATAAATAGCTGAGGAAATCAAGCACTTACTTCAGTGGTTAACTTCATAAAATCACTGAATCTTCGTAGTACACCACGTATGGTAGTGATTCCTTCTGGAGATTGTATGCCAACTTGAACCCTGTAATACTGTCGTTTAAGAATGTCAAAGGAGAGAGATCTAAAGCAGATATGATGTCAAAGGAGAGAGATCTAAAGCAGATATGATTAGCAGATACACAGTCAGATAGAATATGTGTACAACTGAATATTCACCTAGTACTAACTTCAAATTCCAAAATTAAATTAAAAAAAAGTACAACTAGTTTGCTGGCCGCACAAGAACTGCTTCTTTTTCTAATATAGATCTATCTATAGGGCAATGGAGTCCTAAGAACATAATTAATATCATTGCATTCAGCTTGAATACCACACAGGATGTAGCTTTTGGTAGTTTAGTCTCATTCTCTTTTTTCTTCAATTCGCCGGTAACGCATAAACAGCTATTCGTTCCATTCATATGTACCAATTAACCGATGTGACAAAGACAAGGAGATGGGTATAGATATAACACACAGGACTGGAGTGTGAAATTGTTGAAGCTTGTTCATATCATACGAGTATCTTATTAATGTGTGACCACTGTAACCAACATGTGACATGGCGGGTCATAAATGGGTATAAATTTCACAGATGGATCTATAATGTGAAACCTGCCGACACTTTTAAATATTACCATGAGTCCTATTATTTGTGTCCAATTGTATCTAATACGCGCACTAGAAAATGAAGGATCGATAGATAGGTATTTTACCAACCCAGCTCCTTTTGAGGTAGTATGTTTCATCATTTCTAACCAGGTATCTAAAATTAAAGGTCTCTACAATGGCGATGTAATAATGTTGAGATGAAGAGTTTTGGGTCTTTGGGGTTTGGTACAATATTTACTTGCTAATTCAGTCAAGTTACTTTCTTCTTGATGTAATTTTACTATATCAATGAATACTTATTAATGGTCAAAACAAAAGATATTTACTTTTCTAATCATAACATAGTTATGCATATGGATTTATTGCAAACAAGAGGGAAAGTTTTTTCTAATTTTTTTCGGTATATAAGTAAAGTTACAAAATAAAGTAGGTTGAGGTGAAGTACAAATACAAGAGAGAAGTAAACACAAACAATGTACATTTATTATTTATGCTATGATTTCTCTTATCATTATTCAAGTAATAAAAAAGGGTACATGAATTATAGTAATTTAATACTTCCTATCTCAGACTTCTTGCGTCTATACACAAAGGGGGAGATATACGTGTTTAAACATAAATAGTTTCTCAAGTAGCAATGAATTCGTGTTCATTTCAATTATAATTATTATAATAGTGAGAACATTGATGATACTCAGATGCATTTAATCAAGTGTACAAAATTCTCTTAGGTTCAATACTATACTCAACTATAGAACCTCAATATTGGTTGACATAGCAATTTGGACAGGAAAAAAAAAATACGTGATACTTGCTAAATGTCAATGCCCCTATCAGAAACATGATCAAAATGCACTGAGGCTTTGTCGTCTCAAACATTATTGAAAAAAAGAAAAGAGAATAATGCCAGACTGCATTCTACATAGTTAAACGTTGTTACATTCAGTTGAGAAAGTAAATAATCCTCACCACTACACCCTCTGCATCTCGTGACCTGGGTAAAGTGACCCAAGAAGGAATAGTAACACAATAACTCCATCCACTACGAGGATCATGAGGCCAAACAGTGTCTCTTCCATCCTGCATATTCAATGCCAATCATAAAGAAATGTGCAACTCATTTATATTAGCTTTATTTGTCACTTTCTGTTTCAGAAGTGAATACAGCCTTTGCAGAGATCTACAATGCATTCAAAATCCTTAAATCTATAACTACATTTACATTTACCATATATTCCAGATTTTTGTTTTTTCCTTCTATTTTAACATAGAGAGTTCCGGATTGCCATTATCATCTTCAAACTGTGTTTCTCGAATACTAACATTGATCAGTGCACTTTTCACGCATGACAATATGGTAATACAAAAAAGAATATCTTCATGGTGATCTCACGTTGTTCTCAAAACAACTTTATACCTGAAGTGAGTGAAGTTTGGTGAAATATTAATACCTAAACTGATTTCTGTCATTGACGCTTCATGTAATGGATAATACCATAACAAAACATAATTGACTAACGATCTCTAGCTGAGAGCCAAAGGCATTCAGAAACATATGCATTCTGAAATTTAAGTGATAGTTGATACTTATTATTCTCGAAGCTTAACAGCAGTCAATCTAAGCTATAAAAGTAATTATCCATGTAAGACAGACCTAGATGAGATTCAGACTTACTTACCCACGATAAGAGAAAAAAAAAACCTATAATGTTTGACTGTTAAATGGTTACCAAAGATTCAAAAGAAAACTAGAAAACAAAAAATGGTAGCTGGACCAAATTATCCTTTATGCATTATTGTCTCGTAACGGTGGTAAGTTTTAAACTCAAATGAGCAATTTATTCCGCTAAATACATCGCTTAGAAGTCGTACTATTTCAAAATCATGAATGAATATGAGACCTAATTTGCACTAATTTGTCAGATAAATTAGAATGGAGAATCAATTCAGTCACGCATATTGCTATGAATTGACAACTTTTCCAAACCTTATTAAGTAAGAGTTTCTTAATCCAACAAATTATGCTTGATCCTAAATCTGATTAACATTCTTTCAATAAAATCAAATAATTTCAAATTCTTCATAGATTCAAAATTGAAAAAAAAAAAAAAAAAAAACAAAACTATGAATCTAAAAAACTTACCCATTTCCTAGGTGGAGGACTCCAATCCATACCTAAAGGCAAAGGTGAAGTTCCATCATGTCGATGTTTCGGTGGACTTTGTTGTTTCTGCATCGTGTTTTTCGATCGATTTCAATTAAAAAATCGATCGATCACACACAATTGAAAATCAAATTGATTCAAAAAAAAAAACTAACGAATTGATCCGATCAAGAAAGTAGATGTAGTAGAGTGAGTGAGAAGAACGAACAAGTGTAGAGAAAGAAGAAAAGAAAAGAAAAGGCGTATGTTAAAATGAGAAGTGTGAACGTGGCTAAAAGAAGCCGGGGAAGATGAAGTAAGGTAAAGGAAGTAGGTGCACAGTGCACTCGTCGTCTCTCGGTGTTGACGCCTGGTTTTGATTTACAAGATAAAAACAAAACAAATGGAATTTTTTGCTTCTTCTGGAAAAAAAAAAAAAACACTTTTATTTCACCAAACTGTCTTTTCTTCATTCACTGTTTATTTGACTCTTTTGCCAAGTCTTTGAAGATTATGAATGAAACCAAACAACCCCTTATTAATAAGAACTGGTTTTATCTATTTGCAGTCACATTTTTTTTTGTTAAATGCATCCACAATGCAAGCTAATGGAGTCTGACAGGATTTTTTGTTAAAGACACAGCTACATACATTGTATTGTATGTTATGGATCATAATAGCATTTTTATTTGGTTAACATAAATCAAAGATATATCATGGACTATTGACATTGATAGTCCATGATATAATGAGTAAAGGTTCCATTGACGTGAAATGGTGCTTATTGTTTTTTATGAACACCTTGTTCAACATGTTTGTCAATCTGGCTCATTTTAACAGATGAAACTTCAAAATATGTTCAAGATCAGCTTATTTGCTATCCAATCCAGTTGCTTTAGTCTTGCTCGATTCAGATTCAGCCTAGGATTTGATGTCTTGCCTTCAGCATTACTACAGAGTACAGACACAGAGTGCGTGGGGCAAGTATAGACACCAACCAGTACACAGTACACCACACTCCACAGGGTTAGTAGTCTGTTCATGTATGTGTATGTGTATGTGTATGTGTATGTGAATCCAGTTATCCACACAATTGGTGTGGGTTCTTTTTATTCTGAAAAGGGTCTAGGCGTGTAGCTATATCCGCACACAGATCCTTCATTTGGGGCTCCAACAAAGGTCTGCATCTAATAAAATGGGCCCAAATGCCCAATGTACTCTACTAACCCAAGTCCCAAATCCCAACTCTGAACCCACCTTGTTTCTTCCGCAAAGTCGCAAACAGAACACCAACTCCCAAACACTGAACCCACCTTGTTTTTTCCGCCATTCACAACACCCAGGACAGCTGCATGCAACAGACACACATCACTTTATAAAAGCATCTTCTACTACTTACTTTGCTCTCTCTCACCTTCGCCACGAAGAAAGGTAATATCTATCTCTCTCTCTCTCTCTCTCTTCTACTACTTACTTTGCTCTCTCTCACCTTCGCCACGAAGAAAGGTAATATCTATCTCTCTCTCTCTCTCTCTCTCTCTCTCTCTCTCTCTCTCTCTCTCATTTTGATTTGATTCTGATTCTAATGTTGTGAAGTTTTCTATGCAGTCTTCTAAATTCTTATTTCATCAGATCGGTTCAAACCTAGCAGGAGTAGAAGAAGAAGTAAAATAGTTTAATTACTATAATCTAGGTATATATCTCTCTCTCTCTCTCAATTTTGATTTCTGAGTTTAGTGTTGTAAAATTTTCGTTGCAGTGTTCTGAACTCTTATTTCATCCGATCTGTTGATCACATCTAGCAGGAGAAGAACAACAACAACAAACCTTAGAACGACTGCATACATTAATCTAGGTATATATAATCATCCTTTGTTTATTCTTATTTATGTTTATGTTTATAGTTCCTTACTTTACTCGATAAAATCACAGATTTATATATAGATTATATTGATGGATTAATTATGGTCATTGTATCTTCTATTTTGTTGTGATTTGTTTATATATTTATTTACATTGATATTTTAAAAATCTAGGTATCTACATCATTTATTGATTTTTTATTTATGGTTATGGTTCCTTAATTTACTTGATAAAATATAATCATAGATTTATATATAGATTATATTGATGGATGGGAGGGGTTCCAGGGACTCAGGAAATGTTTGACTCAATCCTATTTAGGGTACTTGTACATATTGGATTGTCATGATTTTTGGTAGATATGATCTCCTTACTATAAAGATCTACTACATAAAAAATCAGCTCATTTGAATATATTTAGACGCATCAAATATAATTTTAAATTCAACGGTAAAAATGAACGTTCCACAATACATTAACTTGTAATATGATTTTTCTAGGGTTAGAAAATTCAGATTATGATAAATTTTGGTGAAGATGTCGTACATAATGAGAACATTCATCCTACAAAAAATCATGCCAATCCAACATGTACAAGTACCCTAAATAGGATTGAGTCAAAATTGAATCAAACATTATTATTGTCATTAATTGTATCTTCTATTTTATTGTGATTTGTTTACATAAGTTAATCTAGTTGTTCATCAGTTTTAAATGCTTTGTTAAAATATAATCTAGTTCTAACAAAATTGATTTGGTAGATTTAAAATTAACAAACACAACTAAGATTATTTCATTGTGTTTGGTTCTTACAATCATCTAGGGGAAAACCACTTGAGGATAATATCTTAGATGTCTAAGAAAGTGAAGAACTAATTTAGATCTTGTCAGTTTGTAATTAACATCATATAAAATGGATACATGTTAGGGGAAATCTACTTATATTAGTAACATAAACAAAAACTAATTAAATCAAAGAATCTTTCTATATGTAGGAAATGTTTTAGGTGAAAACGATCAATAGTCGACGTGATTGCATGGAATGAGGATATGAAGAACAGTAAGAAATGACAACAATGTCAAATTAAGTTGATGCTCAAACTAATTAAATTAATGTGGACCAGATCCCCTCTGAGGAAGAACCAAACACATTGAAATAATCTTATTTGTGTTACATAAAATCATACCCTAGACTTGGATATGTTGGCTTTTGTTTATGCATATACCTTGTTTTGTTTTACATATACCTTTGGTTCTTTATGCATATACTTTGTTTTGTTTTACATAAAATCATACCCTAGACTTGGATATGTTGGCTTTTGTATATCTTGATCTTTTAGTCAGAGGCACTATTTCTTAAAGCCTCGGTCAATTCCATTTACTTTTGATTTGTATCTGACAGTTCTTGTATTCTTCATATTGGGCAAGTCAAAGCTGAAGCTGGAATTGAGGCCATAACAAGAGTTTATGAGATAATCTGACTCCTAGTCCACTAAAGAAAAAAATTTAGGTAGATAACCAAATCACTTGATAGAGATTGGAAGTCTCTTTGTAGATGCTGACGAGAAATAGATGTCCATGGAAGAAACGTGC
The DNA here is from genome assembly GCA_023053565.1 of Aquilegia eximia. NCBI lineage: Eukaryota > Viridiplantae > Streptophyta > Magnoliopsida > Ranunculales > Ranunculaceae > Aquilegia > Aquilegia eximia. The sequence continues at coordinate 17,092,567 of JALIGU010000007.1, forward strand.
ATTGTGAAGCAAATATTGAATATGCAGATCAAACATAGAAAGGAAAAGGTAATTTAAGAAACCATTTATTAAACTCAAGTGGCTTTGCTAAGCTTAGTAATTGTTGTTCAACAGATCTTTCTACTTGTGTTTGTAATACAATGAGAAAATCTGGTAGTTTATTATATATACTTTGGCCAGCATCATATAACAAGCTCCAATGGGTACTTCTTTGACATTTTTACTAGTTAGTGTGATTTATGCAATCTACATACACTCCACTTATTCTTAAAATCTTGTTTTATTCATTTTCTATGTCTCTCTTTTAATAGATGGCGGATGCTTTTGCTGAATTGTGCTACATCGATGTTCAAAATTTTAAGGTCACAGGTCTGATCCCAATTGAATTACGTGAAGGTAAGCTCACTTAAGCTTATGATTCTAATACATATTCTGTATGAAGATGTGGGGTCCTAGTTCCATCAGCTTAATATGCAGATTTCATTACTGAAATCATATAGTGTATCATGGTGGACCTCATTTATCTTGTGAAATTTAATCATTAATCTAATGCCACGTGGACAGAACTCGCGCAGATGCGCACTAACTTAAACTTCATGTTGAAATATTAAGTATGTAAATAAATTTTTGGATAAACGATGTAGCTAATCCAAATAATCTCAAGAAAGAATTATTGAGATAATGAGATCTGATACAATTAAAGCAATCTAAAACCTTCAGCCAAAGGATTAAGGATCCTTCATTATTTAATCATTTTGCTTAACTTTCCACCATTAGTTTGGTCCATTATAAAGGATATATATATATATATATATGATGTTTTGATCGTAAGGTACTTCTATCAAAATATCGACCCTGTGAAATGCCCCAGTATGTTTAGTTCACTTTGACTTGTGACTAGTTGTGAAATTTTAAATTTAATGTTGTTCATTGACAGGTTGTCTTCATTTTGGCCTCTCCATTCTCCGGGTACCAAAGAGCAGCTAGAAGATGATTTCTGAAGGTTTGGATACTTTTGGACTTTAAATCCCAGAGATCAGAACTCTGCGCTTATCGAATATCATATTCTAAAGAGGTTCTAGGAGCTGTTGCTAATATGAATGGAAGGCGATAAAAATAGGACATGGACATACCTTCCGTCCCATCAACATGAGGAACACAGTCTTGCCCAGATGTGCTCAAACAAAGGGCACTCTGCATTTCCTGGTGTAATTGGCTGCTTTTGGAGCAAACTGGAAATCAAAAGCTTTCATCTTGGTCTCTATAGGTAGATGGTCTGAATGCAGAAAGATGAAAAGCAAAACGTGTACACTCGGGCAACGGATTTTTACAGAGTCGAGGCAACAGGAGCTGTTATCACGTTAGTTTTCTCACAGCTCAAAGGAATGCCATGGTTGAAAACTTGAAATATGAATGAACGTCGTCAAGGGGGTGATCAAATATCATAAGCTAGAAGATGTTGTAGCAGCTGTTAAAAATAAAGTAGTGCACTAGAAAGGTTGTGTTGGAAGTCAAGAATTCCTTAACAAATGTACTGAGTGACGCAACATCTGAAATTATTGTCTTGGATATTAGATACATATTATATAGCATATTTATGTTCCGCACGTAAAAACATTCACTATTTCAATTTCTAAGTAACACAATTGCTATAGGGAAATGTGTAATGGAGAATTTTTCATACATGTTGAATGCTGAAAGAACCAAGGAAAGCTAAACTTAACTTTGTATTGCTGCGTCTGTAGATGAATTATTCCACAGTAGATGGATTCGAATGGTCTGATAAACTGTCCTGCTGACTCGGCTATTCATTTTTTTTTTCCATGCATGGTACTTTCCTACAGTAATGCTTCAAATTGTCATATGTTATGGATCTTCTTCCTTTAACTATTGACCGTGTTCTTCTGCATTTCAGGAATTTTATGATATGATACCATGATTAGTTAAGACCAAGACATAGGTTGAAGTTGGCCATTCAACTCAAAACTACTTCAGAAAACCCCCTGCTCAATAGTCAATACAAAATCTAGATTCTTAAAAGGAAGAAATTAAATATCTGTTTTGGTGAAACTAAAAGAGGAAAAAAAATAAGTAGTTAGGCTTACAGTCAATCAGTAGTTCATTCTGAGTCCTCATCTTTACATACAGATGCTTGCTATTTACATACGGTTGCAGAAACACATTGTAGTGTATGTCCTATGTCGTCAATCATAGCATTTTTATTTAGTTAGCAAAAATCGAAGATATGTCATGGACTATACACATTGATAGTCATCATGAATAAATGGCTAAAGGTTTCACTGTCTGTGAATATCTGCATTTTGTTTCCATGGCATTTGATTCGATGAACACCTTGTTCAACATGTTAATCACTACCGCCCATTTTAACAGACGAAACTTGGAAAATATGTTGAAGATCACAGCTCATTTGCTATCCAAAATCCAGTTGTTTGAGTCTTGCTCGATTCCGTGTCCGATATGATACCTTCAACATTCCTGCAGAGCCAGAATGTGTGAGGCTCATCTCAGTTGCCTTCTTGCCCAATCTCATGTACTCTTGTATTAAATTTAAAAGAATATATGTATAAATACACCCACACTCCACAGGGTTATTTCATAACTTCATATATGCATCCACACAGTTGTGGGCTTCAAAGGCCCAATCTACTCTTCTAACCCAACTCCCATCTCCCATCTCCCATCTCCCATCTCACCTTGTTTCTTCCGCCAAATGCAACACAGCACAGCAGTACACGTTACCATTTAAGCATTTCTTCTGCTTCCTTCGCTCTCTCACAACACAACCAACATAGGTAATCTCTCTCTCTCTCTCTCTCTCTCTCTCTCTCTCTCTCTCTCTCTCTCTCTCTCTCATTGATTTATGATTTCTGATTCTAATGTTGTGAAGTTTTCTATGCAGTGATTTGAATTCTTATTTCATCAGATCTAGCAGAAGAAGAAGAAGTTCAAGAAACCTTAGAACGACGAATTACTGCATACATTGATTGATAGTTTTAATAATCTAGGTATTTTCATTTTTTTTTTTCAATGCTTCATTGATTTACTTTGATCTGATGAAAACACAGATTTATATATGGATTGATTGATGGATTATGCTCATTGTATCTTCTAATTTGTTGCAAACTTTTTAACTTCAACTTAATTTTTTTGTTTAGGTTTTAAGACTTATACAAAATAGATCATAAAACAATTGCTTTGGAAGATTGTAAATGTAACATACAAAAAATTAGGTTATTTCAATGTGTTTGGTTCTTACAGTTATCCAGGGAAAGAACACTTGAGGCGAACATGTTAGATATCTTAGATAGCCAAGAACTAATTTAGATCTTGTCGGGTTGTAATTATATCATATAAAATGGATATGTGTTATGGCAAATCTACTTATGCTAACATAGACAAAAACTAAATCGGGGAATATTTCTATATATAGGAAATGTTTTAGTTCAAAACGATCAATAGTTGACGTGATAGCATAGAATGCATGTATGAGGATATGAAGGATTCTTCTAATCAGTAAGAAACGACAACAATGTCAAAGTTGATGCACAAACTAATAGATTAATGTGGACCATACCCCTTGTGAGGAAGAATATTAAGATTGTACTAGGTAATGTGTTGTCATCACATCTTGTTATCTATTATAGATATAATATAATATAGGTTTGATGACGAATGAAATTCTGCAGCAAACTGATGGACTATTACTAAACACATTTTCATACATAAGATCATAAAACAGATCATGAATGTAGGCCATGAACAGAAGTATGACCTAAATCAACAATGTGTATAAGATGTAATTCCTGAAAAGGTTAAAGCTTCACCTTGCATCATGAATGCCTCTTACTTTATAGATTGATTGATGTATTGTGGTCATTGTATCATCTATTTTGTTGCAAACTTTTTTACTTCAAGTTAATCTGGTTGTTTGCTTTTAAAAAAGTAGATTACAACACAATTGCTTCGGAAGATTGTAAAACTAACATACAAAATATTAGGTCATTCCAATGTCTGAGGGGATATGGTTCACATTAATCTAATTAGTTTGCATCCACTTTGAATTTGTTGTCATTTCTTACTAATAAGAAGAATTTTCATGTTCTCGTATATGTATCCCATGCAATCACGTCGACTATTCATCAATTTCACCTAACACATTTCCTATATATAGAAAGATTCTTTGATTTAGTTTTTGTCCATGTTACTAATATAAGTAAATTTTCCCTAACCCTTATACAACGTTAATTACAAGACAACAAGAACTAAATTAGTTCTTGGCTTTATCGAAAAGCCCTAAGCCACCTCCCTAAGACATAATGTGACTTGCATTTGAATGAAATATCTGCAGTATTGTGATTTATTGCAGTACATTACATGGTGTGCATATAGATCGATAATATTTTGTAATTCAACTATCATCCTTCAAGTTGTCAAGGTATACCTTTGAATTTAATAATTTCAACTTCACCTCTAACCTACAAAATAGTTTATGTGGCTCGAACCACACTTCATTTGAACAAAATAATAATTTTAAAATAATTTGTTTCCCAATTTATGAACCAGTGTTCTTTATCGTAAGTACAACTGATTATTTGCAGTTTAAGGAGGCAATTTTGATTTGATATAGTACCAACTAAATGGGGATAGTTTAGTAACTATTGGCAATCTCGTATTTATATGTGGTCATAATGACAAAGGATTTCAGCTGTTCTGAGTGGTGTTCATTGAAATATGAAGCTATGAATGCTTAAGTTCGTACCCCTTTGATTGTCTATTTTTCACTTTTTGGATTTTTGTACGTATCTCTCAAAGTAAACACAAGATCAATGAAGTCAAGCAATTAAGTACAAAAATTTATATAATTATTATCTCCTTTTCTTCTTGACCTTCAAGTTCCTCGTAAACATCATCATCACAATATAATAATAAACAGAAAAAAAAAAACAAAAAACAAAAAACTTCTATAAATCATAGGAACAATGTCATAAGATAGGGGGGAAAGAGAAATTGAGGCCCACTAAGACCTTCAAATTTCCTGAAGCACATTTGTGAGGGTCTGATGTTTTTTCTTCTGCACACATTGTGTCGTCACAATCACATTTTAGTACAGCATAATGTTTTCACTTCTTATGTAAGTTGTCTGCTTGTTTGGGTATGTTGTTATCACATTTCTGTCGTTTATCTATAATTGGCTTCACTCATTATTTAACATAAAAATTAGGTCAAAGATATTGATGATGACGACGTGATTATATCCAGTATGAGTTTTGTGTTGATGTAATCTATTGTTTTGTGACTGATGTAAAGACATGATATGTTTCTATGTGTGGTCAACAGAGTGGTCGCAAAATGACACTCCTTTGAAAGTTTAACAACTGAACATGAAACTTGGGTTTCGTTCCGATCATGTATGGAAGATGTATTTCAAGATCTATATCGTAAAATCAGTTAAAATTGAGATTAATAATGACCACCTGTGCATATCTGCATGAATGCATCCAAAAAACCAGCATTACAGTAGTCCTCCAGTATTTAGAGATGGTATACGATTTTAATCATTGTAACCTAATAGCATGTCATGGTATGCTTAAATCGATTGCATGCAATAAATAATAAAAGTGACTTCCCATTTCCATCCTATAAAATTGCGAAAGAATATTATGTTAACGGTAAAATGAAATCATTGTTTACTGTATCTTATGTTGACAAAGCTGTTGTCATTTGCATCAAATGAAGCAGTTTGCTCGTTATACATACCTTGTTTTATTTACATAAAATCATACCCAGACTTGGATATGTTGGCTTTCATATATCTTGATCTTTTAGTCAGAGGCAACATTTCTTAAAGTCATGGTCAATTCTATTTACTTTTGATTTGTATCTGACAGTTCTTTTATTCTTCATATTAGGCAAGTCGAAGCTGAAGCTGGAATTGAGGCCATACCAAGAGTTTATGAGATATTCTGCAGCCGAGTCAACCAAAGAAAAAATTTAGGTCGATAACCAAATCACTTGAAAAGAGATTGGAAATCTCTATGTAGATGTGCGCGAGAAATAGATGTCCATAGAAGAAACGCGCATTGTGAAGCAGATATTGAACATGCAGATCAAACATAGAAAGGAAGAGGTAATTTAGGAAACCATTATAAACTCAAGTTATTTTGCCAAGTTTAGTATTTGTTCACCAGATCTTTCTGCTTGTGTTTGTAATACAATGAGAAAATCTGGTAGTTTATTATATATACTTTGGCCAACATCGAATAACAAGTTCCAATGGGTACGTTTTGACATTTTTACTAATTAGTGTGATTTATGCAATCTACGTATCCTCCACTTATTCTTAAAATTTTGCTTTATTCATTTCTTATGTCTCTCTTTTAATAGATGGCGGATGCTTTTGCTGAATTGTGCTACATCGATGTTCAAAACTTTGAGGTCACAGGTCTGATCCCGATTGAATTACGTGAAGGTAAGCTCCCTTAAGCTTATGATTCTATATATTCTGTATGGAGATGTGGGGTTCTAGTTCCATCAGCTTAATATGCAGATTTCATTACTGAAATCATATAGTACCATTGTGGACCTCATCTACTCTGTTAAATTTAATGCCAAGTGGATAGAACTCTCGCAAACTCGCACCAACTTAAACTTCATGTTGGAATATACAGTTGTAAATAGACTTTTGGATAAACTATGTAGTATGTAGCTATTCCAAATATTCTCGAGAAAGAATTGTTGAGATCTGAAACTCTTAAAGCAATCTGAAAGCTTCATTCAAAGGATCGTTCACTATTAGATCATTTTGCTTAACTTTTCACCGTTGGTTTGGTCCATTATAAAGGATATGAAACTCTTACAGAAAACTTATAGGGTGTAAATATATGATGTTTTGATCGAAAGGCACTTTACGTATATCAAAGTATTGACCCTGTGAAATTCCCCAGTATGTTAGTTCACTTTGACTTATGACTAGTTGTGAAATTTAATGTTGTTCGCTGGCAGGTATTCTTTATTTTCCCCTCTCCGTTCTCCAAAATCAAGGAGCAGCTAGAAAATGATCTCGGAAGTTTGGAAAAATTATGGACTCTGAATTCCCAAGATCGGAACTCTGTGCTTATTGAATATCATATGCTTGAGAGGTTGTAGCAGCTGCTGTTAAAAATGTATATGTACGGCATTTGAGGTTATCATATGCTAGAGAGGTTGTAGAAGCAGCTGTTAAAAATATATTGCAGTGTTGGTTTCCGGAATTCAGATTCCGGGAAAATAGAGGGTATTAAATTATTAATGTAATGAGTTGTATAGAAACAGATTCTACGTGGAATGAGGGAGATACCCAGACGGAGAAAGGATTTTTCCAGGGTCCAGGAAACAGGAGTACAGGAGTTGTTATCACGTTTGTTTTCTCACTGTTCAAAGAAATGCCAAAATACTTTGCTGAGGTAATTCTGTAACTCAACATCTTGTTGTACATGAAAATAGAAATTAAGCTTTTAATAATTGAGCCTATGATTGTGAATTAGTCGATGTTAAGACATGTTGTTAAGCAGATGTTGGCATCTTTTTGTAACTCTTAAGTAATATATTTTGTGTGAAGATGTGAGGTCCTAGTTCCATCATCTTAATATGCAGATTTCAATACTGAAATCATATAGTACTATAGTGGACCTCATCTCCTTTGTGAAATTTAATCATTAATTTAATGCCAAGTGGATAGAACCCTCGCAGACTCACGCTAACATAAACTTCATGTTACGTAGATAAATTTTTGGATAAACCATGTAGCTAATCCAAATATTCTCAAGAAAGAATTATTGAGATCTGACACTCTTAAAGTAATCTGAAAGCTTTAGTCACTGGATCCTTCATTATTTGACCATTTTGCCTAACTTTTCACTGTTAGTTTAGTTCATTATAAAGGATATGAAACTCATACTGAAAACATGTGAAATGTAAATATATAATGTTTTGATTGAAGGGACTGTATCAAAATATTGACCCTGTGAAATTCCCCAGTATGTTTAGTTCACTTTGACTTGTGGCTAGTTGTGAAGTATAGGATTGTTGTTCATTGCCAGGTTTTCTTTATTTTGACCTCTCCATTTTATCAGCTAGAAGATGTTTTCCGCAGTTTGGATAAATTGTGGACTTCAATTCCGGCGATCAGACATCTGAGCTATCGGATATCATATGCTAGAGAGATTGTAGTTTAGAAGATGCTGTAGCAGCTGTTAAATATATATATATATGTTAAGGCATTTAGGGTCATCAAATATCATAACCTGGAAGATGTAGCAGCTGTTAAAAGTATGAACGGAAGGCGTTCTGGGGGTTATATGTGTAGACTTTTGAGGTCACAACCCTCGTAAAGTAGTGCACTAGAAAGGTGTTTGGATGACAAGAATTTGTCCGCCATGAATTACAGATGAAGCTGATGACAAGAATTTCTTAACAAAAAGATCCTTATCTCGATAGGCTGCGGAAAAGAAGGAAAATGTACTGAAGCAACATCGAAATTATTGTCTTAGATAGTAGATACATATTATAGCGTATTTATGTTCGACATGTGAAAATATACACTTTCAGAATTTCAGGTAACACAATTGTTATAAGAAAATGTGTAATCCAGAAGATGCTGATTGCTGAAAGAAGCAAGGGAAGTTAAACTTAACTCTGTATGGCACCTGGAGATGAACCATTCCATAGTACAGTACAGTAGATGGATTGGAATTGTCTGACGTCCTGCCTACTAGACTACATATTTTTTTCTATGGTACTGACCTACGGTAATTCTTCAAATTAATTTAGTGTTATATTAATGAGATCAAACAGAAGTACAGAATTGTAAGTGTCATGACTTGGACTAACCAAAGTGGATCAGACATCATCTTCAATTGTAGAAAAACGACTAATCTCTGTCTCCTCCATTGCCATGCCACTCTCCATTCAAGACTGCCAAAGATTTGCATGTGCATGCTTTAAAAGCAATTGTTCAATCTCGCTAGTTGCTATTATTTTCTTTATCCATGTAAGGTTAATATGTTATGTATTTTCATTTCTGCCTTTCTGGTTGTTCCATGCACTTTTGAATTACCCGAGCTCTTCTTGACTATTGTGTTATGGATCTTCTTCCCTTTGCTCTGCAGCTGCTCATGTACTGCAACACCTTACCAACCAATTTCGCTCTTGCCTCTTCCCATGTTAGGACTTAGGAGTACTGATTTTTGTCCTCGCTGCTTTGTCCCAGAAACCATTCACCATGTTGGCATTGCACATCATTGCTCCAGCCATCAGACCATCAACTTCCCTATTCCCTATTTCAGGTAATACTCTCTCTCTCTAAATAAAAATAATAAACAATAAAATAACCAAGGATCTCCAAGACCACATTCTTCGAGGTTGTGACACTCCACCTATGGGTAATGTTTTCGATACTGCCATTGCTAGTTTACATCTTTCTATACCTGATTTTGATCTCAGTAATCTTGCCCCAACTGCTACCGTCCCCTTCAGACCCCAACATGTCTTGGCGGAAGCATACTACAACAGGATTAGTTCTGGTCTTGAGAGGGAATTTGAGTTGTCAGCTAGACAAAAAGCCGTGATTGGATGTGTGCAGTCAGAACATGCCAAAGATTTTCTCCTTGCTATCCCGATGGAAGGGCTTGGACAACGCATGACGCCTGTAGAATATCGTGCCATTCTTCGTTATCGATTGATGATCCCTCTATATTCAGATGGTGAGCTTTGTCCAGTGTGCAAGAAGAGTAGACTTGATGCTTTCGGGGACCATGCGGCCCATTGTAAGCATTACCCCGGCTTCAAGTACAGGCATGACCACGTTAGAGATATCTTGTGTGATGTGTTCTGGCGGGCTGGCGTACAGGTTAAGAAGGAGGCTCCTGTTAACTTTCTTACTGATCCTAAGGAAGGAAGATCGACATTACGTCCTGCTGATATTCTGGTCTACAACTGGTCTGAAGGTAAACATGCGTGTGTTGATGTTACAGGGGCGTCTCCGATGGTGGGGCTGAGTGCTGGGATTTTTGAGGTGGGGCTAGCAGCTAGCAATGCAGCAGCGGCAAAAGTGGAGAAACATGACGGAGCTTGTAGGGCTAACCAACATAGTTTCATCCCCTTTGCGTTTGACACATTTGGATTGCTAGGCTCAGAAGCAGTTGAACTCCTCAGGAGAGTGCAGAAGATAATGGATAGCAACGTGATGACTGCAGGTTGATGCAGGGATTCGAACCCTGAGAATGCTTTTGACCTTGCAAGTTTTGAGCTACATCCCCATGTATCATACCTAACTTAATTGTATTTATCTAAATCCAAAGATATTTTACAGAACGAGTAGAACTATATAATAAAGCCCAATGGACTAAATCCATTACTAATCCAATAGGCCTAGTATAGAATCCAGTTTACTAAAAATTTCATTAAGAAAAACACAGAATGACAGAATAATGGGATTCCATGATGGTTTGTTACCCAATTGTATTGTGTAAATTGCTGGCTATGCCTTGCTCTCCATCTTTCACACGTTCATGGAAGTCGAAACTGTCTGAAAAACATTATTAGATGTTCAGATATCGAATCTAGCTCAGCACCACATATCTGTCAATCTCTGTTAACACTTTGGAAATCCTTATCTGACAATTCGCGTTACGTTTGGTATTACTTAATAATGTAGACCATAATTGTTCTTTTCTCACTGTTGAAAATTTATATATAGTACGTAGCCCTGAACAACCTATGATTGAATAGTTGGCATTTCGCAGATTAAGGGCCATTTTCTACAGTAACTAGGGGGTCCAAAAGCATGTGATATGAAGACAGTACATCTAGGAAAAATGATAGATAGCCATTAACAACCGCATGCCATGCAGTATGCGACATTGTACCACATCAACGTAATGTATATCATGATCGCGACACAGTCCCAATGGTGCACCTTGAAACTATATATATTCAATGGCAAATTGGCAATGAAGATCTAAAAAAAAAAAAAAAAATACTAATTATGGTGTCATTATATAGATCATGTCATAGGTCATACCAGATGGAAATTTGGATTTTTTTTTTTTTTAAATTTACTTCAATAAAAACCTTAGGAGTATAATGATGCTATATACGACAATCGTACGCAAAATACAACAAAAACTATCATGCCAAACTAGCAGTTGGTTGTAACAGAGTGGGGACAAGATCGATTGGTCCAGAATTACGTACATACATATATATACAGAGATCGATCAATCTACGGCCCACACGTGAACAAATGAAGAAAACTACAACACAAACAAAAGAAAAATACATACATACATACGGTAAAGAATTCAGAATTGACAACATATAAAGCTTAGCAGAAATCAGAAATGCAGAAGACAACTGAGTTTCATTCTGTTGCATGTACCTTTTGACATTGCAGTAGTTGCAGTAATTAAGGAAAGCAAGATGGTAGAAAAATATAGAAAGAGATCGACTAGTCTGCATTGAATTGAAGTGTATTATCAGTATATTGAGATTCATGATCATATGGATCTACTGCATCTGAATCTGCTGATGGAGTCTGCTTCATGTACTTCCACCACATGCATGGATTGATATATACACGACAGTACATAAAGTAGTGAACCCCCACCATCGCCAAAGTGATCTTAGTTGGGATTGCCAATATAATATGAATCTATATCAATCTTGTCAAACTTATAATGCCGAAAATTAGTTTCTACTTTCTACTTTCTAGCTAGAAATGTAAGGATCGAGATATCCACCAATGTCAATCGTATAACTTTTATTACATAATCCTCAATTAGATGGTTTTTTACGATAACAATAAAATAACCATAGAGCTCGGTAACAACTATACGATAGACTGCACTGCAATTGATCCAACTATTCTTATCTTATTCATCCACTTGCACCAAAACTATACAAAAAACAAACAGAACATCAACTGTAAGTCATCAGTAACTAACAACAATGTAAGAGAGGGACTGAAGTAGACTCTAACAACAAACTGCAATTAGTCTTTTGAATTTTTTTTCAATAAAAATGCCTATCATTATATATATATAAATAAAAAAAGCCTAGTTGAAATACATGGTCCCACTATCCACCACCAATACGGGAGTCATATCCACCAAATCGCATCAGCATTTCCTCTGATAGATATGTCACACCTACTCTATCATGCAACAACAATCACACTAATTACATGATCCCAAGGGTGAACGCCAACTATCACCTATTTAATTCAAAATAACGACAGATGTAGACATGAAGTGCAAATGGACTCGGCTTAAACATTACGAGTAAGTCGAGTCCATTAATTGTTTTGAGCATAAATGAGTTGATTTTGGTCGGCACTCAACCAAAATCAACTCATTTTTACATCCCATGGAGTGGGAGCAAGTGGTTAATTCAGTCATAAGACCAAGTGGAGTGGTGCACCATGATATAATTGGGGTCATTGTGTTTTTATTTTATAAAACAAGAAAAAAGAGTATGACGTAGTAAAACAACAAGAAGATCGGGGACCATAAACACTCCCATCCCTCAGCTAACTTCTTTACTTTCCAATAAAAAAATTCATATACTCACATGGATACATGTGATGGGGATGGGATGATTTTATGATATATAATTTTTTTACATTTTTTATTTTATAAATTAATTAATTAAAGATAATTATATCTAATTTTTTTTACCAAAAAAAAAATGTATAATACAGCTTCATCATCTGTCTTGACATTGCACACCTACCCCACCGCGCACTTACTACAAAAGTGGGTATGTTTGTTGTGTGTACAGACTAGTCGTATGTGTATGTGAAGTTGTGAACCTCACACACACTTTCTTTTCTTTCTTTCTATCTATCTCTCTATCTATAAAGCTGTTTGCAGAGATTGTATGTTAAGAGTGGTCCTAGAGAATATGTATGGAGAAGATCACTTCTTAACTTCTTCATCTCCTTTGCTTTCATATCTCTATTTATTCTTCTGATCTCCCAACGTATAGGTTCAGTTCATTCAAGAGAACAACAAGACGTATGATGAAGATGGTCATTAGAAGAAGAAGTAGAAGAATTTATTAAAGTTCTGTCATGCTTTTCCACAGCTTTCTTGAACTTTTTATCGATACATACTCTTAGTTTTATAAGATGTATAAAATGTAAAAGTTCAAGATAGCTGTGGGAAAACATGGCGATTTAGGACTATCTTGTTCATTCAGTTGATCTATTTATCGAAGAAGGCCATGTTCAACTGTGGTTATCATAAATCAGATATTGGTACGTAATTCTCATAGCTAGCACTGGATTTTTTTTTAATAAAATACAATCAATTCAACATATAAATATAATAAACCATGAACTTTTTTTTTTTCTTAACAATTTAGATTGTGCGATGAATTCTTGAGAATGTATGTTATGTTCTTATGGTAAAATGGGTTATATATACAATCACAATGTATATTCATTTCTCTCAAAAAAAATTCACAGTGATAATTCTAATTCTTTGGGAATTCGCAATCTTCATGACTTCATCATCTCCCTCTGATCTTGAAACTAAGCATAATTGAGCAATTCTATCTGTTCTTATTATTATTATTATTATGATATGAAAATTAATATATACAATTCAATTAGCATAAATTATCAGAATTTTACAGATTTTATTCTTTCATACATATATGTATGTAAAGAAGAAATTCATATTGATTGAAATTGGATCTAATTATCTAGGCAAGTTATAATATGTAGTCCACTCGATCAAGAGATATGATTAACAGTAGTATTCAGCTTTATTGTCCAAATGTTACAGTTAAATCATATATATGCTAATAAACATTATTTATCTCTGACATTTGGATTTTATGTGAAGATCTAGATCATATGGTGCAATGTATATATACTTTGTATAGTGATCGATGATTAAACTGCCATGGCAATCTGTGATTTGATAAGAATATTAAAACAATATCTTGTTCTAATTCTCATGCTTTACTGTGAGATTCTCTTGTACAAGATACACACAGTGTGGGCTAAGGTAGAAGAAATTCCAATAAAACAGTTCCACGAGGACTGGCATTGATCAATAATCATTTGTCTTGATTATTCTTCTTGTTTGTCTTTTATGTTGTTTTCTTCTCAACTTACAATTATTAACACACGTGAAAAGGTTTTTTCACCTCTGTCAACTTTTATTCTCTTTCTTATCTAGCAGTTAAAAAGCTACCCTTCAGCCTTCACACACTCTTTATCTGCATATCTTTGATGATGAACTAGGTTTATGACTTTTATCATCTCTGTTTCAGACTACAGAGGTAATTGATGAAGAAAACTCAGTGAACTGCATGCGTCTGCGGGTAGCCAAATGCGCGATTTTCACATGTACACAGGTTTGTTATATATATATAAAGTCGGTTAATATAAACCAATTGAAATTTGAAAAGGAAATGTAGGTGAAGTGATACCTTTAAATAACTAGAAATCTGATCTAAACAGTTTAGTGTGTATAAGCTATGGTGATAAGAGGTATGTTTTAAGGTGGTAGTTACCAAGTTTCCAAGCTCAATAATGTCCATGAACATGCATGAGAATTGAGATGATATCCAGTTCATATTGTCAGGCAAGTTGATGGATATGTGTAATTGTGTATATCACGGGTTCTGATCGAAGCTTAATCAAAGAGTTCATCATAGCGTAGTAGCTTTACCATATATGAGCCTGTAAACTTGGTCCTATGTCACAGTATTGTATCACATTATTTGGCTTGCTTCACCTTTATTGCTAAATTATGCCTGCATGAAAGTCAGTAAAGGATCATGTAAAAGTGGATGCCCATGTCCCATGTCTTTTTCATGTCCAAAATGTTCTATGTTTGTAGTGCAGTAGTGCTCATTTTGTGATTCAGATTCAGAGTTGATTTGGCAAAAACGCAGACTCATAAAGTAATAAATGAATACAAAGAATCCCCTTACAGGAAATTGAGTACTTAGAGATGCATATATTTTTTCCTACCACTCAGCTCCTTTTACTACGGAGCATATCTTACATGCCTCCGAAGAAATTTTAATATTTGTATCTCCTCCTTCGATCGATCTTGTATAAAGACCAAAAATTGGTACATGCAGCCTTGCAGAGTTGCAGACATAATCATTGAAGCTATATTTTTGGGCTAATTTGTCCATTTTAAGAGCCCAATACTCCACCTGCTGGCATCGGCGTCAACAGGCCCAACAATCTGTACTCTGTATAGACCCACAGACCACAGAAAGATAAGCCTGTAAGAGTTGTGCCACATAATTATTGTTCGGGCCACTGCGTATAAGGCCTGCTGACACTATGTTGTTGACAATTTCTTGACGGTATGAGTTAGTTCACTGGTGACTGGGTTCCTTATTCCTAATAGATTTTGGAAACTTAGGGAGCTATTAGAGCTAATATAGAGTTGGGGTTAATTGCCCTCCTTAGTGGGCACATCAGGTAAATGATGTCATTCAATTCCCTCCAATAGGGAAGCTGACTAACTACTTCATATGCTACTTATATCTCACTATGCATCATGTAGAGGTAATCTACCAAGCTAGGTAGCTAATAGGATCTCCTACAGTATTCAAATTCCAAATGGTGTGAAGTTCTGTAAGTTCAGAAATCAATCAATCACTCTATGATTGTTATTGTCATTAACATATGTTAGAGAATTATTTGAAGACTTGAAGTCATGGTCCCAAGTCTAAGGACAATAACTCTCACAACTTTCCCGGCCAACTCTATAAAGGGTTATATATCATGCCAGTAGAGTAGCCCAAGGAGTGCGCGCTACTTAATTACTCTGCAAATGAGAGCAATTTGTACCTTCGTTCATACTAATTGGTGCCGTAGAACAACATAACACACCCCTTGTCAGAAAAACTTAATTACAATCTCAAAGATACACATTCAAGTAGGGCCAATGTGGCAAAAAAGTCGTAAAACACCATTCAAAACATCACTTGCTTATCTTAGAGAACACAGTGGATCGGTAATTGGTAATAAACGTTCCAAACTACACCTACCCTGCTAATACATATTGAACATTCTTCAATGGCAAAAACATTACCTTGCTCTTCTGAATGATTACTCAAACCAATAGATAGTAACTGCTGAATGAATATGTTTATTATCTGCTTGAAAGTTGAAATGCTTCTCATTTTTGTCCAAACAAAAAAATCACATTGATATGAATAGTTTTGAAAGCCAAGCCAGCTAGGTTTAATAAAACTTGTCTGTACTATATACAAAGAGTACAATAGTACAATACAAAGTTTCTTTCATTTTTGTTTGTATTTAAAGTATATTTGTATCAGCAATTGATTTGCGTGGTGATACAGTATAACAATTCCATGCATGTGAAGCTCTCAATATAGCTCTTGTACATTCGCACTTTTATCATAAATTCTCATAATGCTTATCACCTTCTATAAAGAAGGCAAGAAAACACACAAGGACATGGATAACAAGGACCTTACTGATCAGAAAAAAAAACTAAATGTATCCAGCACTTATTGTAGAAGAATTGGGCTCACACCCTAGCTGTCCTTTACCTCTCACATGGACAAATTAAAATTAAGTTCAAGATCAAACATTTACATTTCTGGCATCTTAGTTTAACCTAATTTTACAAAGCTTTTTAAAGTAAGATTCAGTGGTGCTTACCTTTGCTTGTTGTCCAAACAATTCTGGCATTGGCAACTCTATATGTATGTTGTATCATTTGTATCTTTGTTTCTTTCTTTTTCATAAAAGATTCACCAAACACCACTTTTCCACCACTTGAATACACTAAGATTTTCAACAATTTTAACCCAAAAGAAGTATGGTAAACATTTTCAAAATCACAACCCTGTTTCTTGCCAAAATTTACCAAACCAAGATTTACAAAAAGATATTAGAATACATTCAACTATGGTAGTAAAGCGAATAATGAGACAATATGGTTCTTAGTACAAAACGAAGGATCTTAACATAAGTAAATAAGTGGACACAATTGAAACTTGTGCAGTTACTTACTTGGTATGAAAGTGACTTGATATACTGTTGCTTCCTCCATGTACAGTGTCTCCAGCCTTCTTCATCAAGTACAAATACAGTTATTCTAAGTGATATAACATTAGTAAATTTATGTTTCACACCATAGTGTTTCTAAAAAGGAAATTCTATTTAAAGAGGAACCCATACTCTTACTTTGTGACTTAGTGCATGGGCAGATTCTAGAAATAGAGAATGATGAAATCATGATATTTCATGGTGTCAGATCTCATGAGTTTGAAATCATACAGTGTATTGCCAACAAAAAGAAACTTAACTTAATGTAATAAGATCATTCAGGATATAGACAAGATAATGTAAGAAAGTTAAACATGGGGACATATGTTTATAGATCTATAACAATTCAAATAAAAACAGGCATCAACATCATGCAATAGTATTCTTCCATCACCAAAGAACTATACAATAGAAGATATTACTTTATGTGGCCATTCTTTGCTTGGAAGCATTCTTGGAGAAGACAGCGGTGGTAGACATTATATAATTTTCATATATTTTCAAATCTACCATATCATATATATAGTTGTTTTTATGTATAAGTAGAAAAAGAAAGAGTGTAGGGTCATATGAGATAATTATGCACAATATAGATTAGTTGCTTTCAATACTTTGATATATAAAAACATACATAAAAGATAGAGCATCAAAAACCTACATATATATACAAGTAATTTAAACTTGATTAGCCCTACCATTGGTCACTTTAATAATGCAGCTGAACCTGGTTTATATATTGGAATAAAAAGACCTACAAATATAAATATCCCAAACCACTGCAGCAAAGGGTAACCCTTCAGTAAATATGAAAGCAAAAAACCCAATAAATGAGTAGAAATATAAAGCAAAAAAACTTGAATCAGACTTCAATTCTTCATTCTCATAAATCATTAAAAAGAAAAATGAACCAGTGCTATAAGCCTTTAACACTAAGGAGTATGTATTTTCCACTAAACTAAGACACAACAAAAAACTTAACTATTAGCAAAAATAGATAGGTAAATTTCATGGAAGCCCTGATGACAATGGTCTAATTTTCCAAGAAACTGATTATTGATTAGAATATTTGGTGCAAATTTATCATTTAAATCAACCAAAAATTACAAAAATTCACAATTACAAAATTGTAGTTCAGTAAATTGACTGCATCAACCAACAGAGTATCCAATTGGTTTTGATGAAAACTGCATAACAATGAGGTAACATCTATATCCATTGAATATATACTACTAGGTAGTACAATGTAGTCAATAAAATTATGAATTTAAAACTTTTGATCCACAACCTGAACAAACCAGAAAAAACCCCCAATTCCAAACACTAACAGGACTAGTAGCATTAATATCAAAATTCAAAAAAACATTAAAAGAAAAATCAAGGAAGCTTGTGTGATAAGGAAACAGATCTATATATCTATAACTAGTATAGAATTGCATAAGTGTGAAAGACATCAAATGATCTATCATTAGATCTAATTGCAACAATCAAATGATCAAAGGATCTTACTCTTTAAAAATTTAACCAGATTCTATCTGTAGTTTCCCACAGCTTTATTGAACCGCAAAGGCGATATACCACCATGGCACCATGTACTTGAAGAACAAGCTTAATTTTATCTGTAATTAGATTAGATTACCATGCAGTTCAAGAAAGCTGTGGAAGATTACAAAGAGGATCATTTGAAGACATACCATAAGTTCAAATCTATGAATCCAGCAAAATGAACAAGAAGAAGAAAAAGAAGAAGAAGAAAGACAGAAGAAGAAGAGTGGTTGGGTTGAGAGAAGGAGAAAAGAACAAGTATTTATAGAAGAATTCCAGAAGGTTTTTTTTTTACTCCAATCCCAAGAAGAATATTATGCCAACTTTTTCCAAAACCTCTTTAATAAAAAAGCTGACAACTTTTTTGTCATTAAAACCCTAAAAGGCTATCAAATCAATGGCTTTGATTCAAAAACACTACAACATCCAACGGTTGCATGTAACCTAAGTGGGGTACATACATTATATGGACCCTACATATAACCTTAATATGACCCCACAAACTTATTACTAAACCCTAAATTAATCTGAAATTAAGATTAAATTAATCCTAAATTATTCAAAATTTCAAAGTTTATTTAACATCACATGCGTGCATGTGAGTATGACCCACCATTGGAGCGTGTGATGACATGAACTCCCCGAATTTTACGGATACGGGTCGAGTTGTCGGGTTAGATTAGCAAACATTTTCTACTTGTACGATGTGGAAGGAAGGAAGAGAGAGAGAGGGTAGAGGAGGAGTGCGCATGTTAAGAATTGTACACCCCATAACAACCAGCTTAGATTAGTACAGTAGAAAAAGATTAGTGCATAATTTAGATTTAGAGCTGGCAAAAGATTAATTAATTTGTTTAAGATTAAAGAAGACATGACAGAGACAGAGTGAAAGGGGTAGTTCTAATTGATTTAACCTATAGTTTTGTCCTTTGCATTTGCTTTACAACTTGTACCCTTTCTGGCCATGTGTGTTGCTTCATCTTTGTTTCTTCTTTAATTTAGAATGATTAAAATATGGTTTTTATGAAGAAGAAGAAGAAGAAGGTGCATGTTTGTGTTATTTGCATGATACATGCTGTTTTCCCTATTCCTTTCTTCTCATCAATCAAAATAAGATTGACAGTTTGATAATATATATACTTTGATTGAAGAAAAAATATCCATAAATGGATCCTATAGCATTCACTAATTATCAAAGCCTCAAAGATCATATCATCATATCATATGAATAATGAACCTTTTGGTTATGTAATAATGTAGGTAACTTATTTAGTTTGGATATTTAATTTTTGGAAAAAGAAACAGATATATCTAAAATTTTGACACTAGAAACAAATCATAAATTGGGATTTTATTATACCAACATTTGAATATTCGTATATACTTTATATTGAATTTCTAGAAAAATGAGTATCATCGTCGAAATCCATATTTATTTTCCATCTATGATACCATATGTGATGGCTTGGATTATTGCTCCAAAATCGAATACATGACCTTAATAAAAAGGTAAAGTACTAAACCAGCTCGACAAAACATTAAGTTAAGTGTATACAGTGATTTTCATTAGGTACACCGTACACGTACATGTTATATTGTGCAGACATACAGTAGTATAGTACAGTATATTTAAAATGTTTCAGATACATTAATCATAGACCAAATCAGATATCCAATATGGGCCCAAGATACTATTAAACTGGCATATGAATGTGAAAGAAGGCCCCCATTAAATTAAATTATGTGTATAGAAAGAAGATACAGTATTCCATGTTTATGGGGCATGATGAAATGAAGCAAAGCAGAGTCAACTTGGTTTAAGATATGTCAGAAGAAACTATTGGGAATATGATGTTGTGTCAGTAGGTAAATTAGAGTGATTGGAAGACTTATAAGAAGAGTTTTTTTTCTGTACACACGTGTTTGTTTTTATTTATTTTCCTCATTTGAGTTGGACAGTTTCTGGCAATCCCGGTTTCACGCCCGGCACACACGCTCATTCTTGCATGAATGTTTGCTACATCCATGCATAAAAGTCTGTTTTATTGCCAATCTCTATACATCAATGAATTTGAATATTGTGTTTGAAGTTTGAACTCTCTAATTCATTTGTTTGTTTTGGTTGGTGAGTTACTGATCTGAAGATTTTTGACTTGAAATCAACAAAAGTAAAAGAGTTTTGCAAACAACTTTGTCATTTGTCAACCATTTCAAAATTACAAACTCAATCCCAAAAACAATGTTTATACACAACAAATTTCCCACTCCATGTTTTTTTTTTTATGGTTAGATAGATTAGGGTTTCATCAAGCTTAGTTGCTACTCCTAAATTACAGAGTGTGAGTATTTGTAACTGCATCATTTTCTCTCTATATATATGCAGCCAGTCAGCCACTCACTTGGGGCAAATTAAGTACTAATACATGTCATTTGCCACTTACTCAGGGAAAGCAGTAGCCAGTACTGCCCAGTGCCCAGTAGAGCGGCCACTTATGTCTCAACGCGAATGAGCCTGTGGCTCAATGGTAGCACCCCTCTCACAAAGTGGAGAGGTTGTGGGTTTGAAACCAGCTGATTGTTGATACAATTTTCCACACGTAATTTGAAAAGGGTAGGGGTCCTCAACCTCGCTTGCCAATCAAAAAAATAAAATAAAACCAAGATACATTGGGCCTGAAATCTATTGTTAGGGTCTGCATAAGCCCAAAGTAGAGAGATTTTCAATTCTTCTCAAGTTGCCTGCACAACAAAATTCATGTTCTTGTTTATATCGATCAAGTGTCGACCACCACAGGCCCAATCAAAAAAAAAAAAAAAAAAAAAAGGCTTGCAGTGCAGTTTGTAGCGCGTTTGACTTTGTGTAATTCTTCTTTTATCAATAAAATTTATTTTTTTTTAAAAAAAAAAAAGTGTCAACCATCACAGGCCTTTAAGAAAAATTTGTGTTTATTTGTTGAAACCTAATATATATAAACATGAATCCAAAATTTACTGTGCATGCTTGAAGATGGGATGAGGAACAATAACATGAATCAAAAGTTCAAAACAATTGATTGTTGAAAAAACGTATATCATGATGGACTTGAACTAGGCTGGCCAGTGGGGCAGTTCAAAAACCAAAAGTAGTTTTAGTAATCTTCTTTTAACAAAGAGTTTGGTGGGAAGGGTTTTGAATTTTGATTAAAGGGTGAATAACGGGAAGGGGAGAAAAAAACAGTTCAAGTTTGAAAAAGGTTTAATGGATTACAATGGTAAATAAAATCATCACCTATTCGATCACATAAATATTCTATATACATGTGCAACTTAGGATTCCATTAATTTGATCCATTGATAGTAGTAGTACTTGAATTGGTACATATAGCACACCCTACATTTAGAGTACAATGCCCAAATTGGGTAAATTGATTGCACTTTTGGCTTCCCATCTTTTGAACACATGAAGTAGTCTGAAACTTAAAGATGAGCACTCACAGACTGAACTACTGATAGACTGTAAGCTTACTTTTTTCTTTTTTTCATTTTTACTTTCACCAAAATAAAGTTCCTTTACAAAATATAAATTTTGTATTGAGCAGGGATTTTCTGAAGTGTAGTACGTATTGAGTATTTGAGTTGAGTCATGAGTGGCCAACCTATCTATGTCTTGGTCTGTGACTTTGTGTAAGGAACAATTTGGTGTGCAATTTTCATCAAACATTTGTCATAAAATGATCAATAATTTTCGTCAAGAATTAAACGAAGTATTTGGTGGTTCGTGGAAAACTAACAATTTTCTATGATATGACACCATAGTGATCAATAATGTATCCAATTGATCTAACTTGCACTATGAAGGGTGGTGATAAATCTAACAATACTGGAGATATTGAGGAAAATGCTGGTGTTATGATGAATATTTAACATTTTGGTCTTTCTGCAAATGAGTTCATCGAAGAATATTCAGAGATAGAGAGCTTTTGCTTCTGGGCTAGTAATCACTAAAATGGGCCTAATCCATTATCCAGATCTGTACAAAATCGAACTCTTATCCAATAAAATGGGCTTTGGTCCATTAGTCAGATTTAAGTTTTTCATTTTCAAACTCGTTAGCATACATGGGCTTGATGGGCCTCTACTGTGAAACTAAGTGAACTGCACTCCCTTGGGCCTTGGATGAGCAAAATGGATGGCCGGGCTTCTAGTTGCATTTTTTGTAGAAATTTTAGAGATACCCCCATTTGAAAAGATATTTTAGAGATACCACCTGCCCATTTGAAAGTGGATTTTGTAGAGGGTTTTTTTTTTTACTGAAAGCAAATTGGGGTTAGGCAGACTTCTACAAGATTTTATATCAATTATCAAATAAATATGAAAATTGCATTGCCATCAATCCATAGATTGCACTTTATGTACATAATAGATCTTTATTGTAATCTTGTTTTGGATATTTATTTTTTTTGTGTTGTTTGCTTTTGATGGCATGGATGAAATTTCGAAAAGATATCCATTAAACTTAGGGGTACATATATCATTTGTGTTTGACTTACTCGTAAAGAAATTCGCAAGCATAAATGTAATGCAGTGTAGTTCATTTCGATTGAAATATATGATTTATTTTTATTTTATTATCATGTTTCTAATAAGATTAGAAATAACAACTCAATAATACTAGCGGGGAATGAAACTAGACAGGTGGACCACATATTTTTGTCTACTTCCCTAGTTTTTCACTGATTATCCAAATTTTAATTAATTATATATATTTACAATACATATTTTTTATTTTTTTTATATAAATATTTTCTAATACATTTTAATAAATAGAAATATTTTTTTTAAGTAGAGTGTTGTTCAAAAGAATCAACTAATAGATTCCACATGATCGTCGGACTTTTTTTTATTATCCCCCCACAAAAAAAATATAAAAAAAAATATTCAAAAAAAACTTACAACGCAGTTTGTAGCGTATTTATCCTCTATTTTTTATAATTTTTTAAATTTATAAAAAAAAAAAATTAAAAATTACAAAGTAGAAACCTCAAAATCTCCAATATTGGCACTCCTATGGAAAATTTCTAAAAAGACACGTCATAAGCCGGCCACGTAAGAATTACAAAATTCCACGCGGTATATATAAATGACTTGTGTGCCGTAAACCTATATAAAGAGCTCTTAACTCCTCCAAAAACCTCTTCTCTCTTTCTTTGTCTCTTTCTCTCTCTCTCTCTCTCTCTCTCTCAAAACCCTAGAAATCTCTTCTCTCTCTTTAGTTTCGAACTTCTTCGATTGAAAGAAACGATTCAACTCTGATTTTCTCATCTAATTCTTCTTCAAGGTAAAAACCCTAATCCATCTTACTTTGTTTTCTTTCGTTTTTTTTTCTTCATTGAGATTCAAGTTCGTTTCTTTACTGTTTTTTTTTTTTTCTTATTTGTTAGATTTTATTATTGATTCTTGTTTGTTTATTTTATGTTTTGTTTAATTGCATTGAGAAGAAGAAACAGTTCAATTTGAACAAAACAAACATTATTTAGGGTTTTAGGTTTTTTTTTTTAGAAACTTAATGAGAATTTATAAGGATATTATTGAATTATAGTTTTGATTGTTTTGATAAGTGGGGGTTTCTTGTAAATTTTTTTTTTTTTGAAAGTTCAGTGGAATGGTTTTTGGGTTTCAGTAAAATCAATAGTAGATTAGTAAGTAGAGTGTGTTTTATGAATTGAATGGGCTTTACCCAGATTGAATTTGCTCGAATTATTTACCCCCAAGTTCTAAATCAGGTGATAGATTAGCGGTTGAATTCCAGTTGGTTTTTGTTCAATACTGTTTTGCTTAAACTCAAAGATACGTTAACACCATGTTTTATTAGTGTTGTTGATATGACAATGTATGAGTATCAATTCGGTTATAAATAGGATACGGTGTTTTTAATGCTAGACAGATGTCTGCATTTATAATGAAATGAGTATTAATGTCTCACTCTCACTGGAATTAGTTTACCTGGCATTATTGGACTACATAATTTCTTTTTTGGACATCTTGGGTTCTAGATTAGGATAGTGTATGGTCTAAGTAATTTGTTGTGCTGATGTTGTATTATAGTACAATTTGTCTGTTTAGGTAATTGGTCAGATCCTCAACATAAGTAGGCATCGTTGGGATTTTTTTTTCTTAAAAAGGAAAAAATTATGTCAATGACATCTGATGTCCGAAGCTACTTTATTTTTCAATATCTAGGTTAAATTCAAATTGATATCTTGGAGCAAATGAGGCTCCGAAGATATTCTCTGCACCTCCTATTTACTTTCCTAAGAAGGTCATTCAATATATTTAATAATATATCATGACTTCTTTAATGAAGTAGCTTATCCAACTCACCAACTGCAAATTATTGTGGTTCGTATTTGCAAGATAATATATAATGTTTCATCATTAAATGAACCATTGGTTCTTATAAGATCAATAGGTTCACCCAAAAGGATTGCGTTAAAGCTGGACTTTGGTATTATAGGATGCACATGTTTTAAAAGGATTGACCGGATTCTCTTTTAGATGAAATAAAGTCATATATTACAGTTTAATTGTTTGTACTTCATGCTCCTGCCATTAAGATATCTATAGGTACACAGCAGTGCCCTCCTTTCCATTTGATTATAGATGCCGTGTGTGCCTGCTACCGACACATGTACTCCATGTTAATGCTACCCACCCATGATATATTTCCAATTACTTCTTTTATGGCATAAATACTCTGAAGCACCTGATATTCTGAAGATCCTCTATGTAGCTCATAGTTACCATTCTAGCCATATAAACCATTCGAGTATTTAAGCTTGTACCGCCTCCTCCTTCTTAGGGTCTGTTTGATTCGAGCGGTAAACTGATTTACCGGTGAAAATGGAGGATTCGGAATGGAAATTTTAAAATCGGAGAACAAAGAGAAGAAGAGAAGACACGAAGGGAGAGTGACGGAGTATTAAAATCTCTTCTTGCTATATTTTGCAATTACTGATCTGGCCCTTCTAAAAATTTACCGGGAAAGAATCCCACCCGAATCGAACAGATCCTTAGTGATAAATAATCATTTTCAACTCCCCAACTAAAATAGTAATGTAATCTAATTTTTGTAACATTTCACACTTTTCTGCGCATCATTAATTGCTACATAAAGAAAGATGAATTCATCTTTGTTTTTTGTTTTTATGAGAAGAACTATGTTATTATGTATCTGATTTCACCGACCTAGTCACTTGGCTCTGCCTTCTTTGCTCAAGGAAAAAATGGTGGGAGTAAAAGAAATCTTGATTAAAAAATAACTGTAGTGTATGTATAATAAAAGAGATGCAAAAAATGAGACTCAGTATATGATACCAGAGATGCGATATTGATTAATATGAGGGAAGGAACCTATTGAAGAAGAGAAACTAAACTTCTCGAAGATAAGGAAGAAAAGAGTCTTGGCATTAAATTGCTAAATAGGGATGTCATCATGTAACTGAAATTTATCATTTTTCATCATGGGATTTATCTAGTGAATCGCATTAGTTGTGTTTTTTTCCTATTAAGGTGTTCTCCTATATTCTCTTGAGACAATTTTTTTGCACTATGTTCCATGGATGTGGTGATTTAAGAATTAAATATTCCCGCTGAATCAATTACCTTGTAGATTATTGATTTTAGTATATTGTAAAAGCCGCTCAAGTAATTGATCATCTTCATTTTTTCCATAACTATGTTTCATATGAAGCTAAATTAGTCAAGGATCTTTACTTGTGTACTTATAAATTTTAAATATGTTTTTATTACATATCCTTTCATGTAGATTGCTGGGTGATTCTCCATTATTGACCTTTTCAACATTTATTCTTAAAGCAGGATTTTACTTTTCTATTTGGATGACGAGCTTTGTTGAGAACGCTGAGCCAGGCACTCCAGAAGTACAACCAAACAAGCGTCGAGGGAAGAAATCCATAGTCTGGGAACACTTCACGGTGCAAGATGTGGGTGGTGGATGTTCCAGGGCATGCTGTAAGCAGTGCCAGCAAACATTTGCTTACAGTACAGGCTCAAAGCTTTCAGGTACAAGCCACCTAAAACGACATATTGAAAATGGAGTCTGCCTTGTAAATCGCCGAAAAGAGAAAAATCTACTTAGATCTTCAGCTCCTAGAGGTGATGGTACTGGGACTTCTACGGATACTCGTGCTCCAAAAAGGCAATGTAATGGATCTTCTTACTTAGTAAACTCTCTGTTTGATCAGGAACGTTGCCGCCAAGAGCTTGCTAAGATGATTATCATGCATGAGTATCCACTGCATATGGTAGAACATGCAGCTTTTATATCCTTCGTGAAAAAACTCCAACCTCTTTTCAGTATGGTGGACTTTAACACTGTCCAAGGGGATTGTATGGCAATTTATGAGAAAGAGAAACAAGAAATAATAAAACTTTTGAGTGAAACTCCTGGACGGATCAACCTTTCTGTGGACTTGTGGACTTCAAGTGAAACCCTAGGCTATGTTTTTCTCAGGGCTCATTTCATCAATAGCGCATGGAAGTTGGATAGTCGGATTCTCAGTGTAGTTATGATACCGTTTCCCCACAGCAAAGATGCTCTTAGTCATGCAGTTGAAATTTGCTTTGGTAACTGGGGCTTGGAGAATAAGGTGTTTTCCCTTACTTTGAACAAGTCTATCTTTAGAAGCGATACTGAAAGTCTTAGAGGCTTTATCTCTATGAAGAACCCTCATTTACTAAATGGTCAGTTGTTAGTTGGGCATTGCTATGTGCAAGTAATATCCAGCATTGTTGAAGATGCTCTACAAGGAATGCAGCAAGCAATTAATAAAGTCCGTGAAAGCATAAAGTATGTGAAGACATCCCAAGCTCATGAAGAGAAGTTTCTTAAACTCAAAGAGAAACTTCAAGTGCCAAGCTCAAAATGTTTATTACTAGATGATCAGACACAATGGAATACAACTTATCATATGCTGGTGGCTGCCGTAGAACTAAAGGAAGTTTTCTGTTGCTTGGACACTGCTGATCCAGATTACCAGCAAACCCTATCCATGGATGATTGGAAGCAAATCGAGACACTATGTGTTTACTTGAAGATCTTTTATGATGCAGCTCATGTTGTGTCGAGTACAACACACCCAACTGCCGATTTATTCTTTCACGAGGCATGGAAAATCCAGTTAGAGTTCATCTGTGGTACCTCAAGCCAAGATCCCCTAATTATTAACCTCGTTAATCTGCTTCGAGAAAAGTTTGATAGCTATTGGAAACGCTGCTGTTTTATTCTTGCTATTGCTGTGGTTTTGGATCCCCAATTCAAGATGAAGCTTGTGGAATGTAGCTTCGCAAGGATCCATGCGGATGAAGCCGACACATATATTAAGATTGTTGATGAAAGCATTCATGAGCTTTTCTCTGAGTATGTAATGCAGATCCCTCCTCTATCATCCGATTTAGAGCAGGGAAGCCTGAGCATTGTTAAGGTCGATGAAGCTTTTGATGTCTCCTCTGGTGGGACCCTACCCGTTGATGACTTTTTCGACTCTGACGTCTTTATGTCTGAGCTTTCTGGTTCCCAGCATACAAAGTCAGAACTGGATCAATATCTGGAAGAACCTGTTGTTCCTTTTACACTGGAATTTGAAATTTTGAGCTGGTGGGATCTTAATAGCTTTAAGTACCCTACACTGTCGAAGATGGCTCGTGATATTTTGTCAATTCCTTTGTCAGCAGTTAATCCTGAGACTGTGTTCAGTATTGGCAGCAGAAAGTTTGATCAGTACTGGAGTTCGCTTAAACCTGAAACAGTGCAGGCCCTTGTCTGTGCCAAGGACTGGCTTCGGTATGGCTCAACTGAGACTAAGTGAAATGATTTTTTTGACAGTGTCATGTTTATAATAGGTTTTAGTGGTGCATTGTCTAAATAGATAATTGTGACCCAGTACATTTCATAACATGATGTGACTGGTGCCAAAAGATGATGACTTTAATGTAAGCCTGGTAGAGCCGCTTAACAAAACTTTGTTTCAGTCAGGGGCTTCACAAATTTTGATATTTGTACACTGGTTGGATTTAGCTTTGATTAGAGATAGTTCATATTTTTTCATTGTATTTCATATATTTTTGTGAATTGTGGAGTTGGTACTTATTACATTAAATTATTCTCCACCTCCCTCACTTTATGAAGAAAATATCTAAAATTGCAAATATTTGATGATTATGGAACTGCAAATATAATGTTTGACAGTGGGTAACACTGCCGCCTCAAATAATTCAGTAGCCGCAGGTTGTTTTCTAATATGAATTTGAATTTTCTGATACTGTATATCCAAACCCACAAAGCTCTGAGACCATAGCTATAGTTTGTTCCTGTTAATTAGCTCTTTGGTAATTAGTATTAGAGTGGTAATTAGTTGTATAAGTACACAGTATTCAGACCATCTGGAATTCTGGATACATTGGGTACTCTTAAGCTAAGGATTTACAAGATGCTTCAGAAATTAGGCCCTTTTCTTTTCAACAGAAAATAAATGTGGCAAAAATTCACAGATAGAAACTGAAAAAACAATGAATTTATTAAATTACAGCTCAGATTAGATTGATCCCAAGAATATTATTTTATTTTGCAACTACTAACAATTTAATTTCAAGAACATGAACTTTTCTTATCCTCAACATTCATATCCAGTGGTGGTAAATTTTTAGGGGGGTTTAATTTTCGGTATCTGACTCAGGTATTACAAAATGAATAGATGGAGACTTATGATGTATATATTCGCAGATATAGAGAATGCATTTGAAAGAAAAATATGTCATTCATTTAATTTCCGTCCAAACCCCAGAGCATACAGACATACAGTTCTTTGTGGAAGTAAAATTCAATTGATCCCAAAGAATTTCACAACCTTCAAAAATTTCAATCTTTGATGTATAACAACCTATAACTTGACTTCAACTAGATGAACTTTTCTACCATCTGCCGGTAGTTGATCAAGGCTCAACGTCAGCAGTCCACACAAAGAATCATAACTGAAATCTACAGCTACTGAACCTACTATGCACTGAATCGGCTTAGTTGATGAGTATGCACCAAACCTTCCACACCCCTTGATTTGCATTAAAACTCTGTCCTCTCCCTTTGAACTTTCATACTCCACTACTGCATCCCCTACATATCCATTTTCAACTTCTGGCAGGACTGTGCTATGCTTCACTTCATATCTTAACCCTTCAATTGCTCCACCAGCATTATACATGTCAATCAGCCCTAAAGGTGCAAATCTAGATCCAGGAGCCAACTCCTTGATTGGAGATACTGTGAAGATCTCATGCTCCAGAATCTTCAGTGATACAGGCAGAGCTGCATTGTTGGGGATGACAACCACATCACCTTCTCGGTGGCTATAAAGGGCACAGTCTCCTTTCCAATTGGCTTCAGTGGCAGCCTCACCAATCAAGTGAACATCACTCCCCTTCACTGCACCTGTAAGGACATCACCTTGGGTTTTATGGAACATGTTCTTCTTCCATACATCGCTCCATGCAGCGCCTTGGCAGTTGTAGACACCAATAACGCCAGTGTACTTGTTCATGTTCCATATCTTCAGTAAACTGCATAACATAGAATATATGAATAAAAAAAAAAAAAAAAAAATCTTCGTTTAGTCCATAAAAGAATTCCTGTAGCGAGTATTCACCTGACACCATCCCGAGTAGGGTCCGAGAATAGGCAATCTTTAGTAGGACGTCCAGGAAGCCGAGCTCGTAAAATTGAACCATCAGGTAAAACTAGCTTCCTTAATAGCTCAAAGTTGTGCTTCCCAGGTGCATCACTGTTAAACAAATGGAGACATGGCTAATTGGAAGATAGCTTCAGAAATCAATCACAGCTATAATGTACATGATGGACGAGAAGTATTACCTCACATAGACTGGTCCCCCACTGAT
Source organism: Aquilegia eximia (assembly GCA_023053565.1). NCBI lineage: Eukaryota > Viridiplantae > Streptophyta > Magnoliopsida > Ranunculales > Ranunculaceae > Aquilegia > Aquilegia eximia. The sequence continues at coordinate 17,123,168 of JALIGU010000007.1, forward strand.
AGCCCTGGCTGATGCATGATATTCAGCAGCTGGATGGACAGAATGGAACATGTCCCAATCAGGCTGCATGAACTCTCCAAGAAAGACACTGTTGTACGACACTGATGCTATATGAATGGTATGAGATACAGAATCTCGCGGGTAAAAGTCATCTGATGCCCTCACAATTGCTGTCTGCTTTGAGCTGTTCACAAAATGTAGTAACAGACAATAATAAGCACATAAAGTGAGTAAATAGGCCACAAGGCTGCACTAAAATGAGGAAGAGGTGAGACTTACCAATAGAGTGAATCAGTATTATGGCTCATGCAAGCAATAATCCCATTATCAGGAAAATTCTTATTCACAGATGCATCAAGAGCTTGATGATACTGTCTAGTAAGCTGAACTCTGCCACCTAAGCTTGTACCCAGCGTTTCTAAGACAGACTGCACATCTACCTTCACTCCATCCACACCCGCTGAAGCCAAGTACTCGTGCATTTCATTATAAAACCTATAAATCTGCTTTGGATTCACCAAGCCCAAACCATGCTCTACAAGTGGATCAACCTTCCATGTTGGATCATTCATTACCACCCCATTTGATCCGGTTGAATACTTAATGGACGACTCATATTCCTCCACGTCAGGACTAACTCCACCCCAATACCCAGTAATCGCGTGCCACACGTACACATATTTCAATCCATACTTCTTCTTTGCTATATTCACTATACTCTCAATCCCCACTGTCGGATCTTCCTTGTTTTTGAACTTATCATTTTCTTTTATCCCAGTCAACCTAAGCGACGGTTCTGATTTACCGTCATTTCTTAGTTTTACAGGGTCAGACCCCACTGATTGCCATCCATCATCAATGATCACAAACTTTGGAGCTGCGCCACCTAAATAAAGACTCTTAAGACCATCTTCGACATCTTCTTGAGTAACATTCTGATAGAATGCATCCCATGTACACCAACCAAAATAGTCAATCATTTCAGGCAATTTCTTCTCAAAACGTTGACGAAATGATCTAAGATGATACTTAACAGCTGTAATTGAATCAGTGATTGTAGTGAATGGATCAGATCCAGAGTTAATAAAAAGAGAATGAGTAAAACATGAAGCTTTAGTTTCAATATCTCCACTTTCAAAACATAGTTCAAGCTCATTGTTCTCTATATTGCCTTGAAGGCAAGATCGAAATGAACCTTCAATCAAAGGGAGAAGAACAGTATACATTACTTGATTAGACTCATCATCACCATTAGATTCCAATAGAAGAAATTGAGTTTCCATAGGGATATCTCTTCCTTCATTTCCCATTTTCTGAGCCATCCACCATAATTTGAATCGAAAACATGCGAGAAACCGAACAGTACTGCAGAAAAATCAATGCCCATTGTCTAAATATCAACCAATTCCAATATAAAAAACACAATAATTTCAACAAACACCTACGCAAAAATTCAAGCTTTTCAAGTACCTGAGAGTCCCAAGAGAGACAACATGTGTGCTATTACTCTCTTCAAATTGAGCACCAATAAAGATCCCATCAACTGGACCAGAATTTGAAGCAGAAGTTGATATCACATTATCCGGTACACCGGAAAGTATTGTTTGGCCTTTAACAATAATTTTCCCATCAGAAATCCTCACTGCCGGCGTGATCGTCATTTCTTTCTTTTCTTTGTTTACAAAAACTGAGCTTAACCCACTTCCCTGTAAAATCCAATCAATACCCAATTCAGTTTTTCTTCAAATTTAAAAATAAAAAAATAAAAAAAAATAGAAAATTTTCATACCTTGTTAGCTTGTAATGGAACAACTTTGTTTGAATAATATCTGTAAAACAAAGAATATGAAAACCCAAATTCAAAACCTTGTTAATAACACAAAATCAAAAAGAAAAGAGAAGAAGAAATATATATATAGAAGAGAAACAAAGAGATAAAATGAATACCAGAAGAAGAAAGCTTTTTGGGTTTTTTAGTTACAGAGAAAGAAGAAGAAGAAGAAGAAGAGAAGAAGAAGAATGAATTGAATGAGAATTTCAAGCAATTTATATGAATTAATTGATGAGAAGTAGAACCCAAACGCGTTACACTCTTCATTTCTCTGATCGGTTTCGGTTGGATTCTGTGTGTTTCTTCTTTAGAAGTTTTGTTTAACGTTTTAATTAACGAGGAATAAGATTGCCACGTTGGATCTACGTCTTATCCAATCAAAAAGCTTTGTTTTCAACAAACGTTTGCAATGACTTGGAACCACGTTGGATTTGGACAAAGTGTTGTGTGTTTGTCGTGTCTTATCTTCATTTGTTAATCTTTCTACCATGTGGTGCCAACTCAGCATCTACTTTGAATAACGTTAAACAATCTCAGAACGCCAAAAATAAAGAGTAAAGATTTTGAACTACTCACAGTTAACAACTTAACATAACATCCATTCTATTAGAGATTTTTGGACATACCCCATTTGAAAGTCGAAATTTGAGATACCCCATTTGAAAAATAAATTGAGATACTCAGATACCCCCAATTCAAGACAAAAGAGCTTTTACATCCGTAGGTGAGTTTTATCATTATCATCCGACGGCTAAAATAACACCACATCTTGAATTAGGGTATCTCAAATTTTTTTTCAAATGGGTATCTCAAATTTCAACTTTCAAATGGGGGTATGTCCAAAATTCTCTTTTTATTATGTCAACCTGTTCACTGCAAAGCGTGTTGCGTCGTGTTTTCATTTTGCACGTATTAAGATCAAAAGACTTGTAAGATTAATAATTCTAGTATGTAATTCCGTATGCAAATTGATTCCATGGTATATATAAAATATAATCTAATTGCGATATTAAAATCACCAAAATGATTTCTTAATTATGTTACAGACATTTGCATATACAGGACCTAATCACAAAATGAACATATCTAGTAGGGATCATCAAATTCTTCACAGGGAGTCCAGCTGGTTTCGAGATGTATTACCACACGCGAGGTTCACAAAAAAAAAAAAAAAAGAATATATGCACAAGCAAGCTTCAGACTTCTTATCGTACAAGCCTGGTGTCATAGACCCGGTATTTCCTGCTTGACCAAGGATCATTTTCATCAACAAAATAAGATTTTAAACAGAGCTGTACCCAAGGTGGGTTCCTAGGAGCATCCAAATCTTCAACTTCATCCTCTGCAGCAACTCCAAGTCGTGTGTTCCGCTTGCTCGTCAGTACATCCATTGGTGGGTAACCATTGAAAAACTTTTCCTACAGTGAATTTCAATGAAGTTTTGAGTACAGCACAATCATAGTAAAGCTTTTTAGTTACTGAAATTTAATTTTTCTCATCTCAAATTTCAATCTTCTTATCCTTGTGGATGACGGACCAAGAATATGTCCCTTATACGTGTATACGGTAGTATCCTTTAGTATTCTCTCAATCGAAAGTAAACAAAGATGGTTGATCAAACATGAGGCATGCATAGTAAAGAGGCGTGCAATGGAAATAACAGCTGGACAACTTGCTTTTAAAGCACACATAAGGTATATCTGCTTTACCATTAATCTAAGAGACTAGTTCACAGCATCAAGTGGCATATTTTCTAACAAAAAGCTGTGTTGAGGACTAAGCTGAAATGTAGAGACAGAAGGAGACGCCACAAATTATTAAATTAAGAAACATCTAAATCGTGGCACATAAACCCAATAAAAGAAGACACCCTAAGCTAGGAGGAATGACTGGAACACTCCACTGAAAAGACAATCCACGCCAAACTCAGCTAGTACATGACGATGATTAATGACATAGAGAACATGTCATGGGAGGTTCTAGGCACTCCATTCCAGCAATTTATGATCTGGACTCACCCAAGAATAAGAAAGTAATACAACAAAAAACGTACAATCTTACCCCATCTTCAGCATATATGATAGCATGTATTCTTGCAGTGGGATCCTCAAGTGTTAACCTTATCCTATACACACATGTTCCTGTAGGAGAACGGAAATCCTCAACCTGCCAGGGACAGATTGCCACGACCCGGACAACACATTGAAATCTGGTTGTGACCTATGATGTGCAGAAACAAAGTAGTGTATTTAGCAAATATAAGAACTAAACAGGAAGGAACACAATACAATACAAAATCTCTGTTGCTGAACTTCAAGCCGGACATTTCAATTTTACATCTCTGGCATGGTTAAAAACACAAGATCAGAATAACAATTGTGGGTAGCAATTACATCAACAACAAAGGAAAGGAATTATGAGATAGCCTAAGATTAACACCCATGGAAACAAAATAGGAATGGTGTATGCTACTTCCTGATAAAGAAATGGAACAGTCTCTGAACCTTCAAAAAATAATCAAAATCTGTCTAACACACCACATTGTGAGGAGCGAACAAACCTCTGAACAGGTGAGAGCATCCATCAACGTTGCAAATGGCAGATGTCCAAGAGCTGTCTCTGTAAAAGGCAAAGCTCCACACGATGACAGAGTGTTCCTTATAAGCCTATCAAATCTCAAAGGATTTATATGAATTAAGTAATCTCATAATGCAAAACCTGTAATTTGAGGAGGCCAAGGAAAGGCTGAAGAAGGCATGCGATCCCACTTAGTAGGTAAACGATCCTCATAAATCCCGATCCATCAAATCAATAAACTAAGATGTTTTATAGATATTACAAACCGATGCTAAGAATAAAAACTCATTTGCCAGCTTAAGTACAGTGTGATTGAGTGTTGTTATCTATGTACCTTACATAGAAATACATTACCTCTGACGATCTGTAACTGTGATGTCCTCATCAGACAAAATCCGGACCCTGGTGGAAGGTTTCAAATGACTACACCACAATCCAAAGCGCTCTTCACATACTAAGTCAATAACTTTTACCTATCTCCATGGTAGCTGAAGAACAAGTTTCTCACTAGCTTGATCAACAATCACCCTTAAAACAGTCCCCACAGTTGGAAATTCACACAACACATCTCTAGGTAAAAGTGAATCTTCCAGCTGCAATGGAAGAAGATCCTCCAGTTCAAAGTTTAGCCTGTAATATTAGAAGGTGTTAATTTTTTCCAACTCATACATATAAACACATACATACGCACAGTACTACACCAGGCCTGCAAATAATTATTACAAGAGATATTTATGCGCTCCAAAAAACTCTACTCATATCGATGCTTTTAATGTAGATACGTAACATGCATGGGGAGCATAAGTTTACACAACACAGGGAGATTTAATCAGTTCCTTAGACTGGCAAATGAATAAACACGAACAAAGCAGTGCCACTCACTTTGTTCGGCAACTCAATGGGGGAGCATCAGTTCCATCCCACAAAAAAAGCATCCACTTATCTTTAGAAACTTTGCAAACTGCAAGAATCTTTCATGAGCAGGAAGAATATACAAATTAGCTTTGGGTACTTGAAGTTAGATAAGAGCCTCATCTCAAGCAAGACCCTAGGGTACTTCAAGAATGCAATGATAAGCTACCTTACAAACCAAATCAAAGCACTTTCCATCGCTGATTTTTCCCAAAGGCAGAATAGACTCACTTGTACCTAACAAGAACATGAAATGGCACAGAAGAATATAAGCATTATATAATCAATAATGAAGCTCAAAATACACAAGAAAAGGTGCACAAACATCTCAAGCAATCTCAATCACTAAGAAACAATTCAAAATGATAACAAAGACAACTTGGTTTACAGTACTATACACATTGCTGTAGTAATGATGCCATTAACTCTTCATTCGGCCTGTCAGCCAAAAATATAATAAATATACCTGAAGCATACAGAAAATATTATTCAGGTACCTCTTAACAAGAAAAGCTTTAAGTAGAAGCATCATACGCCTGATGATATACCTGAATCAAGTTGAAAGTTGAAAAGCCACGTTCTTAGAGATGTTAGAATTTCTCTGTCAGGATCTCCAAGGGTGTAGCTTGATGAAGCTTGATACGGAATGAAACTTTTACTAGACTTCCCTTCAAATAGGGCAAACGTAGAAATCGACTTCTTGAAAACAGCAATAACCTTTTCATTATGAGAATTTATCTGCAGTTGTAATATGCATTCACTGATAAGACTCTACTACTATTAAAACCAAATTATCATAAAGTTTTGTTCGAGGTTTTTCCACATGTATCAGATGTAAAGGCATATTAATCCGAAGATATAGTATATAAAGACAGAATCCCCACAAGGCTACTTTCAATTTAACCATTTATATATCTCAACCCACATAAAGAAGTGCGACATTGAATTTATCATAATATAATTAAGTTCTCAAACAATACTTAGTAATCACCAGCCATACATTATAAATAGTCTATTCAGCCTGAATTATAACTTTTTTTTTATTGGTAACATTTCCCCTAAATTTCGATCCCAAGATCTTTGGTTCAGCCATCCAAGTCGTGTCCAAGCACCACCAATATTGTATTACACGCTTCCAAGTACAAGCATCTTAATTTTTCTCCGCATTATTCTCACTACGATACAAGAGGATACAATAAATATACGATACCTGTATTGCTAGTATCGGCCATTTACAAAATTGTAAAATATGCTCTTACATTGACCTCGGGAAATCAAATTGAGAAAAAAGAATATATCTCAATATATTTAGAGCATATGACCATGACTGCAGTGACATATAATCTCATCAATCCAACAAGCACCACATAGAAAGGTTAAGATACAGGACAACATTAAATAACCACTTCAGACACACGAAATACAGATGTGGTGCGAAACAGTTGTATATGGAGAACAATATACAACAGACTTTTTATGAGACACCATTAACTTTTCGTTTCAAAAGCAGTATATTTTTCATTGCTTACCGTAACAGAAGTAAAACGAACTATATCTCCAGCCAACCTAACAAGTGGCAGTTTGTCCACGCTTTCAGCAAAGACATTAATCACAAGACCATGACCTTGATATGACTCGTCCATTATCTTCAGAGAGCAGAACCTGTCTGCAAAGACAAGTTCAACTACCATAACTCAAAAACTCATTCAGATGAACTTTAAAGATACCGCTTTAGAGAACATTATAGAACAACAAAATAACATTTGCCAAACCTATCCCAATGGATGATCTTCATGTATGCACTTCATTAATTATAATTCTACTAGTACAAGGGCATTGAACAGGCAGAGAAAGTTAAGATTTCGTAAAAGAAATTCCAATTTTGCAAAATGAAACAAAAGAGCGAGGTAAGATAGTGATTTGTGGCAAAATAAGCAGTTGCCTTGTTAATTTATTTTCAGATTTTCGACAGAACTGCTACAATGCCATATAGATACAGGCACTAAAATAATTGACCTAAATTTGTCTTAATACATTCAAGAATGATCTCACTTGCTCAGAAACACCTTATGATTATCAACTTCATCCTATTACCATGGGAGAAAACCCAAAGCAGCTGTAAGAACGGCCTTTTGTCATCATTGCCAGTGAGGACCTCTTCTAGGTAGAAAAACTGAAGTTTGGCAAAGAACAAATTCAAAAATAAAGATAAACTAGAGAGCAAGGAGGTATAGAAGTAACCTATGAGAAACCGATCAGGTTCCTTGTATATCAAATGTGTGAAAAAGTGAATCTCCTCAATTCCTATAATGTTGAGTAGCTATAACCAATTTCAGGGATAACAAAAGCCACAAAACTGCATCAGAATTATTTTACTACACTCTAGAATGATGGCTCAGACAAACCTTATGATTAGTGTTGGTGGATCTACCCCATGTTTGGTTAGGACTGTGGGCCTAATTGTATGTGCAGCCCGTGACCCAGTTGGGAGAGTGGCAAAGTCCACCTCCGTGTTTGGTTAGGTATGTGCCTACCAGTTTATCCGGTATTCCGGTTGATATACATTGTGGTAGCCTCCCTCTATAAGTTCGAGCTTTTAGAGAAACTGGTTTTCAACATGGTATCAGAGCGGTTCGGTCTTGGGAGGTCACGGGTTCGATTCTTTGCAGCAACATTTTAGAATAAATATGTTGTTGAGGGGGAGTGTTGGTGGATCTACCCCATGTTTGGTTAGGACTGTGGGCCTAACTGTATGTGCGGCCCGTGACCCAGTTGGGAGAGTGGCAAAGTCCACCTCCGTGTTTGGTTAGGTATGTGCCTACCAGTTTATCCGGTATTCCAGTTGATATACATTGTGGTAGCCTCCCTCTATAAGTTCGAGCTTTTAGAGAAACTGGTTTTCAACAATTAGCAACATCATCCTACTACCATTGGGTGGAACCCAAAGCAGCTGTAAGACCGGGCTTTTGTCATCACTGCCACTAGATACCTCTATTCTAGGTACACAACGTTTAAGGTGTAGTAAAAACAAATTCAAATATATATATAAAAAAAGGGGGGCAAGGAGGTAAAGTAACTTTGGGAAAACTAATTGCTTGCCTGATTTGTTCATTCTGTGAATTTTAATGAAACTTGTGCAAATACAAAAAGGTGAAATAGAGGTTGAACATAGTACGTTCGTTTCATTTACTCCATTCTAGAATGATCTTAAATAGCTCAGAAACACCTTGCAATTGTCAACATTATTAAAGTATGGGAGTATTGTAGCATATCTAAATGGCTCAGAAACACCATCCTAATACCATTAGATGAAACATTTGAAACCCGAAGCAGCTGTGAAACCGGCCTTATGTCACCACTGCCAGTTAGTACCTCTTTTAGGTAGAGAAAGAGAATATTTAGTAAGCAGAATTCAACTTTTACAAAATATAACAATTGATTAGGGTATTCAAAAGTAACTTTTAGCAATCTGATATTGATTTCAGAAAGTTTAAAAGAAGCTTCTCTAAGCGATGGAAATAGAACATATAGGTATACTTTGCAAAAAAGGTATACTTCTTTCTATACAACTTATTTCATTTTGTATCTTCAAGTTTGAACCTAGATATATTGATTTGCTTGAAATAACTTCAACAATATGCGCTAATAGTAATATCAAACTTATATACCAAGAAAACCCTCTACATAGTTACATTTTCAAAAAGATTTGCAAACAAACCGGGTTTTTGTTTAACCATACATTTATCAACAAGCATATAAACACTATATCAGCATACAGATACAACAGAAAGCAAAAATGAACAAATTTACTAAACTTAAACTAACAATAATTTTGCAAATAAGTATTCGAATTGGAAAAATTTCTCAAAAAAAAAAAAAAAAAAGAGAGTTAGATTACCAGTTCCTCTGCTCATCTCTGGAAGACAATACTCAGTTATAACTCCAATTATATTTACTTTCTGTCTTATTGCTATAATTGCATCTCTAATTGAAAGATAAACGTAGTTTTCTTCCTTCTCTTCCATCTCTCTGTTTCTTAAACCCTAGAAATGTTTTCTCAGCTAAAAAAAACATCTTCGTTTCGTTTCCCGCTATTTCTCTAGTTTAGTTTAGTGTGATTTATCACAAGTTCCCGCCATATTCTCTTGTTTCCTTGACACGTTAATCCATTGGGCCCTACATTATTTAAAAGAAAGTCCAATGGGCTTTTCTGACCACTACCCAGTACCCACCAAATTACCCGCCAGTACATCTAGTTGCAGGTATTTGGCGCCAACATCAATCTCTCTCTCTCTCTCTCTCTCTCTCTCTCTCTCTTACTTCACTTCTAGGGTTTCTGCACAGCAAAAAATGATAATGGCGGAATTCAATAATCAAATTGATGAAATCAAAACCCTAATTACTTCAAATTCCAAATCAGACAAATCAATTGGTTATTCAATGCTTCTACACATTCAAGAACAATCTATTCAACACTCATCTGCAATTGAAGCTTTATCAAAACGTGTTTGCCATCTTCTCTTGTCAATAATTGCCGATATCTCGGATGAAGATGAAGAAATGTAACTCATTTTGATGTTATATTGTTGATTTCTGACTTTGGGGTTTTCTAAAGTTTTTGTCTTTTAATCCAGATTTGATACTGGTTTCCATTTGTTTGTTTTTTTCAGTGCTTCTCAGGCTTTGAAGTGTTTGGGGTTCATGATTTATCATCCATCTCTTGTTACCGCTGTTTTGGGTAAATTGGTCCATTTCTAAATTAATCTTGTTTTGTGTCGTTGTCGAATCAATCTTCTAGTTTGTTAGTTTAAGGCCATTGGTTTGCTATACTTACAAGTAAATCACATTGATGCTATACAATTAGTTTAGAAGCAACTTTGTAAAAGAGATATTACGAGTATTATGTTGCTTATATTTTTGTCTTAGATTTATCCAGTTTGTTATATGTGCTCATTCAATCAAATAAAATTAAAAGAGAAAATTTACTCTCCCTTGATATGTCAGAGGACGTTGCTCACTTAGTTGTGGAATCTTTGGTGAAGCTAATTACAACTACCAAAATTAAGGCAAGATCTATTCACTGTCTATGATTTATACTTTTATCGGTAGAAGCATATTTGCATTTAACATGAGATTTTTTTTTTTATGGAATCCACTGTTGGTTGCAGGCTGTATGTAATTTGGGAGTTTGGTGTATATCTATGCAACAACTTAATGCGTCATTTCTAGCTCGCAACTTCCATTCATTATTGAGGGCTATCATTCATGCTCTTGACAATCCTATCGGTTCTCTGTCAACAACATTTGAAGCCATGCAGGTACAAGTTCCTTGAGAAGATGAGCCAATCATGTGCTCTCAGCTAATATTATGAATGTGACTATGCAGGCAGTGATAAAGTTGGCGGCTCAACTGACTGAAAAGATGAGAGATACGTCAAATATATGGGTTCCTGTAATTTATAGAAGACTTCTTAGTAGCGATAAGAGGGAAAGAGATATGACGGAAAGATGTCTTCTGAAGATAAAACCTACCATAATTCCTCCTACCTTGAATCTCTCCAAGGTAATCCTTGCTTTTCAGAGTTTATTATTTATTTAGTTGTGTCTGGAAGTTATCGAAAAAGAAAAATAGTTGCATGGTAGTACTTTATTCACCTTATCTACTGTCCTACATTTATTGACTTATAGACTTCATACAGAACTATTGGTAATTTATATTTGTTTATAGGCACATATAATTGTCACCGTGGAGTGGGAATTGGAGGGTTATACTGCTATTTAGCGGTTGATTTTAATTGGAAAATACTCCAATTCCTAAACCAGCTTTTTTCTTATTGTTGTTAAAATCCCCCTATAAGAATTTATCATAATTTGTTGTATGGTTTTGGGCTAACATTTGAGGCACATAACCACATCGCAGATAGCAACTAAAAATCAATGCATTCAGTTAAACCTGTAGATTCCCATAATGCCATAGGTCGGTATGTTTCCAACATGTTTAAATAGTTTACTTCTATATAGTGTATCGGTAGCACTGCAGTACCAACTTGTTTGTTTCATATTTCAATTTCTGAGCATATTGCATATTGCGTGAACAGGCTCTTGTTGTAGATATGAAGAAAAAATTGCTTTATGAGATGAAGGAAGTCATCCAAGACCGTGGGAGAAAGGTTCATACCATTCAAGCTTGGGGATGGTATATTCGCCTACTTGGATCCCATGCCTTGAAAAACAGACAACTGGTTAACGAAATGCTGAAAATTCCTGAACAGACGTTTTCTGATTTTGACCCACAAGTTCAAACTGCCTCTCAGGTAGTCAACTTCAAACGTCTTCTACTTGATACGTCCAATCTTGAATGATGTACTTGTGAAAGATGCCTTTTTATCACCTCATTTTCAAAGAAATTGATTAGAGACTAATAGGTTCGGACATAATGTGCGCTATTTTATTTACAGTATGTCTAAATGTGTCAGTAATGCGCAGGTTGCTTGGGAAGGTCTAATTGATGCACTTATTCATCCTCCATCAGAAGCTCCACGGGCAATAATGGCTTCAGGGCACGTTGCTAAACAAAGATCGTCCATGACATTGGATAATTGTAATTTTAAGAACATGGGAAAGGCTTTAGTGCATGTTGCTCAGCAAAGGTCGTCCATGACATTGAACAGATGTAATTATGAAAACAGTGAAGATGGCCTTTCGAAAAGTTTGAGGCTCATAATGACACCTTTAGTAGGAATTCTGTCAAGTAAGTGTGACATATCGGTACGCTCTTTTAGTCTGAACACATGGTGCTATCTGCTACATAAACTTGATCTTGAAGTTAACTGCCCGACAGTTTTAAAGACGGTCATAGAACCTATCTTTGAAGTTGTATTCCAAATGGGGACAGATGATAAAAACAGGTGGCTTTGGAACATCTGCCTAGATCTTCTCGATGACTACATTCTAGCAAACAACGGAGACAGAGATAATGGACTGAGCCAGCAAGTGAGTTGTTGTTCTTCTACTAAAATTTCTTCCCTTGGACATAACAATGGCTCCCAATGCTCTTTCAAGGATTATCCCATTAAGTGGCTCCCATGGGATCTTACAAAGTTAGGCTTACCCATAAAAGTTATTCATATTCTCATCAGTCAAGGGTCACTGACTCATTTGACCCCTGAATGTAAAACTTTTGCCTGCAAATCTGCCTTGAAAGCCTTCAGATCTGTTCTGAAGGGAATCCAAATTGAGTTGAAAAAGTCTTCGATTAACTATGGTGAGATAATGTTGTGTTTAAATACAATTTTAAGTTTGACAAAGCAGGTCTTTGAGGATGCTACTTCAAAACAGTTTGATGACTTGTTATGCACTTCCCTCCACTTGGTCGGGGTTGTCAGAGAGGAGATAGAACCTTCCGTACTTGCCTCCCCTCTTTATAAGGTTGCTATGGATTTCAAGTACATTAGTGAGTTGCAAACGATTGTTGATATTGAGTATCCAAAGGTACCAGAGATCAGCTATTTCAAGTATATGGATATGGTTTCACCAACAGTTTATTTAACTACACTTTATCTTTGCATGGGGGCTCGATCTATTTCAGATTCATCTCAGATGGAGATGATTCTGCATGGACTAGAGAAGCATCTCAGGTTTGTTTTATCCTCATATAATCATTTGGAGAACATCTATGCCATCCTAAATCTATTGTATAAGCACAATGAATTTGTGTGGTTAAAGATATGGCTATTGATTGCAAATGTTCTGAAAGAGCATATCGACAGTTTCAAAGATATTCCATCCCTCAAATTTGAGTTGGACAGTGATGGTTATGCGGCAGTGTCTTGGTTCTTGGCATACCCATTTCTAGTATGCCTTTACCCTAAGAAGCTATCAATCCTTGGTAAAACTAGTTGCTCCTCAGACTTGTCATTTGCCTCCTCAAGGATGGAATTTGAAAGTATTATCGAAGTCTGGAAGTCACTTTATGCTTCTGTAAACCGTTATGAACAGTCCAATAGCTCCGCCATGACTACTTTTTCTGAGGACCTATGTGGTATTCTGAACAAAGTGTTTAATGAGAAGAGTATTATGCCTAATGGTGGCATTGAGCTATGTTTGAAGGACAAGCATCAGAACCTGATTCTCCAGCTTCTATCTGGTGAAGTTGCTATATGTTTGTTGAATCAGGTCCTTGTTTTCTATGATGATGGTTTACGATCGAAAGGAAGCAGTGGCGAATGCTTCCAGCCAACCAGCATTAAGAATATTCTGGAGTTCATTGCCAGGTTAGTGTGGCTATTATCCATTCTTTGTCAGTTATTGTAACTCTCTCTCTCTTACACACACACAAACAACGAAAAACTATAAATGTTTCATCTGCTTGAAATTGAAACCTTGGAAATTTGACTGAGTTTTGAACATTTGATATGAACGGTTGTTTTCAATTACTCTTTTTTCCATGGTTTTTATATCTGAGTTCTGGAGTTCATGGTTTGTATGGTTTTTATGTATAGGTATCTGAAACTAGCAATGGCAAATACTGTATGTGATCCACAAGCTGATCTCTCAGTAACTGCAAGGTAAGTCACATGAATACCAAGACTAGCTTTTCCATCATGAATGCTTGCTTTAGTGCACATCATAATATTTTTATTCCATTGTGTTGTGATTGCAGGGTTTTTTCTGCATTGGCATCCTTTGTAGGTCGTCTTTGCTTGAAGTGTCATATTCTTTTACTAGTGGAGGTTTGTCTTTCTCATTCTCAAAGAGATTTCTGCATACAAACTTAAAAGTGACAGGGAAATAAGTAATACACGAGGATGCTTTATAGCCCCATATGGGTACACAAAGGTTTTACATTCGACATCTTTCCTTCCTTGCAACTAATGGACCTATGCACTGAATACCAATTTGATTAGATTAGTGGCAGTCAGATACTACTTATTAGCAGTTATTCGTAATGGGCCAAGCGGCCAACTCACCAGTCCCCAACTATTGTCAAGTTTCCTGTAATTGTGACCTAGTGGCCTATGGAAGTGTACTGTGTAGATGGATGGACCTGCATATACACATTGGCTTAGTCATATACCCTAGAAGCACCTATCAAGCTGGGCAGCTCTTTATAATGATTGACTCCATCCTGGTTGGACTAAACTATTTCTGAATGGAGGAAAGCTTGAGCCTTGTATCTTCTCAAAATGAGTTTGCTTCATAGCTGTAAGGTGTACTTCCCTATGCATGTGGGCATACAAAAGAGGCAGTAAGTTAAAACATACAACTCAAATCCAATAGTTAGGAATCGATAATTTATGCAACATCAGAGGTGACTATGTGATGATCAAGAATAAAGAATGTTCCGAGTGCACCTTGATGTATATATTTTTCTCTTCACTTTATTCAGCGATCAACAACTTTGGATGATAGAATGCAAAGAAAGAGGCCTGCCTTCGAGACATTTTCATTTCCTAAATTACTAACTATGAGGCCTGCCTTAGAGATGTTCTTAAGGCAGGCCTACATTACATTCAGTGACTGCATTTACAATATGCGGTTCACGTCTTTCGTTAAGAATATTTGTCGCTCTTTGCATAAAGAATATAAATATCGGATGTGCGTATCACAGTAAGTCAGTATGTGGAAGAAAGGGAAACTGTATTTAGTGTGATTTGTCAATATTTTCTTTATTTAATATATTTTTCCCTTGCAGATAATTTCTGATCTAATGATTCAGTGGTTATCAAAATGTGCTCTCAATAATGACTTGATGGAAGGAAGCATCGTTTATCAACTACAGCTCCTCTGGAGTGAGATTCTTAGTAGTATGGAGAGGAGTCAGCCACCCATCATCTTTGATTCCTCCTTCCTCAAAGTCCAAGCACCAGTCCTAGAAACAACTCTGGATTCTCCAATTTTGGCCATTGCAGAATCTACCATTACTTTCTGGAATCATACATATGGTAATCAGGTCATATTAGATTATCCTCAAAGCTTACTTCCAGTTCTAGACAAGTTATCAAGAAAGGGAAATTTAAATATTTACAGAAGCAGCCCAACATTATTAGTTAATGACCATTCTAAAGAGGTTATTGGTGCTCCATTGAGATACAGGGTTGCTGCAACACAGAACAAGATCTCAAAAAGAGTAGAGCTTATGGAGGATAAGAGGAATGATTTTAGAAGCACACATAAGCTAGTACCTTGCTTGAAAAGGAGAAGGTTAGAGCTAACTGAGCATCAAAAGGAGGTTAGAAGAGCACAACAAGGTCAGGATAGAGACTGCAGTGGACATGGTCCAGGGATTCGGACTTACACAAGTGTCGACTTTTCTCAGGGGAATGAGGACTCGCAAGAGAGCCAGGAGCTTCGAGACCCAGAGTCAATCTTGGAGATGTTGAGAAAAGCACCATAGCTATTTTCAGGATGACCTTGGGGCTCCAACTTCAGTTAGTCAACGTGCATCCTACAAGAATGAACTGAGCTCAGAGGCCAAGCCTCATAGTTGTGTATTCATGTGTTCTTTATGTAGAACTGCAGATGTTGGGTAGTAACACAGACCTATTTGCGAAATATTAGTTGACATTATCATCTGAAGCATGATTGGGGGCGCACCGCTTATATAGATGAGAGTTTGGTTGTTTTTTTTTTCAGTCCTAGTGGATCTCATTGTACAGAATGTACTAGAATGTACATGATATACTTCAATGTAGTCAGTGTTGTATGATAATTTATAAGAACCATCTTCTTGAATTATCTATGCAGTCAAATCAAATAGTTTCAGTCTTGACAGTTCATTTTACATTGCCACAAGGATTTGACATGCCAAAATGTTACAAATCACCTGTTTGTCACATAGCAACCAATACAAATACAAGTACACAACCACTTAGGCACTTGGTAGCTAAGAATATGATATGGTGACCGAAATCTGGTTGTGCTTTAGGCTGACAGTAAAATTTATGCTATCGGTAATGCTTATGTTGAGGTACGTATGATTTTTCACCGTACATTACAAAGATCTACACAAATCTCGAGGATTTGGTATAATGATAGTTCTCGAAATTTGCATAGGTACTTAAGATGTGTAGTGGACGAACGCTTATAGTTTTGCATAAAATGAGAACTTGCCTATTAAGAAATTTTTCTCTCGAAGAGAATTGAGTTTAATTAATCTTAAAAAGGTCAAATTTGTATTTTTAATCTTAGAAGCGCATGCCTTGCATGGGCAAAAGGGCATTTTTTTTTTTTTTATTGGCAAGCAGGGTTGAGGGGACCCGTACCGCTTTAAATTACGTGTGGAACCTTATATCAACAATCAGTTGTTGACATGTTTCGAACCCACAACCTCTCCACTTTGTGAGAAGGGTGCTACCATTGAGCGACAAGCTCATTCGCGGCAAAATGGCATCTACTTCATATAAAAGAGGAACTTGCCTATAAGGAAACAAAAATTTCTCTTAATTGATAGTTTAATCGAAGAGAATTGAGTTTAACTTTAATCTTAAGAAAGTTAAATTTGTATTTTTACAATATTCAATTATTCATAAGTGGACCACAACTCAAAAACTAAATTTATAATTTTCAATAAATACATGGCCGCAATCTAAAAGCTCATGCATTGTATGGGCAAAATGGTTTGTTGTATCATAAGTATATGATCCCTTTGTTGGGAACTCGATCTCACCCAACATTTATCCCTTGTCTAATGCTTTTGTTACATTATTTTCTTGAGGTTTGTCACAAATTAGTTTACTTACATGAATAAAACTTTTTATATAAAACTAGATAATAACTTTTTGTAATCTTCATATCTACATTGTATTAAAGTTGAACTAGACATATTTCACTTGGTCAGAGTGTTGTTGTTGTTGAAAAAATAAAATAAATTAATAATGATGGGTAACAATGTCGTGATGGCGGGTTCAAGTGCATATGTATTTCGTAGGATTGGTTTTGTTATTCAAAAATGACAGCTTACAACACAGTTTGTAGCGCATTTGTCCTCTACCTTTGTACAATTCTTCGAGTTTTATCAATAAATTTTGGTTTGGATAAAAAATAAAAAAAATAGTAGCTATCACAAGAGAGCAACACAATAATATTCTAATTTTTTTCCTTGATGACGAACGCCGCTAAAATGTATCAATGTGGTTTAAAAGACAACAAAGTTACACCTCAAACCTGTGGAGGCCTCGTGTGCTTATTCATATCAGAGAAAATAGTGTTAGTGGATTAATGTGGAAATTGTATAGTAGTTAGAAGTAAGACGAATGCAAAAAAAAATATAATATAATAATAATAATAACAAATCAATCAGGTTTTAGTCTTATTTTCGAACTGTTGTTTTAAATAAGTTGAAAGTTAAAAAAAAAAAAAAACGAGTAGTATGTTACGAAAGTTTTATATTTTGGGCATTGGCAGAGTGCAAATAATAATAAGGGTATAAAGAATGTGCGTGTATAATCTATTGTAACTTGTCTCTTCTTTATTAGCCATTAGAAAATTTTATTCATCAACCGAGAAATTACATAAAGATAAAAGATATTCGCGCTACAAATTGCGCTGCAAGTCTTTTCTAAATATCAAATCCGATTCTTCTTACAATATCAGCGTCGTCAGTGTTTACATTGAGATATGATTTAATTTCTAATCTCTAGTCCATTAACACTGCTTTTGTCGGTTGACATATCCAATAACACTGTTCAATTTCACTACTAAACGCAGGATCTAAGAAGTTGTCTCTCTTCATTTCTAATTCAACCACATGTATCATCAACACGTGTCCTTCGTAGACAAGTCGTATCTAATACAGTACCTCAACCTGACATCAACACTGTTATTCATGCGTCTTATTAACTGCCACGTGTTATGTTAGATTCACTTATCATTTTTTTCTCTTATATAGCGGAAATGCACATGCTACACACGTGACTATCTAGTTATAAGATTAAGTTAATTTTTGAAAGTAATTAAAATAATTGGTATTTTTACTAAAGAAATTTTTGGTTTTTAACAATGCAAATTAAGTCTGTATTGCTGAATTTGGTATTTTGGTTTTGGACCTAAAGAAATAATGGGATCAAATAGAATTACTATTATATTTCCCAAACATTGTCCTATCCGCTAGATGTGGTTGTTGTCTTTTTTTTTTAACGTATCCGAAATATTGGAACATGATAAGATTAATGAATTTATATTATTTTTCGGAGAAATGATAAATAAAGTATTAAAGAAGAAAATACGATGCTATACCTTTTTTTAATTTTAATTATTTTTTTTTTTGGAATATAAAATTTTATTGATAAGCTCAACGAATTACACAAAAGTAGAGGACAAACGCGCTACAAACTGCGCGGCAAATCCTTTCTGGATAGCAAACCCGATTCTCCTAAATACATATTCGTTCGAACCTGCAGTCATCACGTTGCTATCCATTATCTTCTGCACTCTCCTGAGGAGCTCAACTGCTTCTGAGCCTAGCAATCCAAATGTGTCAAACGCAAAGGGGATGAAACTATGTTGGTTATCCCTACAAGCTCCGTCATGTTTCTCCACTTTTGCCGCTGCTGCATTGCTAGCTGCTAGCCCCACCTCAAAAATCCCAGCACTCAGCCCCACCATCGGAGACGCCCCTGTAACATCAACACACGCATGTTTACCTTCAGACCAGTTGTAGACCAGAATATCAGCAGGACGTAATGTCGATCTTCCTTCCTTAGGATCAGTAAGAAAGTTAACAGGAACCTCCTTCTTAACCTGTACGCCAGCCCGCCAGAACACATCACACAAGATATCTCTAACGTGGTCATGCATGTACTTGAAGCCGGGGTAATGCTTACAATGGGCCGCATGGTCCCCGAAAGCATCAAGTCTAATGTAATTATTTATTTTAATTTTTATGTTTTTGTCCTAGTAATGTAAAGTTTTGATGAAATGCTTAAACCATGTTTGCTTTTTTTGCATTGAATATGATAGTTGGTAAATATTACTTGAACAAGTGAACCTTGTGCGTTGGTGGGGTGCAAATACTAGGGTACAAAGAATGTCCATATTTGATATGATCACAATCTCTTTTACTTGTCCCTTCTTTATTAGCCCTTGTTGACTATTAAACCCAACTAAAGTACATATTCATGAGATCTAAAGTTTATTTTTCAATTTACCAAAAAAGAAGTTTATTTTTCAAGATCTTTATTAAAAAAATAAAAATAAAATTATTTTCAACATATTACATTTAGAATTTTAGATTTGGAGAGAAACATATCAAGAGTCAAGAGTCAAGACACATGGTTGAGTTAGAAGCAAACTCAAATTCATCTTAGTGGACTGGATTCAAAACAAACCCAATTCATTTTTATCTTGGACTACCAATAAGCCCAAACAAAGCCCAAATCCAGTTTACTTGTTTATTCACTAATAATTACGGAAAATGAAAAAGACGGAAAAACTCCTTTCTCTCTCTCATCTTCATCTCTCTCTTCTCTGTGCAATCCAGTAGAACCAGTAACAACTCTTCTCTTGAAAAAAAATTCTTTCTCTCTCTTCTTTCTCTCTCTAAATGCAATCGAAACCCTAAAATCAAACAACTTCATCTTCATCAACTTCTACTTTCTTACTCAATGAAACCAAAACCCTTAAACATTTGGAAACTCGATTCAAACCTAAAATTGACTTCATTCGACTAAGATTTTTCGCAAAGTAAGATTTTTTTTTTGAATTTTTTTTTGTTTTTAGGGTTTTATTCTTGATCTAAACTGGTTCGATCTAAATAATAAGAAGATGGATTCACGAGATTCGTTATCAACAAGTAGAGATTCTGGTGGTGTTGGTGGTGTTGGTGTTACTGGTGATGAAGATGTAAATCTATCTGTTGCTTCTTTACTAGCTAAACAAGCTGCTTTCTTGTTTGATTCGAAAAAGTATTCTGAGTGTTTAGATGTGTTGAATCAAATTTCCCAAAAGACTAAAGATGATCCAAAGGTATGAATTTCGTTTACTAATAACCTTTTATTATTTTGAGAATTGGAGTTGATTTTATGTTGTGGTTATAATTCATTTGTCCCTAAAAAAAAATTTGAAAAATATTATTGGTTGATGTATGTTTTTATTTTTATTTTTCGGGGTTAGGTTCGTTACTTAGGAGAATTGAATTTGATTGTAAACCTGTTGTATTGTTCGTTTTTAGTTGATAAATATTGTTTGTGTGGAACTTATTGTCATTTGAGATTCTGTTTGGAAATAAATAAAATGTGATTTGATTGAATATTTTTGTCAAATTGAGCACGTCTTATAGAATGTGGAACTGAAAATGAACACCTACTAGGCAGACAGCCAGACATATGAAGTTTCGAAAAACAGTTCACACAAATACAGTGCTTTTAGTATTAGGTTAGTGGCAGATTTAATACTATTCAAAACGATATGGAGTGGCACAAGAAAAATTTATCAAATTCTATATCTCAGCGATGAATAAGTCTTTAAAATTGAGGTGCTTTGTAAACCCTAAAGACCTCACATATACTGATATACATCAAATCATACATTTTGCAATCAGCTTGAGAATTAGGGTTTGCAAGACATAGTCCTTCATAGTCTGATGTTTAATGAGGTTATTAGCTTGACCAAGAGTTTCCATTTCCATTGGGCTTGTCAGCGGAAGGAACTGAATTTTTTTCTTTCTGGTACTTTGTGTTCTAATGGTTGTTACTACTTACTTTTTAGAGGAGATGCTGCGTTCCTCTGTCAAGAGTTATTGTGATTTGTATCTTTGTTTTTACATATCTATATAAGCCTCCTCTGCTGACATTTTATACCAATTGGTTTTTAATATATTTATCCACTTTTCCAAGTATTATGAACAGAATATAGAAATGATATACACGTTGCTTTGTTGTTTATATTTTAAAAGTTTCTTTGCCCAATAAAGAAGTGTCTTGGGAATATAAACCATACCCATGTTAATCTATATGGACATACATATAAGCTAACGATACTATGGATATATTTTCTGCAGGTTCTCCATAATACTATTGTTGCGGAATACTTTCGCGATGGTTGCTCTGATCCCAGGAAGGTTCTTGAAGTACTCGACAAAGTTAAGGTATTTCATAAATTTGGACTAGTTTTCAGAATGTGCTGTATTTTCCAGCTGCTTAACATGTTCTCCTATTACATTGCGCCTTCAATGCTGTTATTATTGTCGTGGTTTTATCCCTTCTTCAAATCAACGGTAGGCCTTTAACTGATCTGGAAAAATAAAAACCTTTGGGGCCTCAAGAAACTCTTAGCCTGGTGTATTTGGACACTTCACAAAAATTGTGGGTTGAGATGAACATTAAACATTCGCCAATACGCCTCTTCATGTTGTTGTACTTTATTTGTCTTATAAAACTATCAGCTGTTGGATGCTATGTTATTTTCTTTATATTGTTTTTTCTTGATTATTTCTCTTTCTTTCCTATTGCAAAAACTTCAGCTCCAATAGAACTTTCAATTTCCAACCTCTTGGAGGATGGAAATGTAGATTGAAAAGCAGTGTAATCAAATTTGTAGGACTCGTGAATTGATGAATCCAGTTGAGTCAAATGGAATAAGAGTTGAATTGCTGGTTTGAAATTTAAGTGTTGCAAATGAAGTGAAGTTGCATATTGAACTGGTTTTTGTGAACAATAAATAAAAAGCAATTTCCACGTTTAAAACGTGGTTGAAAACCTGGTTAGAAGACGAGAGAAAATTTTCTTTCTTTTTTCGATTTATCATTAGTACCAGTGTACCACTTGAATGTAGACCACAATGTTTAGATGTGCATCTTTACAGCGCCTTCTGCTGTTAGCTGAGTGACGAGGAGGTCTTGTGTTATGAGCTTTTCTAACCATAGTCCTACACTACAGATTTGTGAAGAGTGAGACACTTGACATACTTGATGTCTCATAGAAGAACCTATTTGTTGTTAAACATTAACACCAGAGTTTGGTGTTATAGTATGAAAGCTGGACAGCAGATCTGGCACTGTATTATAGTCATGAAAGCTGGACACCAGAGTTTGGTGTTATAGTCATGATAGCTGGACAACAGTTATTCTGTTATTATTTTCGTAAACAATTCAATAAGCTGTTAAGCGCTCACATCAGATCTGGCACTGTATTTTCTTGAAGTATAAGAGGAATACATTGCATATACTTATACTAGCAGTTTTCAGTGCCTTTCGGATATTTTCATGTTAACAACATTTTACACCTTCAAATATTCAATGCTAGATTATAGTGAGAAATAAATTTTATCAATTATACGTGTAGTCAGATTAATCAGTTTTATATATATTTTAATTTTTCTATGGTAAAAAATTCCTCAATGAACAATATGAGATTTGATCCGCTACACGATTTCTTAAATATAAAAAATGATTGCCGATGAAATTTACAGGCTGACAACTACGGTGAAAGTACTCTGTAGTGTGCAACATATTGAAAATTGGTAGATCACTTGTATTGATCAACTTTGCAGAATGTTAGAGAAGCATAAGAAAGCATATTGAATGCCTCGAACCTTAAAGTAGCTTCTGTTCCAGATTTCAACCTTTTATTGCTCAGAAATAAGCTTTAATTCTATGGAACTAATAGCTCTGTATATATCCAGTGTCAAGTTGTCAGAATTTCTATTTGTAACGTTGGCATCTTGTGATTACAAATGAATGACAACTATTATTTATTTGGACACAGTAAACATTTCTCCCTCTCTAGATCAGGGTTTATGAATTGCTTAGTTGGCACTAGCAGAACAGTCTTTCGTTCTTCTGTTATAGTTCCATTGATTTTCACCTTTCAGTTAATTTATTATGGTGTTTTAGAAAAGAAGTGAGGACCTTGCGCGTGCATATGGTGAAAAAGTGGAGGCACTCAGCAACCAAGAAAATAATGCTATTTCAGGATCCAAATCTCATCAGCTTTCTGCCACCAATGCTAGTGTTACCTTTACAGAGGAACATGACACTTCCGTTGTAACATTAAACATTGTATGTTCATATCACTCCAATTGTATTTAAGAAAAGTATGTAATTGGTTACTTCGAGGTTTTATTGTTGATTGAGATACTAATTTTGGGTTCATGCAGGCAGTTGTCTTGTTCCATCTTCACGAATATGCCAATGCGTTGTCGTATTTGGAGCCATTATATCATAATCTTGAACCCATAGACGAGGTACTAACGATTACAAACATCTGTCGATTTCTACATTTGGCACGCTTTGCTAATCCTTGGTTTTGATATATATATATATGCAGACAACTGCTCTTAACATATGCCTTCTTCTACTGGATGTTGCATTAATCTCCAATGATGCAGCAAGAGCCACAGTAAGTTTATTGCTTTTTCTATTGTTATTTTTCTAAATTTCTCGATAGGACTGTGGGAATTCTCTCTCTCTCTCTCTCTCTCTCTCTCTCTCTCTCTCTCTCTCTCTCTCTCTCTCTCTCTCTCTCTCTCTCTCTCTCTCTCTCTCATAAGGCAAGGGAAGTAAAAAAGTGTAAGCTAATAAGCTATTGTTGCTTGCTTCTTACGCAGGCTAAACTAATTTCCTAGGTATTACAAGAGATTCTATAATTACATCAACTTCTAGTGATGTAATTGCTAATGCTTTATATCAATGAATACGTTTTATTGATAAAAACAAATTTCATTAACTTCTATATCTTAGAAGGTTAATTTGAATCCTCACTCGATTGCTTTAAAATTTATAGTCTCGAGTCTTTTGCTTACGATGTGGACATGTAGTTTTCTATCATTGTATGTTCTTTACTAGTTGGTGTGCATTGGGTTTAGGGTTTACATATTAGTATCCATTATCCAACCTTGTATATGAGAAAATGGCATTTTTGTCACTGACTAGCATGATGGATACAAAGTTTAAATAAAGTTTAAATGAATCTATGTTAAGTGCTCGTGGGATTCTGTCACAAGGGTGAACCTACGAAATATGAAAAGATAACAACACTTGAATTTTTTTTTCTTGAATTTGTTTGTATCAGTGAAGACATTAAATACCAGTTATGGTAATGAACATAAAGGATCTTTTGATCTTGTGATTTTTATTATTTGGCCCACATGGAACCCAATAATTGTATTCCTGATATTCTCCCAAAACTTCTTTTGAATATTATATCTGTGTGGCAAATCTCAGTATCGTGGTTATATACTTATATGAATATTTATGTCTGGTAAGTTCTTTTGGAAGATCAATGACTGTGGAAGGGATATGTCGTTGCACACATTTCTTGCACTTTTGGACTCAATGACTGAATTTTCGAATATGTTTCTTTAAATAACATGGACACAGATCATAAAGAAATTATCTTGTGTAGACAAGGTTTCCACAGTCCACACAGATATGCTTCTGTGATCTGTGAATATATGTATACAGTTGATATCATACACAGAATAAGCTTAAGATTTTAGGGGGAAATCCTTCTTTTGTTTTTTAGGAATTTAAATTGAATTTGAAATCGAAAAAAAATCAACACCAGATGCTCACAGCAAGAGATGCTGCTAACCAAGAATATTGTATATCACAAAAAAAGTCATTAACAAGTATAAAGTACCAAGATTAGCACGGATCAGTAAGTTGTTGGAGATTCTATAATTGAAACATTTTCGAATATAACAGATCCAAGATCTTCTTTGCTCGCATAGAGAGAGCTGATTTGCAGGCTTCTCCTGAAAAATTCTAACCCAGTCAACGGTTTGCCATTGGATTTTAAGAAAAGTGTTGTTGCAGAAAAACCTGATTCGACACCTTTTAGTAGAACGTGTGTATCTCCCTTATCAGAATTCTGAATTACAAACCGTTGATTGGGTTAGAAGAAGACTCGCAGATCTTTCCAACAAGCTATAGCACGCACACTGGTTCAAAGTATTTTGTCCAGGAGAAGCCTGCAAATCTGACGAATTTTTCTGAATCTGTATGGACGAAAACTGCTTGAACGGAAGGTGACGACGGACCGCTTTCTAGATAAGGATCTAGAAAGTGAGGCTCTTGATACCACTTAATGTAGAACTTAGAAGAAAGAGATAAGAATCTCTCAAAGAAGATAGGGTTAGGAACCTAGACGAACGAGAAGCTTGGAATCCACCAAGTAAAAAGATGGAAAAGATGAATAATCTAGCAAGAAAACAAGGATAACTCAAGAAGCAATTCTTCTATTCAATTCAATAATAATCAATATCTAACTATTACAATAATCTAGAGCTTCTTTTATAGAGCAAGAAGCTTGTTTAACAAGTAAAAGATTTCTAAATTAAACGACTTCTAAAAACATAATGATTCCTAATATAATATACTTAGACCTAAAACAATATATTCTAGAACCTATTTCATACTTAGAATTAAAATAGTAACTCCTAACATGTCCTATATCACTGATCAAGAAAGATTTTTGCTGCTCCATGCAGATAGTTTGAACAAGAGAAAAGGGGTTCTTTAATTATATAAGAGTTGAGCATGCGATTGTCATGAAGCATAGAATTTTTTTTTGGCAGTTGAAGAAGTGATGGGATTAGGCAGACCCCCTACCTGTATTCGCTCGAATCCTCATTATCTTATCCTCTACATTTTAAACAAGCTCACCAGTAGGACAAAATTATAGAGTCACGGAATTATAAATAAGGCTAGGCATCCACACAATAATACAAAGGTAGCCAAGCTACTCATGCAACGTCACCAATTGTTTTTAGGACTAATAGACAACACTACCTTTTACTTTTAAAATTCTTCAGTAACTCCGGGCCTTTTTGACCAATATGATGGATCTCCTTTTCAATGTGGAAAGAATCTATCACACTTCCCACACACATATGTCCATCCATGTGTATCATTCCGATTAATCTACTGAAGAATGGTTTTCTTCTTGGGCGATTTCCCGTTATATAAATCAATTACCTGAACCAGAAACCAGAATTATAGTTGGCCCAGATAACTTATTGCTGTTTCCCAAATTTCAATGCTTATAAGTGTCACTGCCACTAAGGTTTTCTTCTTCTACTTGTATTTTCGTTTGTTGAATTTTCTATTGTAATGGTATTATTAGACCTTGAATTGTGATTTTTTGCTTTTCAGGATGTATTACAGCACATGGAAAAAGCTTTTGGTATTGGTTATATGGTTGGTCAGGGTGACGGTGGAAACACCGCACCATCTCACTATTCTCATCCGCCAGCAAAATCCTCCTCCACGCCAAGCAATTCAACTTCCTTGGAAATACCCACTTCGGATTGTGCTTCAAATGCATCAGAAAACCCTCTGGTGAGAACATTATCAGACGAGACTCTTGATTACGAAAATTTCTTGTCGACACTGGACATTGGTGGGCAGAACTTAGTTAGGCCTCCTGGTCTTTTGTCTTCAAATGATCTACTGAAACCATCATTGGATCGGTCTGGTCCTGCTCTTGATTTGAAGTTGAAGTTGCATCTGTACAAGGTCAGACTTCTGATTCTCACAAGGAACCTAAAGGCAGCAAAGCGTGAAGTGAAGATAGCTATGAATATTGCTCGCGCTAGGGATTCTTCTACCGCGTTGCTCTTGAAATCCCAGCTCGAGTATGCTCGAGGCAATCACCGTAAGGCTATAAAGCTATTGATGACCTCAAGTAACCGGACAGAAGCTGGGATGCCTAGCATCTTCAACAACAATCTTGGGTGCATCTATAATCAGCTGAGGAAACACCACACATCAACTGTTTTCTTCTCAAAGGCACTAAAAAGTAGCTCACGCCTTCGATCTGAAAAACCTCTAAAGCTCTCAACTTTTTCACAGGATAAGTCTCTCCTTATTGTGTACAACTGTGGTATGCAGTACTTGATTTGTGGAAAACCATATGTTGCTGCTCAATGTTTCCAGAAGGCCGGTTTGGTTTTCTACAATCAGCCTTTGCTTTGGCTTCGTATTGCTGAATGCTGTCTATTGGCACTGGAAAAGGGGTTATTAGAAGTTACCGGGGTTCCAAATAATGAAGAAATTAAAGTTCATGTTGTTGGTAAGGGGAAATGGAGACACCTAATTGTGGAAGATAGGGAGTCAACAATTAAGTATTCGGAGAATACAGGACACAAAGACAGATTAATGGACAGCGCTGACCAACAGAAGCTGTCTATCCCGTTTGCGCAACGATGTCTACTCAATGCCTTGCATCTCTTGAACAACTTTGAATTGAGTTTGTCTAAAGATGCTTTGTCGTGCCCTGTGGATGAGGATGAGTCGAACCAAATGTCTCCGAAGGATTCAAATCACAAAACCCTGTCGGTTGGGGATTCACGGCCATCTAACATTTCTCAGGCTAATGCAAATGGGGATGCAAATGATTCCAAGGGTTCAGCAAGCCTGAACACAACCACACAAAGCTCGGCCTCTGTGTACGAGGATCGCAGAAAAGAGAACAACATGATCAAGCAAGCTGTTCTGGCTGATTTAGCTTTCGTAGAGTTGACATTAGAAAATCCATTGAAAGCACTATCAGCTGCAGAATCTCTTTTGAGACTTCCAGAATGTTCCAGAATATTGATCTTTTTAGGTCATATGTATGCTGCTGAGGCACTCTGCCACCTCAACCGGCCAAAAGAAGCTGCTGAGCATTTGTCCACTTACATGTTAGATGGGATCAATGCCAATTTTCCTTACAGTGAAGAAGACCGGGAGAAGTGGAGAGGTGAAAAGGTTGTAGATGGTGAGGAGGTCAGCGGAGGTACTGTTGTTGGCAAGCGCGAGCAGGTGGAAGACATTCAAGATGCTGCGCTTCTCAAACCTCCTGAGGCACTCGGGACTCTTTTTGTTAATTTTGCTGCCATGTTTGGAATGCAAGGTAATCTTGAGCAGGCTCATCGTTTTGCATCAGAAGCACTTGCCGTAATACCCAACAATCGACAAGCCATCCTTACTGCAGTTTATGTGGATCTCTTGTTTGGGAAGTCACAGGATGCTCTTGTCAAATTGAAAGAGTGTAGCTGTGTCAGATTTCTTCCTAGTGGTGTAACATTTAGCAAATCTACTTGACGATTATGGCATGCTTTAACTGATTAGGTGTCCATCTCACCATGAGCAAGTTAGCAGGTAGAACAGGCTGGTTGAAAGATATCTGTACCATATGTGCGTTGAGTCATAGAATAATTTTTATTTTTTTTTTATATTAGGGTTAGGTGGCATAGCACAATTGTTTTCGTTTGAGCGTATGTCTGCCTATCAGATTTGAGTTGTAGTAGTTATGTTTTAGTTTACAGTGTTAGAGACTGTTAGCCATCATCCAAAGAAGGTATGGAAATATTCATTCGTTCAGGAAATTAAATCAAAGTCTGCATCCGAAAGGTCTATTTGTCTTACTGGTTACCCTTTTTAAGTTCTTGTTTTCGATGTAACAATTGAGTATAAATGAGTGGCTGAGGGCAATAGTGGAAGTTTCAAAGGGCTGCTGGTGTAACCATATGACATGAAATGTGGTGCGATGTTTCTGATTATTGTTAATTGCCCTTTCCCAGCTCATGTAAGGCTTTTGTGTACTGCCAATTTTCCTGGCTGTTGTATGAATCAAAATATCTGTTGGCTTATTGCCATTGACCTTTGCTGAAGATGTTCTCACTTCTTAATGAAGTCGTCAGCCCACAGGCCACAGGTCAGATAAAAAAACATTTTATTTATCAAGCTTCTGACCTTCTGACAACAACCTAATAAAGTGGTTGCTTAAGCACTCCTGCAACTTAGAAAGTGTTTAGCAACTTTGTATAAGATACTGTGTGTCCATGGTCTTCTAGAGAAATAAATCAGCATAATCTTTATACTGTAGTTTTATTGTGCATCTTTGTGAAAGCACATTTGTTGTGTGGCAGTAGCTAAAGTCCAGTTTAGTTCAAATTTAAAGACGGGTTGTGCACTTGTGCTTCTTTGTTTAACTTTACAGACCTTTCGTCTGAAATCCTGTGATCCTTTCATTGCGCCTATTATGCACATCAGTTTGAGCATGCAATGTTTTAGGCTTTGTTTTGGGGGGATTTTCTTTTTCCTCATTTCCACCTTTTTTTGATAAAGCATTTCCACCTTTTGTTCCCCATAATCCTTGTATGTTTATAATGTATTTCAGCAGTAATTATTACTTCTACACCATGTTTGGAACAAGAAGATATGAGCACGTTGAGGATTATTACTACATACTGTACATGCTACAGTTGTGCATGCAAAACTGATATTGTCATGAATCATACTTAGGATGAACATGTAGAATCCGACTGACAAGTAGGTACAATGAGTCTTCTCAGAAACTAGTTTTTCTAATTTATCTTTTACAAATTTTTTTTTTTTTTTTTTTGGAAAATGCTTCGGTTAATCAGTTTTCCCTATCTTTGTTCTCAAGTAAAACACACAGTATTCATAAAATTCCAAATACTGTAGATAAGAAATCAGTACTCAATGAAATGACACCACATGTTGTGGTACGAGAAGGGACAAACAAAATCCATGTGCCACAGCTCAATTATGTTCTTTTTAACATTTTTTTTTTCATTGGCTCATTGCCCATGTCTTCTTCCTATTTCCCTGCATCCTTGATCCTTCTTTTTAATTTGGAAATACATGTAGGACAGTAGGACAAGAGAGGAAGGTGTGATTTTGTGAATGTCTGACTGTCTGACTCTTCCTTCTTAGATCTTCCCTTCCCCAAAAGAGTATGATTTCCCATCCTTGTAGTTCTAGCTTTGATATATTTATATGCAAAGATATAATGATAATACTATAGTAGTATAGTATATGCTTGGAGTGAATACTGAATGATGAAATTTGCTTGGAGTGGACACTGAATGGTTTAGTGCTTGTGTTAGTGTTATATCCATTTTAGTTTTGTTCTCACTCTCCCAAAATTACATTTTCAATTGCTTTTACCTGACAATATATATCATCTACATTCTGTTTTAGGAATCCATGGCATAGAACCAATCAACCAAAAAGCTATAAACTTATAGAAACTGATTGGGCTCAGAAATGGAGAATGATTCTTGCTTGCAAATTAGCAACAGATAAATTACAGATGAAACAAATAGCACAATAACAAATGTGTAAAATAAACATGAAAAAATGCATCACAAATCATAGCGAAACTTCAAGCAGAACCATGGTATGCTAGACATCCCTTCATGTCTATGTCATCCATGCATGATCATTCTGGTGACCTGCAACAACAAACAAATACTATCCAGTGAGCAACAAGAAATTCAATATCTAAATCTGATTTGATGAGATAGAGATGAGCAACATTTCTAAGGATATACTGTATATAGTAATATGACTTGATGAATGAAGTATACCAAATCCTTACTAACTCACTATGTCCCTTTAAGTCTTTAACATACACTCAAACATATTAATTGAAAACTCCTTTCTGATTGCTTAAGATGGAAATGCATGTATACGCATTAGGGTTATGGTTTAAGACAGTTACTTAACCTGGATCTTAGATTGTGCAAGTGTAACCAGGGGGAGGTGTCTTTCCACAACTGATGAGAAGTTGAAGTGCAAGTGGGACGTAAACTTTCAGATTTAGTAGCTTGATCTTAAGAGTGGTGCACAAGCAGGCAGCGGCTTCAACCTCAACTAGACCTTGGAGTACTGGGCAACATGTATTCACCGCAGGATCTCCAAGACCAATGTGTACTAGTCCACCAAGAAGATCTACACAAGCTCCCAACTTCAGTGTATCAATTGGACATGTGTCTTTTTTGGGGGGAGATGGACAAGGCTTAGGTGATCCACCACCACCAACGACTGGAGGAAGTGTAACTGGTGGGAGTTCAACTGGTGGTTTTACGATTGGAGGAAGTGTAACTGGTGGGAGTTCTACTGGTGGTTTTACAACTGGAGGAAGTGTTACAGGTGGTTTGATAGGTGGGAGTGTAACTGGAGGTAGTGTTACAGGTGGTTTGATAGGTGGGAGTGTAACTGGAGGAAGTGTTACAGGTGGTTTTATAGGTGGGAGTGTAACTGGAGGAAGTGTTACAGGTGGTTTTACGATGGGAGGGAGTTTAACAGGTGGAAGTTTGACGGGGGGCTTAACACCAGGACCTTTGGAGGGCTTTTTCTTGGGTTGGTGCTTCTTGCAGTAGTCGCATCCAAGAATGGGAGTGACAGAGGAAATGAAAAGCATACAGATGAGGAGAAGAGCTGAGAGCTTTGAGGAGTCCATGGCTATAGAACACTCTTCTTTGAAGAGTGTCTACTATACTCAGTTGAGTGAAGTGTGTGGAGTGGTAGTGTTATAGTACTTTTGCTGATTTGCATGTCTTTATAGAAACTGCAGAAACACATCATGTGAACAAGGTGAGGCTAGAAAGGCACCTGCCAAATTTTGCTAGTTGGCAAATAGCTAATAGATACAAATAAATCTAATTTCAGTACTTCTATAGTTCTATTATTATTGTTATAAATCGAAATAATTGCTTTTATTTCCATTATCTTGGTTTATAATTTGGTCATCCTTAGTGTATGAATTATTCATTCTGTCTTTTCTTTTGCAAAAAGTAATGTTCAAGAATTCATATTACATGAGGTTGAAAATGTAAACTACTATAGATTGTAAACTACAATGGGAATCTTTCGCTTCAGATTATAACGTTTTTTTACATATAAGAGAAAATAATAAACTTATTTTGCATGAACTTCAGCGTTTTTAGGTTTCTGGGTCTAACAGAGTTGGCTTCAAATTAACTTGTGATCTTACATGGAACTAATATGGACTGCAGATTATGCACCATAGAGGTAGGAGGGGGTATTGATTATAGCATGGTCCAAATGCGGGAAGCAGTAAAAGAAATTCACAGTGCCATTATATAACTTTAGTTCATGTGGCGGACTGTCAGAGCATGATATTTAATTATTTATGCTGTAATCGTCTGGCGTTAGCCATTGAATGCCCAGAGAAACAGGGGAGGCAACCTCATTCGTACTCATCCAGGAAATTGCATACGCTTAGTGTTCATGTTACCAAATTCCTTTTGTACCTTAATAACTAAGTGCAAACACCTTGACCCCCGTTAACTGAAATCTGGCTCTGTATTCATTAAAAGCTTTACTGTCAGAGCCTAAAATTTAAGTGGGTGACTGGGTGATGTCGAAATGTGGCACTCCAAAGCTTAGAAGACACAGCATTCATATATGCCTGGAACATTCTAACCCTACTCTGTCCCATGTTATTTGCATCAAAAGCGATCCTAGCGTTAAACACGCTATCGCATGTTTGATGGACCAAACACTCAATTACATATGACAGACACCCAATTCATGCTGCCAAACACAAGCTCAATTATAACAGATATATTGGAGCAGAGCGCTTTCTTAGTAACTGGAGTAATAACATACCAATTCTACTGATATGAACGAGAACATGTTCACATGTACGACTAACATGCGTGGTCCTGTATTCTGGAGTGGAAACTATAACAGGAAATATCTCAGATTAAAGTACATACCGTTATAGTACCTGCTATTTTTCCTGTTAAGCTTCAGGGAGGCTAATTATTGTTATAGGGGTTTTTAGTTTT
This sequence comes from Aquilegia eximia, assembly GCA_023053565.1. Lineage (NCBI taxonomy): Eukaryota > Viridiplantae > Streptophyta > Magnoliopsida > Ranunculales > Ranunculaceae > Aquilegia > Aquilegia eximia. Next base: position 17,156,034 of record JALIGU010000007.1, read on the forward strand.
TGGCCCACCTAAATAATACTTATTTAAGATGTAGGACGTTTTTAATCCATATTTAGAGTATGGGACGCCCTCCGTCAGTTGACTGCGTTGACCATAAACGAATGCTTTAGATTTTTCAGAAACCCATTTCTACCCCTGCACGTGCTGAGCACGAGATATAAAATAACATTAAAAATATAAAGGGTTTTTAGTTTTTGGTCCACCTAAATAATACGTATTTAGGATGTAAGACGTTTTTAATCCATATTTAGAGTATGAGACACCCTCCGTCAGTTGACTGCGTTGACCATAACGTATTATTTAGGTGGACCAAAAACTAAAAACTCCTTTTGAGTTTGTATAACAAGCATAATTTGTTATTAGCATAAGATTTTTCTTACTGTAAGATGATTTCTTGGAGGCTTAGTAATATTATTCTTTATCATTTGTTTAATCGGTGGCTTTAACAGGGATTAGTCGACGCGCAGAAACCCCCAGAACTCATATCTGCCAATATGACTGGAGGTAATCATTTCTATGACTTTGAAACCTGTGAATACTTAATTAGTTGTGTTATTTTAATTTTCACTTTTGACCTTATGTTGCAGTATTGTGTGTTTATTCGGCGTTGTTCATGAGATTTTCATGGATGTACCACGTAATTATCTGCTTCTAGCATACCATACCACGAATGAGACGGTGCAGCTCTATCAGTTCTCACGTTGGCAAAAGCTCAAGGGTAAGGGATTCAAGATGTTCTGAGGATTTGAAGATTTCAATTCAAATAATATCCTTTATGTTCTGTATAGTTTAATGGTGATAAATATGAGTTTCTGAAAAAATCCAACAGGTCAACGCAATCAACTGACAGAGGGCGTCCCCTACTCTAAATATGGATTAAAAGCGTCTTACATCCTAAATACATATTATTTAGGTGGGCCAAAAACTAAAAACCTCAAATATTTTTAATGTTATTTTATATCTCGTGCTCAGCACGTGCAGGGGTAGAAATGGGTTCCTGAAAAATCTAACGCATTCGTTTATGGTCAACGCAGTCAACTGACGGAGGGCGTCCCATACTCTAAATATGGATTAAAAGCGTCCTACATCTTAAATACGTATTATTTAGATGGGCCAAAAACTAAAAACCCCTTGTTATAGCTTAATACTTTATGTGTAGTCGGGCTATATATAGCTACCATTATTTAAGATTCGAATTTCATTGTGGTTTGGGAATTAGGACTCCTGCCGCACATTCTGCATTACTTTCTAAGTTGTTTAACATAGATTAGACAATTTTAACAGTTTTACTGATCATAAACTATAGTCCAATAACAATATGAATGTGAAATGTACATTTCTCTTCGCGCTTGAGACAATAACACCACTAGTGAGGTTATGACCAAGGCGCAACAGTTGCTAGATTAAACATATGGTTTTGAACAACACATGGAATCTTAAGTCTCCCCCACCTGCAATGAGGAAAATGAAAGAGCAGAATTGCTAGGGAGAATGAACGGAAATATTGTAGTTTAGTGAATGAATACAGCAAAGCAGGCATGTGAGTTGGGGGTAGTTTGAAGGCGATGTGCACTAGTGAAGTGTTTCCAGCTCCCTCTTTAGCTAACCATCCGTGACTGTTTCCTGTTATTGAATGGGCTGGATTTCTTGGAATTTTTTGAGTCCGTGACTTTCATTTTCGCAATTTCATGTGATAATTTTGGTCCCCATGTCTTCACTCATTATTGTTATTTGTTTTCTTTTTCTCATGCAATATTTGTTTTCGCACGAAAAAATCAATATTTCATTATTATGTTGCATGTGTGTAACAACAGTTTTTAGACAAAGTTGTGATCTTTGAAGATGAACTTCTCATACATGATAGAAGTATTTGTCTTGTGTAATGTCTTTTTCAAGGCTCAAATTTTGTTTTAAGATCATAAGGATAGGGTTCTTGAATCGAAGAATGTGGTTCCAAATCTGTGCTTGGTCTCCTATGGATGAAATATTTTGGGCTGGCTGGTGCTTGCGCCACACACTTACAAGTTACAACGATTTTTTAAGGTTGTGATTGAACAGTGGAATTGCAGAAAGTCTGAACTCCTTCAGTTCCAACAATGGCAGGACAAATTTTAGAGCACATATTTTTGCCAGTAGACCTCTCAGATCAATTTTTTCCTCAAAATGTTTCTGCAAGACCGGACAAATTTTAGAGCACATATTTTTGCCAGTAGACCTCTCAGATCAATTTTTTCCTAAAAATGTTTCTGCAAGACCGCATAGTTGATTGAGATTGTGTGAAGTTATATGTTGCAGGTTCAGCCCTTAATGCATGAACTTGAAAATGCCGTAGAATAGGTGCACCATATATTCTGGAACTAAGTTATACAGTAGGTGCCCATTTGCATAACAGAGAATAAGTTGTTCAAGTTTTGTGCTAGCCTAATACTGTGAAACTTTGTTTACTGATTAGCATCGACAGGGCTGTCTTAATATGTACTATCAGCCTTGGGGCTTTACTTCACCTGACTGCGAGTCGAAGGACAAAGGCTTGAGACGGCCTTGTTATGTATTATTTTGCACTTGTACTATATTGCTTTGAATACAATTGTCGATTTTAATGAGTTCCAAATCAGTTCTGGATTCACATGAACTTAAAAAGTCTCTACCATTTCATCTGTGATTTATCATGTAAGATTTTCCATGAAATGATTTACAATTTCAGAGGTGGATCAGACAATAATTATAAAGCCAGCACAATAAGAAATGAAAATATAATACAAAGAAAAGCACAATCTTTATTCCCAAATCCTATAAGTCTAAAGCAAAGGGAACATAGAAAAAAAGCTTGCTAACATGACAAAATAATACCCCTAGGGTCTAGGCACAATTGAAGTTAGAAGGCATAGACTTCCCACAACTGTTAATTAGCAATTTGAGACATAGAGACCAATCTAAGTTAATACCAAGCACATTTGCCTTAAGTGCTTCACAGATACATGTAATTGCTTATGCATTCTCGAGTATCAGGGATTTAAAACTGGGCAGATGAATTCCCCATGTGTCTATGGGGTAATGGAAGTTATTCTAGCATGTATATAGTAGTAATGTAGTATACTACATATGATTAAACAATATACTACCTAACAAAGGGTTTCCTCACTCTCAAATTCAAAAGCTGTTTTTAAGAGCACAATGTACCACTGAGTTGACCTGTTTTCTCGATCTAGCACTGTAAATGAAGATATATGTGAGCACCTGACGGATGTTGTCATCTAATGTTCTTACTTCAACGCCATTGCTATTGTATGATCTACTTGCTGAAGAAACCAAGTTTTCACTGTCTTGTGCAAGAAGTTGTGCCTGGACAATTTAGACAACCAAAGTTCATGTCAGATTCAGGTGTATATATGCAGTACTGGCAAAAATCATGACCACAAGCACAAAAAGGTTTATGACTTGCAAGCCAGCAGCGTGGATGTAATGGAATTCATGCTATCAGACCAAAAATAACAAGAAATAAATCAGCAAGGTTTGTCTTAACAAGACTCATAGAGCTCATATGAAGTTGACGACCCCTATATACTCGTACAATATTTGAACTGTCTTAATAATGTTTATAGGCATTTGAATGCACACACATACCCAGGGAATACAAACAGTGCTATATTGAGTAAAATACTTTATTTCCAAGTTCCTACACATCAAAAAAAGGTTCAACTGACCTTCCATAGCAACAGCATCATTGAACTTCTATAGGAAATCCATCCAGCCCAAAGGCAATTTACTGAGGTAAATCAGATTGTCCCTTTCCGTTAGACGTGCACCAAATGACCCCTACCCTCACCCAAAAAGGTGAAGCAAGTACAACGTTGGAAACCTACTCACCAATCTCATGTTCAATTTAGTTGACCGTCTAAGCTTTGAGGGCAATCTAACATAACATTGAACTTAAATTGAGTTTCCAATTATTCGATCTTGTTTAGTCTTTTATCCTAACCGCTGATCTGAGTTCAGTTCCTAAAGGTACTTGGGAGTTAGGATAGCAACTTATATTTACTATGGAGAACTGAAAATGATTTCTAAGCTGAATAGGTCAAAACACTTGTAGACTGCTAAATTGTACCTTGCAAGATTTGGCTCGTTATTTTACGAGAAAAGAGACCGGGAGATGCCTAGATTTGTGTTTTTGAAGATCATCATCTAAGAAGTAAGAACCACACCACAACAGCGTGGTTAACATTGGACAACCAAAGTTCATGTCAGATTGCAGTACCGGCAAGAAACGTGACCACAAGCACAAAAACATCTATGACTTCGAAGCCAGCAGCGTGATAGTGATGCAATGCATGCTCTCATTGCGTATAATATATAACAAGAAATAAATCAGTAAGGTTTGTCTAAATTGCCTACCACAAAGAGGGTTTGCCTAAATCGAAAATACAAAGCCTAGAAAGAGATGCAAGAGCTTTACCACCTGAAGCACTGTAATGGAGATTTTACTTAGGGCAAGAGGGAAAATTCTCAACAAGTGTATAAGAAAAGATCAATTAAGGAACATGTGTTTCCAAAGTAACCTCCGTAGCAGGTGGAGTGGCTCCATCTGACTTTATGCAAAATGGAAGGTCATTTGGGCACTGGAACAATGGGGGGTAAGGGACTCTGGATGTAGGAGAAGCTCGAGTCACGCAAATAGGTTCCTACTTTAATCAACTTTCCCTGCTTTGAAAATTAAAGGTTTAAGTTCAAATAACAACTAACACACACCCCACCATCCTTGTTTACCCAATATCTAAACGTTGGATAGTACATTGTGGACTATCCTAGACAGGTGCAGAAACCATCAGCATATCATCACACAAAACCACAGCTAAGAGTATGACACATCCCTTCGAAACCAGTATAAGGAGTTGCTATATGGATGATATGTCGAAAATAATGGACATTCATGTACCACAAAGTGGAGCCTTATCCTCGTTAAAAATCTAATCTGGCATCATCATGGCCTTTGTTGGTGTCTCACTGATCACACTAGCAGAATACAAATCTAGATATCCTTCCTATTTCTAAGGTTCTCCTAAACCATGAATCAACTATAATTTTTCATCATACAAGTCTATATACCCTTCTTTTTTCTGATTCCAGTTTAAACCCAAGATACTCCTCAAAATAAGTCCATAGGTATCAATCAATGCAGCCTCAACCCTACACACACCAGCCATTACTACTTCTCACACGCTTCAAAATACTATTTCACACTTATCAAAGAAAACTGAATATAAATATTATTCTTGCACTATTGACAATCTAGTTTAACTGTTCCCCAGACAACAAAGGCAGCCCTAAACTGAAGACAAGGAGTATTAATTAACGTTTCCTGCTCTCCCACAACCACTACCTATACTACCTGGCAACCACAGACTACTTCTGACTCGTTAAAAACAAAAATCCCAACTAATTGCCCTCCAACTACCTGGTTCAATTACTCCTCCAAGAGAACACATAAAAAGAGAAAAATCCCCAGACAAGGAGTTTAGATTGTTGGGCTTGAAGAGACCTGTTTCATGTAACAGGTGGGCAGGTCCCACCTTCACCACAACAAAGAGATAATAGGAAAAGGAAAGGTTTACAGAAATTTTATAAATTGATGTCCCATCTCCAAATGAGACAAACAAATAGTAACCATTGATGTTTAAATAATAGCAAACCCTAGCTAACAGAATCCAAATTGAAGGACAAGGGAACCAGAAAAATATAAATCATTACCTTCTGAATCTTAGTAGGGATACGTAATCCGATAATTTTTGCAATGCTGGACTACAAACGCAGTCAACCTTGCTTGACGGGGTCCACCCGTGTTTACTTGCATGTGCAAACTTCTCAGGTTTAGTTGCTCTTCAGGGACACCAAAATTTTCATCGTTTCTTATCAAGGGACTATATGACACCTGTACAAAATACATTAATCATAACAGCATCACTGATATATCATTATTTAAATTTCTACAAACTACAATCTGCTCTATTAAAATAGTTTCTGAAGAAGAAACCCACATTGCCTTCAGCACATCGTAGTAGTAAGTGTCTAGCTTCTTATGGCTTTAGAATCAACTCAATATCAATTATAAACAATTTTATAAATTGTACTACTGCCTATTCAGTAAGATTGGTTTCCTCCACTTTTATCTCTAAAACTATGCTTCTAGAAATAGGTATAGGGAAAACTATTGGAGACCAAACTACCTTTTCCTCCACTTTAACATCCAAAAAAACTGAGATAGGGGAAAAAAATGTGGAAACTGTCATCTAAGGCAGAATCAAAATCATCAAAAACTTTCTGCTGCTAAAAAAATTTAAATAGAAACTTGTTTTGCACTAAAGAAGACAGAAATACTAAGAACATCTCTAATGGTTCACCAAATTTGGTGGTCCATGTATGCAATATGCTATTTGGTACCTCACTTGGTATGTTTAATCAGTCAAACCATACACTCTGGTTCTCAACAAAATTAAACAATCGATCAAACTTACATCGGGATCGAATTCATGCACCCTGTTCTCCACTTTCAGAGTGATACTGTTAAGATTTGGGTGAATCAACAGAAAGCGAATCACACTATAGCAAACTCCTTCCATGTTGTCTGAATAAACGACTACATGCCTCAGCTCGGGCAGACATATTTTGAGTTCTGCCAAAGCCTACAAAGCCCAAAAAAAAAAAGCCATCAGAGAATAAAAGATCCAGAACAGAACAGAACAGGAGAGGTGGTGGGGTCGAAACACGTCAACAGCTAATTGCTGATATAAGTTTCCACGCGTAATTTAAACGGGTAGGGGACCCCTCAACCCCTTGCCATTAAAAAAAAAAAAAAACTATTGTCAATTTATTACACATGCATGCATATGTTTTTGAGAGGGAGGGCAGGGGGTGATTTGTTATGATCATAAGATCTATAATTGGTGGTATACCCTTGCAGGTAAGTTAGTTGGTGTCATTCTCTTATTTAATCATAATGTTCAGAAGAATATTTGAGCCATGTGAGACAAAAAATAATAATTAAGAAAAAATACACAAACAAAACCACTAAAATGGCGCAAAAAGAATAGCATCAAGTATCAATATCACAAGAATAATAAATTTCAAGAGGCCAACATTCATTCATTTATAAAAGTGAAAACACAACATTTCATTGATTTAGAAACCCCCCAATATGGTTGCTCCTGTATGAACAACATTCTAAACAAATTGAAAAATAAGGGTCAGAAGAATTGTATGGCCAACAAAAAAGGATGTCTATCAAGAAGAAAATAAACTTATTCACCAGATCCAAATTAATCATTTTTAATATAAACCATTAATTACAAGAGTAGAGTGATGACATAAAGATAATCGTAAAAGTTGCCAGGCTTTATTAACAATTCTGTCAAGAGAACAATTCACCATTTTTGCAAACCTAAGGATTAGGGACACTAAAGTCATTTCAACATAAGCCAATCATATTGGTGCAAGTTCATTCTTTGTTTGTGCACAAAAAGAAACAAAACCCTCTTTATAAAAAAAAAACCCTTATCTTTCTCGCTCTCTCTCATAGTCGGTCACCATCCTCTCACACTCTTTCTTTTTCTATTTAATTTGCAGAGCAGGGAAAAGCAGAGTCAGAGCTCTAAAACAATGGCAGATTCAGCATATAGTTTCTATATTTTTCTGAACAACAGTTACAGTAGTAGTCCCACTCCTACTACTATTCTTACTACTACTCATCATCATCCACTATCAACTGGTGGTTTTAAAACTGTTGCCGGAAAACCACCAAATCCCCTATGCTGGTATCCTCCTCTTCTGCTCAAATGTTCTCATGCTAGTATTGTTCTAGGAAGTTTTATACTTCTCAAGCTTTTGGTGGTCATCAGAATGTTCCTAAGAGAAAAGGAGCTGCTGCTCGTCAAACCTATGCTACTGAACATTTTGGTCATGGTAGTGGACTTCAACACCACCACCAACAACAACAAGCGTCACATCATGTTCCTCAACGTTATGGATACTAGCAGCAGCAGCATTACAACAACAACTATGTCTTGGTGTTGGCACCATCTAGCCTAACTCAACCTGATGAGACAATAATGATGATAGTTTCACCCTCTACTACTACTACTACTTCTGAAGATCCTGTTAACCACCATTATTACTACCATGACACAAACCTTGATCTTACTCTTCACTCATAGATCAGATCAGATTGCAGAAGCTATGTTGGTTGGTTGGTTCTACATCTGTTTGTGTGATTTTAAGTATTAACAAAAGAAGAAAAAAAATTAATATTGTGAAGAACCAAAGAAAAAGATGGATCAGTTAGTACCATCTCTGGTTATTAGTTATTAGATAGACTCTAAATAATTAGTTTAATACGATGGAAAATTTTTGACTTTAAGTTAGAGAGCAAGAGAGAGAGAGATGAGAGATGATATTAAATTGTAATGTTGAATTGATTCATCATCAGCTAGCTTGGTAGCTTAATGACGGTGATGTGAGATATCCTCAAATGAGTGTTGTTGTTGTTGTTGGGATTTATATGCTGAATCAATGACATCAAAGCAACCTCTTACTTAGTTTTAACCCTTAAAAGTCTAATTAAAAGAGCCTATGCAAGAATCAATATTGGGTCACGTCACCCATACAAATTGTGATCCAGAGAACAGACTACAATTACAATATCAGAATAAAATTTTAAAATAGAAAAACTTAATATTGATGAGGCAGAACTTGATTGTTCACAAAATAAAAACAGAAGGCAACTCACCTGAAGACAAACTACTGAAATCTTTAGATCTGAGATGCCAGTGATCTGCCGAACAAAGTCTCCAATTGTGTGTGAAGTTTCCTCCCAGCTTCCAAGGGCCCATAGTCTGGGCAAAAAACTTACCCTCCCAAACCTTCCTACCTGTCTAAAGTCTGCTGTCATACCCGCTCCTCTCCACATAAAATCTTGAACACGATCACACGTGACAATAACGTTTCGAGCACGAGTCAGAAAACAAAAACGCAGACGAGTTATGTTACGAGCATGTATTTGTAAATCTAACCCCACACACTCCCAAAAGCGAAATGATTGAAGATATTGACTATTTATGGTGAGATTATGAACCCCTATGCACCTATAAAGATCAACATTTCTCAGATTCACGGAGTTGAAGATATGTGTAACTTCCGGTTTGAAATAAACTATGGATAAGCCAAGATTACGAAGAAGGTTGAAGGTCGGGATGTAACTGACTACAGTGCCGTGGAGGCGCATATTCAATGAAAAAAGGGGGCACAACGAGAGGGCCTCGGGTAAATGTAAAGGTGTGGATTGATAATCAAGAACAAGATCTAATTGACAAAGACACCTCCCCAATGCTGTCCTCATCAGACAATTACTAATCACTCCTATCAGACGGTTCAAGGTTAGGAAGGCGCTAGAAGCATCAAGTGGGACAGGTTAAGTGAAGTTGCAAATGGAAAGAAGATGGAATGTTGGGAGTTGTGAGTAAACTTCTTATAGATAGGGATTGAACATCTACGTCTAATAGTGAAATATCGGATGTACCCCTCTCTACTCTCTTCGCTTCTAAACTCGCTCATATCCAATACTAGAGTAAGATTACGGGTTCTTCTAGCAACTAGAGAACACCAAGTTTTTGATAGAGTAGTTAGACGCATTCTACAACGGAATGAAACCCGAGATAAAATATTATCAATTATATCATCACCCAATTCTGATGGATCTCTCTTGTTTTGTAACAGAATCGGATCCATGTTGTAAAGAGAAACTGAAAGAAAAGAAAAAAAATCTTTCAAAACAATATTCAACAACAAATCCAATTCTAGATTTAAAACAAAGAAACCCTAGATTCAAACAAATTACCAAACAAGAACCCTAATAAAAGATTGATGATCGCACATAAACCCTAAATACTCAGAAGTTCTTATAACGAAAAAATCCAATTAATCGAACAAAAAATTGAATAATCGAAAAAAAAAAAAAAAACATGTAACATGTATCAATACTTGCAATTCAAATTCGAAAATACAATTAATCGCACGTAAACCCTAAATGGGTAGCTTAAAACCCTAAATTGATAAAGAGAGAAGACGAACTGAACTTACCGATAATATCTTCAACGACGAAGAAAGATTATCGTTATGAAAATCAAAAGTAAAACTACTGCAATGTGAGAGATAATAAGATTGTCGTTCAAAGTTCTTCTTCCAACGAGTTTTCTTCACTCTTCAAGAATGAAGAGAGAGAGAGAGAGAGAGAGAGAGAGAGAGAGAGAGAGAGAGAGAGAGAAATGTGTTTTGAGTGCTTTTCTTTCTATTCTAGAGCAGAAGTCGGATTCTTCTGGAAACAAATCGGACCAGTTTTAATCGCTACGGTATATGCTTTCGGAACAAATTACGTTTTAAACCAATTTTGACAACAATTTGTAACTTTACTCCTTGGTCACATTTGTAATTTTACTCCTTGGTGACTACAATTTGTAATTTTACTCCTTGGTGACTACAATTTGTAACTTCACTCCCTCCTTGGTCACATGACTCCTTGACTATTTTATGGTGAATAATTGAATATGTTTTGTGAGATCTTTGTTATTTAAATAACAAATTCAGTCCATGAAGGAAGAAAAAAGGGAGACATGTGCATAGATGTTAATAACATGAATATGCATTCAGTCGTTCCTAAATTGATCATAATGAGTTCAAAGTCGATGAAGATGGTGGAAGAAAGTTGTGCATTAAATCCAGTGAATATACCAATACACTACATTCAGCAGCTAATAACAATCACACTGGAGCTCAATCTGGAATAATGTTGAAAGTAACAATTTATATTAACATCTATGCACATGTCTCCCTTTTTTCTTCCTTCATGGACTGAATTTGTTATTTAAATAAGAAAGATCTCACAAAACATATTCAATTATTCACCATAAAATAATCAAGCAGTCAAGGAGGAGTCATGTGACCAAGGAGTAAAGTTACAAATTGTAGTCAAAGAGTCATGTGACCAAGGAGGGAGTGAAGTTACGAATTGCAGTCAAAGAGTCATGTGACCAAGGAGGGAGTGAAGTTACAAATTGTAGTCAAAGAGTCATGTGACTAAGGAGTGAAGTTACAAATTGTAGTCACCAAGGAGTAAAATTACAAATTGCAGTCAAAGAGTCATGTGACCAAGGAGTGAAGTTACACAAATTGTAGTCAAAGAGTCATGTAACCAAGGAGTAAAGTTACAAATTGTTGTCAAAATTGGTTTAAAACGTAATTTGTTCCGAAAGCATATACCGTAGCGATTAAAACTGGTCCGATTTGTTTCCAGAAGAATCCGACTTCTGCTCTAGAATAGAAAGAAAAGCACTCAAAACACATTTCTCTCTCTCTCACTCTCTCTCTCTCTCTCTCTCTCTCTCTCTCTCTCTCTCTTGAAGAGTGAAGAAAACTCGTTGGAAGAAGAACTTTGAACGACAATCTTATTATCTCTCACATTGCAGTAGTTTTACTTTTGATTTTCATAACGATAATCTTTCTTCATCGTTGAAGCTTTTATCGGTAAGTTCAGTTCGTCTTCTCTCTTTATCAATTTAGGGTTTTAAGCTACCCATTTAGGGTTTACGTGCGATTAATTGTATTTTCGAATTTGAATTGCAAGTATTGATACATGTTACATGTTTTTTTTTTTTTCGATTATTCAATTTTTTGTTCGATTAATTGGATTTTTTCGTTATAAGAACTTCTGAGTATTTAGGGTTTATGTGCGATCATCAATCTTTTATTAGGGTTCTTGTTTGGTAATTTGTTTGAATCTAGGGTTTCTTTGTTTTAAATCTAGAATTGGATTTGTTGTTGAATATTGTTTTGAAAGATTTTTTTTCTTTTCTTTCAGTTTCTCTTTACAACATGGATCCGATTCTGTTACAAAACAAGAGAGATCCATCAGAATTGGGTGATGATATGATTGATAATATTTTATCTCGGGTTTCATTCCGTTGTGGCCAATCGTTCCTGTAAATAAACATTCTCAGTAGAGCAGGAATTCAGAAGTAATCCAATAATTCATCAGGAGGTATCCAATGATTCATTGATTCATCCTCATCCAAGAATTCAGCAGAAAACCAACTTCCTTTCTGCACCATAATAAAGGGTATAAATAATAAGATTGCAAATTCAATAAAAAAAAAAAAAGCAAGTGATAAATGTTGCAACATCAATGTAAAACATTACCTGGAACTCTGGAAAACGATGTAGTATCTTCTGCTGATAAATCCTTTTTTTTCCTTCTCTGTAAGCAAGCGAGCGTACTTTCTATGATGCTCATTGACTTCTTCAAACTTCGGTGGATTAGAATCACCATGCATGGTAAGTAATCAAGTTGCAGATGGAAGTCAAAATTCATATCTAACAAGAGTCATTAGAGTATCATGAATGCATCCAGTAGTAAATAGAGCCGTGTAGAGCTAATTCGTAGAAATATTGATGAAAAAATCATAAAAAAAAAATGGCAACACCAATGCATCCACAAGATATTCGAAATGGAGATTATTGTAGATCCACACAGACTTAACAAAAAAGTGCAATTTTCACTGAGCCCCGCTTAGTATCGTTCTTGTATGCCACTCTTTGACCTGGTTTTTTCTAGTCCACACGACTTTCCTTGATCTCAGTTCCGCTTTATGTATTTCTATCCATAACCATATCCACGTAATTGTGAAATGGTTTATGGAGAACTTATGAAATTATCTCAATTTCGAAAAGATGTTCAATTGCATTAGTTTCAAATTTTCGGATTTGATCAAGTACAGTGTTTAGTCTTGTTGAACACTAAACAACCTCTTTAATTTTAAGACCTAACCAAATTCTCTTCAATTAGAAGACCAATATTTCATATGGTTAGTTTTTGGTAATTACAAATTAGTGTTTATTTCACATGGTTTAACTTTAGATGTTTAAATTCTTTAAATAGGCTTACTCATTAAGCATTGTGTAAAATTTCTAAAATAACCCTTCAATTCCAAGTTTTAGTCAAATTTTAATTAAAACATCAATTTCTCTCTAATTAGGAGAGAGAAATTTTGCTTAAGGGCATGCCCAACTTTAATAGAGAGTATAGATATGTGAAAAGAAAAATCAACTCAAAACAAAGGGGTGAAAAGGGAAAGGACTTACTATGTAATACAACACGAGTTTAGGGGATGCTTTTTCTTTTTTGACGTCGTCCATCATTCTTTCCAGCTTACGCAAATTCCAAAATCTTGACGAGTATCGGATCACAATAATTTCTAATTCCTTTCCATTTTTTATCAAATACTTCACTAGTGCCAAGGCATTTTCTCCAGGATATAAATTGATTTCTGCCAACTTCAATTGTTGAAGAAAAGCCAGATTTTGAGATGCCCAATAAATATCAAACACATTTGATTGAGGAAAATGTATACACTGCAAAAGAAAAAAAAAAATCAATAAACATATTCAGTATCGATCGAGTACTATTTGGGCTTAAAAAATTGGGGTTGTTTGTTGCTATGTAAGCCTGTTTGTTTACACCTAAATGGTACTTCTTTTTGGGGAAGCTAATTAGAATATAGTATCCCAATTCCCAACCATTGAACTTTTATAAACTCATTTACTCCCTCGGTCCCAAATTAAAAGTACTTTATTCCATTTTTGTATGTCCCAAAGTATATGTTACTTTCCATCTTTGAACACATATTAATAAAGTTAATTCCCTTTTTTGCCTATATTACCCTTGCTTTGGAATTAGAGTAATTATTTTAATGAAGATAATTAGAATTAATATTAGGGCAAATTTGAAAATATAATTAGTAGAAAAACAAATAAATGATGTTCCTTAATAAGTTGGATTTTCTATAATGCACTTATAATTTGGGACAAAGGGAGTACTATTTTTTATGGCTTATCTAGTGACAAAAAAAGGCACATGCTACATATGGGGTGTGCCCACGCTTTTCATGTGAAATAAAGGTAACCAAGAAAATAGCTTGAGGTGTAAGGGGTGGCAATATGACAGGAAACATGTTAACCCGACCCGAACCTGACCTGCTATAAACAGGTTTATATTATTGAGTTGCGGTCAATATGCCCTGAACCTGCTAGACCGGTTTTATAAACAGGTTAGGTTGAAGTTTTACTTATGGACCTGTCAGGTCGACCTTCAACTTGCTACTAACTTTGTTTTCATTTGCTTGTAGTTAAACAACTATACTGGATCAATTCTTCCTATAAAGATAACTCAAGTAAACCTAACTTACTTCACGATTTCATGCTTCAATCCAAATATTAATAGATGAAACCTAAACCCGTTGATAAAAAATCAAAAATCAAAATTAATGTTTCACTATTAACAGATTTCTATGTTATTAGACTAGCAAGAAACAATCTGATTCATAGAATGGGTTAAGGAATGGGGGTTTCAAAGAGTAATCTTGTTGTCAAACTTCTTTAATTAATTTGGAGTACTATTCAGTGATCAGAAGCTTAATCATGGTGTTTCCATTATAATCAAAGATGCAAAGTGGCACTAACTTTGGGTATGTTGTTGAATAGCGTATTTCTTGAAAATTTGATGCATTTTGAAAATAAACAAAACAACAAATCAAACTCGCATGCAAAAAAAGTTGCAGAGAGAGAGAGAGAGGGACAGAGGGTAATAAACAGGTCTAAAGGTCTAACGGATCATGTTCAGGTCAACCCGTTTAGACAGGTCATGGTCAGGTTCAGGTTCAGGTTCACAGTACTCATAAGTCATACCCACTAATTAAACAGGTCAGCTTTGGGTTCAGTGTAATACTTACATCATTCCAGGCTGACTGCAGAATGGAGAGATACTTAAGATTCAAAAACATCCCAAGAAAGGATGCTATGAACTGCATCTCAAAGTCGGAGAAATTAATACATAGCTTCAAGAAATCTACATTGAGGAGTGACATTGTCGACATATAGTCATGCAGTTTGTCTGACAATCTGCATAAGTTGAAAACATATACAAGTCAAGATTCCCTAAAAACGTCAAGGGCCCTAATCTGAAACAACAGTGAGAAAAAAAAAATGTAATCAGCTGTAGTAGTTCTCCCTACTATAGAAAATTGATGTTGAGCGAACATGTTAATAGAAGTTTAGTGAACATAAGATTATATTTAAAGTTTAAACACACTAAAAACTCTTATTATATATATATTGGACTCAGAGCAGGATTGTGAATCCAATGTGAAATTGTTAGTACTGTATTGAGGGATTATATGTGATAGAGAATGGTTAAGTAACCATGGAGAAAGTAAAGTGTGGATTCTAACATGGGCTTTGGGACACTGGATTGTTAATTTCTTGCTCATAACCCATTGATTGATGTAATTGGGATTCCATTATATATATATATACTATATATTGTACAATGTTACCTATAAAAAGAGTAAAATATCTGTGAGCAACTTGCTTAAATAGGATATGAGTTTTCAAACTATGAATTGTTAACTACTGTATAATACCTTCTGTACACGCAACCATAGTATTCTTCCTCTATATTCCTCTCGTCAGTCGTGTATTCCTAAATGACTACTAACAGACAGAAGTTGGAATTTTTACCGTTATGTCTGGTCAAGTACAATGTTTTTGTTATTTTTATAGCAAATTGGTTTCTTTTCTTTTTTCTTTTTGTGTGTGTGTGGATGGGGGTAAGCAAATTTTGGTGTTTCCTTAACCTGCTCAAGTTTTTAGTCTACAACATAAGCAATCGATTGCAATGTTAAATTCAGTCTTCTTTAGAAGATGATTGAAACTGCTACACCAAAAGATGCCAAAGGGTAACATTCAAGAGTTCACAGTTTTGAAATAAGATATTAATAATGACAGTCCATTGGCATATAAATAAATGTAGAGATAATGATAGAATAACAAGTAAAGGTGAAATGTCCTAACCGCAATACACAGCGAAGACTGGGAATTTTGTCTTCTATGCCAAAACGCACTAAACCTTCAAGAGTATCAAGCGGATGTGTAATGTCGAGCCTCACATAGGGAGTAGCGTACCAAAGATACCTCCATGCTTTGAAAGAAGCTCTCATGCAAGCCAGATCTCTCATAGAGAGAAGCGGGACAATGTGATCAACGATGACTCCAGGTAGATCAATAATAGTGGTTAGACGACCACCATGTTCCTCATATATTTTCCGAGACATCAATCTTGTCAAAAGTATGGATTTCCTGCAGGGTCCTAAAATAGATAAGAATCAAGATAATGGTGTTGTGTAATTACAAGATTATAAATGACTCGGAGCTGGTCCAGACTATACCAATTTCCTAGGTACTTAAGTAGTATGTTTCAACAAGAACCAGGTCGAAGTATACCAAAGATCAAAGTAGGAAAATATCATGTATAGTATAAAACAATAAATAGGTTAGGGATGTTATTGTTTATCAGTCATGTTGTCTGGTTTTCAAATTTCAATTAAAGCTAGTAGCCTAGTACTCAATCGAAACTAGTTTTCCTTCATTTGAACGGACTCGTGAATTTTGCCAAAATTATGACTTTGGATATTATGTACCAATAATTTCTAATTTTTTTTTTTTTTTTTCTGATCAAGCACTTCAAGAATCAACTTCAAAATGCATTAAAACAAGTGAAACCAAGATATAAACATATCATAGATCCAACACTAATGATTACCTACACGCTAGTACTTAAGAAAATAAACAACGATTTTAATCTTGTGTGTATATATGTTGGAATAGAAATTTCATAAAGACTGAAAAGTTAAAATTTGCTTCCCTTCCCACTTTACAGCCACTTTAAACAACACATAAGCCTTATCAATCATACTCATAGATGATTTTCTCTTTATCCTCAAACTCACCATCTTAATCAGATGTAGTATCTTGATACTGTCAGAATGCTCATGCACGGCACAACAAATTATCGTTGTTTCAGACTTTCAGTAGAAGAATTTTTTATTTTTTATTTTTCAGGTAAATAACCTTAGTAAAGTTTACAGTTTGCGGCATTGTACACTTTGAGAGGAAAGAAAGCTTATGGTAATAGAGGAGCAATAAGACCTTAAAATTATATGTTTACATATCTGCAATATCTGAGTAACATAATTGCAACAAGTCAAAAAATCGAGTTAATAGGTTTAAAGTTTGTTTAAAAATTGAAATAAAGCAAATCAATCAATCTGTCTCCTTTTCGTAACTTTGGTTAAGTTGGAATTCTGTGGGATTAACAAACAGATCCCAAACAAAATTTGCAACATAAAGTTGAAAACTTTAAACATCATTAACATTTAACAACGAATAAGCCCCAAACATCATAAATCTTTTTTGCAAATCGAATCCACGCAGATCCGCACATAAAGTTGAAAACTTTAAAAGAAAAATTAACAATTCCAATCAATAAAAACACCCAAACATCTTATTAAACATTAATCTTTCTGCAAAATCAAACGACAACAAACAGAAATTCATAATTTTTTTTAAAAAAAAATACATACCTGCTGTGAAGTATACGAGGGAGGAGACTAGGAGAGAGGCAGTTTGAAAATTTGTAGAGAGAGAGAGCAGTGGAGCATTAATCAGAAAAATCGGGCGAATTTTATAATGACTCGATCGTAAATTCGAAATAGGTGTCGTGTTTACTCTCGGCATAAATACTACACCCATAGTCTGATAGTCCATACTCCATAGCATAGGTGAAAATGTCGTTTAAATCCGGATATCCGACTTCTCAAAAACCGGTATATTCCGTGAATATCCGAACTCCGTGAATAACCGATCGCGAATATCCGCGAAAAATTGGGAGGTTTTCTGCACTTTTAGTGTTTTTCTTTTGATTTCAATGTATAAACTTATAATTAAAAGA
This sequence comes from Aquilegia eximia, assembly GCA_023053565.1. Classification (NCBI taxonomy): domain Eukaryota; kingdom Viridiplantae; phylum Streptophyta; class Magnoliopsida; order Ranunculales; family Ranunculaceae; genus Aquilegia; species Aquilegia eximia. Next base: position 17,173,915 of record JALIGU010000007.1, read on the forward strand.
AAAACATACATTACAAATTAAACACGCGACAAATCATACAAGGAAGCTAAAACAGAACTATTACACAAGATAATTTTACTTATAGGCGAAAAGAGAAATGTAAGAAGTGTGACTTCTCTGTGGAAACTACTCATTTAATAATCTTATGACACGTGCATTCCTTTCTACATTCTGACTTGCAATAACCTTAAAAGCATTAATTGTTACTTTCAATTGAGCGGAAAAATGATTAATGAAATTTAACTTTTTTTATATTATACAAAGAGACAACAATGAAGTTGTAGCTACTATGCACAACTGAACCCCATCCCAATAGAAAGTTTTCAAACGTTCGGTGCCTTTTGGACCTTTTTTTTATAATCTCACCGAAAATTCTAGTTCGGGGGATTAAAAATAAATGTGATAATTTCATAATCGAAAATTTCATAAATTTCGGTTTTTGCTGAATATTTCGTGAATTCCGATAAATTCCGAACGGCATGGGGTGTTTTAAATTCCGTTTATATGTCGTATGTCGTACCGATCCGAATAGCCAAAAACCGGAATATTTCGTGAATATCCGGGCGGCAAATTCGATTTTTTCACCTATGTGTCGTATGTCGTACCGATCCGAATAGCCAAAAACCGGAATATTTCGTGAATATCCAGGCGGCAAATTCGATTTTTTCACCTATGTATCGTATGCCGTACCGATCCGAATAGCCAAAAACCGGAATATTTCGTGAATATCCGAGCGGCAAATTCGATTTTTTCACCTATGCTCCATAGTCCATACAACCAGAAACACCTTCTCACTTTCTTGGTGCCCCAGAAGAAAGCCCCTTATCACATTTTAATAAAAATAAACATGTAAGTAAAATCAAGAATATAATTAGTTGGGTTGACGATGATGATGAAAAAGGAAATAACAGAGGGTAATTTGGTTGATTGTTGGAACAATTAACTATTTTGGTCCTCTAACTTTGCTCAAATTTTCAGTGGAGTCCTCAAAATTTAAATTGGTCAATTTGGTTCCAAATCTTTCAAAACGTTTGCAAAATGATTTGGCGTTTCCAAACATTTAACCGAGTTGCCCAGTGGTAGTTTATTATCATCATACGTGGCAGTTTATGAATTGCCAAAATATAAGGGAGGGAGGTTAATCATTTTTGATATTGTTCAACTCAAGATTTTTTATAATTAACTGCTACTGGGCAACTTTGTTAAATGCTTGGATACATGAAGATAAGGAATGATCATTTTGCAAAGGTTTCGAAAGATTTGGGACCAAATTGACTAGTTTAAACTTTGAGGACTCAACTTGAAATTTGAGCAAAGTTAGAGGACCAAAATAACTAATTGTTCGTTGATAGTTGGGTTGTTTTTTTTTTTTTTTTAATCGGCAGCAATATGACTATACTGTATGAGCACCCTAAATAACAACAGTCCGTAAATGCTCCTTAAACAGACGCCAACACAGGCTCACTGTTAACCTGTGAGGTGGTAAACAAAGATCTGGTACAAATACACCATTTTAACAATCAGGTACAATCAGGTAAATGTGCAAATGTGTGATGATTGATTTGATATTTTAGAATGCCAAGGCAATATACTTGTGGTATTCAAAGGTCTCTACGAAGATGTTCCGTTGTACAGTTCTGTTGAAAACTTAAAATGGAACTAAACAGACTACAAAAGAAATCCCTCTTTAAAAAAAAAAATATTACTCATAAAGAGAAATTATACAAATGAGCCCCATAAAAAACCTCAACAGAACAAGAAAAAAAAAAAAAGGACAACACTGGCCATGACCCACAATATGAAGATGATTGAGAAAACCAGATCTTGCCTCCTGTGATTGGTGCATTGTTGAACTACATATTACTGCAAAAATAGAACAGAATACATCTGTCAGTAGGTATCAAAAAAGGGTCGCTGAATTCTACTATATCACCTTACGTCACAACTAATAATAAACAAACTACCATGATTGCCAATGGCAGTAAATGCAATGAATTTTAATGCTTGAGCCTACATACGATTTCCTACACATGAATGATGCTATAGTACTTATTTGATATTTTGTTGCTTCCTTGTCTGCATGAGTGCAACCAGGTGATCAAAATGGATTCTGTTCACGTATGTGTTAAATACACTACAACAGCTTGATTACACATTTACTTCAACAGCTAATTGCAGAACCAAAACCCTGAGTTTGTGCACTGCCATCTACATACTCTATAACGTCTGTGGCTGTGGCAGATAAAGACAATCATTCAACCAGTTTTGGATATCCTTCCTCCTGTGCATTGTGGCTATCCCAAATTGTTGGCAAGACAAAGCAAGCTCTAAGCTTCAAGGTGGGGAGAAGCTGTTCTGTACCACTATGTGTTCTAATACTGGAGTTAGCATTCTTTGTAGGGCCTTGCAGGTATGCCCATCTTCAAATCACCAACATGAACGCGGCTCTTATAATAAAAATCAGGTTTTTATCTTCTAAACTCAGAAAAAACAAGCTCTTGATACCAATTTTGATGTAATACTATCGGCGGAAGCAAACAATAATAAGAACACCAATTAAATAAATGGTTTGAACACCCAAAAACTAGGGTTCTTTCACAAAAACGAATTTAATGTCTCAAGACATAAACAAATCTTCAATCTAACCTACTTAATAGGGTTTGCAATCCCCTATTTATAATAACCTAAACCTAATCCTAACTACACTAGAAATCTAAGTAAATAGAAACTACTACTAGGGATGTTCTAATCCATATAGGAATCTGCAGGAACTATGAGGCATGTGCCTTGCACATGGTATCTTTATGCATATGCATCAAATCCCCCCAACTTGAAAAAAACTCGTCCTCGAGTTTGTGTACTAACATCCTCCAAAGTTCAAAACGACTCTTGTACATCAACCTCAACCTTACGTTGGTGCAGAAAATCCGGCCATGAATCTTCCCCAGATAGTTGCTCACAGAAAGAATGATGGGCATTAATGTCATAGGTGCATCATTAGGACAACCCAATTGATTGGAACAATATAGCCGCATGTCAAGAAATAAGAATTGATGGTGTTTGTCCCTCCATGGAGAAAATCCATTCTCATCTTGGAATAGATAAGGATCAACATAACCACCAAACAAATTACCAATTACTTTTATGGGACGAAATTTGTGGGGATGATAAAAATCATCAATTTGTCGGTCGGAATCAATGGAATTCATTGATTCATGAGAGTGATGAGCGAAATTCCGAGAACGTTCATCCTCTTTACCATTGTCATGGACAACAACCAGGTTTCCTTGCTTGGGCAACAAATAAAACTTCTTATTTATCTCCCTTGCAGATTTTTCAATCAAATCTTCTACTTGATCCACACATGCAACTTCTAACTCAAGAGACACAAAACTAGATGTATCATCACTATCATCACCAAAAACGGAAAAGAAATCAACAAGATTGTAACTTTGTAAACCACCAATTCGAGTACGAGTGACGTATTTTTCTTCTTCAAACATGTTGAGTAAGAAATTAATCTCCGCTTCTTTGTCAAGTCGTTTCTCTTCTTCAACAAATTCTTCCTTAAAAGACGCAAATTGACATTTTAATTTAGTAAAGCAATTTAAAAGTTCCTTCAAACCTTTTTGTATGCTTGGTGACGTCATGGAGGCATCGCTCTTAAAATCGATTTCAGATTCAATATAGTGTAGGTATTTTCCATACGGAGTAACCTTAGAATTGCGACTACGAAGACCATCGTGATCATAAGTCTTTGGACGGTTTCCATGGGAATATTTAGCACCATAAGCAACATATTGTTGCTGAAAACCACATCGAGGAGGGTGCGTGTCCTGCTGGTGGTGGGAATAATATCCATTGTCATAATAACTATGACGTTGCCTGCGTGGGGGAGAAGGGGAACGAGAGGAAGAGGGAGGTTCATACCTTCTAAAAAGAGGAAAGCGGCGGCTAGGATCAAAGTTGGGAGCTTTATATTCAGAATTGGTATAACGCTTCGATTCATGTAAACTCCAGTGATCCGGCGGCGACGAAAATTCTCTTTGACCTCTTCTACGATAACCCATCTTCAAATCACCAACATGAACGCGGCTCTTATAATAAAAATCAGGTTTTTATCTTCTAAACCCAGAAAAAACAAGCTCTTGATACCAATTTTGATGTAATACTATCGGCGGAAGCAAACAATAATAAGAACACCAATTAAATAAATGGTTTGAACACCCAAAAACTAGGGTTCTTTCACAAAAACGAATTTAATGTCTCAAGACATAAACAAATCTTCAATCTAACCTACTTAATAGGGTTTGCAATCCCCTATTTATAATAACCTAAACCTAATCCTAACTACACTAGAAAGCTAAGTAAATAGAAACTACTACTAGGGATGTTCTAATCCATATAGGAATCTGCAGGAACTATGAGGCATGTGCCTTGCACATGGTATCTTTATGCATATGCATCAAATTTCCTCAACAAATTTAGGCAAAGGGACGAAAGCTTGATAAAATCAATTCAAATCAATACCTAAAAAGGATAAACAAGTCGAGATTTGACTCGATGGAAGGGTGTTGAGCCATGAACCCCCGACTTTGACAATCAATCGACTCTATATATCTGTCAGTTAGGACGGAACAACCTTCTGACTCCAAAAGTAAAATGTTTACAAGTCTATACAGGGGCTTCTCTTTTCTTACTACAGAACATAGTTGAAATCTTTCAAGCGAAGTTTTGCAGTTAGTTGGTGGCTGCAAAATCTACTTAAGTGTTGAGAAATTCTCCATCATTCAAATGTTTCATAGAGGGACTTCATAGAACACATGAGATCCCAAGTACACTTACGTCCACAACAGATCACAACATATTGCTCTAAAATCTTTTTCCTCTTCGGCTGTTTAGAGTATACATCAAAGAGGATGACGAGAGTACCTTAACAACATAGAGCTATCGCCGAGGCTCCACAAGGATATACAATGGCTTTCCATTTAACCTACAATACCCCTGCAAGTTATGAAATCATCAAGAAGCCATTCAGAGTGGTATTCAAGAACAGTTTAACAAGGGAAGTTGCAAGAAGATCGTGATAAAAAAGACTAAACAGTTAGCTTGAACTAGTATTTACTTAAAAATCAAAATCCATCCTTAGCATCTACCAGCTTGTGGATAAGATAAATAAAACAGTGGAAATGTAAGCAGTACCTTTATCATCTCCGGGACCCCTATAACACAAGCGCACTCCACTACCTCTGCTCCTGCACGTTCTGGTAAAACAACAAAGCCCATTAGTTGCCATACACATTTCATCAAATGTACAGTAAGAAACTTTAATAACCTTTAAAAATACAAAGAAAGCAGAACAACCTAAAAGATATAGGATGCATAAAGGACCAAAGAAGACCCTTCAAAACCCTACCTAAAAGTTTGATTGCGGCAGAAAGGGTGCCTCCAGTAGCAACTAAATCATCTACGACTACTGCTCGCTCCCCAGACTGAACAGCCCCAACATGCATTTCTAGACGATCAGTCCCATACTCAAGCTCGTAGTCTTCAGAGATTACTTCACCTATGCATTCACATTAATCTTGGGTCAAAATTCATCACGCATCATTCAATTTTGGAAATGACTCTTATTGATGCAAAGGACTTCCTTCTGTATAAGTAAAGTCAACACAACATAGATGAATAAAAGAAACAGATAGATCTTATCGAGTTTGAAGGGAACTTAGACACACCCATTATAATAATTCGTTTTCGATAAAGTAATATTGAATTGAAAGCGCACACCTCAATGATATTAGAATTTAGATAAGCCTTCAAAGAACATGTTTTACTGAAAGACATGTTTTCAGAAGGGAAAAGCTCATCAACAATGTCCAGAGGTATGCTACTTAAAATTTTCCTACAATAGATCCAATGATGACTGAAACTTTTGCGAAATAATAATTCTATTTATAAGACAGAAAAGCAACATAACAACTCCTGCCGTGGCACGAGAGTATAGCTTTGGTGGTTCAGGAGTTTCTCCTGATGTTAGCCTAACTCCCAAATCCAAAGTGATCAGTGAGCAAGTCTCATCAAGCATGCTCCCATGCAAAAGCTTTCTTTGAATTCCAAATTTTCGCATCAACTCTCACCTAGCATTTTTTTATTCACTTCTTCAGTATCTGAATGTGGGTTGCTTTAATACTACACACACTGCTAGACAATCTTCTGACTATAATGTGACCTATAGAATTAGGGTACAATATGCTGAACTCCATTAGAAGTTTGATACATTAAAAATGGGTCTGACCACGGTTTTGAAACTGATGGGTCTTCCAATCGAGTGTTCAGGATGACTTTTCTACTTGAATTCTGAGAACTTCAAGTGGGGTCCAATCATATATTCATTATGCGAAGTTCATTGTAACTAATTCAGTCTTTAGACTTATAGTGACAGCAACCTAGGAATGCAGGTATATTCTAGTACATGGAGGTGTCTTCTCCACTGTGCGTGTGACTTTTACCATGTGATTCTACCGAAAAGGTAAAGAAAGCGGTTTACAGTCTGGCATTAATTTCATTATTGCACTACTCTCTAGAAATAGCTAATTTTATATTTCTCCAAACGTTAAAAATATTTACATTAGGTATCTCAAATAGTCAACTAAGAATAATCTCTCTTTTGATATATTTTTTCTTGTTCTTTTATTACTGTCATCCACGAAGTGAAACTTTAACCATTCTATGTCTTTTCTCAAAGATCATCAATCACATTATACAATAATCAAGAATGCAAGTATTGATAACAGCTTAATATGAATGCAAGAATGAAAGTTTGAGGAACAATAGATAATATACCTGGCAATTTTTTAGGCTTGCGCAGAGGAACAAATTTTGCACCAATGGCTAAAGCAATCGAAGGTCCAAACATGAATCCTCTGGCTTCAACACCTAAATTAATTTGGATATGCGAAGGTATTAATGAAAAGAGATCAGGCAAGAAACCACGACTATGTAGTAAATGCAGCACTAAACAATACTATTACTGAAGTGATTATGTCTAACTCAAAGACCAAGTGGATTACATCAAAGTTTCTAGTTACTAAGAAGAGGAACATACTTTGTAAGTGTATATAGTTGCGGGCTAGCAAGACAAACTAGTTCTTTGACACTTTTTCCAAATTTTACACTGGGATACGTTGTTTTCCCTGCAGCCATTGTTTACATTTCACATTTTTAGATATTAAGTGACTGCAGGTATCATGCTCAAAAGAACTATGCATGAAAAAGGTCAACATAAACATGGGCAAAGATGTGATCCATTTAGCAAATCAGGATTCTTTTAGATAAATGATCTGCAATGGCGACATTAACCAACCATGTGGCATGAAAAGTCCACCACTACAGTGAACAGGTTTAGGTAGCTGTTCCTAAACAACTTTTTCAAGTCAAAGGAACATCAAGATATCTACAAACGATCCCAGTGTTCACCATCTGCAGAAAACTTTGTGAAGCTCACAATAAGATAGTAACAAGTAACTGATTTTTAACAAGAATCTTGCAAAATATCAGCAATTCGAAACTGATATCCGTCTGAATCTTATCATCCATGAAACTGAATTTTTAGGTGGGGAGGGTGTGGGGAGGGGAGGGGGGGGATCTCCATCACAAGTTGTCCTAATAGGACCAACCTTGAAAAAATAAAATTAATAAGATAAACACCAAGGGTCCATTCAGACAAGCCAATTGCATAATGCAACCCATCCAAAAAGTCAATTAGAGTAGGCACTATTGCAAACTGCACTCTAAGCAATTGGACGACACCCACTAGTTAATCATCTATGTTCATATTTTCCGCATGATCTACAATAATACCCCATTACATGGTGTGGTTTATATTGTCAAAATGGGAACTGTTTTTGTTCATCAATACTGAATATGCCCTGCTTGTTTCAAGATTGTGGCATTCACTGAATAACCTTCCCATCTATGCCTTCAATACAACAAACATCGATAAATAAAGTAGCAATGTCTATTCACAAAGTTCTAAAGTCCTAACTTTTATAACATACAAATGCCAGATCAAGTGATTGGACAACACTAGATACTTTCAATGTTCATTTTCAAAGAAAAAAATCCCTTGATAAATCGACTCAATTCAACTTTGTAGTGTTAATAAATACCAAACTACCAAATTAATAATAATAAAAAAAAAAATTATACATTAAGAACAAAGTTTGAGCTATAAAGAATTCCAATTTTCATGGAATTACAGTTTTCATTGAGAAAGCAAGATCAAAAAAATCTGAACTTTAAAAAAACTAAACAAACCCACTAAAACCCAGATACTGCATTTTAGTCCTTCTAAGAGAAGAAAATCAAATTCAACTCAAAACCCATAAATAATGATAGAAACAGACTAAAACTTGTTCCTTTAAACAAAACCCAAGCTAAAAAAAAGGCATTACCAGCTACAACAGAGATACTCATGTCTCTGTATCGATCAATAAAGATGTCAACAGTATCCTTGAAAGCTTTGTGATCGAGAAGTAAAGTTGTTATATCTTGAAACATAATTCCTGAAAGAATAAGAAATGTGTTTGAAGAAAGTCCAAAGAGAACTAAAACATACAGAAAAAAATTTAAACAAAAAAAAAAAATAAATTAAAACCTGGTTTGGGGAAGTGGGGAACAACTCTAATGGCTTCAGAAATAGCTTGAAGCCTTGGGTCTCCTTTAAGTCCATCTTCACTAGCAAACATCTCTTACACCTTTCTCTCTCTCTCTCTATCTCTCTCTCTCACTTGAAAAATATTCAGATTTTACCTCTCAAACTTCTCTCTCTCTCTCTTTCTCTCTCACTCTCTGAAGAAGAGAGAGCAAGTGCTGAGTGTGTTAAAGAAATATATTTTTTGATGGCCAAAGCACTACTCAAGAAGATCTGGGTGCTCAGTGGTTATAAACAATTTTTTTTTAGCAAATTTCATTTTTTTAATTTATAAAAATGAGTGTAAACACTATGCTTCTAGTACTATTGAACCACATTGCTTCCATCACAACAATTTGATCTAGACCAACCATTGATTTTATTTTTTTTTGTTAGTAGTAGTAGACTAGTAGTAGACCAATTGATAAATCGAGTAATGATATTTAAGTATAGACTAATAATCCTTAAAAACCCGAGTGGCCAAAGGGAATAGCCAAGGCCTACTTACTACTTAGCCAAGGCTTTATAATCTAGCCTCTAGGACGCCCTTTTGAAGGTTCAAACTGGAAGTTGGAACTGCATTTACGCGCAACTTTATATTGCTAATATATGCATTTAACAAAAATCTAGAAAACAAAAGACATAGTAGTTCTTTTCACATTTTAGGAAATAAGAACAGTGATAATGTGATTTTTTTTTTTTTAGGGTACAAATTGATAATGTGATATGATATCTAACCATATGAAATAGAAATGCATTGAACCATACTTTTTCTATAGGAGATATGGTTTGAAATGGGTCCTCATTTCCTAGAAAAAATGATATCCATATCATGAAGATCATCTAACGTACTACTACTCTGTCATTGCCAGTATTGTGATCATATCTAACACATACATTTTCAAATATTCCACTATTTTTGGTAATAACGTACCAAAAGTATACACTTCCACACATATATTTGTGGTGTGAATAGCATATTCTCAACATTGCTACCAATATGTTTATCTCTACACTTGCGTTGAACACTAAAACAAGTAACACTATTTTTAGAATGAAATGTATACTGCAACTTCCATGGAAAAATTAATAAGTTGATGTTTTCCTAATCATCAGATAAATATTTTGATCAGGAAATGTTTTATTTTTCATTCCAAATGCTCAAATCCAATGAATTGACTTTCATATTTAAGTTTGATACCGAACGTATTCATATGGCCGACCCAAATATTTTGAAATAAAGCGACATTATTGTAGTACTAAATACTAATGTTTTATATATCCTTATCATTTAGTACTAATTTTTTTTTTTTTTTTTTTTAAAAAAAGTTATGTTTCTTGTCTAACTATTTGTTAATTATCATCTTCATTGTCCTTTTTCTGCTGCCTTAATATTAAACTTCACAAAGCATGATTAGTTTTGTTACCATCTTTTGTTTTTAGTACTAATAGGTTAATACTAATATAATCTCTTGCTTACATCCTTAACAAACTTATCTCTTTTTAATTAATTTTCATTGACCCATCGACCATTTTTATATTTTTGTAACCGAATTTTAGTATTTTATAAGAAAAATATATACCAAGTACAGAGACCATTATATCATTATGTAATTTATATTATAGGGTTGAAATGACAGAGAACCAGGAATATTAGCTTTAACATCTTCCTCAAGTTATAACTTATAAGTAACTACTGTACTTAGAATTGACTTGGTTAGAAAAATAAGTATGGATCATCTTCCTCATGTTATTACTACTAAGTCGTATAATGCTTAACCTTATCCATAAAAAAATAAAGAATAATTTGCACCTGAAATGTGTGCAGTTTAATGAAATGTCAGTTCTGGCTTTAAAAAGATTTTGGTGATCTTAAAATGTTCATTAGTCCATGTGTCAAGTGTTTTTCATAACAAATGACACTGATTTTGAAGATATCGATCATGAAAAGATTAAAGTTGAATGATGTGCAATCAAATCTAAGTAGTAGGCATGAAATGACCCAAGACCATCTTTCTGTGGGGGCTATAGACTTAACAAGTTCCTAACAATTTCCACCAAGTTTTGATTAATTAAGAAACTATAGTATGTACATTGTTTATAAGAAATACTACTCCACCATTTACACAGTACTCAGTACTGTATTCTCAAAGTTGTAATTAGTGTGATCTAATCTTGAAATTAGCCAAAACCATAGATCATATTTGTGTGAGTATTATTTACCTAAATTGGATAATATTTACGCAAGTTTCACGACTCCAAAAAATTTTTAGGGCTGGAAAACCCCCTTTCAAATACATATTCTTTTGCAAATACATATTCGTTTTACGAGTTTTTTTCCAATTTTTTCTACACATTTTGAATGTTACAAAATGAGATTTGTTTTGAAATGGCCTCAGCCCTCAGGAATGCAGCTTGATCGAGTTTTGAAATGGATTTCACTTTTATTAAGTATTTGTTCTTGCAGCAATGCAGCTTGAGTTTGAACTTTCAACAGTACAACTTAGTACAAATGTAACATAGTACTACTGAGTACTGAGAGTATGATATGTAAACCTCATATGTATGTAAAGTAAGTTAATGTCAGAGAAAAACAAGCAACACAAGTACACAAGACACAAGCAACCATATAAAGGACATTTTAGTAATTGTGAGGAATCTGTTAGGTGCCTATTGGTTGGTTGAGGTTTCAAAACTCTCCTCAAAAGACTGTTGTTTGCTGGAGACCTGGAGTATTAAATTTTTGTGGAAAAAAAGAAGAGAGAATCAAATGTCAAGAGATCCCAAGATTTTCTGTGGGTCCCAATGTTGTCTTTTTGCTGAACTCATGCTGATTTGGCACTTTTATCAACCTTCCGACCCAACTTCAAGAATTTTTATACTCTCGTTGACTACTTTGTTATATAGCAACGTACGCGTGGAAGAAATAATATGGACTCACTTAACCAGGTGTTTTGTATAAAGATCTCTTTATTGATTAATCCACGGTAAAAATGATCTCACTAGGCCATATAGAAAAACATATCAAAGCATTGGATCATTATAATCACCATTGACTTTCTTTATTTCTTGACTGCATCAAAAGAAATTGCGGTGTATTTATCAAGACAAATGTACAGTAGTTTGACTATGGTCGTGGTCAACGTTAAATTTTATTTATTTAATTTGATTTGTGCCAAAATTTTATTTATTTATTTGATAAAAGCGAAAAAAAGCAGTATTTCTATATGAGACTACATGAATTATGACTGCTAATTTTCTGAAAAAATAAACACATGTTATGAAAAATAAAAGAGTAATTTTATGAAAAAAAAAACCGGTCTCTAGTTCTCTACTGTAATTTTTGGTGAGTTTAGTAAATTTGCAAAGATGATAAACAAATAAACTAATTTCCAACAATGCGTAATATTAATTATATTTGAAATTATATTGTAGGGAATATATATAATTAATAATATTCTGTTTATATTAAGACGAATACGACACATAACAACTAGATGTTGTTCCATGAGACAACAAGCATGTTACATATAATTATTTTTCCATTATTTTTTTAATAATTTTTTTTATTAATTAGTTTTAAAATTTAAGAAGCATCATCATATGTCCAATTCAGAGTAAACACAATTATTTATTTCACTATTATATCACAAATTAATATTTGGACCACTTCATCATGCTCTAAATAAATAAGCATTGTATTAGAATTTAGAAATTTGATTTTCTCTAAAATTTAGAATTTAGATGGGAAATGGTGATAGCAAGTAAATCTGCCTGAAACAGATGAAGATGAGCATCCAACTATCCAAGGCAAACTAGTTTTGCTAGGACAATAGGTTGATGTTGGTGTATCAAGCTGAATCCTGATTCCTGATCCACTCAGAAGGATCTGTTCCCTAAACTATGGTGTTCAACTGTTGATGTTGGTGTATCTGTACCATGATTTATGAACTTAGGGACCACCGTACCATGCATGATTCCTCAAGTAAATACTTACATAGTCTATTAATACATGAATTAAATAAGTACACTTAACAATAACAATGCAACAAAACCAATTGGTCCACTTCAAATCTTTCATCCTATTACCTAATTGTGACATTAGCTAATGTGTTCCCTACCTTAAATTCGCACCTAAGTCCTAACCACATACAATATGATTGATTATATACTAGCCATACATGCTAAAATACTTAAGGAGTCAAAAAATTATAGGTGCATTCGAAATGCAGCCCGATATATATCTGATATATATTAACGATCGAGATCCAGACACTAATACACTATGCGCCTTCCCTCTAAACGCGCTCAGCATGGTTTTGGAGAACTAGGGATTACTAAAAATGTAAGCATAAAAGCTGTCATTATAACATGTAGAAATTAAGTTCAACAAATAAAATGGTAAATTCAAATTTAGTCAAAGAATGAATGACAATAGCAAATAAAAATTAGTGTAACACCAAAATATGATCATTAACACATGAAGCGGATCAAATAAGGCATAATTTTCAAGTAATGGATTACTAAACTTTGAATTACAAATGAGAAAATGTCGACGATATTTTGATATTATCACCGTTAATCAAGAATTATCACCATTAATCAAGAAAATACGCCCATCTAGTAATTATATACTTTTGAAAGGTGTTTAGAACAAATTATGATTTAACACATTGCTACACACATCATTTTACAGAATTCTACATAAAGCTAGGAGGGAAAGAAAGTTTTTTGAAAGACAAAAGATCTACTACTATACTCACCTAAAAGAGAATAAGGACCACTTGACATTAATAATATATAGGATTCTCTCATGACCTCATTAACAGTAGGATCCCATTAGCAGTAGAAGTTCATTTAATCGTAGTCTTGTAGGATCTTTACAAAGTGATCAGTTAGGTGTAACTTTTAAAACTGGAAATTTGAAAATGACATAGAATCCTGCAATGTTCTCTAAATAATGAGTGAATTCTATCAAACACAGTTCAGCTGATTGTGATCCATGTACTGATTGTGATCCATGTACATAATATAGGGCTGGGCAAAACCGATCCGAAATATGCTAACTGAACCGATCCAGACCGAACCGAAAATAAGGTGTTTACATGTTCGGTTGTAGTTTCTAATTTTGTAAAACACCTACTTTGGATGTTTGGTTGTAGTTTCGAAAATTTTCGAACACCCAAAACCGAACCGAACATGTAATTATGTATATACTATATAGTCCAGCCCATCATGTAATTCTGTATACAGTCCAACCCATCTCTCCAACACTCCAGTTTGTAATCTCTCCAACACTCCAGCAATCCAGCCCATCTACTAGGTGTTCGGTTCGGTTTTATTCGGTTAACCGAATCGAATAGCATGTTCGATTATGTTTCGATTTTAGTAAAAAAAAATCGGTTCGGTTCGATTCCAAAAATGAAACAGTTCAGTTTCGGTTTTAGCTTTTACAAAATACCTACTAAGTGTTCGATTGCCAGTTTTGACCAAAATCGAATCGAACCGAACCGAACCGTGCCCAGCCCTAACATAATATAAATGTAGCTGGTCCTTTTTCATCTCATCTTTTCTTTTTCTTTTTTCCCGAAGGTTGCTGATGCTACCACCTAAGCTCCACACCGCCACCTTGCAACTCGAGCAATTCTGCTACTCAGGGACTTGTTTTCACGAAAGAACACCTAGCCACATTATCGTCATGGGAGAACACCTAACCACATCATCATCATAAGAGTATGGGCCTCTTAATCTCGAACCAGACGCAAAGACTGACCCACCTAAAAATTACATGAGAAATTCCTTCAAACATTGTTGATGGAAATCAAACTCACAACCTCTCATTTATAGGGATAACAAACCAACTGAGCTAGCAGTTATTTGTTTGTTTTCATCTCATCACACAGAATAAGGTGACAACGGATGATTAAACGAAGGACTGGCTACATATATATTAGACGTACAAACTCTCGGAAATGGCTGGCATGTGTTCTTTCTACGAGTGCATTGAGCGAATCGGGAGTGTTTAAAGAGATGAATATCTGAAATAACTTAATTGCAAAACATGATCAGACATGATGATTTTTAAGGTCTTGAGCACTGTCATGATGGTTTTGAATTTTATGATAGATTAAGCCCATGTTAGAAAAAAAAAAGTTTGGGCTATTTTAGGATATGTAAGGTCCACCAAGAATTGGCTTAAAAACATTCATAAAGGTAGGGGGTACAGTGTGCTTTTGAGAGAAAAGTGGCTTTGTATTTTTGTCAAAGTTTTCATTTTCAAGATGATAATGATAATGATATCACTTAATATGCAAATCTCTAAAAATCTCTGAACCTATCAATTACCCCACCCTATACTTAACAAAATAGTCTACTTCTACCAACAAGTCCTCAAAATATCTCTCAAGATTCTAATGTCTCCTATTCATTTTCAAATTCAATTCTAAGTTTCTAACTAACCACCATTGGATTGATTACTTAGTTTACTACTACAAGAAAAATGTAAATTATATATGCAATCCTTGTATGGTAGATTAGAATAAAATCACAGTAAATGTAAAGAATGAAAGCGACCAGTGGATATTGATCACAATGGGAATTTTGTATGATAGCCTGAAGCTACACTGCCATATACTTTTGGAACACAATTTTGGTAGATTGTGATGCTTTTGTTATTTTACTAGAGAGAAGTACCACTATATATTACAAAGAAGAATGTCCCATAGCTTTCACTAGTAAACTTATGTTTGGGATGCTGGATCATGTATGGCTATATATGTATATTGTAGGGTTTCTTTAGTTGCAGAATGGAGACATAACCTCTTTGAATTTATTTGCAATTATTCCAAGTACATGCACCATTTCATGACCCCTTTTTCCCTCTGTACCCACAAATTCTCCAACCAATATCATACATGAAGTGATGAAACTCATAACAACAACATTGAGCTTTTGTGATGTTAAAGGAAAATTTCATAAAAGAGTTTTTCAGAAAGTTGAGATGGCAAATTTTCAAACAGAGAATTTAGTATTGGGTTGGATTGGATTTTGAAGGCCCAAGATAATGTGAGCAACCAAATTTAAGCCCAATAAAAAAGCCCATTCCACATGTGTAAGATTGCATGCCATCTGTAACCAAGCCAACGTGTGATTGGATAATGATGACATCACAATTCACATCATAAGTAATAATAATTTGTGGGACCTACAATGAACGTTGGGTAGTTGTTTTTACTGTTGATTAGCATGCGCGCGCGGTGTACTGTTAAGTAAAACATGATAACCTCATTATTAACTTATTAAGACAAAGATAGGTCCCTCTAGTCTCCACTCTTTTAAACACAATCTAAACACACAAGTGTGTGGGATCCAATTAGTAGTACGATTTTATAAGTAAATTAATGGTTCAGAATTCAGATTGAACAAAGATAATCAAAGTACTTGAGTATAAATATATATGGTGTTAATGACATAAGCAGATAAGGTGTGTGGTTTATATATGTTTGTGTTTGTTTGATCTCATCTCATCGACATCTTTTGCTTTAAACATGAAGTCAAAGCCAGCAGATTTATCCACTTCAGCCTCTTGGAGCTAAAACAGTCTACAGTTGGATAGAAGACAATCTCTCACAATCTGATTCTGATATGCAAATCTGATATCTTTAACAGATTATCATGCTACAAACTGTGTTGTTGTTTAGGACTGTGTACATGCTATTTAGAAATGTGTCTGCATATAGCTTCCGTATGTAGCAAGTTTGCATGAAACTTGATAAACCAAAGATGGTGAATGAAGGTCCCTTCAGATTACGATTTCGTTTTTTTCACAAACAGTCATGAAAAATCGTAGATGTATATCGCGCGATGATGCCATGATGGCAATTGGCAAACTTTTTAAGTTTTTATGATGTTTGTCACTTGTTCAAATTAAAGGACATAATGTGGCTGCAAATAGACACTCAATATATTTGAATAACTTGCATTGGCTGGATCTTTAACTACATGCAGTTTGAAGCTTGTGAAACCTACCAGCCCACGATACATGCAGTCGACATGCATTGTCCATGTCTCCATGAAACCTTTATTCCTACCGATTTAATTTGAGTGACATATATTTGTACTTACAGTTTGGTTGTGGGGTCAGTGACTTAGTGGCCTGGTATCATGCCTAGAAGAGACTGATTGTGGGGTTGGCAAGGGCAAGAGCCATTTTCAAAATAAGACAAGTATGAACTTCTCTCATACACAATCTTCTATCTGCAAGAGTGCAAGGCAAAGCAATGATGCAGAAGATTTGATTGTTTAGCTCTTTGATATGATTTGCAAGGCATGCATAGTCAGTCGACAACATATCTATCTAGTACAATATCAAATATTCTTAGTACATATTTAACTTTTTTTTTCTAGCTTCTAGGTATCATGCAGTAGTACTGGGTGATAATGATTCTGTATGTGGTCTCTGATAAAAAGCTGCCACCTACACTAGATATGAATCTTCTTGAGTTTGTGTTATCCATATATGTGAATTTACTTAATAAGTAAACGTGTTACCTTTAATCTTCATGTAATCTATTATTCTATTGCATGAGAATCTCAACAAGATATTCAGTACTAGTTAGAAACTCTTTGGCTTGAGAGAATTGACTGGTATTGAATTATTGATACCTAGTAGATAAAGGAAGATCCTTTGAACCTGTATTTCAACTCATTCGGATATGCATGGTTGTGGATATATATTGTATTATCCATGCCGTCTTTTTTGCCATATCTTGCTTTTCTTGCTAAATATGATTCTAACACAAGTCACTTCTTGATAATAATACAAAAAAAAAAAATACAGTTCTTGAATTTGATATTGAATTGACATCATGAAATTCTTAATTTTTTTTTTTTTTTTATTTTTGTTTGTTTGTTTTGGGTAGATTCGTCGTTGGTGACCCCGATCTGTTTTATGGGCTGTTATATATTGTGAGTTGTGACCACTACTATATATTTGATAAAAAGAATTTTAGTATTTTACTGTGATTAATCACTAGATATATTTTACATTGCTATTGAAGAACTGCATTTAGTTGAGAAACAACTATATAAAAGAAGAACATGTAAATATGTGATAAGTTTTTGCAAAAAATAAAAAAATAAAAATGTAAATACATATGTAATTTGTGATTGTGCCTTTGTGCTAGACTTAAATATCACTCTGGGTTTCAGCCAAAAACAAAAAAAAAAATCACTTTGGGTACATGAGATATAGTTAAATGGGGGCCCTAGAAGTTGGGGGCCTAATCCTTTTGGGCCTGAAAGCAGTGTCTAAATGGGGGCCTTAGAAGTTGGCATAGTTAAATGGGGGCCCTAGCTTTTGCTGTTGGAATTTTGTGTTGGAATGTTAACCAAGGTTGTTGGAAATGAGAAAGTTGCGAGAAAGAAAATTAACATTCTTTGGTGCGCTGCAATTGATAAGATAAGTGGACCTTCAAAGTAAGCATAAAGCTCTGCCAGATGTTCTAACAGTGTTTTCGGATTACACATTTGATGTTAAGGAGAAGGACATAGTGCTAGTAATTCCTCCTCGCGTTCTTTGAAATCTGATTCGACAAATTATTATTACCATTCATCTCAAGTGCATTCCTTAGACAGTTCTGAAGAGATTGTACGGATGAACCTGTTACCTGCGGCTGAGTCTGTACGTTCAACCATGCACCCACTCGGTTCTCTCTGTTGGGTTTTATGTGCAATATGGGCCTGTTTGGGCCTAAATTCGGGGTCTATTGTAAGGCTATACTATAAAACCAAATAGAAGTGATACAAAACCTTAATTTTTCTATGAGAGAGATTGTGAGAAGCCATTAGAGAGTTTGAGAGAACTTTGTGAGGAAGAAGACTTCGGTTTCTTCGTGAAGGCTTGTACAATTGTCTAGATAAGAAAAGCATCATCCTTTCTCCCCGTGGACGTAGGCATATTGCCGAACCACGTATATCTTGTGTCTTGTGTGTGGTTGCTTGTTTATTTTGTCTTTTTCGTTTTACTTTCATACATTAGTTCAATCATCATATTTGTGCATTAGTTTCCGCTGCGTACAACAAGTGGCATCAGAGCTTAGGTTAGAACTTGAGCGTCTAGAAGGTGTTTGTTGAAATTTCGGTGTGAATTTCAGATTCGTTTGGTGATTGTTTAGTGCTTGAAAGTTGGTGGAAAGATGTCAAAAGAAGGGAGTTCGAAGAGTTCGAAGGGGGAAACCAAGTCAGTGGTTTACCATCAAGCAAAAATTGATGTAGAGAAGTTTACTGACACCAATAACTTTGGTATGTGGAGGTGTGAGGTAATGGATGCTCTATGTCAACAAGACCTAGAAGATGTTCTGGAGGATAAGCCAGAAGATGTGGAAGAGAAGGATTGGAAAAAGATGAACAAACGAGCTTGTGGAATCATAAGGTCGTGTTTGGCTCAAGACATTAAATATCTTGTGATGAATGATGCGTCTGCAAAGGAGATGTGGCGAAAATTGGAGGAGAAGTACATGACAAAGACTATCCACAATAAAAACTATCTACTTCGAAAGTTTTATCGAATAGATATGAGAAGAGGTATTTCCATGGCGGAGCATCTTAATGATTTTACCAAGCTAATTACAGACTTGGCGAATCTATGAGCAGATGTGAGTAATGAAAGCAAGGCAGTGTGTCTCTTAAATTCGTTACCGGACGAATATGAACACTTGGCTATCACACTCACATATGGGAAAGAAAAATTGGTGTATGGTGAGATTTCTGCAGCATTGTTAACTCATGCGTGTATGAAGAAGGACAAGGAAGAGTCCAAGGGCTCTACACCTGAGGTCTTGGTGACAAGAGGAAGGTCTAGTGACAAGAAAGGCCAAGGTGGTAGAGGGAAATCTCGGTCAAAGTCGAGAGGTCGATTTCTAGCAAAGGATGAATGCTCCTTTTGTCATGAGAAAGGGCATTGGAAGAAAGATTGTCCTAAAGCCAAGGCAAAGGACAAGAAGAAAGACTCTGAGGTAAATGTTACATGTGATACTAAAGATGATGATGTAGATTCTGATTATTCTTTATCCATTTCATCAATGGTTTGTTACACTAGTGGTAATGAATGGATCTTAGATTGTGCTGCTTCTTATCATATATGTCCTATAAGGGTGGTGTAGTGGTGATGGGGAATGATCAACCCTGTCACATAATGGGTATAGGTACCATTCGTCTGAAGATGTTTGATGGAATTATAAGGAAGCTGAAGAATGTTAGGTATGTTCCTGACATGAAGAAGAATCTTATCTCAGTTGGTACTTTAGAATCCAATGGTTACAAGGTGGTACTTGAACATGGCGTTTTAAAGGTTGTGGCTGGTGCAATAGTTGTACTCAAGGGTGTTCGACAAAGGAACTTGTACTTCCTTCAAGGTAGCACAGTTACTGGGGATGTGGCCGTGTCTGAGGCTACATCAAAGATTGCTAGAGAGACTACGCGGCTGTGGCATATGCGGTTGGCGCATACCGGTGAAAAATCATTGCAAAGATTGATAAAGCAAGGGTTGTTAAAGGGTGCTATCGCCTGTAAAATAGAATTCTGTGAGCATTGTATTCTGGGCAAGCAGACAAGAGTAAAGTTTGGCACGACTATCCATAATACTAGTGGAGCTCTTGATTATGTTCACACGGATGTCTGGGGGCCTACCAAGAATGCATCTTGGGGAGGAAAGCATTATTTTGTGTCTTTTGTTGATGATTTTTCTAGGCGTGTGTGGGTGTACACCATGAAGAGCAAGGATGAAGTCCTAGAAATTTTCATAAAGTGGAAGAAGTTAGTTGAGACCCGAATTGGCAGAAAGATCAAGGTACTTCGCTCAGATAATGGAGGAGAGTACAAAAATGATCCATTCTTGCAAGTATGTCAGGATGAGGGTATTGAACGCCATTTCACTGTAAGAGAGACACCGCAGCAAAATGGGGTGGCAGAACGGATGAATCGAACTTTACTAGAGAGAGTTCGGTGTATGTTGTCTAATGCTGGGTTAGGCAAAGTGTTTTGGCCTGAGGCTATTGTGTATGCCTGTCACCTTATTAACAGGTTGCCTTCGACTGCGATTGATGGCAAAACTCCTATGGAGGTTTGGTCTGGTAAGCCTGCTTCAGACTATTGTTTTCTTCATGTGTTTGGGTGTCCAACTTACTATCATGTCCGAGAGAGTAAGTTGGATCCTCGTGCAAAGAAGTCTTTATTTATGCGTCTACAGAGTGGAATAAAATGTTATAAGCTATGGGATCCAGAATTGAAGAAAATTATTCTAAGCAGAGATGTGACATTCGATGAGGCTTCTATGTTGAAGCCTAAGAGCTCTCAGCAGGTGGAGAGCAAGGCCAAAGAGGTTTCGCAGTGGGTGGAGACTGAAATATCTCCACGTGTTCCAGGTGGTTATGTATCTTTGGAAACGTCTACTGTAAGGGTTCCAAGTATTGAGGTTCCTAGTGTTACAGATTCTGATGACATGACAGATAATGAGGTTGATGATGAGACGGTTGATGATACAG
Organism: Aquilegia eximia; assembly: GCA_023053565.1. Taxonomy (NCBI): domain Eukaryota; kingdom Viridiplantae; phylum Streptophyta; class Magnoliopsida; order Ranunculales; family Ranunculaceae; genus Aquilegia; species Aquilegia eximia. The sequence goes on from JALIGU010000007.1 coordinate 17,195,149, forward strand.
TACATGTGGACTCTAATGATGAGGGTCCAATTGCATCTAGATTATCCAAGAGAAATGTCGGTGTTCCTAAACGGCTTACTGATGATATGGTAGCTTATGCACTTTCGGTTGTTGATGAGGGTATTCCAGAGACTTTTCGTGAAGCACTGCAGAGTTGTGATTATGAAAGGTGGAAGAAGGCCATGGATGAGGAGATGAAATCTCTTTATAAGAATGAAACTTGGGAACTCATGGAGTTACCTAAGGGAAAGAAAGCAATCGGGTGCAAATGGGTTTACACTAAGAAAGATGGGTCTCCTGGTGAAAATGTAAGCTTCAAAGCAAGATTGGTGGCAAAAGGCTATGCTCAGAAGGAGGGAATTGATTATAATGAAATCTTTTCTCCAGTTGTGAAACATTCCTCTATTCGCATCCTATTGGCCTTAGTAGCACAATTTGATTTGGAGTTAGCTCAACTTGATGTGAAAACTGCTTTTCTACATGGTGAGCTAGATGAGGAGATCTATATGACTCAGCCGAGTGGGTATAAAGATGCGGGTAATGACAAGCTGGTGTGTAAATTGAGGAAATCGTTGTATGGGTTGAAGCAATCTCCAAGGCAATGGTACAAGCGGTTTACTCGGTTTATGCTAGGGCAAGGGTACACAAGAAGTCGATATGATCCTTGTATCTATTTCGCAAGGTATGTGATGGTTCTTTTATCTATTTGCTATTATATGTTGATGACATGCTCATAGCCTCTAAAAGCAATGTGGAGATAGACAAGTTGAAAAAGACTATGTCTATGGAGTTTGAGATGAAAGATCTTGGTGAAGCGAGAAAGATACTTGGCATGAAAATTCAGAGGGAACGAGACAATGGAAGATTGTGGTTATCTCAAAAGGCCTATCTACAGAAGGTGCTACAGAGATTTAGCCAATATGAGATTGGTACAGCTGTGAGTATACCTCTCTCAAAAGATTTTAACTTGAATGCTTCCATGTCTCCTAATTCTGATAGGGAATGTGCTTACATGACACGTTATCCATATGCAAGTGCGGTTGGTAGCTTGATGTATGCGATGGTATGTACAAGGCCCGACATTGGGCATGCAGTTGGCACTGTAAGTAGGTACATGCATAATCCTGGTGAGAAACATTGGGAAGCTGTGAAATGGATCTTACGCTACATTCAAGGTAGTGTGGAGGTTGGTTTACTATTCCAGAAGGGAAGGGATTTGAATCAGTTTTGTGTTGGTTATGTGGACGCTGATTATGATGGTCAAATAGAGAGACGTCGGTCTACTACTGGATATGTTTTTACATTGGCAGGTGGTCCTATTAGTTGGCGGTCTACATTACAATCTCTTGTTGATTTGTCTTCGACAGAAGCAGAATATATGGCTGTGACTGAAGCCTTTAAAGAAGCCATTTGGTTACGAGGTATGTTGAAAAACTTGGGTATTGTGCAAGAGCAGCTTATGGTTCATTGTGACAATCAAAGTACCATAAATCTGGCAAATAACTCAGTTTATCATGCTCGTACAAAGCACATTGATGTGCAGCATCACTTTGTCAGAGACATTATTGAAGAGGGTGAGATTTTATTGAAGAAGATTCATACTAGCAATAATCCGGCTGACATGTTGACTAAAGTGGTTTCAGGGACTAAGTTCTATCATTGCTTAGATTTGGTCCATGTTCTTCCTTTGAGTGGATAGTATATTTTGGAGTGAACTACGATGGCTTGATCCCTTAGAAGAAGGGTACGTAGGCAACTATGAAGTGGTGCAGCCGAGGTGGTCTTTCGGGACATGTGTGGGAGTTTGTGACTTGTGTTTGTCGGCTTAGATTTATTGAATCTTCGCCGAGGTGGAGAATTGTTGGGTTTTATGTGCAATATGGGCCTGTTTGGGCCCAAATTCGTGGTCTATTGTAAGGCTATACTATAAAGCCAAATAGAAGTGATACAAAACCTTAATTTTTCTAAGAGAGAGATTGTGAGAAGCCATTAGAGAGTTTGAGAGAACTTTGTGAGGAAGAAGACTTCGGTTTCTTCGTGAGGGCTTGTACAATTGTCTAGATAAGAAAAACATCATCCTTTCTCCCCGTGGTCGTAGGCATATTGTCGAACCACGTATATCTTGTGTCTTGTGTGTGGTTGCTTGTTTATTTTGTCTTTTTCGTTTTACTTTCATACATTAGTTCAATCATCATATTTATGCATTAGTTTCCGCTGCGCACAACACTCTCTGATAAACGAGAGCTGCGGACTTGATAATATCTTCAGTTATCATCATTTACCATCCCAACATAAGCATAAGTGGAACTCTGATCATTGGCTTGTTCTTATAAAGCAACCTAAGGTCACTACAGAAACACAAACCCCTGATTTCTGTGTCAAAATATTTGCCGAGGTTATTGGAAGTACGTGAACAAGAAGCTAGCTAGCAAGAGAGAAAATATACATCATTTGGCGCAAGTTTCCCTTTGGCTTTGGTGTCGAAATTGATAAGGAAGCTTACAGATTGTTTGGATGTTTTAAAAGTGCTTCCAGATTATGCATTTAACGTTAAGGACAAGGATTCCGGAGTTCTGTTTATGTCCTCCCTTTCCTGCACGGCTGCACAACAAGATTCATGACTACAATGAAAATCATTTGATAGCTAGATCTGTCAGTGGAACATCATCGCTCCTCCATGTGTGCATCGCGACTCTTTAATGCCCTTGGCTCAGTAATACTTCAAAACAGAACTCCATATTGGGTTGGTAGCAGACATTTGTTGCATCAGTGACATTCCCTTCCTTCATTTGCAACTTGCAAGTGATCAATATTTAGTCGTCCAATTATTATTGCATGAGTAATTTCCCTAGTGTTTGAAATTTCTTGGTCAAAAACTAAAAAACTAATTTAATTGAATTATTATGCATAATATATTAATTATATAGTAGTATAGTACTACTTGAATTATCATTTAAATTTTTTTTATATATTGGTCAAACCATACCACAGAATCAAAGATAAAGAAAAGCAAAGTGGTGAGTGTAATGGTTTATATTATTGTGATGGAGTTCATTTGAAGCAATATGAGGTGAAGGATATGGTCACTACATGTGCATGACACCATGGTTGGTGGAATTTTGTGTTATATATACACTTTATATAATGTTCACATAGAGTGACTACTGACTAATTTCACATTATTTTTTCTTGATAAGAATAATTTTTTTTTCTTTCCCTTGCAGTGTTTAATCATAACTTATACAGGATATTGGATTTAGTTTCCAATCTAACTGAAATGGAGCTATATTGCTGCATGTGGTGGGATCTTGAGCTCAAACTCACTATCTCACTCCGCGTTTGGCTTTGTTGCATACACTCAAAAAATGTGTATGCTAACCTCCCACCAGATGAGTCCATGTGTTCTTTAATTTTCTTAAGAAATTTGTTTACGCCCACTAGGATTAACAACACCCAACGTTTAGCTGTTTTATTTATCCATCAATAATCTCAGACATTCTAAAAATAATAAAAAATATAAAAGCCACGTGTACTCGTATGGGGAGGTTAGCATACACACTCTTTTAAGTGTGTGCAACAAAGCCACACTCGTCTCACTCCCTTTCCTTTCTCAAACAGTCTACCAGATTTACTTGTCTTGTGTTCTTACTGAAACACATACATCAATCATTTGATCAATAGCCAATCACCATTGATAAGATCAATCTTGCTCAAACTTGTTTCAAAAGAGAATCAATACCTGAAATGGAAGTTTAAGACAATATCTCAAGTCTGTGTACTCATACCCTACCCACTCAAAGGGAACCTCTAGAACAAAGAACCTATGCAAAGGAGACCCAAATACAGTAGTGACTAGTGAGAGAGAGAGTGAGTGAAAACTGGAAAGCATCTTCCAATAACTCCAAATCCCAAAATCTCCACCAATAAAGGAAAAAAGTTGTATATCAACCAATACCAAATAGCTTAATTGACAAACAGACAGACAGGTCTAAAGACCCACAAGACCACAACATATATAAGGAATCAAGTCGTGATATATTTGCTTGCTTGCTTGGCCACATTACATTGTTTTAGACTTTTAGACATATTCCATTCCATGTCATTTACTGTATGTTCTTTGTACCAAACAAATAAATTTTAGATCATCATATATTCTCTTTGCCAGTATATGCTTTTTTAATGAAAAATCATCTAAATTGATCTAAAACACTAACAAAGAGTTGCAAACATGCAACTCAATCTAATATATTAGTTGAAAACTTATAGTACTAATACTTAGATTTTTTTTTTTTGGGAAATACTAATACTTAGATTATTAAGATTTCTTTTGCTTTATTTATGCTTAACTATGCATAAGACAAAGGTGAGTCCTGCATTAATATATTGGATTCAACACTATGAATGCTGCAAACAAAAGCAATAACTAGTATGGAAGACTGAGATATTTGTTAGGTGTGACTAAGATGCAATACAAAATCATGAAAAATGGCTTAGATTTTAGATACAATTATGGAAAATATTGTTTTTAATAAAAATAAATATTAAAATGGAAAAATAAAAAGGAGGAAAATTCTTAAAGAGATAGTGAAAGGTCAGACACCTTTCAAACAAACAATAGAGCAAAAGGATGGGGCATGGTAGAAAAAAGTTGAAAGAAGGAAAAAAGAAGAGAGCACCATTCCTTACCTTATAGAAAAAAGGTGGTGGAAAAAAAAAAAAGTTCTTTTTGGTACATAACACTGTGAATGTGATGATAGTGATGATTATGCTTATTACAATCTTCAACAATTTCTTCTTTCCCCCACCAACACCAGAATACTTCTTTCTTTCTTCTTCTTCTATTCCTTCTTTTGGTCTTCTTCTTACCTACCCATGGAGAAAGAATGTCATGTAAAGATTACTTACTACTAGCTAGTAACAATAATAGCTCATGAAGGAGAAAGTGCAATTTTTTTAAGGATTTATAAGAAGAGATATGGACAAGAAGTGTGGATGTTGGGCAGTTTTGAAACGTGGTATTAAAGAAACTTGCAAGTCTTCTGGATCTAAAGATACTGCTAATGCTCTTCCTCGAACTAGTTTAGTCTATGATGCAGGTATTTATGAACTTCTAGCTACTTCTTCTTCTTCTTAAAACATGTTTTTTATGTGAATTATAGAAAAGGGTATCTTCAAAATTTGATTTTTTATTGGTTTTATGATTGATTGAGGTCTTGTTTAAGATCTAGAAAGTGTATTGAGAAATGGGTTTCTCTGTATTTTGATGGGTTTTCTTAGATTTCTCTGTAATATAGAATTGTGTTTTCAGAAGCTTTGTTTGATGTTGAAGCTGCAATTAATCTTTGAGGTCTTATTTGGCTGTTTGAATTTGTTTGTTTTGATCCTTATGTTATTTTCCCACAAAAGTATAATTTTGTTTTTTTGAGGAAGTTCATTCAAATCAATAATTCATTTTCTATCATGACATCATACTGCTGATTGAGAAATTAGACTTCATTTGCTTCCCTTTTTTTTTGGGAAAAATATAAGTTTTTGTTTCACTTGGAAATTTATTTGTGTTTGTCTTAAATTCACAAAGTTAATTCTTGGAATGTTTGGATCCATCCAAAGTTGCCTTTTTACTGTAATTGGTTCCACAACTTTTTAAAGGAATTTATACACACTATGTTCTTCAATTTGATTGTCGGTGAAGTTGGTCACTTCAATTTTGTGATATGCTAATACCCCGAGGAACAAGCATAGACAACTTTATATGCTTCTTACATTCAAATAGATATGTAATGGATGTTTGAAACTGGTTTTGTGTCTTACTCTAAAACTATGTCTATGTAGCTACTGAGACACGATACCTAAATGCTAGCAATAGAGAGCTCTGTGCACTCCCTGAAGTTCAGCTCTCAAAAAACTCTGATCCACCACCATCTGAAGAAAAAGCATTTCGTCAATTGCTGCAGTTTACTTTTCAGGAACTCAAGTCAGCAACTGGGAACTTTAGACCTGATAGTATTCTTGGGGAAGGTGGGTTTGGATTTGTTTTCAAAGGATGGGTTGAGGAAAACAGCACTGCCCCTGCGAAACCTGGTACAGGTGTCACAGTCGCTGTCAAAAGCTTAAAGCCAGACGCTCTACAAGGCCACAGAGAGTGGGTGGTTAGTATTTGTCTTTTTGGTAATAGTTGATGTTATAGTGGAGGAGAAAGCAAAACTATTTCTGATAGTCATGGTGGAGATGATAACATCCTAAATGCAGGCTGAGGTTGACTTCCTTGGACAGCTTCACCACCCTAATCTAGTTAAGCTTGTTGGATACTGTATCGAGGATGATCAGCGGTTGCTCGTATACGAATTTCTGACTCGAGGGAGTCTTGAAAATCATCTTTTCAGGAGTAAGTTCTTTTAATCTTTTTATATATTGGTCTTTTTAAATGTTGATAGAGATAGTGACTGTTCCCGCCGTATTCCATAAGTTAATCTAGTTAATCTTATTGGATACTGGACCTACAAGGTCGTATTCCATTCAACTCCACCACTATTGCCTTTTTCATGTTTGTCGTCCTACAAATCAGATGCTACTCTGCTAGCGAAGAGCTTTCAGTATTACCTTCCAGTTTTCCAAGATAATTTCATTTAATGGGGGTTAGACGTTTAGTTCATAAGGCCATGCTGCACCTGTAGTGAGACAGCAATGAGTAATGGTTTATGTCTTTATGCATCCACATAAAGTTTTTGGTTAGGAAAATTGATGTACGTATTGAACTTGGTAGTCGGTAGAGACTGAATGGAACTTTCTGTGATGGGCAGTGCCCATAGGAAAGAACATCAGTATTTGGACTGTGGAGCGATTAAAGGGCAAGTTATTGAAATTCATACTATGAGCTTTGACAGTTATATAAGTTGAGAACCTATCCGGGAAGTGATAAATCATTTATTGGAAATTTTCTATTGGCAGGATATATTTTGTCCTTTGGATCAATTAGAAACTAGAAATATAAAATTTTGGGTTGATATACGTAATTCAACATGAAAACTTTTTCAACCGGTCGTAGATCCAGATTTTTATCCATTAATTTTACCTCTCAATAAAACTCAATCAGATGCATGTTGTAAAGAACCAACAAAAATGCACTTAGCAATTATCAAAATTTTTATCACATTCTATTCTACTACTCTAGTATGGGATTGTGCAAATGTGTTTGTTATATACAAATGCCCTGTAATATTTTCCTCTATGTTCTATGTTGAATAATTTACTTATGCAATAAAAAGTAAGTAACGCTTATGCTTATGTTGTTATTTTTGAAGGGTCCCTTCCTCTTCCATGGTCAAATAGGATTAAGATTGCACTCGGTGCAGCTAAAGGTTTGGCCTTTCTCCATGGAGGTACTGAGCCTGTTATCTATAGAGACTTCAAGACTTCCAATATCCTGCTTGATTCAGTAAGTTACTAGACTTTTTGACCATATATTCCTTTGCCATTTTCTTTTCTTTGTCTTTATGGCTTGGAATTTCTTTTACAGGAGTATAATGCTAAACTCTCAGATTTTGGTCTGGCAAAAGCTGGGCCGCAAGGGGACAAAACACATGTTTCTACTAGGGTTGTTGGTACATATGGCTATGCTGCACCAGAGTATGTTATGACAGGTAAGAGTCACAAACTCGCAGTCCCATGGCTACTTGCTGCTAATTGGGCTACTTGTAAGCATCTAAATTTGAGAAATTGAACCGATCATACATAACAGTGAGAAAAGGGCCAGTCATAATGGGTAGGGCTTGTATAAAAATAACAAAAAGGGCTAGTAATGATTATTTGCAAGAGCGAAGCATAATTAAAACTGGATCATACTCACAATTACTTGTACCTAATAATTGTGAAAAACACATGTTTATAATTGTATCGGATCACTTGGCATCTCAGACTTTTATGAGAGTGTAGTTGCATTCTGAGTCCATACTTCATTGGGTTGAACAAATGCACAATAGGCATGGGAAAAGAAGCCTGCTTTATCAGTGATTTAAAATAAACCTATGCCTTATTGCTAGCGATGAGCTCAAGCCACACGTATCTTGCAAAACCTCGGTCATTGCAATCAACCTCGGTCATGTTGTTTCTTAAGCAGTTTGCGACTTTGCGTAACTGCTGTAAAATGCAAACATAACGTGGATGATTTTACTCATTTGTTTCAGTGAGAATATATTTGTCAAGGTTCTTTATCTCCCCTACTTTTAGTCTAGTGTTCTGCAATAGAACACAATCTCTAGGAAGATATGATTGGGCGACGTGTAATATAATGAATTTGACCTAGTCATAATACATTAAGTACGTACAGTATCCATGTTGATGAAAAGCTTTACTCGAGGGCCCTGTCGTGCATATCATCATCCCAAAGAATTATGCCAAACTTTATGGATCATCTTCATGTAATGATCAGGTCATTTGATTTCAATGGGAAAGGTTACTGTTATAATCAATTATATTCTTGCAATTGTCTCCCCTGTTACCTTATGTGTACTCATCTATAAGTGTGAGATCTGAAATGTAGTAACAGGACACACCATTGTGGTATCTTTTTTGGCAGGTCACCTCACATCTAAGAGTGATGTATACAGTTATGGTGTCGTGCTCCTTGAGATCTTAACTGGTCGAAGATCAATGGACAAGAAACGACCCAGTGGGGAGCAAAACCTTGTTGCCTGGGCACGTCCATATTTAGGTGATAAACGAAAGATTTACCAACTAGTGGATCCTCGTCTGGAGCTCAATTACTCTATTAAAGGTGTGCAAAAGGTAGCTCACATTGCTCATTACTGCCTCAGCAGAGACCCAAAATCTCGTCCTTCCATGGATGAAGTTGTGAAGGGTCTCACTCCTTTACAAGATCTTAACGACCTTGCTATCTTCTCATACCACTCTCGGTCATCTCAACTAGCCCGTCGTAAGAAGAAAACAGATGGAACTCAACAGTTCACTTACACCCAATCAAAAAACATCAGGGCTTCTCCATTGAATAGTGGTAAGCAGCACTACAGATAAACACGGTTGAGTTTACATAGTTTTGTGGATGGTCCCTTCAATTGGTTTGAACTTGTAGCAACACTCGTTGGCTTGCTGTTTGAGAATTCTGGTGGTGTGAAGACTGTACAGGGAGTTCAGATATTCACCATAGCCCCGGATAAAACTGAGAGACTGAGATGCTGACACAATTTTTACTTGTTCAGTTGTGTGTATAATTTACTGAAAGCAGAAGGTATATCACCTTGTCTTAACTCTTAAGTTGTCCTATTGCATATAGAAGTTAACATGTAGTTAATGATTTGTCGGAACTCAGCTTAATCATAGAAGTCCAATGAAACCTTTTTAACTCAGAGCATGTCATTTTATATTCATGAGTTCAATGTGGTGCTTCCTTACAAGATTTAAACTCTAGTTTGATGAATATTCAAGGCATGATATCTTTATTTAGAACAATGCAAGTACTTTTGAGCAACAACAAAGGTTTACTACTGATAAAAAACCATTCAAAGGCAATTAAGTATTGCCATTCCTACATAGACTGGACATCCTGAAAACAATTATTTAGTTCATTCAGGTTTTCAATCTGTTAACTTCTCAAAGTATCTTTGTGCTTTTGAACATCTCTGAATCGCCTGTTACGTTCCAAAGGGCTTGATGGTCACAGAGATGGGACCTTTCTGTCGCATCTGGCAAGCAGCATACTCGTGCACCATGTCTTGAATCCCTGCAAAGGCTACCAGGAACTCAGCTGCTTGTGCTCGGCTTAGCAGCTTCTTCACCACCAACTCTAAAGTCCTGTACCTGTTTTACATTGTTTTCATGTTAGTGCTTTTGAAAACATAAACATGTCAGAAGTATTTATCATGCACTCTGCAGTCTGCGGTTTCAGTAACCATTCAAATGATACATTGAACACAAAGTAGCAATCAAGCTTTATACTTACACACAAAAGGCAAAAGTAGTGACCTTTTTAACTAACACTTATCACGCAGACGGCATACCTGAGTTTCTGCGCCTGAGTGATGACGCGATGGATCTTCTTAAACTCAGAATGCACACAAGCCATGTTACTGCCACTTTTGATACTTGCATTATTTGTTGGTGAGAATGGAAGATGGAGTATACAAGTAGCTTGAATCTCAGCCATTTCTTCATCAAGCACAGTTTCTTCAATCCGAGTCTCACGAATCAACTGTGACAAAAGCCGATTACCCCTTTGGTCCAAACTCAGTGACCCTGATAGCGATCGAGAGATCGAATACAGGAGAGAAAGGATCGCTGAAGGGCGCCAGTTGCCTAGCCATGCCAAGGTAGCCATCTCCAAGGGTAGCCTGCATTTTGGTATGAGAAGCTGGGAAACATCTTTGGGCTTGCATTGACCCATGGTTAAACTGTAATGGGCATCAAATCGGCTGAGTTGTTCTTCTATCAGTTTATCCAAAGCCCATCCTTCACTTAGGTGGAATTCCATTCTTGATGCTCTTAGCTTCTGTTCTTGCTTCCATTCCCCATACAGTTTCTCTCCTGCACATCATGGAGTCAACTCACCATGTTAAACAAACTCAAATGTCCGATTGAATTCATACTCAGTCACTGAGTTTACACCATGAACAAACGATTTCACAAAATGTGGAGAAACAGAACATTGGGTTTTCGAAAAAACAAGCAAATGCAGAGTATTAAATTAAGAGATAATTTGCATGATGAATGTAACAAAATACCGATTTCTTTCTGAGTTACTGAGTTTTACTACATGATCAACCGATTCAAGACATGGGGTAAGAACAGAACACAAGAAGGATCAATGGGTTTTCTTGAATTACCTTTATTGATGAAATCACGTTTATGGAGTAATGTTAAGCAGCAGTTGAACCTCTCTACAACTTCATGATGACTTTCCACTTCGTCTTCTCCATCTTCTTCTTCTACAACTATGTTACTCTTTTCTTCTTTATGTTCATTAAGATTCCTGCAAAACCCAAAACCTTTTATGAAGAATTCTAAACATTTTCTATCAATTTGTTTTTAGTTTAAAGAAGAAAAGTTACTTACGACAAAGGTTTCACTGGTGTGCGTGGTGTTCTTGGTGTTCTTAGCACTGTAGTCATCTTTATTTCCAGAAACAAAGCACTTCTCTGTTTTCTCTTTCTCTTTCTCTTGCAGAAATTAAAACAGAGTAATTGAAGAAAGAAAGGTGAAAGAGAAGTTCTTGATCAGGTGGTGCAGGTGTAATTAGAGCGTAGAATTGAAGGGTCTTGGCCCATGGGTAAAAAAGAAGTTAATTGAAAAAGCCCAAGGATCTGATAGATTTGGACTTTTAGCCAAAGTAATCAATTTGGACTACATTGATTTAGGCCCAAAATGTAACTGGTATCATTTGGAATATCTCAAAATGATTCTAGAGATTTTTGGACATACCCCCCATTTGAAAGTCGAAATTTGAGATACCCCATTTGAAAAAAATTTGAGATACCCCCAATTCAAGATGTGGTGTTATCTTAGCCGTCCATCATAATCCATCATAAAACTCACCTACGGCAGTAAAACTCTTTTGTCTTGAATTTGGGGTATCTCAAATTTATTTTCAAATGGGGGTATCTCAAATTTCGACTTTCAAATGGGGGTATGTCCAAAAATCTCATGATTCTATTATGAATCAAGAGAGACAAAAACTATAGAGTATATGGATTATTATAAATCTGCAAAGATTACGAAATTAATCAATTAAACCTTATGATAAGAGAGTAATAAGAGACAAATAATAAAGACATGGTAATGTTCATATCATGCTGATATTAACATACTACTAAAATAAAACAGCATCGTCATCGCGAAATTACTTAATAGTTATTTCCTGTCACTAACTAATGGCATTAGAGAAACAGTGTAACTAAAACGCCACACTAATTATTTTTGTTCTATTAGTAAAATGCATTTGATTAAAAGGAAGTCATTATCTTAAAGGGATACTCTACCCTTATAAAAGGCTGCTTAATTAGCATGCATTCTAATTTCTAAATCATATAAACAAACTCATTATTGTAACTAGTAATTAACTTGGCTACAATGGCTTTTAAGAAACAAACATTTTGGTTACTATGTTCTCTCATGTTTCAATTGATCTTAAACACACATGGTGGTGGAATTGCAATCTATTGGGGTCAAAATGGGAATGAAGGGACGTTGGCTGAGACTTGTAACACTGGCAACTATGCCTATGTTAACTTAGCTTTTCTTTCGACATTTGGTAATGGTCAGACCCCAATGATTAACTTGGCTGGCCATTGTGACCCGTATTCTAATGGTTGCACTGGTTTAAGTAAGGATATTAAAACATGTCAAAGAAAAGGTGTTAAGGTGATTCTTTCTATAGGAGGTGCTGCTGGTAGCTATTATCTTGCTTCTGCTGATGATGCTAGGCAAGTCGCAACCTACTTGTGGAACAACTTCTTGGGTGGACATTCAACATCTCGTCCACTTGGTAATGCAGTTTTGGATGGAATTGATTTTGATATTGAGGGAGGTACCAACCAGCACTGGGATGATCTCGCTAGGTACCTTTCGGGTTATAGCAAGAAAGGAAAGAAGGTTTACTTAACAGCTGCTCCGCAATGTCCATTTCCTGATGCATGGGTTGGAGGTGCATTGAAAACAGGTCTGTTTGATAATGTTTGGGTTCAATTCTATAACAATCCTCCTTGCCAGTATACTTCAGGCAATACCGCTAATATTGAAGACTCGTGGAAACAATGGACTTCAACCATTCCTGCAACCAAGATTTTTCTAGGATTGCCTGCAGCACCCGATGCAGCTGGCAGTGGTTTCATTCCTACTGGCGACCTCACTTCTACAATTCTTCCTGCAATCAAGGGATCAGACAAGTACGGAGGCGTAATGTTGTGGTCTAAGTACTATGATGATCAAAGTGGATACAGTAAAGCTATCAAGAACCATGTGTGATCAGTATTCTGTATAGTATTGTTATGTGCATATGTCCTGTATATATAATAAGTTTCCTTGACATCTATATGTATATGTTGCCATGGGATTTGTCGAAAGTATATATTTGAAGTATTACATTATTGTGCAACAAAGAGTCTTTTCTAAATACCATGATATAAGTTTGCAGAGTTCTTGGCTTCTTGCTACATTGGCAATAAATTACAGTTAGCACACAACAACGACAACAAAAACCAACCCAAAACCACATTCAATCACTCTTCCATTAGAAGACAATCAGATATTCAAACCTTAGAATAGAAGACAAATGGTAAAGACATGGCGGTTGTCATATCATATTGAGTACACTGTCATCGAATTATCTTTTGTTATCAAGCTACCATCAAGATTATGAGTACTAAAAAACATTCAGTCACTCTTCCAAAAGAGCTGGAAAATGTAGCTACATATTGATTATATGGCACAAACATCTGGATCCAACACTAAAGACACTAAACTACATCAAACTGGAAAAAAAAATAGACACTGACAAGTTAAACTTTTTATCACCAGCTACTTTGAGAATTATTGACATTTTGGTGAAAATGTATGCAGTGAAATGAATTAGTGATAAAGCTAGGTGGCATCATATATAGCCAATGTAATTATAATGTAAATACTGTAGCTGATGTGAAACTGTTGAAGGTGATCAAAGGATGTAGAAGTAGAACACAGACAAGCAAGAGAGCATGAGAAGAAGCTATCTTTTAACTTACCACCAAGCATCAGCAAATCAAAAATTGTTTACAAAAACATGCTTTCCCGAAGAATAACAATTAGCACAACCCCTTGGTTGCCTGTAACCAAGGATATCTTTTTGTACTTGTAACTTTTTTCTGTTCTTAATAAAGTCACAGATTGCCTAGCAAAAAAAAAAAAAAAATTAGTAAAGCAGCTTCCTTACATATTATTAACGAAAAAAAGAGAAATATATATTATTATGATCCATAATCTTAATTTTAGCTTGAAAGAAAGAAAAATATCAAGCTAAAAGTATTAATGCATCTCATAATTAGATTATGATCAGATAATCAGACTTTAAGAATAAAAGACAAATGGTAAAGACATGGCAATGTAATATCATATTCATAAGATAGTTGATAAACTCTTCTTATAAAAATAATGTAATACAATTGCCATTAACTTTGGAGCAAAGTTTCTATTAACAATTAATAATAATTGTTACTTTCATGGTAATAGAGAAACAGTGTAACCGAAACGCTACAGCAATGGTGTTTCTCTCATTATTAAAAATAAGTCACAATCTTCAGGAAGTTCTTCTATAAAAGGATGGTTTTACATGGCTATACCAGAGCAGAACAAGTAATCAACCAGCCTTAGTTCAATAATCACTACTACATTTACTAAGCTGACTGATCATATATACTTGCTCAGCTATGGCCTCCTATCGAGCTGCATCCTCGCTACTATTTACGCTCATGTTTGCATTGATTCTAAACACACAAGGTGGAGGAATTGCAATCTATTGGGGTCAAAATGGAAATGAGGGGACTTTGGCAGAGACTTGTAACACAGGAAATTATGACTTTGTTAACTTAGCTTTCCTTGCCACATTTGGAAATGGTCAGACACCAATGATCAATTTGGCTGGCCATTGTGATCCATATTCTAATGGTTGCACCAGCTTGAGTGATGACATTAAAACTTGTCAAAGCCAAGGCATTAAGGTGATTCTTTCTATAGGAGGGGGTGCTGGTAGCTACTCCCTTGCATCCTCTGACGATGCTAGACAAGTTGCGACTTACTTGTGGAACAACTACTTGGGAGGACAATCATCATCGCGTCCACTTGGTGATGCTATTTTGGACGGAGTTGATTTCGATATTGAAGGAGGTACAAACCAACATTGGGATGACCTCGCTAGGTATCTTTCAGGATATAGCAAGAAAGGTAAGAAAGTGTACTTGACAGCAGCTCCACAATGTCCATTTCCTGATGCATGGGTTGGGGGAGCTTTGAACACAGGTTTGTTTGATAATGTTTGGGTTCAATTCTATAACAATCCCCCTTGCCAGTATACTTCAGGAGATACCGCTAGTCTTGAAGCTTCATGGAAACAATGGACCTCAACCATTCCAGCCACCAAAATTTTTCTAGGATTGCCTGCTGCCCCTGCTGCAGCCGGCAGTGGTTTCATCCCCACCAGCGACCTCACTTCCACCATTCTTCCTGCGATCAAGGGTTCTGACAAGTATGGTGGTGTAATGTTATGGTCTAAGTACTATGATGATCAAACTGGATACAGTAAAGCTATCAAAAGCGATGTCTAATTAGTATAGTTCTCTAATGTATATACCTATGTTGTCGAATAAGATCCCCTGTCATCCATATGTACCCGTTTCCTCCTGTAATATTTTTCTCAAATACATGTAGATATACATGTTTGCATCATTGCCATTAACCATGGTGTGTTTTCATGAATTGATGTTGTTTTTAATTAGTTTAGAATTAATGCCACAATTAACAATATACAGTAGTCGGGCCGTGTCCGTTGGGCCAAAATTTTCCTATTCCCAATGTTAAAATTCAAATGCCTTTATGACCGTTGTAACTCTGCAAAGGGGAAAAGCAACTCTATCACACTCCATTACCATTCGAGTGAAAGCAGCAAAAACAACAATGGGAAGGCTTCTTAGAAGCAAGAGTAACTATGAAGATCTCAGAAATGCTCGCATATTAGAAAACCAGGTCATTCCTTCTAACTTGCTTTCACATTCATTCTTCTGACTTCTCTTTCTTGTTTGATCACAATGTGCCGCCATTCTCGCTTACTTCTTTAAATTGAACTTGGACTAATTACAGGCTCGCTTGAATTCTCTGGGAGTTCACAAGACGCTCTCAGAACTCCACTCTATTTCTTCATCAGCAAAATCACCAAAGACCCATGTCAGAAATTACTACAAGAAGGTTTATGATCTCACCTGTTTGCGTCGATCTGACCGATTGAAAGGAACAACCAGCACTCAAGAAATAACAACAACCCCAAATCACACTTCATCTAGACGATCAAGGTCCATCAATCTCTTCGATGGAAATGAGGAGGGGAATAAGAGGAGGCCTGCAAATGCTCCTTTTCTGGAAGTAATGGGTTCGGAGATGGAACTAGTTTCTTCTGAGTCTTGGGCTCGGCGTTGTGATAGCAAGAGCCGCGGCGGTGTCTATCATTCTGTTTTGGGGATTTGCTGCCATTTTTGCAGGTTTTGAGTCTTACCCTTTTGGCCTATATACTGTACATTGTTAAATAAGATCAGTAACTTGTGTCCTATAAATGTGTCTGCGATTGGATTTTACATGCTTTCAATTTCAATGTTTAGTGGAATAACTGTTTATGTTCCCAACTTCTTGTCATGAGAACAATTCAAGGTTTAGTAACTATGGCATCTTTAAGTGTGATATGCTTTGTCTTTAGAAATTGGTATAATTTCTAGCTTAATATTCAATGTACTATAATGTGTAGGCAAAAGAAGTTGTGTGGTGAAGAAGATTGCAAGCGATGTGGTACTCTTGATATGGACCAACCATGCATTGGTTAGTTCTGTGATGAAACCCATTTCAGCATTCAGATGAACATTGCAATAGTCTAACTTGTTGATTTCATATGCGCAGGAAAAACAGATTGTTCTGTTTGTCATTCTACCAATGGTGTTCTTTGCCGGGGTTGTCTCAAGGTTAGGTATGGCGAAGGTGAGTCTTCTGTTGTAGACATAAGAAAAGCCCTTTCATGAATCAGATGAGCGAGAGCTAGCGTTTAGATGTTAATTTGTTGTATTGCTTTGTTATATAGAAATGGAGGAAGTGAGAGAGAACAAACATTGGATGTGCCCACATTGCATAGAAGAAAAAGGAGTAAGACCTTACTGGATATGTAACAGGTATATATGTTCATGATACAATACATATATATGCTAATCCAACTTCTTGTGCTCATGATAGAGAGACTTACTTGAGATTTAATCTTCTTTTTGTATGCCTTGGATGACATAATATATAGCTCATTCTGCATGAAGAAGCGAAAGATGGCTCCGACTGGGATAGCAATATACAGATGTAAGTGTATGAACATTCCTTGATTCTTGAATCTTGATTGACTTGTCTTTGCTCTTTTTTTTTCCACATTCTCATTGTCACATAATTAGTTGCTTGGTAGACTGCATTATGTTGATTTCCTGTCATTTGATTGGGTTCAAAGGTCAGGAGATGGGATACAAGTCAGTGGCACATATGCTAATGGATGAACTTTCGAGGAAAATGAATCGACATGGAGAAGTTTAACTGCTACAGTACCTTTGTATGACTGATGTTTTAGGAAGAACACTTAGATCAGCTATGAGTGGGTATTAGATTAAATCAATGAAATCTCTCTAACTTGGATAAGAGTTGATGCTTTTGAATACATGTTTAGTATGTGTGTGGATGTATTTACTGTATATTGGTTTTACTCAAGGCACACTTTTTGTTAACAAACATGTTGATTGACCATGCTCATCTTGCTCAAGAAAATTTGAACCTTGACAGCAAAAGTTGTTCAATCCATTTGTAGACCAAAACAATTGAAAGGAAAATAGGAAAGACCAGTAATTCACAATCATCAAACACCGTACTTCTTTTGAGAAAATGGAATTGCATTAGTTATGCAATTCGGATGTTTACATCAGCTAAAAGTACATTGGAAGCATATCATAAGCGCATTTCTAGCTAGAACATATGTTGTCTGATTGCATTTCGTAGGCATATAAATAAAAATAACTGATTGAAAGAAGTGGAAAAGTGTCTTCACTTCAAATAAAAGCAAAATAATTCCATGGAGAGAAATATATGTATGCAAATAGGCATCTAGGGTGTGGAAATATTTTATTCAATCACTTGTAGGCATTATAATGATAGGAATGAGATGGGAGGTGGGAGATGATCATGCCTGGAAAGATCATTGGTTTCCAGGCAAGATCACACCTTGGCAGAATGGCAGTTACCTCCTAGACCAACAGATTGTACACATCCTAGAGTGGATGAATTTATTAATACCCTTACCACGAAATGAAATGTGGAAGCCGTGATTACCTTCTCGCCACCAGAGTTTGCTCACAGGATTCTCCCTATTTCCCTTTCCATGAATTATACTCCTGACAATCTCATTAGGAATCAAGAGAAGAAAGGTAAATACAGTGTCGTCAAATCAGCTAATGTTGACATCCCATTGATGAGAATGTATGCACAAGTTAAGCCTCAGTTAAACAAGCATGGAAGTTGGATCTGCCATATAAATGAAGATTCTTTTTTCTGGCAGATACTTCCTAACGCCTTAGCTGTTATGAAGTTGCTACTATCTAGAAACTGTAAAGTGGAGCCCTTGGGTGGATTATGTCATGGACCAGAAAAAAATCACTTGAACGTCTCTGTGTACATTGTTCTTATGCAAGGGCAGTATGGTTTGGTTTTTGATCGCATTCAATTACAAGTGTTGCTCTACATCACCCTATGATGGAGTTTTTGTCTGAAGTACATAGATTGCTCACTCAAGTTCCAGGTGGAGATGATCTTTTTCAGATATTTATGACAGGCTTGTGGAAGATATGGTTTGCTCCAAGTCAGGCAACCTTTCAGGAGGAAATCGAATGGACACACAAGACAATACTTTCAGTTCAGAGATTGGTGAGTATTAGAAGAACAGGTTACATGAGACCTCAAAAAAATCCAAGTACTGCAGTGAAGATGAAAGTTTTGAACTCAGTATGTTGGTAACCACCTATACAAGTAACACTTAATACAGATGGGTCTGCATTTTCTAATGGAGCTGCACGAGCTGTTGCTATTTTTCGAGACTCGCAGGGAGCTTTTCCATTTGCATTGGCTCAACCAATATTGCAAGGTCATGCTCTCTTCGCAGAGTTTGTAAGGGTTGATGGCTGATGTATCGCTAAACTTCACTAAAATTAATCTATTCATTTTGACCATCATCAATGGCATTACTAATCAACTTCGTGGCACACCTCCCCTATCCTCTCTCCTCTCTCTTTGAACATGGTAAGATAAGATACTATTCCTATTTCAATCAAACAAACTATATAAATCATTTCAAACAATTAAATGGAACAAAAGATTTTTATTTACTAATAATTTGGTAATCATTGTAGTATTAAACATTAACAAAAACATACAAACATACACAAGAGTGAAAGATTAAAAGAAGAGAGAGATATAGAGAGATTACACATTACAGCTTAGCTTAGACAGGAAGAACCTTCTTGACAATCTCCTCACTAAGAGTAGCAATTTGAGAATCAAGTGCTTTAATAGTTTCAACCTTCTGTTCTTCCAACTTAGCTAAAGCTTCAGCTAATTCAGCTTCAACCTTTACCCTTCCTTCAGCTAACTTAGCTTCAACTTCTACAGTAGTTTCTTTCTTCATTTGATTCAAAGCTGCAGAAATCTCCGCTCGCGCCGCTTTCATTATAGCAGTTGCTTCATCTTCCAATTGTTTTACTTCAGTTGAAGTATCTTTCACACTGTTTAACTTTTCTTTAATCTCTGCATCTCTTGCATCCATAAAATTACCTAATGGGGAGTAATAGATTTTGTCTAAAGCAAACATCAAGAAAAGAAACTCTCCCATTATTATTGGTAATGTAAGATTGAAATCGAATAAAGCGGCTTTTTCGATTTCTGCTGCAAGTGATGGTAATGGGGTTGTTGCTATAAGTGTTGCTGCTGCAGTTGCAATTGATACAGTTGATTTCAATGAAAGGGTATTATTCTTGATTTCAGTTTTGAGAATTGGGATTTGAGGAAGTTGGGGGAGTTGAAATTTGGGTGTTTTGGGGACAGAAGAAGAAGATGATGTTGATGGGATTAGGGTTTTAGAAGAAGCCATGATCATGTTTGCCATTTGAATGATCAATCGATTCAATCGATTGATCTTTGTTGTTGTATTTCTCTGCTTTTGTTTCTGAGTAGAGTGATGAGTGTGTTGTGTTTGTTTCTTTGGTTCTGTGGAGGGAGAAGGTTTGATTGGGAATTTTAATGGATTTTTGTTATGTGGAGAGGAATAAAAAGCCTATCCCATTGATATACCACACACACACTTTAAGTGGGAATATCACAAATGAGTTTCAAATACTCTGTGTCGAACTGACCGCGGTTAAAACCTAGAATTGCCTGCATTTTTATGGGCGGACAGACACGATTTTCATACCACCCAACGCTATAGTCGATCGAGATTCCTGCACCATGTAACACTTAAATATGCTAAACAACTCGTATATCTAATAGGGAGATAAAACATACTGTATTATGTGTTTTGCGCATCTTTGCAAAGAGCTGATGAACAGAAACAACCTAAGGCTAATGATTTACCTGAAATGAAGTCAGAGCTAAGTGGGATGATGTCCATAACGACATTAACAGTCCCATATTATCTCTACCTATTTCAGAAGATTCAAGTTTCATATGAGAAAACAACCATCCATGAGATTGGAGGCAGCAAAACAAGACAGACTAAAAACTAATCCTGATGTTATAATAGCCTTCAAAAGGAATGCCATTCCCAGCATGTTGAGATCATTTTGATTTTGGTGAAATCTTATGTCTTCGTGGTACCCAAAGCCGATAAATATTGAGACATAACCGGCTTAACAGTTAACAGTATGTTGTGCTGAACGGCTAAACACTGAGACGCAGTCCCCGACAATGTCTCTAGGAATTTTTCTTAAAGTGTTCTGGATTTCATAACCTTGTAAGTGTCATCTTTGATCCCAACTTCAAAAACTGCCCAGAAATCCTTGAGGATCGAATCCTGTTCTCTGACTTCGTTTTCCCAACAAACCACAGCGTGGAGCATGAGAGCCAACCTTTTAAGAAGTGGGCCAATTTAAATTCTGAATGTCCAATGAAATCTTCATCCCTTTCATGGTTATATAGTATTTGCTATCTTCGCCATGCTGATCATCGCTATCTTCTTCGTGCCGATCACTATTGTTATCCTCGCCGTCATGATCGCTATCACTACTTTCTCCATCAACATAAGCATCACTATTCTCTTCTCGTTCAGAGAAACTCGAACCTGCAGAAGGCCTGTGGACAACAATATAAGTCCATTTTCTTTATTCTTTGGTAAGTGATATATTTCCAACAAACAAATATGGGCTCACAACATGATGCATGCACACACGAAAAAATATAATACAAAACTAGTGTCTTTCAACAACAGTAATGGTAGTAATTGATCATATTCGAAGAAGGTTTTAGCATAAAGGTTTTAGAGTTCTATTCGTCGTGTGTGTGTGAATTCATGTTATTCATAATGGTGCATTGGGAAGTTTATTTTTTTGAGTAATGGTTGTTGTGCTGCCCACCCATCATTGTTTTTGAACAGAATGTTGTTTGTAACTTGATTAACATTTAGTAGTTTGAGTTCAACCAAAAAAAACTAATAAGAAAGGTGTTAATGTAAAAGTCCTTGTAGGACTACTGAGTGTTTTTCTTTTTAGCTGAACCACAATTTCTCAAGCTTAAGTTGGAGCTAATGTAATATAGGCAGTAGAAAACTACAACCTGTTGAAGTTTATGTGGTTAGGTCTGTAGTAGTTGTTACGCCAGGCCATGCCTAGGTTTCAACCTGTCACTATTGACCACTCACCTAAAAGTAAAATTGAACTTGCTTGGATCATCAATCCGAACTTCTAGAGGTGTCCAAACACTTCCTGGACAGCACACCAATTACTTACAGTATAGCTATTGAGAACTTTGAAATACACTAGAATGGTTCTTAAAACTTCTGTCAGAAGTACCTGTTAACAAGTTCTTTTGTGTGAATGGTACCTTTCAATGATCTCTGAATATAGCCTGAAGTTATAAATCTTATGAATCCTTACCTTTATAGGGGAGCCCTTTCCAGCTGAAGTTGAGAAATAATCTAAAATAAAAATAATTCTGCAGAGGTTGATTGGGCATTTCTGTGAGTATCATCTTAAGTGGAGGCAGTTGGTTTCTGACTTCTGTACCTTCAGGTAGACACATTTTGTCCTCTATATATATTGTCTTATAAGCATTGATCATGTTTATGGCATTTAACACAATTGAACTTGTATTGTACAACAATATCTTCCTACCAAAAGTTGTCCTCTGATCGTATTTTTTTCACCTATTAAATTTCTCTTATTTATCAAGTAAGACATTAATTGACCAATTTTTACCAAGTCGGACAATACTTGACCAAGTTAACTAGAGTTGACATCAATCAACTCGAATTGTTCCACACCTAGCAAAAAATGTAAGCAAAGTTGAAATTTTGCCATTTTCGAATGGGATCGGTCATTTGTTGGAAGTAAATGTTCATACGCTTCCCTGAAAAAATGTAAGCAAAGATGAAATTTTGCCATTTTCGAATGGGATCGGTCATTTGTTGGAAGTAAATGTTCATACGCTTCCCTGACTCTATATTGGCTTCGAATTTGTTGGTGTTTGGTTCATTTGGTGGCTGCAATGTGATAGTAACAATTCATGTCTAATATTGGCCGGCAAGGATAATATTATAATATATTGAATACTGATCACTGTTGTACACTCTGAACGATCTGACGTTTCTGAATCTGATTTCCTTTACTGCTAAAGACACTATAACTAAATTTTTTTTCTAGTGGGTGCACTGCATATCTGATATAGTCTTCAAAATAACTGAGTTACATATCATCTGCAGATAAATAGGCATGCCTTCCCTGGTGGACAAGATGTTAGAAATGTTTGAGTGTTCAAAAACATTTGTATCTGAATGAGAAATTAAAGTCCTAAGTTATCCACTGATCATGGCTAATTTGTGCTATAGTAGATAAATATGCATTGTATTTGGTCCAACCCATCCCAATGGGTATGTCTTTCCCCAATAGACACATACTTTGTAGACACATATTCTGAATAGGTGTGTCTGTTCCCAACAGATGTGTACATTGCATTGGGTCAAGTGTCTATTCAAATATGCATTGAATAGACATGTGCCTTTTCGAAAAGATGTCTTTCTACTATATAAATGTGTCTTGTGTTTGTATCCAAATCATTTTTTTAAATCAAATTGTTTTTCCATCTTCTAGTGTTTGTGTCTTGCCCTATGCTGTCAGAGGCGGGGCGAAGCGCTAGGCACCAAGAAAAATAACTAGCGCCCCTAGCGCTTAGGCGGAGCTTAGACGACGCCCCCAACTGAGAAGATAATTGAGAGTCATGTGCCTAAGTGCCTTTAACTTTTTAAGAGACTAATAGTATATTTGTATTTGTCTTGTAAGTAAGGGTAGTTTAGTATTTTCGAAGTAAGACTGATGTATTTGTTGAATACACTGTAGACAGAAGAACAAACAGAGACGGATGGAAAATTTAAAGGAGGGAACTTCTTTCTTTGATTTTCTTTAATGGTTTTTTCTTTTAAAAAATTTCCTTAAAGTTCAAGTACAGAAGGAGAGAAGAAGAAGAACTCAACAACCAAATTTTGGACTGTTTCTCTTTCTCTCACTACTAAGGACACACTAGAGGTGCAGCACAAGAAGAAGAAGAAGAAGAAGAACCACCAGTCGCTAGATCTAGATCGAAGAAGAAGAAGAAGAACCACCAGTCGCTAGATCTAGATCGATCTGATTTTCCCCTTTTTGTTGTTTTTTTTTTTAGGGCTTTTAAGTGTTGGGCCGCTCCAAAACGCATTTTTTGGGCCGCTTCTCTCTGAGCGCTGGGCCTGAGCGCCGCCCAAGCGGCCCAGTGCGTTTTAAGCGGTAGTTTCTGTAGAGCGAGGCGTACCTGTGTGAAATTAGCGCCTAGGCGGCGCTGAGCAGCGCTGAGGCGGCGCCTCTGACAGCATAGGTCTTGCCATGAGAGAGTATAACAAAGAATTGGTTCGCCGTCTTCTATGCGTTTGAAGTGCTGCTACGCTAAGAAGGATAGATCGTTGTATCCTGGGAGACAATCCGCTATTGATAAACCGTTCGGCACATGTACGGGGCGAATAATGTCTTAAGGAGAGAGATTTTTATCTCGACTCGATCTAAATCTTGTCCTTCATCCATTTATTCTGGTTTGCATCATCTATTCCTTTTTATTTATTTTAGAACAGTAATATATCGGTGTATATTTTTCTACAATCTTAAGACATTATTCTGTTTGTGGTTTATACTGTTCAGCTGTTCTAATGCTTTTGTGGTGCAGCATATTGGTTTTCGATTAAATTCAAAAATTTTGAATTTTTTTCCCAGATGGTACTCTCTATAAGAGAATATAGATTTTCTCCAGAAGATTAAGATAATTAATAGTGTTGACCGTTAAGTGATGATAATAGTAAAGAGTAGAGAGATTGAGGAGACAGAAAATCCTACAATAATGTGAAGTGAATGGGCACCCTGTTTTTTCGGCCCTACAAGTGCAAAGAACAAGCTAGAAAACCATTACATCCTGCTTTGCTCTGACAACATCTGTAATATAAACATGAAGACCAATTCTGGCCGTGATCATCACCTGCATGTCTAATAATCAGATTGATTGGAGCTGTAGTGTAATGAATGGATTAAGCTGATTAGCGAGAGGTTTAACCAGTATAGTTAGAGAAAGCACAAGGTACATGGATGGAATCAAAATGACTAAATACCAACGAAACAGACCCAATTTGACTTTCTTATCACACAATAAATTGGAATAAGGCATGCACGTACATTGGCCCCAGTTATTGTATTTGTTTTTATTTCATGCAATTTGGTGTTCGTCTTGTTGTAACCAAGGAAGATGGTGTATTGGTGTTGTTTTAATCTCAACAACTACTATTACTGAAGACTAAGGCAGAGAGGAATGGAGTGCATCATCTTCGTAGGGTCTATTGTGGGTTTTCTTATAAATGCCTTCAAACATTCAAATCCTCTAATTACTACACCAACGTTCTCAAAATCCCAATCTCTAGTTTCCATGCAAATCACTTACAACCATGAGTTTTTTCAGAGCTTCAAAAGTCTTCAATTGCCATTTCATGACAAAAAAGAACTTTACATGTCTTCTTCTCGACATTCTACTTCTAGGGCAGGTTGGTATTGGGGTGTGGGTGCAGGTTTTTTTCTGGGTCTTGGAGCATGTTGATTTCTGGAATTCTGGGTGGTGGTTGTGAAGGAGAGAAGAAGAAACCAATAATGTTACCAGATATAATAGCGAAACCCAGTTCTTCATGAACCAGCTCAGTCTCAAGATGTCCCCATTCATGAAATTAGGTCTGACAAGATTCAAAGATTATTGATGATATGATCAAAGTCATGGTCTGCCCCTCAGATTGGGATTCCGCAGAAAGTAAGCTTTTTATTTTTTTATTAAAAACCCTCTACTTTATCAGTGTAATTTGTTCATCTTATTTTATCATGGATTGGATAAAAATTAGCCTCACATACTCACTTTTAACTGAATTGATGTAAAAATTCATGAGTCATAGAATCATTTAGGTGTAATGCTATGAAACTATGAATATCAAAGAAGGAAATTTTTTATGACATGCATGCACTGATACAATTTTCATATCGCAAATTGCTATCAAGAAACGCTCTGAGTGCTGGGTTGCAGCAAGGAAAAATACAATCCAAGATGGACCTCCAAACCTAAACAACAATAGTAATTAAGCAGCAAAGTTGTCTCTAAAGGTTGTAGTGGGTCATTGACATGTTGCAGCATGGCACCATCATGGTAGAAATGTACAATAAAGACAGCAACTCCATCTCCACGTGTTTTGGTTTAGAAGGTGCTCAAGGAGGGGATACTATACTATGGGGACTGGGGAGAGAAAGCTAATGTGAAATGGAGCCGAATGCACCCTAGTTCTTTCAGGAATTTTTTTTTTTTTTTTGGATAAAGTTTTTTCAGGAATCAAGATCATGAGAAAGCACCGAAGGCGGGCATAGAGGCTACAGGTTACCTATTAATGTCAGAAAGAAAGGAAAGTGGCCTCAACATTATTCTTTAAGAAACGACATGAACATGACAGCAATAGCTGGTTACATCTGTAGGATAAATATGACAGCAATCATCCAATTCAATGTTACATTACATGAGTCCTTACGTCTCAAAATTTTCGATTTGAAGTCAAGTGAGAAGCTGGTTCATTGTACACATTCCACTGTTATTTCATTGTCATGCCAATCATTGATTCATTTTCTTTGTAGCATAAAAGATTTCACACAATTGAAAAACTTGACCATATGAAAAAAATGAACCCTACAGTATTGCATTTCCAAACAAAAATTGAGTGGCATTCACATCTTAACAAAAATTGAGTGCAACTTGTCTTCCTTGTACGACTAGTCAAACATACCGGGAAGTGGTCTCACTGCCATGAATTCATCCACCATCTGAAAAGAAACAAAGATAAGACATGATATCACTGCTCGGCATTGCAGAGAACAATTTTCATAAAACCTAAAGCATTGTAGTTATTGGACATTGTGAAAATAATTTGACGCAGTATGATATTTCAAAACTAAATCACATTGCAATAGAAAAACAAAACATATGGTGTCATAGCGCTGTCTATAATCTACAAGATCTAACAACATTTCAAGCATATTAGGAAAATGGATAGAAAGTATCAGATCATAAGAATAAGAGTGACCTTATGAATGAAAAGGGAGCATAATTACCTCATCAGTCACGGCAGATCGTGCCTCACGGTGACGCATAACCATTTCTGTCAGAACTTCAATAAGACGACTTTTCACCTCGCCTGTTAGCATCCTCCCAGCTCCATATTCCTGAAAATATATTAGATACTTGTTAAAGTTACAATCCAATTACCTGTCTTTGTGATAAGAAAAGGAAGGTCATTATCCTTGACAGTAATCTCACCTTCTTTATGTGTTCTAGCTCGGCGTCGTCTTCTAGAAAAAAGCTAAGGTATTTAACTGGGATGTCAACCTGTGCAACGTTTGGACAAATTAATCAAACTGCTTACTTCCTATGTGTACAGATGCAGGGATTAAATATCCTTTAGCCTCAAAAAAGATAGAAATTTGGAAATAAATGCCGAGAATGTCCGAAAAAGCACAAACTTAGATTCTTTTTTCAGAATACTTGCTAATGAAGTAATTGCATGTACACCTTTAGCACTTAATTCAAAATCAACGCGTTAATCTTCACTAACTTCAAAGAAAATGCCATTTCATGTTTCTGTAAGATGATTGGATTAAATTGGATGCATCAAGCAAAGAAGATTCTCATACCTCAAGATTAGCTCCATATTTCCTCTGGTTTTCTAGGGAATCTTGTCCACCAGAGAAGGCATGCCTATTTATCTGCAGATGATATACAACTCAGTTATTTTGAAGACCATATCAGATATGCAGTGCAACCACTAGAAAAAAAATTTAAGTTATAGTGTCTTTAGCAGTAAAGGAAATCAGATTCAGAAACGTCAGATCATTCAGAGAGTACAACAGTGATCAGTATTCAATATATTATAATATTATCCTTGCCGGCCAATATTAGACATGAATTATTACTATCACATTGCAGCCACCAAATGAACCAAACACCAACAAATTCCAAGCCGATATAGAGTCAGGGAAGCGTATGAACATTTATTTCCAACAAATGACCGATCCCATTCGAAAATGGCCAAATTTCATCTTTGCATACATTTTTTGCTAGGTGTGAAACAAGTCATTCTTCACAGGTATGGTCTTGTTGGTTTCTTTATTCACTCCATTTTATCTTCTTTGAAGTGATAAATGAAGCTTAGAGCTCTTGGTGGGGTAAAGTTACTTTTATAGTTTTATTAATTAGTGAAACTTACTAGCTCTTCAGGGAAGTTCTCACTGTTGAATTAGCAAAACTTGGCATAGCGCCAAAACATTTCAGAATGCCATTTCTTTTAAGAGGGATAAAGCACGTTCCTGGGGGGCAGGATGAGGAAGCCATGCAAATTGCAAAGTGCACCTTGCACAAACCAAGGAATCTGAGGTCAAGGACTCAGAAGTAGACGCAATAGTAGTCCTCTCGCCAATCATTGAACATCCCCTACCTGACTAATTTCTCAGACTAACTAAGGATATATTGGGGAAAAGGACAAACACTCAAAAATCAGAAAGGCATAATACAACCCTCCTTTACCCCAATATCAATCCATCTCGAATTTGGTGATCATAAGAATGGTAAAAAAGGAGATAAGAATTAAAGACAGCATAGCTTGACAAGTAGGACTTCCCTTCCCCCATCAACACTACAGTACTACACAAACCTAATGACCACTTCATGGACTATTTTCATCTCATAATTTAGACCACACGAAATAGAAATGACTGCTATCCCAGCATACTCAAGCGATATTTGTCTTCATTTTTATGTTTATGCTGTTCAGCCCAGTTCTGAAAATCTTTTTCTTTTTCGGGGCAGAGAGTGATGGGGAGAGATAATCCCCTCGCGCATCCCTCCCCCCCCCCCCAAAAAAAAAAAAAACAAAAAAAAAAAAAAAAAAAAAAATACAGAACAAACATACAAGAAGCAAGAACAAGCCTGGAGCTAAACATAAAGCTACTCTCAAGTCTCAACTCCTACCAATAATCACCATTCCCATAAGAATACAAAGTGAGATAATTATGCTTGTCTGCCTTTAAAGTCAATAAGCTTCTGAGCTATGTCTTGACCCTCAAAGTGTCTCTCATTCTGTCCCAGCTAAATTTCGAGAGTCCACAAAGAAGATAATAATATGCTATTATTATCAAGCTGTAACCCAATAGCTTGCGTCGTACATCTCTCTTAAGTCTTTTCTACCGAAATAGGTCCTGATAATAGTATTATCTCACAGAATCCCTGGCTCTGCTCCACAGCATCCTACACAAGAAACTGTAGCTACGACCACATCAACCAGAAATCATAGGTCACTAATCCCCACCCACAATCACGAAACAACACTAAGAATATAACACCAAATGGAGTAGGAGAATATGGATCAAGAGGTGGTCAACTGAATCCTTCCAGGCATTATCAGTGGGAAAAAGTTGAACAAAAGACTTGTTACGTTTATCAGTGTGAAAGCGATATGATTCTCAGAGACATCATGGAAATCTCTATAAAGTATATATCGAAATATTTTGGCAAAACAAACTAGCATGAAAAACAGCTATAACATAATCTGAAGAAAAATATAGAGCTAGTAAAGTGGAAAGGAATATATGATTAACATATGCTACTCATTAAAGATTACAAAAATAAAAAGGCAAAGTGCATTACAATATGAGTCCTTTATTTGACCACAATAATCAAACCAAATGTGGTAGCATGTGTCGAATGTAAAAATCATCATATAGTACATAACCATACTCCAGTATTGTTACTATACTTCATGAGATGACCATTGACTAGTCCATGCTTTATTAGACACTGTGAATATGCACATGCCATGCATGTGCTAATATTTTTTATAATTTAAATTTGGACAGTTGTAATATCTTTTGTTAATTTCTTAAATACTGGGTCCACTGCAGAAGCATAGAACAGTAGGTTTTTTTACACAAAAAAGTCAAATTTAAACAGACATGTGGCTATATCTAATTGGTTCTACGGCTCTTTATAAAGTAGTATAGATTTTCATGGATGTAAATTAACAGGGCACTTGAAAAAGCCAAACTCGTCTAATATCGAAATTTTAAACATGATGAGCATGCATGCATAAGAAATCTGAAAGTAAACCTTCTTTTTAATGTCATTTTTAGAATCGGTGACATATATTGCTGAGTTTGGATCGCTTGCAGACATTTTCCCCGACTCCCCCTGCAGAGATGCAAACAAACCCCAAAAAGGAAACATCGTATAAGTTACAGCCAAACAGTTTCATTTTAAAATAAAAAGATCTGGAATAAAGTAACTGAAGAAAGACTTCTAATAAAAAATATAAATCTCGAGAGGCCTAATATGCCCAGTGTACCAGCCCACCAATATTGACGCAACAATTTGTTTTTATCTGTCAACTAACTCTTTAACCTTATTTATTGGTAAAATCAAGCATCTTACAGGCAATGCCTAATTGACGCAATTAAGGAAGGGATTGACAAGCAAAAATAAAAATTAAAGTGAAAATTGTTTACAAGAATTGGAACACAACGTCTTAAAATCAAGTTCCACCTACAAATCTTAATTGGATGTAAAATATCTCAGAATGAAAAAGAACATCAAAGATGAAGGTGCCAAAGAACCTTATTTAAAACAAATAGAAGAAAAGGTTCTTATTCTATTAAGCCATGTGCTATTTAATTAGTGACACTTCAGTGAGATTTTGGAAAGAAATCGACTCTTACTATAGGAGGGATACAACACGCCTTATTCTGAGACTTATCGGATCCAATAAAATAGTTGAGATCGGCCGATTCAACAATAAACTGAGCTTCCCATCTCGGCGAGAATTGCAGATGGGTTTTTTTTTTTTAAGAAAAAACTACCCACGCCCTTTAAGAGAAGAAAACTAAACAAAAACTCTCCAAGAGGCTACTAGCTTGAAAATCACAACATTATCCCGCCCATTCACCTTTTTCAGTATCCCACCATCCACAGACGTCTTACTCTATTATTCAGCCACCCCTATAATTTACCTTACCCTTTCATGAAAATCTTAACTGAAGACCTTTAAGTCTTCTGAGTCTTCAAGCAATACCTAGTCCCTTTTCTTTAGAGTACTTGTAATGGTCATTAAATAGAGAAACAAAGTAAGCCTTGTTTTAACTTTTTAACGGTATCAGATATGTATCCATAGTCCAGAACTGGTTCTTCTCTATGCATGAGCAGAGTTTCTTTTCATTTAGTAAATATATGAGCAAAAATTTTGGGTTTGTTAATTTCTTCCTTTCAATTCTCTTCTTCTTGGCATAATAATTCGCCAGTATATATTATTAACATACTCCACACTATAGTTTGGCTTTTGAGGGTTGAACAGATCGTTTAATGGTTACATCCCTCGCACAAAGTGAAGAGGTCGTGGGTTCGAAACACGTCAAGAGTTGATTGTTGATATAAGTTTACACACGTAATTTAAAAGGGTAGGGGTCCCCTCAATCCCGCTTGCCAACCAAAAAAAAAAAATCATATGTAGACAGAATCAAACTTAAAAAGCAAAAATGAAATTCAACAAGTTTGAAATATATAAAAGTATGAAGAAACTATATTATCTAAGGTAAACAATTGGTAAGTGTTTGGCATTGAATATAGCCATATAGGCCAAAATAAAACTCCAATTGTGAGGATACCTGAAGAGCTGGGAAGAACAAAGACTCAATCAAAGCAGGCTTCTGATACTTTATCCTAGGAGCAACATCTCGTGTCATCCTAAAGTAAGGATCCTGCAATTACCAGGAAATGAAACAAACAGCAAGGAAAGTAAGAAAGTAGTTCAAACACACCATCACTTTCTATGATCAACAAGAGATGCACCAAATACAAACTACGTTCACTTAAATCATGGGATCAGAGCATACTATTAATTATAAGATTTTAGGCCAAATGCCTTTTGCATTTTCTTGCCATTTCACAATTTTATTTTAAATGGGAAGGAGATTTCCATCAGGAGTAATGCTTGTATACTCCCGCTCCAAAAAAAAAAACAAGAAAAAAGGAAACGACAAAATTACATCAACATGTGGAGATTAATACTGACTGAAATTGATCAAATGAGAAATTGATATTATATTATTTTATTTAAGATGGTGAAATTGATTGTGAGGGTTTGATTCAGACACAGTTAATTTGCTGCTCAGTGATAATAAGCCTCTTTTTGCATAGGGCCTAAATGCAACCATGCCCAACATTGATCGGAGGCAATCCAACTTTCTTCCATTATATACCTTCAAATGAAAACAGTTGCATGTTCATCCAATGTCATTATTGATTCTAGAGTTTTATTTCAGCAATCAGCATATACAGACAAAAATAAAAGAAAAAACCTTTGATGTCTTTGCACCCACTCATGACAATCCAATTTTTCTAAACCACAAAAAGGATCGGAGTCATCAGATACACACTGACAATAAATCAGCTGTACATGACAAAGTCCACTTTATGAATTACTTCGAAGTTTATATCGACCAATATATATATGGAATCACAAGATCAACATGCAAACACACACTGATCTTGATTGGCAAACTAAAGGAAGGAACAACAAGATTAAAACACTTCAGTTGATTAGCATTATTGATTCTAGTTTTTTTCAGCAATCGGCATATATAAACAACAAAAACCTTTGATGTCTTTGCAGATTGCACCCACTCGTTACAATTCAATTTTTCTAAACCACAAAAAGGACCGGAGTCAACAGATATACTGAGAAAATAAACTAAGCAATTCCTCCCATCTCATAAGAGTGAAAATAAATCGAACACTGTTCCTGACCCATACCCATGAGTCATTCTCTCCCTAAAGAGATTGAATAATCACTAAGATAAAAATAAATCAGCTGTAGATGAGGAAGGCCACTTCATGAATTACTTCAACGTTTATATAGACCAATATATATGGAATCACAAGATCAACATGCCAAACACACACTGATCATGATTGGCAAACTAAAGGAAGGAACAACAGGATTAACACACTTCGGTTCATTAGCATTTAACAAGTACCATATTTGAATCATTAAAAGAGAGAAAAAATCCACAAGAACTCAGCCATATAAGATGAAAATACACCTAAATTAAAAAAAAAAACAAAAACTTTAGATAGAAATTTGACAAGAAATCGCAGAAAGACAAACCTGATCAATAGCACAGGGTATCAGGCAACGAGGATTGTCTCTGCCAGAAAAGAGGTGGGGAAATGAAGTGGGAAAGGATGGAACTGCCTGCACATACAAATTTACAAACTTGTAAGAGTATACACACCAACGAAGTTGACAAGAATAAAGAAAGATGCTAGTCTTACTCAACCATCCTCCATCCATTTCTCTCATGTGATCAATTTAACCTAAACTATACTCTTAATAAATGATAATATTTAGTCTTAATCATTAATTTCCTCGTGTATTTTGGCAACCACACCCACTACTTTTTTGTGTTGGCTAAAAGCAGCTCTGGTGTGCTGTAACAATACCCTTTATTTATAGATTGTTCTATCATCATCAGCCGATGTAAGCAGTGGCAAGGAATATAAACTCACCCCCCACCCCCTCTGAAAAACCCAAAAAAAAAACCTAATATAGTGACTACTGACGTCTCTATCTTAGATAGACAATGGAAGGATGGAATTAAATAAAGAAGCTACCTGTAAACTAGCAATAAAAATATTATAAAAAGAGAAAAGTACAAGCCTAATAAGAGTATACTGTATGTGTGAAATCTTGCACCAAAGTCTAATTATACAAGTGAATAGTGGTTGTAACAGACAAAGTACCTGCACAGGTGGAAACCCAATTTTCCCAATATGATCTTCAGGACTGAAACCAAATATTCCCCTAACCTAGAAAAAAAAAATAACAAAAAGATCAGTAAAGAGATCCAATATACCAAATAAAAGAAGTGGAAGCACAATATGATGAAGCATTGTTTGGCTAGACAATTACCTGGTTGAAAGAAACACAACTTGCAACCCTGACCACATTTTCATAGAAAGCACTACACAGAGAAATCGAAACATTAAAAAGAATGAACATATGCATGACAGGACCATCATATTAAGTTGTGCTGACAAAGCCAAATCACAAATGGTGATTTTTAAAACGAATCGAAAATTTGTATGCAGTTCAATCTTGAGCAGGATTTGTCTCCTAACTTTTGTTTTGGAGGAAAAATCATCTTAAAAAAGAGAGCTAAAATAAACAGCACTTACCCACCCATGTAACCAAAATTAGAGAAAATGAAAGTCCTATTGATGTCAAAGCCACAAGCAATAATGTCTTTTGCATTTTCACGAGCTAATCTTTTACTCTCTTCAACAGATAGGTTTTTTTTCCACATGCACTTTTCATCATCAGTAAGTTGTATAACAAGAGGAACCTTGAAAGCATCCTGCAAATATCTAAAACCACAGAAAGAATTGTTTGTTTGAAGTTTGAAAAATCATGTAGCAAGCGAAAAAAAATGAAAGCTTTATTATTATTACTTACTTCGTGAACATGAATGGAATCAAATGACCTAAATGTAGAGCTTCAGAAGAAGGACCTCTTCCAGTGTACAAATAAAACTTATCTCCTTTTTGATAAGCATCAAGGATCTCATTAAAATCTCGATGAGCAAAGAAAACACCACGACGAAGAAATACATGTGGAGGACGAGATGTAAGTTGTTCAACACGACTAATTAAATTTGGATCGAGCTTTTGACATCCAAATTTACTAATTAATTTATCATAATCTATCTTTCCACCACCACCACTTCCTACTTCCCATGGAGTTACCACTTGTTCTTCTTCTTCTTCTTTCACTTCAATTTCACCGGAACCCAAAGGACCAGAGTACGTCGTTCTGACTGATTGGTTGTCAGGTGTGGCAGGTATTTCCCCAGAAACCTGAAAGGGGATTTTTCGGGTAAGTAACAATGGTGATTATTTTATAAACCACACTAAATTGAAGAAAATTAATATCTTCAAACATGACAGATAATAATTGCACTTTAACAATTAGAAAAGAAGGCTTTAAATTCATTTTATTTTATTGTTTTTTGACAATCTAACACTTGTAGAAGGAAAAGAAATGTAAGCGGGAACTACACAAATGAAGAATAGTAAACACATAAACATTATCAAATGAAGGAACATTTTTCGAAATATTATGTGTATTGTATGCAGTACCAAGTACCAGCTACTCTACCCAAAAAAAGTAAAAACTACTCTATGTAATGTCTTTAAGTGGAGTTCAACATTCGATATTTAACAAATCCACCTTAGTGATATCATCTGAGTTTGGACATGCTTGGTTTCAGAATTTGTTTCCCAAAATTGATATAACCATCTAAATTAAAACCGAAAGAACGATACCATTTATCCAGGTGTAGCATAGAAGTTGAAATTATAAATTATCCAACAAAAACAGGTGCACCAAATATTAGAGCAAATATCTTTTTATTCTTTATTTTTTATAAATATATTTACTTATTTTAAAACACATAAAAACAGTGGCAGGCTTATCTTGTGCAATTGTGAATATATACCGTCCAGGAAACCATTGTACCTTTGAGAAAGTGCTTGCAAGATCATCAATGTCAGATAATGATCCTAAACCTTCATCCTACAAATGCAAAGAACACAATCAGTTATTTTCAACTCCATGCTTGAAATACATTAAATTTTATAAAAACGTCATTGGAGAAAATAATAATAAAAACTATCTGAAATTTGAGTGAACTGTGAACACTTCAATAAAGATGTTCCGGAGGGAAAATGCTTTTGAGAAAACAAATGGAAAATTAACTGCTAAATCCCAATAACAAATGTATATTGTATACACCATTAAATATACTAAAGAGAATATTCAAAATATTATAGCATATACTGACAACTCCAGAGTCCAAAAATTCAACATGTGGAGGCTAAATACTCAGTGCCATTCTAAGAAACCAAACACAAAAAGTCCCAAAAACTAACATCAATTATCCATACTGACGGCTCCAGAGTACAGAAAGAAACGTGTGCAGGCTAAATATTCAGGATGAGAATAGATCTAAATTCACAACCATACAAATGTCCATTTGATCCACCAATGGCTTTTCAACTATTATTTTCACAATACAAACATTTTGAGCCAAATAACTACTTAAATCCATAGACTTTCAAGGAAGTTTCTACCAATTGATATTGAAGATTTTGAACACAGTAATAGAAACTCACACCATAAACTTATTTAAACCAACTGTATAATTAATTAATTAGCATACTATATGATGAATTGGCTCAAAATGTTTATATGATTAATTATTTGAACACAGAAAGAACACAGTCTAGCCATTAGCCAAGACTTTATTTGAAAAGATGATGTTGATGATGAATGTAATGATACTATCAGAACCAAGATTTAAGAAAATGATAACTTCTTGACGCAATCTTTGACAACAGAAACACCTCCCAGTCATTAGCCTATTCAAAACCAAAAATATGAAGCAGCAGGACCGGAGACTTGCACATCTTTTCTTCTTTCTTTCTTTCTTTTTTCTTGCAGAATATTATAATATATAAACATGTCACCAAAACTCATCTATAGAAATATCAATTCAAAATCATGGTCATAGGAGCTGGTGAATCACATTAAAATAGTCAACCAGATATGTGATAGTTAAATGTGGACGCCAGACAACTTTTGATAGCATAAATGAAAAAACAAATGATCAGAACATAAACCAGAAATTACTAGATTGATGTCATCCATGAAATAAGGACAAACGCAGACTTGTAGGAAAATGCATAAAAAAATTTAGATGAAAATGAGAAAAAAAAAACAGAAAAATGGTGTGATCAATACATATATGCCTCTCAAAGGTTCGTCAGCCAGATAAACACTAGGTTAAATGTATAAAAATAACTCCTGCTTTATAAAGATACAAATAACAGCAATGCAGCAAGTAAAAACATTCAACCTCTTCTCTTTCTGACAATCGATACTCTTCATCATCAAATCCAACTAATTGAGTACCGTCATCCTCTTCTAAGCCTCCTAACTCGACTTCCTCCAACACATCCTTACCGAAGAATGCGTGTTGTGATGCATCAAATAGTGCACTTGCTGCATGATAACAAAAATCACATTATTTTATAGACTGTGGAAAGAAAAATCAAATCATCATCATATCTCCATTCAAATATCAAAGGAGGCAAACTCATTAAATTAAGGAGATGAAATTGCACTCACTGGCATTTATTTATTTTTCATGACATTAAAACAGTACAATGAACCAACAAATTATTTACATTACACCAGTATAGAAAAAGAATAAAGGAATACACAATCAAACAAACAATAAACATCATATGATCTATAGTAACAGAAGCTAGGGTAGCCTAAGGGCTACAAGATTAACTCATTCAAGCTTAGACGATAGCAGAACAACTAGATTTGCTTTTGACTATATATTCTCATCCTATCAACTAACACCCCCATTAATCAAATATATTAACAGACTAAAACCTTCAAATAAAACTAAAAAAGTTCATGACTAACACCCCCTAATAACACATGTAGTCAAACAACATAGTACCTCAATTAATAAAATTCCCAAAACAGTTTTCCAAAATAAAACTCAAATTGAACTCCAATAACATATAATTCAATCAAACAATAAAACCCTAGATCTAAACAACACAAATAACATGTTTAAATTCAAACATAAAAAGCAAAGATCGAACTAGAAATTCATAGCTAACCTGAAGAAGTTTCTGTGAATTCATTACGGCTAGAGAATTTTTGAATATTATCCCTACCATCCATTTGTAATCGGTTCTAAACAAAACCCTAAATTTAATTCAACGACAAAAAAGAAATAAATAAAACCCTAGAACAAGAACATCGATAAAGGAAACAGAGGTAAATGGTCGGGTGTTTGTAATTTAGAATCGAAGTGCTGTTTGTTTTTACAAAGGTTGAATTTACTAGAACCTCTGTTAAGAGGTGGAACACTCGTACAATACAAGGTGTTTGTTTTTCACTCTTATATAAGAGGTTACTAGAGGTTTGTTTTTTATAGAAGACTGATTTTTTTAAGTCAGAAAATTTTGAAAAAAACTTTTTGGTTTAAGTGACGGTCCTCTGTGTGGTATATATAGGCTAGATTTTAAGAGTTTGAGTCCTAGTAGGACTCCAAAAGTTGTCTAATACCATAGGGTTTCTAAAAAATCAAACCCTAACCTCCTTTCTAATTAAAATATTTTGACTAAGGTCCCTAGGACCAAAAATTTTTAAAATATACTCCAAGAGTCCAAAATTTTGCAATAAAACCCAAGAATAGCTGAAAATCTCAGAAAAGGACAAGTTGACAAGATTATTTAAAATTTCAACCATTTCCATTTAATTTTTGAAATAAAGTACAATGATTGATAATTTTAATACAAGAGTGCAAAATCAAAACAAAATACATAAACGAGATACAATGGCTAATAACAAAAATGAAAATCAACCCCGTCGGCGACCACCTCTTAGTCGATGACACTGAAAAGGTTAGAATTCTATATAGGAGCCTTAATACTCAAACTAGGAGTACGGTTTATAACATGAGTGGTGGAGATTTCCTTGATTTCTCCACCACCAAGGCCTTAGCTTTCCTTGAAAAGATTGCTAATAATAGCCAACATTGGGATATACCAGGACATACCTCGAGAAACACTACCATGGACTATAATGATAAACCTAGAGGAATATATGATGTCAAACCTGACATGGAGCTTAAAAATTTAATCCAAGGTTAACTAAACAGGTAGCAGCACTTGGAGTATCCTTAATCCCCAATCAACTGTTATGAGTGCCTCCACTCTTTCATGTGATGCTTGTCATGACCAGACTCACACTGCTGAATTTTGCCCTCTCCTAATGAATCCACCAGAAACTGAGGATGCCTGTGCGTTTAACTACGCCGGGAGGACCAACTTTACTAAGGGCAATGCCACGTACCTATACATGGACCGCTCCAATCTTTCTTATTCTAATAATCATCATGCGGGTCCACATGGTTTTACCAACTCTTCTGGGCAACATAGCAATGCCACGTATGTTGGTCACTCTGACAATAGGAACAGGGCACCGGTCCCCCCTTACTCGAACAATACTCATCCTATGAGTGGTTCCAGGGACCGCATGCCAACTACTCAATCTACCCAACCTAAGATCTCTCTTGAGGATGTGCTTGCACGTTTCATTCAACAGACTCAGGCGTCTATTGAATCAAATGCCCAGGCCATCCAGAGAATTGAACAAAAACTTGATGAAAGAGGTAGATTTCCGGGACAGTCCATCCCGAACCCCAAAGGCAAGGAAGTTGCCTTGGTGATGGAGACTACTACTCCGTCCACATCTGCACCAATTGCTGAAGTAAAATCGGTTTCCACCCTTAGGTCAGGAAAACAGGTTGATAATCAAGTTAATTACACACCGAGTCCCAACATTGTGACCCCGGTTACATCTGCACCTGTTGCCCAACCTACACCTTTGACCGATGAGGCGACCACCTCTAAGTCGAAGAAGACTGCCCGTGAGATCATTGATCCTCCACGGATTTACAACCCACCAGTACCTTACTCCCAGAGACTCACGAGGTCTCTAAAGGAAGTCCAAGGAGAGGAAGCACTTGATGTGTTCAAACAGATTAATATTAATATACCCTTCCTCACGGCTATTAAACAGATACCTTCCTATGCTAAGGTCTTGAAAGACTTGTGCACTGCCAAGAGAATCACTAATGTGCCCAAAAACGCATTTATAGCTGAAGAATTCTCTGCACTTGTCCAACAAAATGGTTTTGTAAAATATAAGGACCCTGGAAGACCGACCATACCTTGCAAACTTGGTGATAAATTCATGGGTAGAGCTTTGTTAGACTTAGGAGCGAGTTGTAATCTGTTGCCTTATTCCTTATACCTTAGCCTAGGTCTAACGTACATGAAACCCACGAAAATGTCTTTACAACTGGCCGACAGATCTTTGAAAGTACCTAGAGGTATAGTAGAAGACCTATTAGTTAAAGTGTCAGACTTTTACTATCCTGTTGACTTTGTGGTGTTGGATACTGAACCTACTGCCGATGATTCGGTGCCCATCATCCTTGGCCATCCATTCTTGGCCACCTCTAATGCTTTCATAAACTGCCAGAACGGTTCCATGGTTCTCACTTTTGGCTCCATGACCATTGAAGTCAATATCTTTAACCTTGGCCAACAACCCCCTGATCTTTCCTTATCTGAGGATGTGTGCCTTCTAGACTCATTACCTTATGAGATGGTGCATTGTTATCACCCTGAAGACCCGGTTGTTCATTGCCTTGCCATGCATAATGTAGACTTCGACATTGATCAATCTATTGCCCAAACCAATGCTCTCCTTGATAGTGTGCCTATCTTTGAACCTAAAGATCCTGAGGCCCTTGATGTGGTTTGTAGCTTAGATTCTGAAGCCCAAGTAGAGACCATTACTCCACCTCCTGTTACCCTGAATCCTCTTCCCCCTGAGCTGAAATACGCTCATCTTGATTCAGACAGTAGTCATCCTATTATCATTTCATCATCTCTTACTACCGAACAGGAGAGTAAGCTTTTAGAAGTTATCTTAGAGCATCGTTCTGCTATTGCTTGGTCTATCCACGACATAAAAGGCATCAACCCTTCTGTCTGTTCTCATCGTATTCATCTTGAGGACGATGCCAAAACTTCTCGTGAACCTCTGAGACACCTCAACCCTGCGATAAAAGAAGTTGTTCGAGCAGAGGTTCTTAAACTTCTGGATGCAGGGGTGATTTATCCTATCTCGGATAGTCCCTGGGTTAGTCCTATTCATGTGGTCCCTAAGAAGGTCGGCATGACTGTAGTTACCAATGATAAGAACGAACAAGTCGCCACTAGAGTTCCAACTAAGTGGCGTGTTTGTATCGATTATAGAAAGCTTAATACAGTCACCCAGAAAAGACCACTTTTCTCTTCCCTTCATAGACCAGATGTTGAAACGTCTAGCTGGTCATTCTTTCTGCTGTTTCCTGGATGGTTACTCCGGTTACAACCAAATTCCTATCGCCCCTGAAGATCAGGAAAAGACGACATTTACATGTCCCTTTGGCACTTTCGCTTATGCCCGTATGCCTTTTGGGTTGTGTAATGCACCTGCTACTTTCCAGAGGTGTATGTTACACATCTTTAGTGATATGGTCGAACGATTTATGGAGGTGTTCATGGATGACTTCTCCATATATGGTTCATCTTTTGAGGAGTGTCTTAATCATCTTTCCTTAGTTTTTAGACGTTGCATAGAGAAAAATTTGGTACTTAACTGGGAGAAGTGCCATTTCATGGTCAGGAAGGGGATAGTCCTTGGTCATGTAGTCTCTCCTGAGGGCATCCAGGTTGATAAAGCTAAAGTAGATCTTGTTTCATCCTTGCCTATTCCTAAGTCTATTAGGGATATTCGAGCCTTTCTGGGCCATGCAGGTTTCTACAGACGCTTTATCCAAGATTTTTCTAAGATAGCTCGTCCCTTAACCAATTTATTGCTTAAGGATGCACCTTGTGATTTCATAAAAGAATGCAAGAGCGCCTTTGAAAAACTTAAAACCGCCCTCACGGCGGCACCTATTATTAGGCCTCCTGATTGGAGTAAACCCTTTGAGCTGATGTGCGATGCATCAGACTATGCTGTTGGAGCTGTCTTAGGTCAACGTCTAGATGGTAAGCCCCATGTCATATATTATGCTAGTAAGACTCTCAATGACGCTCAACGTAATTATACGACAACCGAGAAAGAATTATGCTAGTAACAGAAGCTAGGGTAGCCTAAGGGCTACAAGATTAACTCATTCAAGCTTAGACGATAGCAGAACAACTAGATTTGCTTTTGACTATATATTCTCATCCTATCAACTAACACCCCCATTAATCAAATATATTAACAGACTAAAACCTTCAAATAAAACTAAAAAAGTTCATGACTAACACCCCCTAATAACACATGTAGTCAAACAATATAGTACCTCAATTAATAAAATTCCCAAAACAGTTTTCCAAAATAAAACTCAAATTGAACTCCAATAACATATAATTCAATCAAACAATAAAACCCTAGATCTAAACAACACAAATAACATGTTTAAATTCAAACATAAAAAGCAAAGATCGAACTAGAAATTCATAGCTAACCTGAAGAAGTTTCTGTGAATTCATTACGGTTAGAGAATTCTTGAATATTATCCCTACCATCCATTTGTAGTCGGTTCTAAAAAAAACCCTAAATTTAATTCAACAACAAATAAAATAAAATAAAACCCTAGAACAATAACATCGATAAAGGAAACAGAGGTAAATGGTCGTGTGTTTGTAATTTAGAATTGAAGTGCTGTTTGTTTTTACCTCTTATAAGAGGTTGAATTTCCTAGAACCTCTGTTAAGAGGTGGATCACTCAAATAAGGTGTTTGTTTTTACTAGAGGTTCGTCTTTTATAAGAGACTTATTTCTTTAAAATACATATCCTACTTATGATCTTTGTAATTTTTTTCTACCCCTAGTTTTAAATTTTTTT
Organism: Aquilegia eximia; assembly: GCA_023053565.1. NCBI lineage: Eukaryota > Viridiplantae > Streptophyta > Magnoliopsida > Ranunculales > Ranunculaceae > Aquilegia > Aquilegia eximia. Next base: position 17,237,343 of record JALIGU010000007.1, read on the forward strand.
TTTAAGTTTTTTTTTTCACATATTTTTACATCTCTCTTATATTCATGGAATTTTCTTTTTCAAGTAAAAATATTAATTTTTTTTTAAATTATTTTTTATACATTTATAGAATTAAAAAGATATTTTTTTTTAGAAGAGGGTATAATTGTAAAGTTTACCTCGTATAAGAGCTTTTATAAACAAACACCTTACATCTTAGGGCATCTCTAATGGTTCATCAAATCTATCATCAAATTCAAATTTGATGAAAAAGTGAAAAAAACTCCATCTAATGGACCATCAAAAGTTTTTCAAATTTGATATTTTGCCAAAAATCATCAAAAGTTCATCAAATTTGATGAAATTTTGATGAAAAGCTTAAGGTTTGATACTGGGGTGAGGCGGGCAAGAGAAGACCGCTTCACTTAAAGCGGCTAATGAAGTGCCGCTTAAAGTGGCACTCCAAAGCCCACTTCAATTAAGTGGCACTTGGATGTCCGCCTCAACTGAATTCTTATTTAGCTTTTTCTTAAAGCGGCACTTCATTGCCCGCCTCAACTAACTGTTGGGTTAAGTGGCACTTGGATGTCCGCCTCAACTAAAATTTTCGTTTAAGTGGCTCTTCAAAGCCCGCCCAACTTAAGTGGCACTTCATTACCCGCCTCAATTTGGTGAACCATTAGAAACTAAAGTTTTTTTCATCAAATGGTCCATCAAATCGGTACCAAATCTGCTGATGTGGCCCATCAAATTTGGTGAACCATTAGAGATGCCCTTATAAGGCAAAAACAAATGAATGCCATTCCCAGCATGTTGAGATCATTTTGATTTTGGTGAAATCTTATGTCTTCGTGGTACCCAAAGCCGATGAATATTGAGAGATAGCATGGACCTAAAACAAGAATGGATACAGGTCCGGCTTAACAGTTAACAGTATGTTGTGCTGAACGGCTAAACACTGAGATGCAGTCCCTGACCATGTCTCTAAGAATCCTTCTTAAAGTGTTCTGGATTTCATAACCTTGTAAGTGTCATCTTTGATCCCAACTTCAAAAACTGCCCAGAAAACCTCGAGGATCGAATCCTGTTCTCTGACTTCGTTCTCCCAACAAACCACAGTGTGGAGTATGAGAGCCAACCTTTTAAGAAGTGGGCCAACTTAAATTCTGAATGTCCAATGAAATCTTCGTCCTTTTCATGGTTATAGTATTTGCTATCTTCGCCATGCTGATCATCATTGCTATCTTCGTGCCGATCACTATTGCTATCGGTGTCGTCATGATTGCTATCGCTACTTTCTCCGTCAACATAAGCATGCATCACCACTCTCTTCTTGTTCAGAGAAACTTGAACCTGCAGAAGGCCTGTGGACAACAATTTTAGCCAACCTGATATAAGTCCCTTTTTTTTTTATTCTTTGCTATGTGACATATTTCCAACAAACAAATATGGGCTCACGAGAAAATCATATTTCCAACAGGCTCTCATTCAGGAAGAGGTCTTTATGCAAGAAAAATCAGGAGAAAAATGGCTTATTGAAGGGAAAAAAAATACAAAATATTTCCATGCATCAATGGTGGCAAGGAGGAGGGTGACAGTGGACCAACTTTTGTTAACGGACGATCCAGATCTGTGGTGTGATAATCCAGAAACCATGCATGAGGCATCTGTGACTTTCTTTCACAATCAGCTCAGCTCCGAAGGCTGGACTCCTAACGAATCCCTCATGGGGGTCATTGAGGCAGGGCTGGACATAGAAGACAATCAATTGCTTATGGCTGTGCCATCTATGGAAGAATTAAGGGAAGCGGTTTTCAGTATGTGCCCATCTAGTGCCCCTGGTCCTGACGGGCTCACAGCTTGTTTTTATCAAACTTCGTGGGATATTATTAAAGAAGATCTTCTTAAAGCTGCTGTGTCTTTTTTCTCAGGCCAAACTTTACCTGCATCCTTCAAGGCGAATTTTATTTGTATGGTTCTAAGAGGGATAACCCTACTAAGTTGGCAGAGTTCAGGCCTATTAGCTTATGCAATGTAAGCTATAAATTTTTTTCGAAGATTATTGCATTAAGGCTAACTCCTATTCTTCCGAAGATCATATCTCTTGAACAGGGAGCTTTCGTAAAATGAAGGCTGATCACTGAAAACATTAGTCTGGCCCAGGAGATGATGCAGTACATAACAAAGAAGTCTGTTGGCGGGAATTTGGTTCTAAAGCTTGATATGGAAAAGGCTTTCGACAGGATTGAATGGCCTTTCCTGCACCAGGTTTTGATAAAATTTGGTTTCTCTTTTCATAATGCTAATCTGATCCTTTCTTGCATACAATCTTGCAGTTTCTCAGTTCTTTTCCAGGGCATCTATAGAGGGAACTTCACTTCTACGAGAGGTATCAGGCAGGGGGATCCCCTATCCCCTTACCTTTTCATTTTAGCTGCGGAAGTGTTGAGCATTGGCCTAAAAAGGGAGTTTGAAGCTAAAAGAATTGGGTACTTCTCTTCTCCTAGAAGTTGCTACCCAGTTACACATCTTCTCTATGCCGACGATACTTTGGTTTTCCTGAATGGCAGAAGAAGTTCCATTTCTGGTTGCATGAAATTCCTAAAAGTCTACTGTCAATGTTCTGGTCAAAGGGTGAATGCTCACAAAAGTTCCTTCCTCACAGCCCCAAACACTACAAGGGATAGAACTCACATGATTAAATCCATTACTGGCTTCAACTACAAGGCTTCTCCGATGGAGTACCTGGGTGTCCCTATTTTCTATGGCAGGGCTAAGGCAGAGTATTTTGAGAACCTGCTAAACAAGGTCAGGAAGAAGGTAGATGGATGGAAAAACAAACTAATATCAAATGGGGGGAAAGTGATCTTGTTGAAGCATGTTCTTCACAGCATGCCCATATATATGCTATCAGCCTATTCAGTCCCCAAAAGGGTAATCAAAACCTTAGAGACCCTTTTCTCTAACTTTATCTGGGGGTCATATGATGGCAGGAGGAGAAGGAAATGGGTTGCATGGAACAAAATTACTAGACCAGAAGGTGAAGGAGGTTTGGGCATCAGACCACTATCTCTAGTTCTCCGAGCTTTTAGAATGAAAGCTGCCTGGAATCTGCTCAATGCAAACACTCTATCGGCCACTTTCATGCGATCAAAGTATGTCAAAGGAAAATCTGTCAGAGTAATAACTCTTCTAGCCTCTGCATCTAAGACATGGAAAGATATTTGGGGTTGTTTCCAAGAGCTGGTAGAGTCCTCTACTTGGGAATATGGTCCAGGCAATTTCAGTGTGCTGAATGAAAACTGGAGGGGATCTGGTTGTCTCAACAATCTGGAGGGGGCAGCAGACTTTCAAGAGCTAACCCTGCAGGTAGCAGCTGCAAACCATTTCGACTTTCTGATCTTCCCTCTTGAAATCCAAAGACAACTTTTTGAGGAATTTCACATACATAAGAGGGAGGTGGAGGAAGATAAAAGAAACTGGCCGTACACTAGTAATAGAAGATTCACAATCAAGTCCTACATTTCCAGGTTGACTGATAACTCCAGAGGCCTATTAGTGTTCAGGAAAATATGGCAACACTTCATTCCAACTAGGATTTCCATGTTCATCTGGAAACTACTTCATGGTGCTGTCCCAGTAGACCTGACTATTACCAAATGTCATATTCTGATGGCCTCTAAATGTTCATGCTGCCAGGCCTCAAAGGAAGAATCCCTTTCTCACCTATTTCTACATAGTGAACTAGCCAAGCCTGTTTGGATTCATTTTAATGGGATCTACCAAATGCAAACTCCTAGGTTTCCCAATTTCGGTTTAATCTTGTCAGAATGGTTTAAGGTTGGGAGGGCTGGTTCCATGGAAGGTCTTTGTTATACTATCACGCCCCTTCTCATTCTATGGGAGATTTGGAAGGAAAGGTGCTCAAGAAGGTTTGATGGTACCTACCCCTGGGCACCTCACTCAAGCAGCATGATTATTATGAAAGTCAGATATTAGATTATAAAGCTCTCACATTGTTTCCTGCCCAGATGCAGATCCAGCACCAAATTCGACAGCATAGTTCCTATCCTAGGGACAACTGCTAAAAACCCTGCCCTCAAACCCCCAATCATAGTTTATTGGACAAGGCCCCCAGATGATTTTGTTGCCCTCAATACAGATGGAGCAGCACAAAACGGGGAGGCAGCAGGTGGTGGAATCATCAGAACCAAAGAAGGTACTCATCTGTCCAACTTCTTTTCATATTATGGACAAGGGACTAACAATTTGGCAGAATCAAGGGCCATCTTGGATGGCATTGCCTTATGTTTTCAATTGGGGTACTCTAGGATTCACTTACAGACGGATTCAAAGATGGCTCTGCAATGGCTGAGGGGAAAGCTACCTATCCCTTGGACGCTGGGGATTTGGTGGACACATTACAGGAACCTGTCAGCCCCTCTGGATATCATTGCAATTCATGTATATAGGCAAGGCAATGCCTGTGCAGATTACCTGTCAAAACAAGGCCTAAAATATAAGAGCATGGGAGCAATTAACTGCAATATAGATTCAGATTTCAAGTTCTATCCAACTGGAGACAAAGAGAATTTTTCATACATTAGACATGTTAACTAGTACAAGACTTCAGCATCAAATAAAATCAGGATAGAGCAGCAATACATTCAGATGGGTTCACAAAAACTACAACATATGGGACCTATTTCAACAATTCTGCCTGGAAGGAAGATGGTCAGTGTCAGGGTTTCTTACTAATGCTATCATCACAGGCTTCATTACCGTCAGCATCTTGGGGGCCAACATCATCTATCTCTTCAGCTCCTCCTCCTCCTCTTGCATCTCCTGCACCAGTTTGGCCATCATTTGCGCCATTCTCATCTTCAGACTCACTATGTTCTTCTTCAGACATCTCACCAAAGGTTATGGAGGCGAGGTGACAATCCACACAGCCACCGAGATGTTGGTACGCATACCTGCACCAAGGAAGACAGAGTCCCCTGAATCTTTCCCCCGCTGGGGTCCCCAACCACCTCTCAAACCCAGTCCAACACCCAAGAGTCACCTTGTCAGGAGGGGGAGGAAAGTAGTTGTGAAGGGCATCAGTTACAGGGTTGTTGTTACCGGCAGCATTCCTAGACCTCACGGCCTGCTCGCAAAGACCTCTCAACCCGGTTTTAAAAGGCTCAAAGGCATCGAAGTGGGTTTCACACATCGAGCTTTCTACAGCCATCCAGGTCTGATCAAACACCAGAGATGCAATATAGCTATTTTCATTGGAGGAGCTGGACTGACCGGAGGAAGAAGAGGAAGAAGAAGGGAACACCATTTTGGAAACTGGATTGGACAGACCTCTCTTCAACTCTGAGGCTGTGGCTCTCCTTTTCGCGCTTATATTTCCTAGGAGCTGACTTCGGGCTTTATTCCTCTGTATATTGTAAGGCCTAAAAGGCCTGTGTATTCTAGACTAGATTTTAAGGTAAGGTCTAGTCCCCCTTAAAAGCTATAATTTTTCCTATGGACAGGTAAGGGTCCAGCCAAACCCCGCCCCACACAAGGGTTTCTTTTGGAAAAAAAAAAAAAAAAAAAAATATGGGCTCACGACATGAATACGTGATGCACGCGCAAAATATATAATACAAAACCAGTGTCTTTCAAGAACAGCAATGGCAGTAATTGGTCACATCAGTTGTAAGCATGCCTCTCTGCAGCACCACCCCAAATCCCCAAACTACATTGTCAGTTGGTTACTTGAGCAAGAGATAACTAGGTGCAGGCTCAGAGGCAGGCAAATTTATGGAACAGGCTGTCATGCATATCTTACAGTTAATATTCACAATAGATAGAGAAATTCACGCAGAAACTTACAATGGTTGCTCTTTGTAGGTGTCATAGTCCCTTTTAGCCTTAATAAAATTGTAGTTAATTGATAGATGTCGTATAAACTGAAGCTGCATGCACAAGTAAGAAGAAGTTAGCATACTGCAAGAATTACCAATGCCTATGCACTAAACCCCTGAACATGTTTCAAAGTCTATTGCCAGAGAAAAGACCACAAATGATATGTCAAAGGATAGAGAAAAAAGAAAAGAAAAACATGTACTATTCACCCAACTAAAGAGAATACTTTTACAACCGCAAGGTTATGAGAATCTATTAACCACCTACTTTACATGTAAATAAAATCTAAAAAGTGTTCAACTTTCACACTGCCTCATTTTCTGCCCATTGGTCATTTAGAAGATAGAACCACCCAAATCTTCCAAGCCCAAAACCACGGTAGCCATTCCTTTAATATTAACTAACACAATTGCTCAATAGGGCTATTTCAACCACCTCATGGAGAACATCAGTAGAAAATGCAGAGAAGCCTATGCCATATATGTAATTTTTCCTTTAGTTTTACAAAGATTGTGCTAGATCATCACCATCAAGAAAGTGAACTGTATGTATCTTTAACTTCAAGCTCTTACTTATATAAATGTATCTTCAAGCAGTTTTACTCGTCAATAAGTTTTGTTTATGGATTTCAAATGATCTATGTCATCCAACTTCAAGCTCTTACTCGTACAATGTCCTCATTAGTGTTCCATGTATTCATGAAAATTACTTGTATGATGAAATTTTGCATTACTAAGCTCAGAGGCCTTTCAGTCACAATCATAAGGGGAAAATGAGACTGAACAATCCCACCATGCCATGAAATATTCCCATCTGGATCATTATTGTTCTTCTTTTCTTATTCTTCTTATTGTTGGTTAGTAGAGTTAAATTATATTTAAGTATTTAACCAATCAAAAGAAAAATGTAAGACCACTTGGACGAAAAACACAACCAATGACATATACACAACACACATTAATGCAAAAAAATAAAAAAATATGTCATATACACAAAATACAAAAGAAATCGAAGGATAACATCCCTTCATAAATTAGTGTCCTGAGCCGCTTCATGTACTGGAGACCCAAAAACAACATCCCTTTAACTTCCATGTTCTTCTAGCAAATAAAATAAAAACCCAACAACTTAATGAGTGGATGATTTCTCATTATATTAAACATCTTTTGATTGTTTTAGACACGTAAATAGTCCTATCTGTCGCTTAACTGGGAAATTGAATGAACATAGAACAGGAATGAATGTTATGAAAAGAAACACTTTTTGATACACTAGTTGATCCAAATCTCTATTATTCACATTCTTCATAAATGAAATAAAATAATTCTACTTTTTGATAAAACATACTGTATTATGTGTTTATCTTTGCAAAGAGCTAATGAACAGAAACAACCTAAGGCTACTGATTTATTTGAAATGAAGTCAGAGCTAAGTGGGATGATGTCCATAACGACATTAACAGTCCCATATTATCTCTACCTATTTCAGAAGATTCAAGTTTCATATGAGAAAACAACCATCCATGAGATTGGAGGCAGCAAAACAAGACAGACTAAAAACTAATCCTGATGTTATACTAGCCTTCAAAAGGAATGCCATTCCCAGCATGTTGAGATCATTTTGATTTTGGTGAATCTTATGTCTTCGTGGTACCCAAAGCCGATAAATATTGAGAGATAGCATGGACCTAAAACAGGAATGGATACAGATCCAGCTTAACAGTTAACAGTATGTTGTGCTGAACGGCTAAACACTGAGATGCAGTCCCCGACCATGTCTCTAAGAATCCTTCTTAAAGTGTTCTGGATTTCATAACCTTGTAAGTGTCATCTTTGATCCCAACTTCAAAAACTGCCCAGAAAACCTCGAGGATCGAATCCTGTTCTCTGACTTCGTTCTCCCAACAAACCACAGCGTGGAGTATGAGAGCCAACCTTTTAAGAAGTGGGCCAACTTAAATTCTGAATGTCCAATGAAATCTTCGTCCCTTTCATGGTTATAGTATTTGCTATCTTCACCATGCTGATCATCATTGCTATCTTCGTGCCGATCACTATTGCTATCGACGTCGTCATGATCGCTATCGCTACTTTCTCCGTCAACATAAGCATCACCACTCTCTTCTTGTTCAGAGAAACTTGAACCTGCAGAAGGCCTGTGGACAACAATTTTAGCCAACCTGATATAAGTCCATTTTTTTTTATTCTTTGCTATGTGACATATTTCCAACAAACAAATATGGGCTCACGACATGAATACATGATGCACGCGCAAAATATATAATACAAAACCAGTGACTTTCAAGAATAGCAATGGCAGTAATTGGTCACATCAGTTGTAAGCATGCCTCTCTGCAGCACCACCCCAAATCCCCAAACTACATTGTCAGTTGGTTACTTGAGCAAGAGATAACTAGGTGCAGGCTCAGAGGCAGGCAAATTTATGGAACAGGCTGTCATGCATATCTTACAGTTAATATTCACAATTAATAGAGAGATTCACACGGAAAACTTACAATGGTTGCTCTTTGTATGTGTCATTGTCCCTTTTAGCCTTGATAAAATTGTAGTTAATTGACAGATGCCGTATAAACTGAAGCTGCATGCACAAGTAAGAAATAGTTAGCATACCACAAAAAAATAAGAATGCCTATGCACTAAACCACTGAACATGTTTCGAAGTCCATTGCTATAGAAAAGGCCACATATGATATGTCAAAGGAAAGAGAAAAAAGAAAAGGAGAATATGTAGTGCATTATTCACCCAACTAAAGAGAATACTTTTACAGCTGCAATGTTATGAGAATCTATCAACCACCAACTTTACTAGTAAATACATTCTAAAATTTGTTCAACTTTCACAATGCCCTCATTTTTCTGCCCATTGGTCATTTAGAAAATGGAAGCACCCAAATCTCCCAAGCCCAAAACCACGGTTGTCATTCCCTTAATATTAACTAACACAGTTGCTCATATATAGGGAAATTTCAACCACCTCACGGAGAACATCAGTACAAAAAGCAGAGAAGCCTATGCCATATATGTAATTCTTCCTTTAGTTTCACAAGGAATGTGCTAGATCGTCACCATCAAGAAAGTGAACTGCATGCATATATCTTTAACTTCAAGCTTTTATATAAATGATGTATCTACAAGTAGTTTTACTCGTCAATACGTTTAGTTTATGGCTTTCAAATGATCTATGTCGTCCAACTAAGTTTACTCATTTTACAATGTCCTCATTAGTCTTCCATGTCTTCATGGAAATTACTTGTAAGATGAAATTTTATTAAAACTCGGGAGGCCTTTCAGTAATCATAAGGGAAAAAATGAGACTGAACAATCCCACCATGCCATGAAATATTTCCAGTATCTGAATCATTATTGTTCTCCTTTTCTTATTCTTTTTTGGTTACACAAAGAATGTAGGAGCATGTGGCCTATATTAAAAGGAAGAACAACACAATCAATGACATATACACAAAATACAAACGAAATCGAAGAAATAGGAAGCTCAGGATAGTTCCCATTGAAAAACCCAAGTCAAAATTAGTGTCCTCTTCATGTACTGGAGACCAAAAAAAAGCATCCCTTTAACTTAACGAGTGTAAACTACAGATGATTGCTCATTACATTGTTTTAGACTCGTGAGACAGACTGTCCCTATCTGTCGCTTAACTGGGAAACTGAATGAACATAGAATTCAAAAAATGAGGAGAAACAGTTTTTGATACACTCATTGATCTAAATCTCCATTATTTCTACCATCACATTCTTCCTAATATAAATAAAATAATTCTACTTATTAGATTCAATAGAATCATCCAATGCTACAAACTTTTTAAGCATCACCTCATGAAGTATTCTAAATACGAACAAAAAAGTGGTAATAAGGGATTCAAAGTATAGGACAATTGATCCAATGATAATTATCTATCAACAAACCTGATCGCCATCCTTGATCCCAATGCTTCTGACATAATCCTTGTCGTTAGTTAGTTTCTGACCTTCGTAACATAAGCAGAAATGCCCCCACACGTGTGACCTGCATACTCAGAGTTCAGTACAAACATTTCATCTTAAACACAATTAAATAAATTTCCAGCAGTATACACAACAAGACAATAAATAAAACAACTAACTAAGAAAACCTTAACAGAGGTATAATGGTGTGGACATTGGTTACGCTGTTATTCCAATGTGAGAACTAGTGCCTTTGGGGCCAACATCATGAGGAAAACATGACGATCATATATTATGACATGGTTTCCATTGTTTGTGCAGAATATGCATCAATAACACAATTTTTTTAGCTGTTTTGTTTGGTATGAAGAAATTTCAGTTTGAGGGGAATAAAGGAAAAACCCCTATAACAAACAAATGCTATTCGATAACTTACATTAAAAAAACAACCAATAAATGGGGAGGGGGATCAGAAACAATTAGACATGTTTTGCAAAGTCAAAAAAGTTTCAAAGGTTGATATAACTTTACCAAAAAAAAAAAAAAAAAGGTTGATATACCAAGACAACTAAGTCGCCTTTCGGAAGAGACAATGCAAATAGCCAATATGATGATTAGGATAATAGGGAAATTTTTAGAACAAATGTGGATGAAATCAAACGAAATAATCAACTCAATCAATTCGGTTTCTGGTTTCTTAGTTTCCGAATATAGAATTGAAACTAATTGCAACTCACTCACCAAAATAATACTAACGAAAATAGAGAACAAATAAACAAACTAAAGAGAGCCCCATAACATTCATACCATGAAATCGCTCCTCCACCCTCCTTAGGTGATTGCGTAAAAACATCTTCAACAGCTTGCTTAAGCTCTCGGATCGTCACATTTCCAGCAACTTGAACATCTATATATATATTACCAAAATCAAAACACCCCCATTACTTAAATAATCAAAATCAATCAACCCATTTCATCAAAAAAATCAAAGATCACAAAAACATACCAAAGGTAGAACCATCCAATTTAACAACAGAGAGTTTAATTTGAGGTGGAGGAAGTTTATGATATGAAAAACTCAACCTAGGTAGACCATCACTAAATGGAGAAAAAGGGTTTGAACAACTTCTACGTCTATCAAATGAATTTGATCTTGGACTATCATCATCTTCATCATCTCCTCCTCCTCCACCACCACCACTAATACCTACTGGCATAGTAACCATATAAAAAAAAAAAAAAACTCTCTCTTCAACTAAGATATCAACCCTTTTCAAACACTTCAATGCTTTCACACTTAAAAGAGAAAGAGAAAGAGAGAGAAGGATTCTTGGTTTGCAGAGAGAGAAAGAGAAAGAAGGAAGAAAGGGAAGGAAGGAATGTTTTTTTTTTTTTCTGTTGTTTATTTGGGGAAGAAGAAGAAGAGAGAGAAAAAGATTTTAAATTATATTTTGTTTTTGTTGTTATTTTTAATTTTTAATTAATTAATTAATCTGTTGGTTAAGCATAGAAAGCGGACTCTTGGTAGTTAATGAAGCTATTGCTTTCTTTAATAAGTCAAAATAATTTCATTTAATTAGTCAAACATTAGTCAATGTTCTTGACCATTTTTCATTGCCGCCACCAGTAGCCCAATTAGAAAGCCCACGTTTAAAGCCCAATTCGATTTGTAGTCCGATTCGATTTTCCTACATAGGCTATATGGTTTTAATTTCTATATATAAATCTATAAATACGTTGATTCAGATTACGATCTTGGGTATTCTTTTGATCAAGAATTTCATCATGGTGGATTCTTGGGGTAGAAGAAGAGAAGGTAATGATAAGAAGAGAAGGCGCGAAAGAGGAGTAGATGATGATCATCATCAAGAAGGTGTTTGTGTTTATGTTCCTCCATGCAAATCTGCAAGAAGTGGAATATTACATAAACATGTTGAAGAAAAAAGCAGTTTGGAATACCAGAGATTAGCATGGGATGCTTTAAAGAAAAGCATTAACGGACTCGTAAACAAGGTAAACGCGACTAATGTAAAGAATATTGTTTTAGAACTTTTTGATGAAAATCTTATTAGAGGTAGAGGTTTGTTTTGCAGATGTATTATGAAATCACAACTTGTATCACCTAAGTTGACAGATGTGTTTGCGGCTTTGGTTGCTGTTATTAATACTAAATTTCAACAAGTAGGTGAACTTTTGGCAAGAAGAATTGTTTTGCAGTTTAATAGAGCATACAAGAGAAAAGATAAGATTCAATTACTTGCCACAAGTAGGTTTATAGCTCATCTTGTGAATCAACGCGTAGTTGATGATGGTATTGCTTTAGACTTGCTAGTTAAGTTGTTGGATGATAATATTAGTGATGATAGTATTGAAGTGGCAGTTGGTTTTGTGAAGGAATGTGGTGCACTTCTTCAAGAGTTGTTGCCGCGAGGGCTAAATGGTGTGTTTGAGAGATTGCGTGGGATACTAGTTGAAGGGGAGATTAGTAATCGCGTTCAGTTCCTGATAGAAGATGTTTTTGCTATTAGAAAAACTAAATTTCAAGGTTATCCCATCGTTCGCCCTGAATTAGATTTAGTTGATGATGATGAGCAGTTTTCACATCAGTTATCCCTTGAGGTTGAGGATGTGATGGATCCAGAGACATGCCTTGATATTTTTACGCCAGATCCCAAGTTCCAGGAGAATGAAAAGCGCTATGAAGAGTTGAAGAGAAATATTCTTGGGGATGAAACTTCTGCAGAGATGGAAGAAGAAGCCATGGTTGATGAAGATGAATCTGATGATGAAGAGGAGGCAGAAGAAAAGATGAAAATAACCGATGAAACTGGTTCTAATCTTGTGAATCTGCGTCAGACTATCTATCTAACAATCATGGAAAGTCTAGACTTTGAGGAGGCTGGGCACAAACTGCTAAAGATCAAGCTTAGCCCAGGTCAAGAGATGGAACTATGTAATATGATACTTGAGTGCTGCAGTCATGAGAAAACATACAGACGGTTTTATGGTCTTCTGGGGCAACGATTTTGTATGATGAACAAAATTTACCAGGAAGATTTTGAGAAATGCTTTGTCCAGCAGTATTCCACAGTTCATCATCTTGAATTGGAGAAGATACATAATGTAGCAAAGTTCTTTGCTCATCTGCTTGGAACTGACGCCCTGCCTTGGCATGTCTTTTCCTATATACGCTTAACAAAGGAGGATACAACATCGTCCTCTCGTATCTTCCTTAAAACGTTTTTCCAGGAATTGTCAGAGCTTCTTGGTATCCGCTCGCTGAATAAACGATTTGCAGATCCAGCAATGCAGGACTGCTTCCATAACATTTTTCCCAAGGACAATCGCGAAAATACTATCTTCTCTATCGATTATTTTACTTCCATAGGCCTTGGTGGGATTACAGAGAATTTAAGGGAATACTTGAAGAGTCTGTCCAAAGCTTCAATGCAAAGGCGCAGAGATCCGGGTAGTAGAGATTACAGTCCTGCAAATTCTACATCCTCGCGCTGCAGTGATGATATTGGTTCTCTGTTTAATACTTGCAAAAATCAGAGATTTGTTCTGTAGTATCTGTTACAATTTACATTAAGCTTAATTGTTTCAGAGTTTCAGTTTTGTCAGGTTGATTGCTCTTTGCCATGAAAAAAAATGTAAGAGAGTAGTAGATTGTTACTTTATCCGTATAATTGGTTTTGTTATAGTGATTGTTCTTGAACTTTTATAATATGAATTAAGACATTACTGGAATAATTTCATTTAGACGTATTGTTTTGTTTTTAAATTATCTTTACATCACTTTGCTACAATTTGTCTCGGGTGAAAATTCTCCCATAGAAGATAAAGAAAACTTTTCTGCATGCAGCCTGAAATTGAAGAGCATTTCATCTTTACATGTGTTCAGTAAACCTTTACTTTTGTTTCTGTAAATTGAAGAGCATTTCATCTTTACATGTGTTCAGTAAACCTTTACTTTTGTTTCTGTAAAGACGAACTTGTTGCGAAATAACTGGTACAAGTGTTTAGGAGGAAATAGTATGATACATTTATACCAAATTGGTGGCCTGCCAATCCTCCAATTTGGATTGGCATAATGGCTCAATTCCAATGTTTCAAGAAATGTATCCAATGCAAACCCAGGAATAGGTAATCAAATATCTGTTTGGGAGGATATTTGGTTGGTGTGGTGCCTATACACTTGCTTCAAAATTTCCAACTGTGCATAGATTTGCTGCTTGCAGAAATGACAAGGTCTCTCTGATCACAGATCTGCTGTTGAGGGCTTTAAGGTTTGGGACCTAAAGCTGCGACGACAACCAAGGGACTGGGAGATGGGCCAGGTGCAAGGATCTATTGATAATCAGGTATTAAGTGATGGCGAGGACACTTGGTGTGGTGGTCTTTAGATAATAATAATAATAATAAATAAAAAAAAAAAAAAAAAAAAAGGTTGCTATGCTTGCAAAGTTCATTCAAGAGCAAAACCATATCCCAGGTGGGAGTATATTGCTTCCTTTTCCACACCAATTCGTTTGGGCTTGAAATTACCACCCAAAATAAAATTCTTTGTACGGACTGTGCTACATAGTAGGCTACAATCGCTGGAGCATTTGAATCGCCAAAAAAAAAAAAAAAAAACTTGTATCTTATGCCAAAGGCAGATTGAAACATCTGATCACCTTCTCATTCACTGCTGATTTAATAAACACAAGGCAACTGCTCCCAAACTGTCCCACTGTACATGATTTGTTATCTAATTGGCCACAAAAGCAAGGCCAGGGCCTGGACAGTTCTGTAAAGGTCTTGATCTCTCCAAGGTATGCAACCACATTAAAAGAATCATCTGGTTTTGAGTGGGAGGGTCAGCGAGGAATGAAGGACATTATTTTGAGGAGTTGATTACTAATTGGAATGGCATGTTGAAGAACTGATCTGCTCTAACATCAGCTTGTTCTGAAGATGTTCACACTTTGCAGGTAGTTGCTTACTTGCTTGGTTATATCACTGTTTGGGAAGGTTTGCGCTGCATCACCCAGCTCTCAGTTTGCTGTTCTGCAGCTGCTGCTGTGTTTACCTAAGAGAGAGTGACCCAAGGAAGGATTGATATTAATTGGATTGAAATGATATCCGAAAAGCCTGCAAAGAAGATATCAAAAAAAGCAGTAATATGTTACTTATAGTCCCACATTTATTGTGAGACAGAAAAGTATGTATCAGCATTCTTATTTAACGTCATTTGTAGAAATTGTTGAAAGCACGCAGCCGTGTGGTGAACACAAAGCGAACTATTCTTTCGCCTTTTACTAAAGAATACCGTGTGTTCGCCACTCATAACGGCATACACTTATTTTTGGAGGGTTTTTCCTGTAAAGGGGAACCCGAACTAAATCAAATCATAAACGTGGGAACCCGAACTAAATCAAATCATAAACGTTTACAAACAAGTATTACATGCCCAAATCAAAGTATATTTTGATGGAGTTCACGAAAACTGATGGGTTGACAGAAAATATCATATGCAATGTAATAGATAACCCTGTAATCTTTGGAAAAGGTCATGTTTCATGCAGTGTGGGTGTTGATATCATATGCAATGTAATAGATAACCCTGTAATCTTTTTGCTTTGCAGGGTGTATTCCCTATCTATCACAACTACTAATGGATTTTTTTGCACTGCATCACCCATTTTGATTCCAACCAAATCAAAGCATCTTAAAGTAATGTGTTTAAATAGGTGGATGCTCAGTTTTATAGTCATGTCCGTATGGTCATCACTATTATGTGCAAGAGTTTGGTGGTTAGGCTAATGAAAGTGGTTACGTTACAAGCTGATTAATCATGAAATAGAAATACTATCATTCACCACAGTTTAGATGTTTAAATTGTCCAAAGCGATCTGATTTTCTTGAAGGTATGGTGTGTCCACCACAACCACAATTTCCGAGTTATTGATCTCATTAAAAACAGACTCACCACACAATTTGTGAATGATGGAATGAGCATGTAGCTCAATGGTAGCACTCCTCTCACAAAGTAGGAGAGGTTGTGGGTTCGAAACACGTCAACAGCTGATTGCTGATATAATTATTTAAAGGGGTCCCCTCAACCCCGCTTGCCAATCCCAAAAAAAACAGACCATAAGTCCATAATCCATCTAAATCTGGGTGTTTGGTCCTTCAGAGACCAAATTCAGGGGTCTTGGGTGTTATGGCCAAAGGACTGGGATTTGTTACGTTACAAGCTATGAAGCTGAATGTAGTCCTCTGGTCTCTGCAGCAGAAACTGCTAGAACACCCCCCTCTAAATCCATCCCTAACTCTATGGTTGTAGTCCATTCTTTGACGAGGAACAAGGTACCATGGCAGCTGGTGGCTGGGTGGAAGAGCGCAACAGAAAACCTGCAGTGGAAGCTTTCACATACATTTAGAGAGCCAAATTTTGGAGCTGATGCAGCAGCAAAAAAGGGGACACAGTTGAGTTCTGAAAGCACGCTTTGGGCTTCTTATGAACCTGACTTTATCCCTATTTTAGAACAACCTAGCACATTTTAGCAATGACGACACGGACATGACTATAAAACTAAGCACAACATTATGTAATCTGGAGTCTGGACATGATCTTTTTGCCTCGTTTCAGTCTTTTGACATTTAATTTGGACATGATCCATGTATGATGTATCATGATTTGAAATTTTGAATTCTATCAATAGAATCTCCTTGAGTGCAAAAAATGGATGTTTGGCCCTTCCTACTAAACAAAAAAATCATTTTCCGTTGAAACTTTTGGCCATTTTTTCTTCAAGATACGAAGAGCTATACCAATTCTCGTCCAATCAATAAATCATACTCCAGTAAATCACCATTCTGGCAAAATAACTGTAGTTTTATTCTCCTATGAAAAGCCTAATGCATACATCTAAATCCACACTGGGAACACATAACATCAAATGCTGTTTTAAGTTCACGTCCTTTAACCATCAAATGATCCTCCAATGTAAATGCCCAAATTTGCCTATTTTAGAAACATATTGCATCAATCCTGCGGGAGATTTTATTGTCATCCAACTAACTCGTCTAAATGTTTTGAAAAACCCAATCAAATAATTATTCTGTTACTAAAATACCCTTCACATCTTTGTCAAAAATCCAAAATTAGTAAAATTCTTTTAGATCTTCTCTCCCTAAAATCAAATTAATAAAAATTAAAAAAAGTACATACCAACTTAGTTATCAAAAATAACTATCAAGAAATACTGAGGAAAATATATCAAAAAAATTCGTGGAGAGAATACACAATTAAAATATAAATAAAAAATTGTTTGAAAAATTAGATTGGATTTTTGTCAAAAACAAAATATAGTTAGAAGGGTACAACTGATATTTTCTCGTTGGGTTTTTGACGAATTTTTTACATTTTGGTTTTTGACAAGTTACTTGGGTGGCAATAAGATCTCCCTGATTGAAAACTGGTAATGGACTGCAAGGAGGTTAGGGGAAAAAACAGCAGGTCCCTTCAACACAATATATTGACATTTATTGTTGTCACTTCATAAACCAGCACCACTAATAGCATGAAAGAATTTGAATATATAGGCATATAGACATTCAGATGATTATTTTCTTCATACAACCAAAATAAATCCTAGTGAATAAACAAACAGCACACATATCAGCATTTTCTGAGACTTCACTCTGTTATGCTAATACTGCAAAATTACAATCTGACTTACCTCACATAACAAACCCTACCCTCCTCATCACATGAATGACACACAAAATTACTGCCATTTGCAACCTACCAACTAGAGGGTAGTAGCTGAAAGATGCTGTAATCTAATACAAGTCCTGCAATTTTGATTTAAGACTGTTCTGTTAACAATTTACCTGGTTTAACAAAGTCAAGTTTATAGGGGTAATCCTTCTAGCATTGGCATATTCATCACAGGTATCTACTAATATAACAAACTAAGAAAAAATAAAGTGGTCTTAAACTTGACTATTAGGCCAGCAACCACAGCTTGAAGGGGGAAAAGGCATAGACACACAAGTGGGAACATCAGAGCCTACTGTTACTTGTCAAAGCTCATATAATGACGGGTGGATCAAAGAGGGAGCAGGAGGAATGGAACCAAAGGCGGGAACAGAGCTGTGCAGGCTTCTAGTGTGAAGATTAGATTACTATCATATCATACACTCATCAGTAACGAGAGTATTGATAGAACATATAGATTTTGTAAATATAAATACTGGACATCACTATCAAGGTACTCCGTAGATTATTACTAGAAAGACAAATACTTCTACTGAGCCTTTGGCTTTGTGAAGAGGGGGCCTCTGGCAACCACGGAGTATCATTATAAACTGATTTGTCACTAATATACATTCAATAGAAATATTGAGGCAGACAATAATGACTAACACCTATCAACCTAAGAAGAACTGCACTGAACTGTAGAGGTTGCAAATGCTCCAGATGCATTGCAGTATCTGGCAAGAAATAATACTCACTGAATATCCATATACTCAACTCCTTTGACTAACAAAAAAAAAAAAAAAAAAAACCCGACAAATACATTTGTATTGCAGTTCGGAGCTACTTTAATACCAGAACTAAATTTCACGATAGGTGGTCAACTATCTCAGAGATTAAAACAAGGTCCTACTTACTTAACCCGAGTGGAAAGGAAAGGAGGATAACAACAAGAAGACTAATAATAATACAGAGGAAAACATTGAAAGAGAGAGCTCCATACCACACCTGGCATGAAATCATGAATTGCTCACTGGCCACTCACTCTTTCTACTGACAACAATTGCCTATAAAATCTATCAGCTCAGTGTTGCGAGTTTTTGTACCTCTTGAGTGGAAAGGAAAGGAGGATAACAACAAGAAGACTAATAATAATACAGAGGAAAACATTGAAAGAGAGAGAGCTCCATACCACACCTGGCATAAAATCATGAATTGCTCACTGACCACTCACTCTTTCTACTGACAACAATTGCTTATAAAATCTATCAGCTCAGTGTTGCAAGTTTTTGTACTAATTCATCATACACCTAGTTAACCATAAACAATAGACAACCATAAACAATAAACAAAAATAACAAGAAACAGAATGATTCATGACATACTTCTAACAAAAGCTCTGTCAGTGCACCAACCTAAATTTTCAGATATTTCACTACTAAAACTATCAAAGAAGGTAATTTGCATTTCAGAAAGTATACTATCACCAGTTTCGGTCATGAAGAAATGAATGACACTAGAGGCTACAACTGCATTGTTATTACTAATCCTCTTCCAGTTTTCCTTCAACATGTTTTATTTTTATTTTTGCAAAAGGCACATCTTTTATTTTAAAATAACCTCATTAACCAACAAAACATATTATATATCCAGCAGAAAATGATCAAAATAGTATTCATACCTAGGAAATGGATACATATAATACTACAAATAAAGTAGGCTTTATGCTGTCAAGTGCTATTAGTGGCAAGCAAACAAAACCTGATCCAAATCTATGTTTAAAATATTCATGCAGGAATCTCTCCATATATGTGAATCGTTTCTTCCATATATAGCTTACACGAGTAAACAAGACCTTCAATCTTGAACGTCTAACTATATGAAGTAACTTCAACCTCAGAAGATATGGGACAAGATACTGTAACATTTTCTTTTATAAAGAAGCCACAACGATTAGAAGATGGTAATAACAACTATTAAAACGTATAATAATTCATTCAATATCAGCGCACACAATCAAGACAGGCATGAAACTAAATTTTTAATCAAACTATCAGACCACCAAACTTTATTCCAGTTGAAAAGTCTTAAAACTATGTCATAAGT
Organism: Aquilegia eximia; assembly: GCA_023053565.1. Classification (NCBI taxonomy): domain Eukaryota; kingdom Viridiplantae; phylum Streptophyta; class Magnoliopsida; order Ranunculales; family Ranunculaceae; genus Aquilegia; species Aquilegia eximia. Next base: position 17,257,041 of record JALIGU010000007.1, read on the forward strand.
TTTAGGCATGAAGCATACCTAATTAAAGACTTAGCCACTAATTGTCGTTGTTGGTTACAGCAGAGATCGTTTCTTAGTAAATAAGAGTAAGAGAAGTAACAGTAATCTCTACAGCCACTGGTATAATAGTGACGACCAGATTTGCATGCTCAACCATAAATCCACGAATACGGGAATAGATGCGTAGCATCAAACCCCGTTGCATATCTGAAGGAATGTTCATTCCTATAAACAAACGAGCTAGAATAGAATAAATTATGTGGCTCGATGAGACTAGATTTGAACTCACCGTAAAACCTCTTATGAATACTGGCCCGTCAGTTGTTTCCGGAGCTCGTGGTTGACCATCAGCTTGAATCAATACCCACCCGCTTCTCATATTTACACGCACTTCAATGTCGAAGACCACAGGTTGCCTTGATACATGATTGGTGACTCTCGGGGTCTCCATCCATGTGTCGATAGAAGCAAGACATATCAGATGAGACGGCATCGTTGGTAGATTGCAGATGAGAAACATCCAACTATTATAGAAGAACATCGTTATAGAAGGAAGGATACTACATACATGAACTCATTTATTTTGTACAATTATCAATTATGACACATTTATTATCCATACGGACAATTAACTAGGGGCTGTAGGATGTTTTCGTACTAAGTTTTCTATTTGTGACCCGTGGAGCTCCGTTTTGACCCTACTGCTAACGTATGTTGATGACTACTATTGTACAGTAGGATTCAGAGCCTTGCTAAAGATGGTAAGTGTGTGAGTCATTCACTTAAGGGTGACACGATGCATCGACTTTCTAATGAAATGCATCCCATTGATAAAGCAAATGGTAAAATGCAAACAGATGTAACCTATGATATGAAGATGGTAGAAACCAACCAAGGAAATTTTACGGTTCAAAAGAGTTAGCAGTGAGACAAAAATTTCATTGTAAATGAGAAAATCCATATGAAGAAATTTATGAGTGAAACCAAACAAGGAAAAATTCTTTCAACGTGTGTAAGTCTCAATATGAGAGAAACCTCTGGTGAACAAAACCAACTACTAGATTGGTTTTCCAATTTGTTAACAAAACAAGAATAAATGAATATTCCCGAACTCTAATCGACAAATATATGGGGGCATTACCAAGCAAATGACCATGACGAAGGACACCTGAATATCATATTATGAACTTGGTTATTTGCTTCATTTATAAGAACTTTGTTCACAAAGAATTTTTCAATCAAGCAACCACAGTTTATCACCAACTAAACCGTGGATACATTCCCATCAAGCCACCAAGAATGATTTGAAACAACCAAAATAACCAAATCAATCTAAGTACATGAAACAACACACAGTACATAATTTAAGGGTGGCAACCGAAACCAAGATCAATGATTCCAGTTATGGTTTCCAATATGGTAAACTAAACAAAATCCGGAGCTATAATAAAACGAACTGATTAACCAACAAAACTATATTGTTAGAACCCAATAGGGTAGCCTGGTTCTTTTATACGCACTTAAAATTGAGGATTGTATCTTACCCCTAAACAAATTAAATATTAATGAATATTTCAAAAGCTAACACTTAAAGGATTGTATCTAACAATTTTTGTCCTACACCAGGTCATTCATGTATTATTTTATCTCCCTCCAGAATATTTCTGCACCACTTGGGACAGTGTCAAAACGTGATAATGAATAAATATATTTAGCAACACGGCTCTGCTACTTCTCAAACCAAAACATATTAAAAAATGAATTTGCTTTCTGGCAATAAAGGATACCAAGTTATCTATCAAAGTTGCACTAGAACTTTACAAACTCTTAAATTTTGCATCTGTACTGGGTCAGTAACTAAATTCGGTTTTCTGTGGCCAGAAAAACATTTCACAGACCAAAATTACAATCCCACCCTTTTAACTTAAAATGATGATAAATCTTGGTTACTGCTTTGTCTCGCTCAAATGTTAATCCGCTTATTAACCCAAAATGAAAGGCAAATAATTGGGTGAAACACATAGCCCTTCTTCCCCACTCTAAATAAGAAGGGAAAAAATGACTTCGCAAAAAGCTTCTTCTTGCCTTTTAGTAAACATATCTACTATGCACTCAATGAGCTCATGTCGTCAAATAAAATAAGGCTCTTGATGCAGGTAAAAACTAACCAAGCGGTTACCTCCAAAAAAAATCTCTTAAGCAATATTTTGGCTACTTTCCTCTGAGTTTGCAATAGGCATATAGACCAGATCCGAAGAAACCAAGAAACTGACCAATAACGTTCAACTGCAAAGATAACAAAATGTTAATGTTAAATTGAACAAATAAAAAACTAAGACTATCCCTAAAAAAACGCATGAAATCACTAAAATACTGTCAATAATTAGTGATTTCACTTACAAGATCAAATGGGAGCCCGCGAAAGAGTAGCCAACCAAGTCCGATGGTAAATAGATCCTACGAGAACAGCAAACAGTTAGCTAGTTTCTCAATCATAATTGCTCAACTCCTATTAATTTCAAGGCACGGGAATACCATTCTGGAAGAACCAAAACATGTATTATTTGACAGTTATTAAGTCCACAAGATGATCTCTTCTTATTAATAAATTTTAAAGGAGTCTGGTTTATTTTTACAGTCTACACCCAATACACATGATCTACTCAGTAATGTGGACCACACAACATTATGTTGAAGATCCAATACGTTTTAAGGTCATGCAACCAAGATTAGAAACCAGTAAATGAATATAATTAAAGAGTAGATATAACTGGATAAAATTTGAGAATAGATATAACTGGATATAATTTGGGAGTAGATAACCAGACTCTTTGAAGAATTAAATATCTTATAATGCATTCATTTCTGTATACATACTACAAAGTCTTAAAAACCATCCTATCACAAATTGACAACTGCAAAAATTAGAACTTACAAACTCAAGTTTGTCAACATGCAAATTTCAATTTGTTTTTCATCAACACTGAAAAATTAAACAACCTATCCACACAACCCTATGTAAAAGACATGCAAGGTGCAAGATGCTTGGATGGTACTTAATAAAGACTGTAGATGTCTTACTCCAAAGGCCTGTGATGAAAACCATCCAGCCCCATCCACTAATCTACTCTATATAACACGACATTGAGGTTTCAGGTCTTCCCCGAGTAAGATACAAATAAGGAAATTGAAACACCATGATGCTACCAATATACAACAGATATGTGAAACTGTTGCTAAACACAGGCGTTGTTTCCTACAAAGTCTTTCTCTAATATTATGGTGTATAAAAGTTTTCCATGAAGAGTTTGGTCCAGCAAAATGTCTATGAAAACTATTTTTTAGAATCGGGCCAGTGAATCGAGAAATGGCTACCAAAACAAGGAAAAAAAGAGCCGAGAAGAAAAGATATCCAAGTCTTAAATGTAATAGACTAATAGCACCAGAACTGCAAGCATGGCAGGTACGAAGTACAAACATGTTATAATACTGCAACTAATTAAACCATACCTTCATATTACCACACATTGTCTGTGTAAGTGCAGAATTGAGGGTTGTGTTCAAAAATATGCTATAGTTCAAGAAGAAAGCCATTATACAGGAAAAAAGCATCACAGCCTGCAAACAGTTGCAATAAGTTAGGTTAAACGTTAGATCAACTAGCCAACTATTAAGACAATCAACAAGCAAACTTCATATCAAGTTAATTTCTCAGTTGGCACTTAGCACAACAAGGCTAGTAAAACACTAAAACAACAATTATTTGCTTGGGGTCATAAGGTACCTGAAATCCAGGGGAATACAAATGAGGGAAATTTAGTGTCATCTTCAAGTCACCCCGTATATATGTCCAAAAAAGTAAAATTGGCCCGCATACAATTCCTAGAAAAGGTTTGGGCAATGAATTCATTAATTGTTAGCTTTAGAAAAATAATGTCAGTGAACATCTGTAACAAAAGCAATCAGCCACCAGCATACATAGTCTGACAATCAATAATCATACCATTACACCACATCAGACCAAAGCTATTGAGGCCGCTTGATTTTCCTGGAAAAATAGATAGTTGATATCACATGACCAAGGTATCAATCAATCCTGATATGCAAAATAAAAAGTTTGAGAGGGAGAAGAGACCGATGCGGGCTATGCTTGCAAGATATATTGCTGTAGTGATGTTCGACACAAAGACAATTGCATAGCCATAAGAGTCAAATGACAAATCACGAGCTCCCGCAATAAAAGCACCAAGCACAATCAATGCCACACTGATGAGACCCTTGGAATTATTCATTAAGAAGGAATTAGAGACACAGTTATCTGCTAAAAAATAACATGACGACATTCATACAAAATGAATTCCCTAATAAGCATGAGATCAAATATAATTATGCTGCTAAAGTAAATTGAAAGATATGTTTATACAAGTTAATTGATGAATTTAAAATAAATGGAAACTTTATCGCATCAATGCCATTTTCAAGATGTTTTCACATGACAGTAATTTTCAAAAAAAATGGCAGCTCAAGGTTGACCCTCAAGATTTCTCCATTTCCATCTCTAGAACACTAAGAACATTTCCACGTGCATTCAATACATCTGATGCAGCTTTAAAATGCATTCCATGAAAACACACAACAATAGCTACAGACGGGTGGGTCATTTACCTGCCAACAACTTTAGAAGAATATTTTTGACCAGTCAAAAGATACTCCACAATCATTGTGATAACCACAGTTGTCCGCCTAAGGGTAGTGTACATTGGAACATTGACTCCACGCACAGACTCCATCGAGGCAAGCTTTGAGAGAAAAAATAAAAATTAATTCACAAGATATACTGAAAACTTATAACTGCAGGTCTGCATCAAATGGTAATGACAACGTATAGTTAAGAGCATACCATGTATAGCAAATATGAGATTGAGAGGGGCAAGGTGTGGACCAAGGTCTTAAATGGAACAAGATTTGCAGTGTTATCAGAGATGGCCCAAGGCTCACCAGCTGTGAAAGAAATAATCCTCCAGCGCTTCATTGCATATAACAACGAACATGAACATATCATCTGCAATGTACGAAAGTATGTTCTTATTAAACTAGCAACAATATAAAAATTCTTAACTTTGCAAATTATTGCACACAGCATTTCAATCGCAAGACAATATACAAGCAAGAAGCAAATAAAGAATAGATGTAAAACCACTGAACAGCGCCATACTTTGAATAAAATTTACCCACCAACCCGGAGGGCAAAATGCATGTGGTTAAGCAACTACCCTCCTATACACATATAATGCATACTTCATAGATATTGTCAGGCACATACTAAAGAGTACATATTGAATAACTTCATTTTATGGATAAATTCCATTAGCTGAGGCGGCAAGATGAAAGTGGTGAAGCTGATAAAACTCTGATGCACACAATAATTTGGAGTTACACAATGCTATCTAACTAAAGCCCACAAACTAGGATGTGGAGGTGAGAAATAGAATACGCTGTTGTCTAGAGGTTACAAAAGAAACAAGAACAATACAGAAACCACGTAGAAGGATATCGCCCACAACTTTATAAAAACTATAAACCAAAGGCATTTTCCCGATTCATTGTGTCCCAGCACTGACTGAAAGATTTAATAGCATGTTCAAAGTATCTTCAGTGGCTGAACTTTTTAATTTATACACACACATGTCAAAGAGTCAAAGTTTGAATATTATTAAATGTAGAAGGAACTGTATATACACATGTCAAAGAGTCAAAGTTTAAAAAGGGCTTGGATTAAACTCCTGAAGACCTTCAGAAATAAGGCAAATCAAAAAGTACAAACTATGACGTACTACTGCATACGGCTACCTGTAAAAGTGTAATGACATTCGCACAGGGAAAACTATACGATGACAAAGCAGCTTTGTTAAACATCACCAAAAGTACTGCAAAGAAAACGTAGAACATTATCAGTGAAAGCTAAAATAATAGTTAATCAAACATAAAAATGGACATATGGTAAATAGGCAACAAAAAGTCCATCCCAACTTCCCAAGTACTATAAGTCTATAACAGTATTGCACCATTTAACAAGGAGATGGCAAAATTAGGGGTGGCAATCAGGTCGGGTTCAGGTTGGGTCTGTCAGGTTGGCAGGTCTGTTTAATTAGCGCCCGGAAATTAATAATCACTATTTTTCATGTTTGTATACTTGACAAAAGACTGTAAAATTTCCCAAAAAATGTGCTTAATAAAAAAATGAAAATATATATTGCAACTCAGCCCCAACAAAACTTCAAAAAAATTGCAGTTTTCATGCTCAATATTATACTATTAGTTTGCTCCTTATTATTCTAATTATTCGAGATTCTATTAACTGAATCAAGCAAACCCTTCTACACGCGATGAACCGCATACCCATGCTTTCTAATCTCTACATAAATTCCCAATACAGAGAAAAAAAAAAACACAAATTAATTAAATTCTCAAACTTCAACAAAGTATTCATATATTCATGACTTCTCTTTTAAGTTATATTAGTTATGATTTCCATCTAAACCCAAAGTCTCAAACTTTAGATCGAAATTCAAATCTAAAACCTACCCAAAATCACCAAAATTATTTCAAACACAAGTCGGCAAGTCCCTTTTGTGTTGTTAACTTCGATCAAGCAACAATTACTAAACAAGAAAATGAATTAAAAAACATTAGAAACATAACCAAACCTGCACAACCCATGTAAGAAATAGCAGCATAAACTCCTCTTTTGGTCATAGCAGAAGCTTTAGAAAGATCATCGTCATCTTTAGGAGGATCAGAGATCGGAAGTTTCGAGTTCTTCGATAAATTGAATGAATCCATGGTTATGGCGAGTGGTCAAAAAGGTTTCGTGTTAAAGTCTTCTTCAAACGTTGTGAGTTCCGAATGTTTTTTTTGAAAATTTCTTTGGTTTGAGGTTAGGTGGGTTTCTATATGCTTTTTATACCCAAATCTTTGTATTACAGACAGAATCACAGAATACCCTCAACTGCTTTATTAACACAACGGTAAGAAAATTTCCAACCAAATACATAGTTTATCTGTTTGGATTATACATATTCCATGGGTAAAACAGTCTTTTGACATATTTAAATATATAATGTGATAATGTTTTTTGCTGGTAAGGGATTATTCTTGTTATACACAAAATTTTAATCTTCATTGAGGCTTGTCTGTCGATTACAACAATGGTCTTTTTTGTCGAAGAGTTTGGACTGCAAAAAGGAAAATGATTTTCTGAATTTTCCAGTCAAAGAAGGATGTAATATGGAAGAACAGAAGAACATTTGAAGTATTGTTGACATGGTACAGGTATTGTGCTTATGATATCATAATTTCTTTGTGTTGATTTTAGCTATAGATAGTGTAAAGATCGGTTTCGAGGAATAAAAATTCTGGTAAACTGGAATTCTCTAAAATCCTCTTCAAACCTGTTTAAATGACATTTACATAATTACATTCACCAAAACTGTGTGAAGTCAAATTATGTATACATGAAGACCACAATATATAAATACTGAACTGAGTTTATCTGCAGGTTTGCAAATAGTAAGAATGGACAATACAGACTACAGGTGCCTTTGTATGGACATTTTCCGCTTTGAAGAGGAAAGAAAAACTTGTGGATCTACAAGCCACCAAAAACAATGGAAATAGTTTCGAATTTTCTGAACACGCTCAATAAGAAAAAATACACACAAAACCACTTCACTCCCAAACCATACTTTCAAACTTGTGGTAATATTAAAGGTTCTGCTTTTCAATGGATAGCCTTTCCCACCTTGAGCAAATAAAAACTTTTCTTGTGTATATAAGAGGTAAGTTCTGACAAGCCCCATCTTTTCCAACAATAAGATCTTTGAACATGAAGGCAAGATCTTTAGTTTCCATGTACTAACTCTATTCCAGACCCAGCCACTTCTTCTAACTCACGTTTTGGATCCTTCTCCTCTGATACAAACTCAGAGCTCTCCTCTGCACCTGATAACCCATCTTCACAACTTACAGATGGGATTTCCTGGAAAATTTCATCGTTCTCAATATCCAAAAGCTTCTCTTTTGATTCTCCCTTCAGAAGGTCTACTACATCAAGAATGGTGGGTCTCTTCTCGGGAGTATTTTGAGAGCAAAGGAGTGCGACAAGCATTACTCTTTTCAGTTCTTCCTCCACATAGCTTCCATTTAGCCTGGGGTCAGCCACTTCACTAAATTTCTTTTCACGGACCAATGGAAGAGCCCAATCAGTGACTGTACGCTTCATTGTTGGACTGAGTTTCTCTATGGGTTTCTTGCCAGTAGCCAGCTCAAGCAAGAGTATGCCAAAGCTGTAGACATCACAGCTCTCTGATGCCTTCCCAAGCATGGCGTATTCAGGTGCAAGATAGCCAAGGGTGCCCTTTACTCTTGTGGTGACATGAGTTGCCCCATCAGGGATGAGCTTTGCGAATCCAAAATCTGCAACTTGGGCATTGAAGTTTGCATCTAGCAGCACATTGCTTGCTTTGATGTCTCTGTGAATTATGTGTGGTGTGGCATGGTGATGAAGATATCTGGATACACAAAAGTACAGGTTAGGGGAGCCTGCAGAACTTAAGATAGAAAGAGGAGTGTATTTAGACTTACACGATACCCTCTGCCGCTCCAATTGCAATATTCATCCGCCTTCCCCAGTCAAGAAGGCATTCTGCTGAGTGCTGCCCATGAAGATGTGAAAGTAAGCTCAAGTTCGGCATGTAGTCATACACTATAAGACGTTCTTGCCCTTCAGCACAATAACCACGTAAACTCAGTAGGTTCTTATGTCTGACTCTACCCAATATCTCAACTTCGACGGCAAATTCCATCTCAGCTTTATTGCTCCATACTTTCAGTCTTTTAACAGCAATCTGCACATTATTATGTCAGTATATAGCAAATTAAACTGCACCTTAAATGCAAAACCAAATGATAACTAATAGACACTAGGGCTATGCCATTGATTGTTACATGAAGAGAAGTCACTTCTAATGATCACAGCTTAGTATGTTTGTCCAAACAACTTCATTAAATCAACGAATGCAATATAAAATGTATGATTTATTTATTATTAGCTACATGACGTCAAGGAGTTCAAACATGGTTGCAGCTGATTTGGGAGGAGGGGCATCAGCCAGCAGAAATGTTACCATCCTTACTGGCTGATTCATGCTTATTCTAATGAAGAAGCTTTCTAAGCAGACACCATATATTTCATTGAATCATCAACACATTCGACTAATTAAGACAACGTTATTAACTTCAACTTCTTGGTTGAAACTTTCATCTGTTTTTATCAAGTCTAGAAGTACAGAAGAACATTCTGCTTCTGAACCAAAACATAATGACTGATGTTAACAGCTCGAAATCATATGTCATAAGAAATCATAGGTGAACTTGCCCGTTGAATCATTGATCCAAGTTATTCTTAGCTCCTTGCTCCTTGTTTTGATATGAAACGAATTACAAATTTCACCAATAAAACCACTGTAGTCAATAGCTCGCATCCTAACAGTTTAAACCAGACTAGATGTTGAAAATAGCAGATTAATTTGTGTTCCGAGTGGGTTGAAAATATTTGACCACTTCAAAGTTCAAAGGCAAGAAATCTAATACTTGACACTTTAGTTTTCTTCAATCTTAAGCCTGTATAGCCACTTCGTGTTTGTCTACCAATTAATTACTCCACAATCTTCTGAGTTCAACAGTCTTCAATAGGTTTTCTTTTATTCATCATGGTATAGAAGCCTTCACTACATCGTCAGCTGCAAGGACAAGGGATATCTTTTATGTTTGGACTTTGAATGCATTGGTTCTCAACCATGCCTTTACAATGGATATCACATTCTTATACAATGGGTACTCTCCAGCTCGTATTATCTAAGATGATTTAAGTCTGTTACATTCATTTTATTTCTTTCATCAAACATACGATCCACCACATTCAAGAAAGTCAATAAATGAGAAAGTGCAACTTAACAAACATTTTCAGTTTCACTCCCACCTTTGCTTTTCGTAAAAGGCAACATCTTAGGCTCTTAGCGGTAATCTTGTATCTATGTCAGGACACACAACTTACAATCGATGTCCAAAAGAAGATGTGGAATATCCTCCCAACCTAGAATCAAAGTTTTCTACAAGATAATTTCATCCACACACTCCAAAAACTGAAAAAGTGACATTGAGTGCTCAGCACGAGAAGTACCCAAAAGGAAGAACAGACAGCTAAAACATCTGTCATTAATCATGGACAAACCCAAGTCTGAGGAGTCTCTAGTAATTGAGCCAAAGTTATGAAGAAACTTATATTACCATAAAGCAAGAGGATATGAGTAACATACCCCAAGCTTCGTATCACATTGGACAAAATTTGAATATGTTCATTTACAGTAGTCATCAAATCAACTGTAAGAAATTCCCACGAATAGAAAACAATGAGAAGAAAGGTGCTTTCCACGCAATTTGCTTGCTGATGGAATAAGTGACTATGGCTGGTATGGTTGAAAAAATTAAAAGCTTTGAGCTACCTACTTCGAGTTTGCCAGCCCTTCCTTCGGGTGTTGCATGTTGTTAGATGAGGCAACGTGGGAGTTCATATGCAGTAGTCTATAATATACTAATATCATAAAATATCCCAAGGGATACGGGAAATCTAGGGGTGAGATAGCATAAACAATGGAATGGCACGTCATAAACTGATAAAGTGTAAGACAATTTGGACTTTTGTCATCTTACATAGGTAAGTCCTGTCCACATTTCTTCATGCAGTACGGAGTTACATGGACTGAACTACTAAGCTTTGAAACATTTGATAGAGATTTCTCTTCAAGCCAGGGCCCTTACTCAAGTTTTGTTTTTTGTTTTTTTTTTTTTTTTGATTGGTAAGCAAGGTTGAGGGGACCCCTAACCCTTTTTTAAATTACATGTGGAAACTTATATCAACAATCCGTTGTTGACGTGTTTCGAACCCACGACCTCTCCATTTTGTGAAAGGGGTGCTACCATTGAGCCACAGGCTCATTCGCCAAGTTTTGTTTTCTTTTTTGTTTTTTGGAGAAACTTATTGTTCGCCAGCTTTGAAACAACTATAAAGAGGACGGAAGCCTCTGAAGACTAGGATACGTGAAAAGTCAAGCTTAAACTAACTAATTTCTAAACAGCAGAGAAAACAAAGTTAATACTTATCACGGACAAACAAAGTTAATACTTATCATGGACTTTTGATACAGTTTGAAAACCGCCAACACTCGAAAACCAGTTATATGTCGATTTTAAGCAAGTGATAAGCTCAATTCAGCTTTTCTTTTGAAAATTGTGGATGACTTATATAACTTGAAAACACTTCAGATACTTAAAATTATAATTCATTGATCAATCAATACAGCAAAAGAATAAAAAAGATTGAAACTTTAAAAAAGATGATTACTTGAGATCCATCCCAAAGCTGCCCCCAATAAACACTACCAAATCCTCCTTCTCCAAGTTTATTATCATAATTGAAATTATTTGTTGCAGAATGTAATTCCTTCAATGAAAAAATTCTCCATGTTACCCTTTTCTTCCCTTGTTCTTTCCTGCACAAATTAAATTCCACACTTTTTTTTAACCTAAACCGACACTTAAAAAAAAAAATCAACACAACAGAAATCGTTTATAAACTTACCGATCTAATCCTTTTATGCCACAAAACCTGGCACAAAAAGCCATTTTTTACAACTGGATGTATTGAATCAAACCTTTTCTTTCTGCTATATTTCCTGCGTTGTTCTAGTTTAGTTGAAAATAAGAAGAATTGAGAAGAAATCGTAACGTTATTTCGGATAAAATTGACATTTTTTTAACGAAAACGATAAGAAAATGTCGTGTTTCTTCTGCTTTCTCTCAGAGAAGAAGAAGAAGAAGTTAGAGAAAGCTTTGGCAAGAAGAAAGACAGAGAAGACAGTTGAGAAGAAAAGAGTTTGATGAGGTGAGCTGCTTCGCTTTTTTCTTCTCTTTTTGTTCAAAAAGAACACGCACCAAACTAAAAACAAATGTTATAGGTAAGCTAGATTATGATCACTTGCTCCCCGAAGTTAAATTAGATAATATAGATCTAGACCAATTCACTGCCAAGTCACTAAATAAGTCATTATTAGTGTGTTGTAAAATGTTTTGTCCAGCCACTCCATGGTCCACATTTTTGTATTATTGTTCGACTTATTTAGATAATAAAATGGTTGCCAGATTCAATTATGAAAATCTGGATTTGTCCTTGACTATATGATAACAAAATGATTAAGCCAAATAGGTCATGTTAATACATTTTTATTATATCAATAACATTTTTTTTTTTTTTGCGCATTTGATTGAAAATAAAAATGCAAGAAACAAGGTCAAGTTCATACAAAAATAATGTAGTGACAGAAAGAGAAGCTCTTTCAATTGGATGATAACCACATCTGTGTGTTTTGGATTGTCGGATTGATAGTAATTGTCATGTGAATGAATACAATCTTATCAACCAATATACTTTGTGTGCATGGACTGCAACTGCAATGTAACTATGGATTAAAAGCAATTGAGTATGGTGAGCTGGTTATGTATAAATCATCCAAATGACCAAGAATGGGTGGAGTTTTCTTATATTATTATATCAACAAAACAAGCACATAATTTGTTGTTGTTGTCAATAAAACAGTAGAATAAAGTAAAGTAATCTTGATGGCTCGATAGAGATTTGTTTCAGAGTGAAGACTTGATAGATATATTCCTCCTTTACACATGAGAACATGACCAAAAGGTTTAGACTTGATAGATATATATTCCTTCTTTACTTTCTCCCAAGTTGTATGCCTAATAGCCTAATGTGGGAGCATAATCTGGAATACATACGTGTCAATTTAAAATTAGGGGTGTTATGTGAGCTGAGCAGCTCGAGCTCGGCTCGTGTTCGGCTCAAAAAAAGCTCGGCTCGGGCTCGCTCATCTTGTAAAACGAGTCGAGCTTGAACAGATTTAAGGCTCGTCTCGAGCTCGAGCCGAGCCCGAGCTTTATTCGAGCCGAGCCGAGTAGCTCGAGTTTATATAATTTAGGTTACCAACCTACCCCCACTAATATATCTTATTCCTATCCTACCCCAGTATATATCAACATAACATATAAGCTTCTCCTTCTTCTGGAAACCTAGCCGCCCGTCTCCTTCTTCTTCTCTACGACTCTAACTCAACTCAATCACTACTATTCAATGATCAATCCCAAAATTCTCTATTTTATTTATGTTTAAATTCAAATTTCTTCAATACCCAATGAAGATCTCTTCATCTTTCTTTCGAATTCTTCTTCAAAATTAAATTTGATTTCACTTACCCAAATCCCTTAAAACCTTAATAATGTCATTTTATGTAGTTTCTAAGTTAGTTTTCATGAAAATAACAGGTTTTCATTGATACCCAAATTGAGAAATCTTCTGTAATCACAACTATAAACCCTAATCTTCAATACCCTTTTTGTGATTTTGGGTTGGAAGTCTTAAATTAAGAATACCCATTGTTTTTGCTTTGGTTAGTATTCAGTAATGGCGACTCAGAAACCTCAAAGGTCTAGAGCTGAGAGGGAAGATGCTATTATTCGGAAAATTTTGTTGATTTCATTGGTTGATTCTATGAATAATGACTCTAGAATGGTTTATTTAGAAATGACAGCAGCGGAGCTTATGAGTGAAGATAAACCATTGATGTTAAGTTATGATTTGTTAGATAGGATTCTTATTGATTCGAGCTAAACAAGCTTGGAGGGCTCGAGCTCGGCTCGAGCTAAACGAGCCTAACGAGCTCGAGCTCGAGTTTGATAAATAGCTCGCGAGCCGAGCTTGAACATAAAACCAGGCTCGATTCAGAAATTGGGCTCGGCTCGGGCTCGGCTCGTATTAAAACGAGCCGAGTATGAGCATTCAAAACTCGGCTCGCTTGGCTCGAATAACACCCCTATTTAAAATAGACGGATTGACCAAGCCAAAATAAAAGAAGGAGCACCGGATAACAACTATCAAGGTTGTCCACTCGGCACGTAGATATCACGTGCCGATAGTTGTTACGCACAACAAGTCAATAAACTCAGTCAACAGAAGATAACTTGCCAAGGACCAACCACAATTTTTTCATCCAAACTATGCGATCTCCAACTCTCCAAGGGATCCGACGGCTAATACAAGGTGACTCACACTATATCAAGGATACTTGCCCTAAAGCATAGTAGGTTATGATGTTCACTCTAACTTCCATCGTTTTTGTTTATCCTTCTCCAACACATACTGACACGACCATCAGAGCTTCTACGCCAAGAAGCTTTCGGGCGTGTCTTGAAAGTAAGGCAAGAAATCATGTCGGATTTATCCGAATATCCGACCAACCAAAATCCAAATACAGCAGATATGATTCAAAAAATTTATTCGGATTTGAATTCGAATACGGATACAGTTATAGTATTTGCAAGGCTAATAAAAAAAATTATTGGTTAACTTTATTATATCATTAGTGATTCAGTGTATTTATTGGTATTGAATGGATCTAATGGAGTTAATTAAAAACTTTTTATTATAAGTTCTCCAATCTAGTATTTTAGTTACAATTGGATATAAATTTGGATATTCAATCCAAATTAGAAACAGATTAACGAATATGAATCCGAATAATCGAATACGAATACGGTACCAAGAATTCAACCCTACTCATATACGTATACGAAATCGGATATCTTGAAAAAAAATTGGATACGAATATACATTACTACAAATCCACTCAGTATCCAATCCGTTTTCTGCCCTACTTGAAAGTGCCTGAATGTGTAGCGAGCATCATCAACAGTTAAGCTTCTCTTTCGATCTAGAAGTACACTGATGAGCAGATGGTCCTTCCATACATTGAAAACAGGAGATCATCTCAATTGTCAGATCAACATTGGGATACTCATCCTGTGTAGTCTATGTAAACGAACCTACATCTAATACCAAATCATTAATCAATTAAAATATATGACAAAAAAATATTACACTCAATAATGGTATAGTGATTTTAAACTTGACTAATTATCATAAACCAGGTTTTAATAACTATACCAATGCTAGCATGAGATAAATTAGAGGAGCCATCGATATTCATTTTCAACCAATAAGATCTACGAGAAGTTAAAAGATATATAATACGTGGATATAAGGGTGTTATGTGAGTTGAGCAGCTCGAGCTCGAGCCGATCTCGAGCTCTATTCGAGTCGAGTAGTTCGAGTCTATATACAATAAACAATTGTATTACCCATCCTACCCTTAGTATATATAAATTATTCCCATCCTACCCCCACTATATATAAGTATAAGTTAGTAGAAAGTAGAAACCCTAGTCGTCTCCATCTTCTTCTTCTCTAATCTCTACTCTTCTTCTCTAATCTTTAGTCTTTACTCTT
The DNA here is from genome assembly GCA_023053565.1 of Aquilegia eximia. Taxonomy (NCBI): domain Eukaryota; kingdom Viridiplantae; phylum Streptophyta; class Magnoliopsida; order Ranunculales; family Ranunculaceae; genus Aquilegia; species Aquilegia eximia. The sequence continues at coordinate 17,272,510 of JALIGU010000007.1, forward strand.
CTTATTCTTCTCTAATCTCTAGTCTCTACTAACTCATCTTCTTCAATTTGATAATTACAACTTCAAACTACAACATCTTCTTCAATCTTCTTCAATTTAATAATTACAACTTCAAATTACAATCATCTTTTTTAATTAATAACTCACAATGACGAAACTTATTTAATTTTCTATTAGTAATTCTTGCTCTACTTGAGGTAATTTCAATATTTTTTTTTTTTTTAATTTTTTTTTTCTATTCTACGAAATTTCTATGTTTCTTTAAAGATTCATCATTTTTTTTGTTCTTCTTGTTATTATTTTTAACATATATGAGTTTAATCAAATTTTGGTAAAAACCAAATAAAGTGGATCTTCTCTTCCTGCTTCCATTCTTTTTTTTCTTTTTGAGAACAACTTCAAAACGAGCCTAACGAGCTCGAAGGGCTCGAGCTCGGCTCGAGCTAAACGAGCCTAACGAGCTCGAGTTTGATAAATAGCTTGCGAGCCGAGCTTGAACATGAAATAAAACTCGATTTATAATTTGGGCTCGACTCGTATTAAAACGAGCCGAGTATGAACATACAAAGCTCGGTTCGCTCGGCTCAAATAACACCCCTACGTGGATAGTGAAGTTGAAAAAAACATACGAGTTGTGTTTTTGTAAATGACATACCATTCAACTGTGTCCAACAAACAAAAATAATGTCGGCAGTCGGCACACATTATTTTCTCATCATATAACAACCAAAGTTATATCAATCAGTTTTTCGTTCACAGTAATCTTTTCGTTTATTATTCAAATTTTGGTATTATCATGGCTGATGCATTGAGAAATATTCAATGATTTACCATCATCAATTATATACAACAAGGCAACAAATACATAAAGCAATAGGAACAAACTATGAATCATACCTGCAAATAAATTTTTCCACTCTTTAGCAAATCGAATTCATGCAATCACACATACTATGGTTGTGTTTGCTCGAATGATTGAAGGGAATGTTGGCATTGTAGCTTCTTGTTTTTATGTTGATCATTAACAATAAAATTTTGTTTTGCTATTTGATTTCGGTTTTCTATTTGTGTAAACTAGTTGAATAAATGAACTAGCTGCCTTTTCGATTATACCAAAGGTCCATGGTGGAGACCGAAATCTCCTCCTCCTTGCTACATTTCATCCTCGAAGAGAAAGAGATGATAAAAAATAAATGATAAAATTGCTCTTTATGATTTAGCTTATCACCTTGAATTATATCAAAATCGTCAGATATACGTTAAATGGACGAAGGAGATGAGATGTTAAGAACGCTGTCATTCTAAGGATGTCAAGCTAGGTAGACAACCCCATTAAATAATATTAAAAAAAAATTATTTATATATTTACCATTCTAAAGTGTGGTTGGTTATCACCTATACAAAAACACCATTAGCATAAATTCATGTTGTTTTTATTTTCATTTACAAGGTTTACTACACAGCCTATGAATCAAACATTCAAACCCCACACAAAAACACACAAAATATCTATTTTCCGCATGCAAGGTGGACTTGGATATTGGGCCGGGTTTGGGTGTAAATTAACCCATATTGAAAATGGGTTTAGATGAAGAGACCGTCCACAATCAACAAATCCATTATTCGCAAGAAAACAAATCTAAATTAATTTTTTCTCTCTCTCTTCACTTTTCCTTCTTTACGAAGAAAACCAGAGCTTCTTCTTCTACTTTCTTCTTCAACCTTCTATTTCGTATTCTTTCATTTTCATTAATAACAACTAGAAAGAAAACATGCAAGAACCAGAACTTCATGATTTATCTGATGATTCAGATTATGCTGCTTCACAACTACAACAACAACAAGTAAGCAACAAATTTTACTCAATTTCGTTTTCTACAATATTGATTTCAATCTTTCTCTCTCTCTCTCTCTCTCTCTCTCACACACACACATATTGTTCTATTCGATCGATTATCTCTATTATGAAATTATTGTTACTTATGAACATTTTGAGATTTAATTTCCCATGATTTGATCAATGTGGTTTCAAATGTAATTAGTTTGTGTTTTGTTTACAAAATCAATGAAATTAGACATAATTTATGTGATTTCATACTTAAGTAACAAATCATCTGCACTTCAGTTGTATTGATCAAGTTTTCGAAAAAGGTTTACACAATGAGTAATCATTTATGTGGAAATTATATGAATAGGACATAATCAGATAAATTTTGAGATTAGTTTGTTGATTTTTTTTTTTTTTTGGTTTTATATCTAATTAGTATGTGTTTTGTTTACAAAATCAATGAAATTAGATATAATTTAGGTGATTTCATACTTAAGTAACAAATCATCTGCACTTTAGTTGTATTGATCAAGTTTTTCGAAAATGAGTAATCATTTATGTGAATAGGGAGATAATCAGATAATTTTGAGATTAGTTTGATGATTTTTTTTTTTTTTTTTTTTTTTTTGATTTTGTGGTAATGGTTTGGTTAGTAGTAATTGATTGGTGTTTGTTTTTGTGAAGGAATTGAAAAGTATGTCAAGGACTGACAGTGGGAAAAAAAGTGGGGATAATGAACCTGATGGAGCGGAAATTGTTTTTGTCAAGGATAATGTGACAATTCATCCAACACAATTTGCATCTGAGAGAATAAGTGGGCGATTGAGATTGATTAAACACGGGGCTTTGCTGTTCATGGTATTGAATCTGTTTACCTCTTACGTTTTTTGTAGTTATTAGTTATGATCTGGCGATTATGAAAATGATTTTTGTTGTTCTAAACAGACATGGATTCCGTATAAAGAGAAGACTGATTGTACAGCACAGAGCTCAAGCTCGAATACCAAGTTATCTGAGAGAGGTACCTAGTCTTTACTTTGCTATTGTAAGTTTGCTCTGGATACTCAATTTAGTTGATTGGTAAGTCTTACTGCATGGTGTTTTTAATCAACAGACAGGAACTTGTACACTATTAGAGCTGTGCCTGTAACTGACATACGATCTATCCGTCGGCATACTCCTACTTTTGGTTGGCAATACCTGATCATTGTTCTGTCATCAGGTAATATTGAAATCTTGTTTTTCCTATTGTGAATTTTTGTATGTGAAAATTTTCCTTCTGAGTATACAACTTTATTAATATGATGACCTTTTATGTGTATCAGTAACAAAGTATAAGCTTAGGACTTAGGGGTGCTATATCGTTTGCATGACTAAATTTTGTTAAAAGTCATGGCTTGTATTTTTCACCAATTATTCAATGAAATTGTATAGTGTTGTTGGTACTTGAATTGGTTCAAGGGACAAGGATTTCGTTATTTATATGTGCTTCAAATTCTAATAATGCTCAAAACTGGGATTTGGTTTGTGTGGTGGTTCATTGAAAAGTTTTAAATGATTGACTTTCAGTTAAAGCTGGTCTATAAGAGACTTCTGAGGATTGTTTGAATTTTTCATAGAACATCTTTAGTCTTTACCAAGAATAAATGGTTGATAATTTGTTTTGTTGTTGTTTAGAAACTTACAGGGAGTTTGTGGTATCAGTGTATCATTCAAGATAATCTGGTTGTAAGACCATATCTCTAATGCAGTTAATCACCATGGATTAGCAATGCAATCTATCATTGCTTCATCTTATCATAATCTATTATACCAAAAGTTACTGCTAATGAGATAGAACTAGTTTAATGAGGGAGATTGCCACATAGAGACATAAAAGAAAGAAAAAAATTCTGGAATTCATACAACTTCACAGAATAATAAAGGCGAAGGAGAAGCAAAGATATCAATCACCTGTTTTGAGCCATTGTTGAGTTGGATTGAAATCTATGTATATTCATATAGGAGTTACTATGCTCTCACTCAAGTTGTGAAATTATTAACACTTGCACAATCCTGATTAGATGTGCTATGTTTAATAGAATAAGTCGCGATTCATGAGTTTGGTTGGAGGGTCATAACGTTGAGTTTGACATCAAAGGACTCGTTTAGATTTACGTTGTATTTGTTTTACTTTTGTAGTTGGTGGTTTAACCATTGAAGTTGTTTTACCGTTTTTACCCAGGGATATCTCATCCCTTTGGCATAGCTTGTTATAAAACTGTTCTTATGAATATAAATGATAGGTTATTTCTTCAAAAAAGGGTGATTGAAATAGTGAAGTCGTAGTTGTTCAGCTACTCTCTCTCCCCATTACCCTTTTTGTAATTGCTATATAGTTAGACCATTGCACTTACATAGTATCTGCTAATATCTTTTATTATAAACTCATTGTTTTCCATGAAATAGTTGCAATATTGAGAGTGAGACATTGAGGGTTCCAACTGCTTTCATTTCACAAAAGGAGTTAAGGTCTTGCACGCTAGCTCTCACCGACCTTTAAAAATAAGTGGTCCAGTGGGGAACATAAACAAGATACTGTATTCTCAGTTTGTATTTACTATTTAGTTTATGCAACTTTTTTCTGAATTGTTTTTTTTTCTTTCACATACCTTAGTATTATGTGATATTCATGCTTTAACTGGGAGAAAACTTTCATTCCTTTCTTAATTACAATTTGTGTATAGGGCTTGCTTTTCCACCTCTTTACTTCTACAATGGAGGTGTTCGTGAGTTTCTTGCTACATTAAAGCAACATGTTTTTCTTGTGAGGTCAGCTATTGTTGTTTTTTGTGTAATTCATATAATTTTTTTTTTGCTAAGCAGAGATTGTATTTATACTTCGAAAAGTTTAACAGCCATTTAAATATGGTGATAAAGATCTTCAACAAGACCCAGAAAAGTAAAACATACAACAGAAAACAAATAAAATGCAAGAACTATGTATTGGTTCTCCCCACTCTCCACAAGTTAGAACCTGTCTATATCCAAGTATTTATTTCTGTTTTGTTACAAATACATTTCAGGTCTGCGGATGATGCCAATGTCTTTCTCGTGAATGATTTTCAAGATCCTCTCCAGGTTTGTACTTGTACAGTCACTTTTCCAGTTTCAACTTATGCTTAGATGTTGCTCATAAGTTTTATGATCTTAATATACAAACAGATGCTATTTTTATAGGTGATCGTGTTAATCTTCTGTTTTGTGTCATTAGTGTTATGGATGTTATTCTGTAGTTTTTTTTTTTTTTGATAAGTAGTTTGTGTAGGTTGTTATTCTGTAGTTTGTGTAGCAGTCAGATGTCTTTATTTTTATTCCTTAGAGGCTAGATGCTTTAACCCTGTATTTTTTTTGTCATTTTCTATTCTTATTTACACATGCAAAGGTGTCACCTTGCTTTCTTTATTAAGAAACGTGTTCTACATCTCCCTCTCTCATTAGCTTCCATTCTCCCAGTGAACTATAGCAATCAAATTATGAAGCTTACTTGGTCTCAAAATCGAACTGCCCTACCTCCGTTCAAAAGTTTATTTTTCTAGCAGCACTTTTTATCTTGTATCATCATTGACAACTATGGTGAGATTACAGATATGTAATGATTTGGCTGATATATTGAGAAAACGAAAAAAACCAAATTTTCTTTTAAGGCTGTGAGGGTCATAGTATAATAAGGTCAGGTGGGCTTCGTAATATTATCAATTTATCATTCAAAGTGCATTCAAATTTTGATAGGATCCAATGTGGCAAATTTTGTGAGTTTATGGTTGAAGAGAAAGGAGAGAAATATGAATTCTTTCGATATTGCATGTGATGTGCATTATGCCTCAGTGGTAACTGACTTATTTATATGTTTCAACTTTTCCACAGAGAAGCTTGAGTTCGTTGGAGCTTCCTAGGGCTGTTTCTATTTCAAATAGCTCATCTACTCCCACTTTGGCAAGTTCAGCTGCTCAAAATGATAATTCTGAAAGGACTGATGATGGAAGTTCCAGTATATCTCAATATGGTGGGAGACATGGACAGAAGGTTCATGATCCTGCTCGTGATCTTTCAATTCAAGTATTGGAAAAATTCTCACTTGTAACAAAGTTTGCTCGTGAAACAACTACACACCTCCTTCGCGAAATTCAAAACGATGGCTTCCTTGCTAATGACACAAAAAAACAAAGTCAACCTCTTACAAATGACAATCATGAAACTGGATTAGATGATGCTCAAACTGTTCCTAATGAAATATCTGTTACACCAGATCCTCTCGAGGTAAAATTCCTACTTCTGTGTTTCTGCCAACGTCAATACACCCTGAATTATATAAGCGAATTTGCTAGAATTATGATTGATTGGATTCTATGCTCACACTTGAGTTAGATCATAAACTGATTGATTGCATTTTTGTATTGTTTCCTCACTTCCTGTTCAGTATCATATTGAGCATAAGCTACGACGCAAACACCTGGTGTGTGGTTTGTGCAACATACATCAATATCTTTTGAAATTGCATGTTGGACTTTAGCTTCTTTCAATTGCGACCTTTTGCATACTTTCACAGTTCACTTGAGCTAGCTTGTTATCTTGGGATACTTATCAGTTGATATGAATGATACTGTTGAAGATCATATAGTTGAGAAGTGACCCTACAGATTTTTAAGGAAGTGTGTCTGCATGTTATTTAGACGTGTTAATTGTTGAAAACATTATACGGTGATGTCTAAACTTAAGTGAGGTTATTAAAGTGAATTATCCTCTCACCAATATTGCAAGTCAATGCACATTGTGTATATGATTAATATTCTTTTCCATTCCATTAATCAATTTAATATCTACTCATACTTTATCTTGTAACAAACGTAGTTTCAACATATAAATATTTCCCATTATTGGAAGAATATTCAGCTGATAGACGGTGGGAAACTGGGAATTGTTGTTCTGTACATCTGTACCTTTGTAGTTTGTACTCATCAGTGAAGGTATCAGTAACTTTTCTTTCAGTCATTGGTATCAGTCACTTCCTTGTTACTGATGTGGTGTCAGATGCAAACCTCTGATTCAATATATTGACATGATAGTATATGAAGAAGATTGAAGAGGAAGCAAGCTCCAAGTCCAGTGGAAGGTTTCACACTTTCACTGGACTACAGAGGAAGAAGGCGATGACAGGCTTGAGGCAGAAACGCTTATTGATGTATTAAGTTTTGCATTAATATCAAATGAATACCTTTAAATTATCAAATAAATTATATGCAGAAGCCCCTAATTAAAGTTCTAGGGTTAGGATGTTCAAATAACTTGGACTTAGGGCTTGCTCTTTTGATGAAAAAATCATTGATCAAATGGTACAAACTTAGCGTCTACATTTGATCGTCGTGTCTGGATGGAAGAGTCCTGAATGAGTGGGCGAGGCTGCATTCTATCTCCCGAATGCTCCCTTCTATTTTTCTTTTGCACTACTCCAGGCTTGGGGTTGCTCATGTGAGGCTCTAGAAAGTAAATTGTATTGAATTTTTATCAAGTATATAGCTCTTGGATTAATGAGTGCAGATTGCATTTCCTAGATCTTCGTAGTTTGTGTTTCCATTGAAGGACTTTCTGATGCAGAATTATGTCCCTGTTAAACAGAACACATTATGTAGGAAAGAAAATCATTTTAAAGAAGCTGCCACCAGAGTGGGAACTTTTGAGCTTGTCAATTCTAAGGAGGTACAAATAGAGTTCTTATTCTCAAGCCTTGATCTCTGTGGTCTTGTTGTAGTTATATTGATTTTCCATCTTTACTAGTTATGAATGTCATAGAAGGCCACCTTATTCTTGTTGTTGTGGCTTAAAGTTATCAACTAGATATGGGGGTTATAACTGGCTTGTTTGAATCGCCTCATTAGTCCACAACCAGGGTCGCATGCGTTATGCTGTCATATGATACGAGTATCTTGCTCTGGGAGCTTAAAGCATCTTATTCTTTTTCTCATCAAGACTTTATGCTTAGTAATGGTACAACTGGTAAAGTTGGGAACATATTGGCCATCCTTCTTTGCATTTAGTTATTTTCAAGTTGTCCCCGATGTGTGGTGAATGAGGGGGGTGTTCTGTCAAGATGGACTTGATCCGTCAGTAAATATAAAAGTAGAACAACAAAAAAAAAATCCATTCAGAGTGCTGTGTAGTTTCCCTAAACACGCATGTCATAAGTTTTTGCAGTTGTGGATAGATATCTGAAATGGTTTGCCTCGTGGAATATCTTGACTTACCATTGCAAGTAATGCTAAGGACGTCTCTTATGCTTGAGGTTGATGTGGGAATTTACAGTCTGTAGCTCTATATGGTATCTAGACTCATTTTTTTCTGTTTAACGAGGGCCTTCTTTCTGTATACATCAAATCTTAGAATCCATGATTATTCGTTCAAGGGTTGCCCATAACTAAGTTTTGGTTGTATAGACTGTAGTCTTCATTTCTTAACTAAATGCCCTACCCAGCAGGATCCTTCACATTGCGAAAGTCCTTGTTCAACTTTGAGTTGTATAAGTAGCTCCCTGGATGGTTAGTAATAAAATTCTAACAAACTACCAACAGGTTCATGACTAAGAGGTCTATAAAATAAATAAAAAATAGTACCCTGATTTTGCCATGAAAAAACAATGTTGTCACATGCTTTACCACGACTATAAGTGAGTACTGGGGTCAACCATATTTTCTGGAGGCAGCAGATACCTTGTCAACCAGAACCTGAAAAATGTTGGGTACCTTTATATATAAGTTTATATATATGTGCAATATTTTCTACTCTTGTCGCAGAGATATGTTTTTGTAACTTGAAATCTGGCATGGTGTAAAAAGCAAAAAGTCTCTTAGATTTTGGTTTAAATGTGGTTATACGTTAAATAGGTGTAGTTGGAACATGGATTTACATTGAATTTTTTTGTATTAACTTTGGCAGTTGTTTTAGGTACTCAATCTACTATATATGCATGTGGGTTCAAAATCGTTGATTCTGATGATGGACATGTAGAGGTCGTACATATTATTCTTAACATATTCACATTGTATGGTGAAGACCAGGAGTAAAACTCTTGATAAAAATATGGTTTTTTATAGGCTTGTTATATGACTTACTGTTGGTTATTTTCTTCAGAGCTCTTATAAAAAGTATCCTGACTATTGCTGATGATTTGATGAAAATTCGTTATCTGGTTCTTGTTATATACATAAATGGATATTTATTAACGATTGTGCTTCTAAACCTTCTACTTTCTTTAGTGAAATTGCAGTCATCTGAAATTTCCATTAGTCTCATATCTGTCTTTGTTTTGTTTTTCTCTTACAGTTTGATAAATTAACACTTGTATGGGGACAACCACGACAACCTCCTTTGGGATCGGAAGAGGTTCATTTTCTTTATTTTTGTTGATGTTATGTTGCACTCTGTGATTTCAACTTTAACTTGATTTGGTAAAACTGCACTAAAATATAATTTTTATTTTGTCTTTTTAACCCTGGCACAGCTAAGAATTTTCACGGTTGGGGGGAGGGAGGTGTGTTGAGTGTCAATTAATAATTTTTATGGCTAAGATGAACCTGAAATCCTTAACCTGATTTTCTTATCTCTGTACTTCCTTATAGAATTTTTCGTAACTAGATACATCTTCTCACATTACTCTGGGATTATATACCGATTATATCCAATCTCTTACTTGAAGTTCACTTTTTATGATGGTTTTTCATGTTCATGGATGCCACATTTGGAATGTCTTAATAAATAATAACGTCATGTTACATATGTGTACAGTTTAGTGTTATACACCCCAAATTACAAAATTATTATATTTTAATATTCTGAAAGCATGTGGACTTTAACTTGCTAATTTGTCATGTTACTCTTCAGGAAGGATACAGATAGTTTAGTACCGCATGTTTAGTCTTTCACTTTCCTCTGATTTGTCTGTAGTGGGCTACCTTCTTGGATGCTGAAGGACGAATCTTGGATTCAAAATCTTTGAGGAAGCGAATATTTTATGGAGGACTTGAGCACCAAATAAGGAATGAGGTCTGTTTGCAACCGTAAGCTTGTTTTCCCCTTTTATGTTAGTCTATTGATGTGAAACTTATTTTATTGCAGGTCTGGAAGTTTTTGTTGGGTTACCATGAATATGATTCAACTTATGCCGAGAGAGAATATCTGGCTTCAGTTAAAAAAGCAGACTACGAGACCTTGAAGTCTCAATGGCAGGTTGACCTTTTCTACTTTAATAATTTTCCAAACTCTTTGAACTACAACATAATATTATAACGTCCAGGAGTACATTTTGGTGAGTACATGTGTTTAGCTCTTTATGACAATTTGATGGATGCGACACCTTTTCAGCTTTTCCTTTGCCTGATATGCACGACGCCTGCTCTCATACTAATCAAAGAGTATTATGTGTCTTTTCTGTTGGACAGTTTATTACATTTCTTACTACTACAATTAATCACTCAATTGTATTGGGCCGGTTTTCTTTTTGTTTGTTGTTTGCTTTTATCATGTGCTTGTAGTGTAGGTTATCTGATCAACTTTTGGTTTAGTTAATATAATTAGTCTTGATTAAATAAAAAGACAATGATATGATGCTTTACAGTCCTTCAGAGGCACTGTTGGAGAATATCATTTAAATATTGGACCATACACTCGACACGATGTTTCTATATATATATTGAGAGGTAAACGAACAGTACATTATTGTAAAAAAAGATTCAAAGTTCATGTACAAAAGGCTCATAGGGATGAGGTCCAAGACAACAAAGAAACGTGTACATTTGTAAGTAGCGTGAATTAGCTAGCTATACCTCCCAATTTTTAATTTCAAAGTTGACATACCCTTCACCTTCGATAAAGTTTTCTGCTACCTTTACAATCTTGTTAATCATTTCATCATCTTCACTCATTGTTGGAGAAGGAAAGCGGGGGTTATCACTAAGCTTTTCAAGTCTGATAGGTATTTTCATTTTTCACTTAAAAGAGAGAGGGGGGGGGGGGGGGGGGGGGTGTTTGCTTAATAACTAGTTACAAATCTTGATTTTGAATAAGATATTCCATTGCCCTTTATGATGATTCCCTCCACAATTTGCTTACAGAACGGATTTAGTGTTGACTAATGGACTTGATTAGTGTGATCATATCCTGAATGCCTCTTTTATTCATGTTTGCCCATCTTTTGGGTGAGTTTGCTCTCTTTCTGTAGTTATTAGTTAAGTTGTTTAATGGTGACATTCACATTTCTGTTGCAGAGTATCTCTCCAGCCCAGGCAAGGAGATTCACAAAGTTCAGGGAGCGGAAAGGTCTTATTGAGAAAGACGTGGTACTAGCAATTATTCCAACTTAATAATGATTGTTTTGTGAAGTTCTTTAGAAAAATAATAATGTTTTTTCTATATAATATACAACTAATGTATCTCTATCATTTTCTCACTTGAAGGTTAGAACTGACCGGTCTGCCTCTTTCTATGATGGAGATGACAATCCAAATGTTACACTTTTACGGAATATATTGCTGACATATTCATTTTATAACTTTGATCTTGGTTACTGTCAGGTAACAACTTATCATTGAATAATGGTTCATCTTATTTTCTTGCTCATTGCAATATGTACTAGCAGTGTCAATTTGGAGATGTTGTAGCTTAATTAGTAATATGTCTCGGGCTCTCGGCTGCATTATCACGAGTTAATAAATAATATGTCTCAGCTTAATAGGTGATCTGCTATGCATGTTTGAATGTTTGAATTTAAATGCAGTGAAGGAAAGATGAAGTTTACTTTTCTTGGAATTATTGCTTTTTATAGTGTTCAAAATGCTATTGTTTTAGTTGTTAATCATAGTTTTGGCACATGATATATTTCAAAAAAAAAACATTTACCTGTAAATTGTCTGTTTAAACTTATATTCCTGAGAGATTTGGTTGATTGATCAGAAGATGTAGCTACAGGTAGCCAAGGGGTTTCTGATAATGTTGCCCTATTCCTCTTGTAAATGATTTGTCATCGTATTTTTAGTTATGTGTCAATTATTCTTCGTTCTTTATAGTCTGGCCAGTTACTGTGGCGAAGTTTGGCATCTGTGGGGTATAGATCATTCAGAAGCTGCTTGGTAAATTTGTATTAAGTTTTCATGATTATCCACATTTTAAATTATAATTTTTCTTCCGTGATTAAAGAAAATACCATCGTCACCAGGGAGAGGAGATTCAACTTCTGCTACCTTACTTTTCCATACCACATCTTTATCCGGGCAACATTATTGTTTTGGGATACACACCATGAATAGAAATGATGTTTTTGTTGTGGAATATGTGGAAACAGAGGTTGAGCTTCAGCTCTAGGTTTTGATGATCCAATTTCAAAATAAATACATAAAGCATCTTTACATTATCGACAGATAATATCTTAAGTGTTTCTTTTAAATTTCTCCACTGTTTGTGGTTTGTAGATTATATTAGATCATCTTTCAAACCTGATAGTTGTTGTAGATGGATGTGTTTTAATTGGCTCTTGCCTTTTCTGCTTGTTGGTATAAATTTGTTACTTCTGGCTCTAGGGCTAGATAACATTACATGCAATCTTACAGTTGTTCTATCTCCATCTGGTAATCTTGAGTGGTGTTTGAAATAGCTACATCTTCTCTTTTATACATTGCCAATGATGTTTTGAATGTGTTACTAGTGGTGAAAAACCTGTATGTTTTTGTCTTATAGGGTATGAGTGATCTTCTGTCTCCTATACTCTTTGTAATGAAAGATGAGTCAGAATCATTTTGGTGCTTTGTCTCACTTATGGAACGCCTTGGCCCCAATTTCAACCGTGACCAAAATGGAATGCATTCTCAACTCTTTGCACTATCAAAGGTATGTATTTCAGAAAAGGAATTTCTGTGAAATATATACATAGTTATTCACATTATGTTCTACTCTGGTGGGACTGCCTAGTTCTGTTTCCTTGAATAATTATTATCTAGGCGACCAGGCATATTTTCTCTTTGAAAAATGTTAAAATTACTACTAGTTCATTATTCTTAATTGATAGTTCGCCTGGTAGGATAATTTGGTATATTTCTGTTTTTTCTTCAATATTGTTTTCATTTTGTTGACATTATGGCAGCTGGTGGAGTTGCTAGATAGCCCCTTGCACAATTATTTCAGACAAAACGACTGCTTAAACTACTTCTTTTGTTTCCGCTGGGTCCTTATACAATTTAAGAGGTAATTGTTTTATGATTGCTATGTTTCATGTACTCAGTTAATGTCATGGGCTAGCGTCATTTATAATTGTTTCATTTTCACCTTATTTTATGGCATGGGGTAGCGTCATTTATTTACTTTCGATGGTAGAAAAAATGTACTGTTTCATATTTTTTAAATATATATATGTTTCATCCTACATGCTAATAGGATGCTCGATTTCCAGCTTTTCCAACCTTGTTTACTTTTTCATATACAGACTTCAAACAACAGGAACTCGCAAATTAAATAATACCATGATAAATACAAAAGACGAGATGAAAATAGAGAGTTTCCTAATCAAATGACATCTTCAAACAGCTGAAATAAAGTGTTCGGTTGTTAAACATATTTACTTGAGCACTAGATAGATAGATAGTCCGAGGTAGTGAAATACAGTGGTCACAGTGTTGGAAGTTGGAACTGAAGACACAAAAAAGGGAAAGAGAAAAGGACACTAAGAACACAATCGCAACATAGGTTTAGGTGGACAACCCATGGACAATAAAAACCAGGGAACTGCACCGGTGATCATGTTGAGTCAACTCAAATTACGAAAACATTATGAGTGAGGGAACTCAACTCAAATTACGAAAACATTATATAGTGTTTAGTTTCACAGTAAAAACCAGGGAACTGCACCAGTGATCATGTTGAGTTGAAATCAAAGTGAGGGAACTCACCTCAAATTACGAAAACATTAGACAGTGTTTAGTTTCACATCGATTAGGCTAGAATATATTTTCAAAACATGTGTCTGGGTAGAGATCCCGAGCGGGACCACGGTATCCAAATTTTGAAATGAGGAGCTCAAAAATGACAGAAATGTACATTCTATATTTACTTTTGCAAAATAATGTCTGAATATTTCTTGCATTCACTTTTATACAAGAAGCTGAAAATTTTGTTATTTATTATCTATTTGTTTTGGGGTGTGATAATAGGAAAAACAGAGTGCACATGAATGCATCAGCGCAATTTAACAGTCTTTAGATGCTCATAAATCTACACTTGCTTCACATGTTGGCTGTTTACTCCCAACTCCTAAGAAGTTTAAATGTCAATGTTTATTTTAGCTGCTACTCTAGCAGTGTTTTTATAATTTGGTGTTGGATATCATGGTTTAACAGATGAACATGTTGACCGTTCACTTTTAATCACTGTTGTTGTTTACACGTATGGTAGTCATTGCCTAAGTTGTACTTGGTCTGATATTTTTGACATAAGCTAATCTTACTGTACAATATTACGTTTAAGTATTTTTAGTAGACTGAAATAGGTGACCTGCTAAAGTAAGAAATAAGCTGTAATACCAAGAGAATTTTTATTGCTAAATTGAGATATTTGATTCTTCTTAATAAATATCATCCTCTGTAGGGAGTTTGACTATGAGAAGATGATGCGTTTGTGGGAGGTACTTTGGACTCACTATCTATCTGAGCATTTCCACTTGTACGTGTGTGTTGCAATCTTGAAGAAGCACCGAGCGAAGATCATGGGTGAACAGATGGACTTTGATACACTTTTGAAATTCATCAATGAGCTGAGCGGTCACATTGATCTTGATGTAACCCTCAGGGATGCAGAGGCTTTATGCGTATGTGCAGGTGAAAATGGTGCAGCTTGCATCCCACCAGGCACCCCTGCATCATTGCCCATTGAGACTGAATTGTTGTATCCTCTACAAGACGAAAATGATGTATAAGACTATTATTTTTTGGTAGCGATCTCATTTGATTCTGCAGAGCTGCAAAATATTCGTAGGAGTGGTAGAAATCTGTATATAACGACTCACATCCTGTTATATTAATAGTGTAGAGAGGATTGTTATACGATATGATTCCTCATTTTCTACTTTAATTGTGTATTCCATCTATCCATCAAATCTCTTCATTGGTGTGTGTTTGTAACTTTGTATATATGTGAACACATGTGCCTGTTAAAACACTCCAGATGTATATGCTTGCACATATAAATTTTCTTAGTTTGGCAGTGGTAGTCAGCTGTGATTCTGTGAACCTACCTTGGATTTTAAACATTATATACATCAAATTCAATACATAACTTTAGTCAAGCTTTATGTTTATTCTTTTTGCTTTTTTGAAAGATTTAATAATTGAAGTTCATTTAAGAATTGAAGTTCTATCAGTTATTATGAAGTTGAAAAGCTGTATAAAAGGAGAAGAAGGTTTTGAAGTTGTAGGAAATCATATTATTAATTTAACAATTATAAAAAAAAAAACTTACAATTTTAGAAGTTGACAGAGGAAATTGGAATTAGAACCGGTGGTTTCACTTGGATTAATCGATCACTAACAATTTGATAATTTTTTTAAAAATCAGGTTTTTGAATAGGAATCGATGTTACCTGATTCACTTGAAAACCATGCACGCAAATAAATAGCAGTGTTGTAACCTCGATATAATTTCCATATGCAAGGTGGAAACTTGAATACATAACTTCAGCTGTGCTTCCTTGAGTATACCTATGAAATATGAAACAATAGCTACTTCCCCAACTCCCTTGCATTTTACTTTGGGCATTCTATAGTACTATACCCATTTAACATTTGCAGAACTGTATTGAGATCATGGAGGAAACTAATAACGTTGCTCGAACCTTTAATACATAATTAAACACAAATGTGGATGAAAAACAAAACACTTTTAGCATCTCCAAGTTTCACCAAATATAATTGTCTTAACTTCAGTTATCATTTTTACAGATTTGAATAGGTTGGTTTTCACTTAAGCTTCCTCTTTGTACTGAATAAAAGAAAATACAAATGAAATTCTTTTTTATTTTTTCTAACTTTTAAATAAGGGTGATTTAGGTTTTGGTCACTGAAAGTTAGTACTAATTAGGTTTTGGAGCTCTTTTCTTTTGAAATTAGGTTTTAGCCATCAATTTTGAACCATAATCCAAAAAAACCCGGTTAAACCAGATTTATTTTCTAAATACCAAATATTACCCCTGTAAAAATACATGTGCAATTGTACATCAATGAAAACACACGTCATCATCTAGATAGTGTAGATGAACATAATCCAACGACTCTTGTTCTTCCATTTTCATTTTCATTTTCATCTTCTTCTTCAACTCTCCTTTACTGTACTACCAGGCCACCATCTTCACCTGATTCTTCTTTTTCTCATCACCTTCCAAAGTCATTTTTTCACTGTTATCTTCTTCTCTCTCCGGCCTCTTCCTTCACCTCTTGCCACCACCACCACTGTGACCCCTACAACCACCACCACCACTACTGCCTACTCTTCCTCCAGATCTGAATTACAAATCTCACAACACATGATATTACTTGGTGGAAACAACAATTACAAGATAACCCAATTTGACAATTATGGAGAAACTAAAAACCATTTCAGATCCAACTTACAATTTTTTTATTTAGATTTTAAAGTATTTCGTATTATGAAGAACCTGGACCAGCAAAATACACTACACTTCCATGGCCAATGGAATTATTAGTTGAAGAACATCACAATAATCACAGTGAACTGTGGGCTGGCCGTCATGGTGTCTTTGAATTTATGGTTGAATCTTTTCTATTGCGGAATTCGTGTGTGCATAAATTGGATGTAGTATGCTTCAAACTGGTATACATTTTATTTAAAAAAAAGATGAATTGCCATTATAGGATACCAGCTATCACATACATAGTAATCATAACATAGAAGAAGAAGAAGTGGAGAGAGAAAGAGATTCAGGGCAAAAGTCCTCGAGATTTGTGTGAAAGTAGATAGTTAGATTTTTGTGAGAATATCAAATATTTTTAGACCACCACGTATCCTTTTATATAAGCTAATTACAGATATCGAGAATTCCATATCTTTTCCTAGAAAGGGTATTTTGGCCTTTAGAAATTGTTGTTCGGTTCAACATGTGGTTCATGGCCAAAGCCTAATTTCTAAAGAAAAAGACTCTAAAACCTAATTAGTATAAACTTACGATGGCCAAAACCTAAATCACCCTTTAAATAACACATAAGTTACAATGGATAAACTCCTGGTTCTCTCCCCCCAAAGATTGTCTTCTCCCTAAAGACCAATGGTCTAGTCTCTGTGTCATTTCCACATGGCAAATTTGGAAGGTTAGATGCATGATGATCCACCAGAGTACACTTCTTGATCTAACTATTGTTATGAAACAAATTGATACCCTCATGAATAAGTATGATAGACATTATACAGGTTCAGAAGATACTTTGCTACCAAACAACAATCCAGGTCTATGGATTCCACCAAGCAGAATCTATCATAAACTGAATGTTGACATCAATTTTACTGGCGTGAACAACAGAATTGGTATTGGCTACATATTGAGAAATACTCATGGAAACTTTGCAGGTGCTGGAACCTGCTCAGGAACTGCAGGATCCCCAGATGAATCAGAATGCACAGGAATTCTGGAGGCCCTTCTATGGGCACGCACCAAATCAGTGACACATATCATCCTGGAGACTGATCACCAAGCTGCTGCAAACCACCTCAATGGCATTGGCAGCAACCTTTTTTGGAGATCGACTACTATCTTACACTCAGTCTTTATGCTTTTTCCTTCTTTTGCATCTATAAAGATCAAGTACACATGTAGGACTGGGAACCAAGCAGCTCATATACTTGCTTCACATGCAAACATTAGCTCCATGGTTCCTAGAAACTATACTACTACACCGTTATTCCTTGCTAGACAGTTGAGAGATGACTTTTTATTATGTAATATTGCTGATGACCCTTTGCTAGCTACTGCTGTCTGTAATATGCACTGCTCTAGGAATATTTCGGCTACTATCAGCACTTATGTTGCTGCTGATGACTGTAATCTGACTGCTACTGTTTAGTCTATAATACAAGGATGATTATTCAAAAAAAAAAAAAAAAGAGTAAGGGTGTGTTTGTTTAAAATGCTGAATGCTGGATGCTGAATGCTGGATGCTTAATGCTGGATGCTGAACACTGAATGCTGAAAAAGTTGTTTGGTTATCATTTTTAAGAAGTTCTGTTTTTGATTTGTTTGTTTATGCATAAGTGTGATTTTGACCATGTTACCCTATTATTGGAAAAGTATTTTAACAATACACAGTACCTTATCACATAACCCAAAAACCTAAAGTTGATTTGCACTCTGGTTGCGCAAGTTGACCATTCAGTGTTGTGCTTCAGATGAGAATGTTTCACCCTTAGCCAAAATATTTGTGTAACTACACTATATTGTTACGTCGTACAAACAGAAAAATGTTCTAACAACAAAACTATACACGCCAATTTTTCTTCTAAAACATGATATTTAAAAAAAAAAATCTTAACCTTTTAAACGGCTCGTCTAAAAATTCTAAATTTTGGATATGGTACAACAGAAATCGTCATGAACAGACAAAGGAAAGATCCCTTACTAAGCAAACGAATCTGACTGTAATTTTTCTTCTAAACCATGACAATCACAAAAAAAATCTGTAACTTTCAAACGACTCGTTTAAAAATTCTAAATTTTGGATATGATACAATAGAAATCGTCAGGAACATATAGTAAAACTTTTAAAGTGATCAGACAAAAGAAAGTCTCCTTATTAAGCAAACGAATCTGACTGTAACGTAATTTTTCTTGTAAAACATAACAACCACAAAAAAATCTGTAACTTTCAAACCGATCGTCTAAAAATTCTAAATTTTAGATATGATATAACAGAAATCTTCAGGAACTTATGGTAAAAATTTCAAAGTGATCAGACAAAGGAAAGGCCATTAACTAAGCCAATGAATCTGACTGTAATATTACTTAATGGTTATGGATGATAAAAACAATTTTTATAAGGGTAGAATTGTCTAAATAATACAACAAGCATTAAGAAGTTAAATTAAGCGTGAGATTTTCGCTGGGCCAAAATCGCTGAAATATCCCAATTAGTTCTTAATGCTTGTTCTAAACAAACAACTTAAAAAACACTTATTTCTGAATTTTAACCTGGTCCACCACTTAAGAAGCACTTAATGCTTAATGCTTAATGCTTAATGAAACAAACACTACCTAAATCTACTTGATATTTTTCTTGTGCTTATTGTGTACATGTACATCATTTGTGGAGTGCACAGTGCACTCATCAGTCAGTCATCAATAAGATGGACTTTATTAGAAATGTTCGGTTTCATTTCACAGCCCAATAAAAAAGCCCAACACTTGAAGATATAAAGCGAAACCCTACCTCACAACTTCTCACTCTCTTCTTCACTCTTCAATTCATTCGGCAGAAACCCTAAAACCTAAATCGCCGAAAACCTTCATTCCTCAACCATGGCTGAAAGAGGATCTGGAGCTGGAGATCGTGGTGGATTTGGCCGTGGATTTGGTCGTGGTGGTCCTCGTGGTGATCGTGGAGATCGTGGTGGTCGTCGTCGTCCTCGTGGTGGTAGACGTGATGAAGAGAAAGAATGGGTTCCAGTAACGAAACTTGGTCGATTAGTTCGTGAAAAGAAGATTACAAGTTTAGAACAGATCTATCTTCATTCACTTGCTGTGAAAGAATATCAAATCATTGATATTCTTCTTCCAGGTCTTAAAGATGAAGTAATGAAAATCATGTCTGTTCAGAAACAAACTCGTGCTGGTCAAAGAACTAGATTCAAAGCTTTTGTTGTTGTTGGTGATAACAATGGTCATGTTGGATTAGGTGTTAAATGTAGTAAAGAAGTTGCTACTGCTATTCGTGGTGGTATTATTCTTGCTAAGTTATCTGTTATTCCTGTTAGAAGAGGTTATTGGGGTAATAAGATTGGAAAACCTCATACTGTTCCTTGTAAGGTTACTGGTAAATGTGGATCTGTTACTGTCAGAATGGTTCCTGCTCCTCGTGGTTCTGGTATTGTTGCTGCTCGTGTTCCTAAGAAGGTTTTGCAGTTTGCTGGAATTGATGATGTTTTTACTTCATCAAGGGGTTCTACTAAAACCCTGGGAAATTTTGTCAAGGTATAAACAACCCTTTTTAAACCTGTTTTTAATTCTTATATTTATGTTGTATTTGTTTGAAATTGTTAGTAGAATTGTTTGAGAATTATATTGCTATGAAATGTATGTTCAAAAATAATTGTTACTTGTTAAATTATCAAAAAATGGTATTTGAATTGTTTTTGAACATATTACTGTGAAATGAATGTTCTGAAAACTGTTTTTATGTTGTGTTTGGTTTGTTTGAATTTGTTAGTAGAAATGTATTGATGTGAAATGCATGTTTAGAAACAATTGTTATTGTTAAATATTTTGTAAATGTTATCTTAATTGTTTGTGAACATATTGCTGTGAAATGTTGGTTTATTGGAAAATCCAGAGGAATACAATACACACAGAAATTACATATTATGCTGATACGTAATTGTATGAATAGATTTCTGTACTCTTACCAGAAAGAGGAGGTGAACATGAAGGAGGTGAAAATTGAGGCTCAAGACACAGACAGACAAATTTGAAGATAAATATTTGTGCTAGAGATAGTAATAATTAAATTAGTTTGTCTTCAAAGAAGTCTCTCTGTCATTCTTGACCTATACCCATCCCCATCATCTTCTTCTCTCTGTTTATTTGGATCTTCATCTTTGGAGACACGGTCTGTTCCTACTGTGATGCAGTAATCTATTTACTGTAATGTGTTGGATTAATAAGATGTGGTTGCTGTCTAATATATTATCCTTTTTGTAGCACCAAGCTATTCAATCAAGTTCTTAATTTAGTATTAAGCACCCTGCATATAGTTTTATATAATGTTAGTGTTGTTATTTATTAATTGGCAGTTTTGTATGTTTAATGTTTTGCTTCCTCTGTTATTCTGAGGTCTTGTACGAATGTGGTGTGTCGTGAACTGCAATTTAGTGGTTTTGGTCATTAATAAGGGCTCAGTTTCTGTCTTTTGATAATAACTTTTGCTGATCGATTATGTTATTCTCTGCATGTATGTAATAACTTTTTTTGATAGATCTATCTTTTGGCATGGTTATATTTAGCACTTTGCATGGATGTCAAAAACTAAAACATGTTTCGATGACTATGTTTACTTTTTACTAGTGTAGAGTTGTTGGTAAATCATTTAGATATAGGTCTACACAAAAAGAACTTCCCTAGAATGTATTAATGAAGATTTAACTACAATAACCAGCAGTTCACTGCCATATAAATAATGGAATTATATTGTTATGTCCTCTTTTTTACATAGTTTTTGGTAGACCTGTCAACCAAAGTCAGCTACCGACAAGATTTTGCTAATGTTGAAGGCATCCTAAGTTGGACTTTACCTCTGTTTGGTTGTTAGGGCTGTAGTAGGTGTTCAATGAACTTTTATTGCTTTAATCACTTAAAGCATTTTAAGACCAACTCTTCAAAACAACACCAAGCTGGTATAGAAAAAGATCAAAATTCTTGAAAATTTTGTTGTTTATGGTATATGATTAGTTTGAAATGGTAATAGAGATGTCCTGAATGATGTTTTCTTTTTGTTTTTACACAGGCTACTTTTGATTGCCTGCTGAAGACATATGGGTTCTTGACACCTGATTTCTGGAAGGAAACTCGCTTCTCGAAGTCTCCATTCCAGGAGCATACTGACTTCCTGTCATTGGCAAAATCTGGTGTCAAGATAACTGCACCAGAGGATGCTGAACGAATTGAAGCTCTATAAAGGTCTGAGTAGGTACTCCACCTAGGAATTAAGTTTTGTTGAACAGTTACTTTTTGAGTCGACACATTACTGGGTTGTGTCTCTGGAAAAAGACAATCAGATTTAGATGCGTCTGTGTTGATGTCAATCTTTTTCTGGGTCAGACTATTTTGTTTATTTTTGAAATGATACTTTCATGGGCTTGTGAGAATTATCTATTTTAGGTGCGATTGGTACCATATAAATTCCTACTAGTTAAGTTGCTTTTGTTAATGACAATTGAATCTATATGCCAGTACTCTATTGGATGATGTCTGTTTTGAGTGCAATACAGTTTGTTGGGAATCTATAACTGTAGTTTTTTTCACAAGAGCTTTGATTTTAAAATCAAAATTTCAGCATATTTTGCCCCCACTCCTTAATGCTAGTATTATCTACCAAATGCGTATATCATGTTGTGCCTGTTATTCATTTAAGAACACTGCCTACAAGTATTGTATCCTCACTATTATAGTAGAGCCCTTTGTGTTGGTATGTCTTATGATGTTGTGTGATATTATACAATTTCTCCTTGTGCAATTATGAAAAAGTTGACTGAATCTAATATTAACCTTGAATATTTCTTGCAATTTTTTTTTCAAATGATAACTAGTGTTTTGAGGACCCAAATTTTTTTCCTTGTGCAAATTTCGTTGGAAGAGATTGAAAGTTTGCATCCAGGGGTGCTACTACTTGGTTTGTTTATCAAGAGTTGAATTATGGTATTTTGGTAGTGTAATCTCTAATTCCCTCCTATGTTCTCTTGTTGTAAATTTCAAGGCTTGATCGAGTCTGAATAGAGAACTAGTTTAAACTTTAAAGCCCCTGTTAATTTTCACTTCTGTTGATAGCTTTCACTTCCACTGTTGTGATCAATTGGTCGGAGATATATGAGTTAGATGCCTAGATCAAATGGTCAACTTGTTCTTGTTTGAATATATTTCTTCTTCTTGATTATTATTTTTTTTTTTTATAGAAAGGATACCACAGATATGATATGCTAATATAAACGATCTAATAGAATCTGAAACCATGGTTTTTTATGTGGTGGTTTCATGGTTTCCAATGAGAACCCTGAAATTGATTAATTTTTATGTTAAAATTTAATATTATAAATAATATTTTCTTTATCCAATTTTATAGGCGTTTTTGGTGTTTACACATGGATTAGGAAACTATAATTAATGATGAAAAAGTAATAAATTTTTTACAAACATTTTTGGTTTTGCCCTTGATTAATACTCCACTTTAAGATATTCAAACTTGGAAAATTGGAATAAGACTTTAAAATGGTTGATAACCATACAAAATTAATAAAGGTAATTTGGTAATCTGAATTATTTTTTCACCTTAAGAATGATAAAATGGACAAGATTTTGGGGGGAAAAAAAACTAAAAAGCGCCTATAAAAGTTGGACGGAGGGAGTATTGATAGTGAAATTAAATATATTAATTCAATTTTTTTGTTAATTAAATTTAGATAAGTTTTTATTTGGTACATTTGATTAAGTTTTGTTAAATAAAAATACCTGAGCTACATAAATAATATATTTTTACTAAAAAAATTTGTCAACTATTAAATGTATGTGATAGCTATGTAATTATGTTCATATATGTATATAATGTTTTAAAACTATAATCCTTGCCTTATAAATTTTAATTTATTTTGTAATGAAATTTAACTTTTTACGTCTTTGTATATTTTTTGTATAATATTGGTACAATAACTACCGTATTATTTTACATTAGGAATTATGATCCACAAAAATATTTCACGGACCATATCATTTATAGAAATATTTAATTATATAATTTATTTTTTATTAATAATTTAAAATATATATTTTTGTTTTGGTTATATTAAAATTTGATAATTTTAATATGTTATATAGTCATTTCAAAAACCCGAATCGAAATGGACAAAAACATTTTGGGTTTTTAGAATATGACACTAAAACCACCAAAACCCAAAATCGACTAAACTCGTAAAAAGTCAAACCCGAACCAAAATCGGTCAAACCCAACCAAAACCGACCCATAACATTCCTAATTGGTAATAATAGGTAATATATTGGCATATGTCGCCCGATGTATACTGATATATCCGAAATTTAATAAGATATCAAAGTGGAGGAACTGGGAGTTGAGTTCAAGGAAATGTGCTAATAATACTTAGAACAGATAAGGGCAAACTGTAATCCTTTATCTTAGTTGAAGGAAATGTGTTAATAATACAGTACTTAGAGCAGAAAGGGTAAACTGTAATCCTTTATCTTGGTTAAATCATGACTGTAATAACTAAAAAACCAAAAAAGCATCACATTATATGAAATTGACATGCATTTGTTTTCTTGTTCTTTGTATTTTAATTTAAGTTCAGCTTTTCATGCACAAACCATTTAACATTACAGAAAACACTTTAAGTTTGTGTGCATTGCTATTCTGTGAGAAGAAGTTATTGTGCATCATATTTGCGTAGTTTAAGGTCTCAATATCTATAAAGCCTGCGAAGAGAATTGAATTAAAGTAGTAGTTGAAAATTTCCAATACTTTGATGTATATCAAACTGGAGTACAAACTTTGAGTTCATAATTGAAATAATGGAGGAAACCTGGCTCTTAAAGCTCTATAATTCATATATACAACTTAGAAAAGCATAGTGAAAAGGGAATTTGCAGGATATTGGTTTTTCGTGTCGAGATTTATTTCGAATGTCTGATAATAAGTTTTTGATTAATGCAAATTCATTAGCGCCAAAATCTACAATGGAACAAAATAGTGCATTAAAATGAACTAACTAATTCACATTTTTGAAACAAACTAAGTGAAACCATCTTTATATCAAATACATGAGAAGCGATACTAGAACTTGTAGTCCAATAGATGAACCACAGATCTGAGCAGAAGATCTCCACTCAAATATTGATTTATGTCCTGAATTGTCCGATAAATGCTGTGTTGTTGGAATCGATGTTGATCTTGACGTCTCACAATAACTAATACCTGAAATTACTAATGAGTCTATATCATCATCGAGCCCATTTTGTGGGTCATAACAAAGACCCGTATTGTTATAAAGTCTCATTTTCTGACCCATTTTCCATATTGTTTCTCTTATGAACGGTACCCGACCCGTTAATTGGTTATCGTTAAGCCTTAGTTCACTAAGACCCTTCAATTCTTGAAAGCTTGCGGGGATTGAACCATTGAATTTGTTTCGATCGAGGTGAATCACACGGAGGCTAGGCAATAGGCCTAGCGACTCAGGTATGGGTCCATACAACGACATATCAGATAGGACTAAGATCATTAAATCCTTCAACCGCTCGAACCAATTACCCACAACCAAAGTCGACTCCATTGGATTTCCTTTGAGAATTAGAGCTTGAAGTGCACCTAATTTTCCAAGAGCATTTGGTATTGGACCCAAGAGCTGATTGTAGCTAAAATCTATAAGCACCAAGTTCCTTAAGTTGCCGATTTGTTCGGGTATTGGACCGGATAGATGGTTCCGGCTCAGATCCATCTTTAGAAGAGATGGGCAATTTCCAATACTAGGTGGTATAGACCCTGTGAATAGATTTTGATTTAGATCCAATATGCTCAAAACTGGGTTGTTTAAATCCGGAATTTGACCTGTTAATCTATTTACACTCAAATCCATGGACCTTAGATGTGTAAGCCGCCTAAATGAAGCCGGTATTGACCCGTTAAGCTTGTTTTTGTGAAGATCCAATACTCTTAAACTGGTCAGATTACCCAACTCAGTTGGAATTGGACCTACATGGCCATTTTCTCTAAGGACTAATGTTTGTAGTGTTGGGCCCAATTGCCCCAAGAACGTTGGGATAGGCTGAGGGTTGTAGCTAAAACAACGGTAGAAAAAGAGTGTTCTCAGGTGAGGAAGCTTAGTGATAGCAGGAGATATGAAGGAATGTTTCTGATCACAGGTGGGAAATGCAGTGTCATCCGAGAGTGCACCGAATGAAAGTGATACAACATGAAATACCTCGTCTTTATCCGGCATGCATTCAATTCCATGCCAACGACCACGACATACATCCGGTATATCAGTAGCCCATCCATTTCCAGTTGCCTTCATGATTTCAAACACAGCTGCTTGCTCTTGAGGATTTGTTCTAGCTCCATTTTTGTTCATTGAAAACCCAGTTTGTGGTGCATCAACTAATGCTGATGGAGAGCCGGAATCTGATAATATAATTGTGAATGGCAACACTATAGGTAACCAGACTACTAAAACTATTACTAGTGTTGGAAATGAGAAGAAGAACATCATTTGGATGATTGAGAGAAGAATGAACATAAGAGAGTTGTGTGTTTCTGGAGTTGTAGGGAAACAAAGAGACGTTATAAGGGCTATATATAGGAATTTAATATATATGGTCCACAATGGTGTGTGATATTAATGTGTTCATTAAAAGGGTCACGAGTATGAAGAGGGTTCCCAAATAACTGAGTACATATATGGATTGATTGTGTAATAATTTGCTTCACGGGAAATTCCTTAGAACATCAATACTGGTAAATTTTTTTTTTTTTTTTTGACAATTTGGTAAAGTGTTTTTTTTTTAACAACCAATTAAGTTTTGTTGAACAGTTACTTTTTGAGTCGACACATTACTGGGTTGTGAATCTGGAAAAAGACAATCAGATTTAGATGCGTCTGTGTTGATGTCAATCTTTTTCTGGGTCAGACTATTTTGTTTATTTTTGAAATGATACTTTCATGGGCTTGTGAGAATTATCTATTTTAGGTGCGATTGGTACCATTTAAATTCCTACTAGTTAAGTTGCTTTTGTTAATGACAATTGAATCTATATGCCAGTACTCTTTATTGGATGTTGTCTGTTTTGAGTGCAATACAGTTTGTTGGGAATCTATAACTGTAGTTTTTTTCACAAGAGCTTTGATTTTAAAATCAAAATTTCAGCATATTTTGCCCCCACTCCTTAATGCTAGTATTATCTACCAAATGCGTATATCATGTTGTGCCTGTTATTCATTTAAGAACACTGCCTACAAGTATTGTATCCTCACTATTATAGTAGAGCCCTTTGTGTTGGTATGTCTTATGATGTTGTGTGATATTATACAATTTCTCCTTGTGCAATTATGAAAAAGTTGACTGAATCTAATATTAACCTTGAATATTTTTTGCAATTTTTTTTCAAATGATAACTAGTGTTTTGAGGACCCAAATTTTTTTCCTTGTGCAAATTTCGTTGGAAGAGATTGAAAGTTTGCATCCAGGGGTGCTACTACTTGGTTTGTTTATCAAGAGTTGAATTATGGTATTTTGGTAGTGTAATCTCTAATTCCCTCCTATGTTCTCTTGTTGTAAATTTCAAGGCTTGATCAAGTCTGAATAGAGAACTAGTTTAAACTTTAAAGCCCCTGTTAATTTTCACTTCTGTTGATAGCTTTCACTTCCACTGTTGTGATCAATTGGTCGGAGATATATGAGTTAGATGCCTAGATCAAATGGTCAACTTGTTCTTGTTTGAATATATTTTTTCTTCTTGATTATTATTTTTTTTTATAGAAAGGATACCACAGATATGATATGCTAATATAAACTATCTAATAGAATCTGAAACCATGGTTTTTATGCGGTGGTTTCATGGTTTCCAATGAGAACCCCGAAATTGATTAATTTTTATGTTAAAATTTAATATTATAAATAATATTTTCTCTGTCCAATTTTTATAGGAGTTTTTGATGTTTACACATGGATTAAACTATAATTAATGATGAAAAAGTAATAAATTTTTTACAAACATTTTCAGTTTTGCCCTTGATTAATACTCCACTTCAAGATATTCAAACTTAGAAAATTGGAATAAGACTTTAAAATGGTTGATAACCATGCAAAATTAATAAAGGTAATTTGGTAATCTGAATTATTTTTTCACCTTAAGAATGATAAAATGGACAAGATTTTGGGGGAAAAAAAAACTAAAAAGCGCCTATAAAAGTTGGACGGAGGGAGTATTGATAGTGAAATTAAATATATTAATTCAATTTTTTTGTTAATTAAATTTAGATAAGTTTTACATTAGTTTTTATTTGGTACGTTTGATTAAGTTTTGTTAAATAAAAATACCTAAGCTACATAAATAATATATTTTTACTAAAAAAATTTGTCAACTATTAAATGTATGTGATAGCTATGTAATTATGTTCATATATGTATATAATGTTCTAAAACTATAATCCTTGCCTTATAAATTTTAATTTATTTTGTAATGAAATTTAACTTTTTACGTTTTTATATATTTTCAGGAATAAGGAAATTCTTGGTCAACTAGAAGTTGTCCAACGCCTATAAATATATGTTTTGGCATAAACCAAAATATATAGAGAGAAACATGTAGTCTTTACTTGTTTCAAGATAAACCACTAAGGTTTAGTGGTTTAGTGATGTTTTGGCATAACCCAAAACATAGACCAAACATAGCTTATTTTAGCATGTTTAGATAAACAACTAGTACTTAGTTGTTTAGAAAAACCACTAAGGTTTAGTGTGTTTTGATAAGAGAGGCAGCTAGGGCTTAGTTTGTCTAGTGAGTATTGTGAGGCAGAGATTCTTGTAATCTTCATAATATTCAGTAAAGAAGATAATCTTCTTCGAGATCTTGTATTTTGTTCATCTAATTTACTGCTATTGTTTAACTCCCCACTCAATAGTATTTTTACCTAATAATTTGTATCAAGTTGGTATCAAAGCCAAAAGTTGTATCAAGTTGGTATCAGAGCAAAGTTCGATTCTCTGGTGGAGTTTTCTGTGGTTTATGGTCTTAACCCGTTCGCAGTACAGAAAGCTAGGTAAAGTTCTTGTGTTTTTAGAAGATTCTAAGATGACAAGAAAAAAGAAGATGACGAAAACAGATCTGAAGAATTTAGAGGAGGTGGAGACATCTACTTCGCAGCAGAAAACCAACCTGAAGCAGAAGCAGAAAAGTTTATTTTCTAATCAAATAGATGATGATGGTGATCGAGATGAGTCATTCAAGGAAGATTGCATATTGGAGCGCAAGATGACTAAGACACGAAGTTGGAAACAGACAGTGTTTCTTATTGGGCGTGCAGGTCAAGTTCCAAGCAAAGTTGAATGGTTCATCAAAGTCAAGAGACGTCTTGAGTTCCCTAATCTCCAGTATTTTTTACTTAAACAGGAGTTTAAGTTCTTACAGGGAGGAGCCATGATACAGGTGTATCCTACTTGGGAACTCAACAGTAAGAAAACCTTAAAATAGGTTTCCTTGTTCCATAAGGGATAGAATTTCAGGAATAAGGAAATTCTTGGTCAACTAGAAGTTGTCCAAGGCTTATAAATATATGTTTTGGCATAAACCAAAATATATAGAGAGAAATATGTAGTCTTTACTTGTTTCAAGATAAACCACTAAGGTTTAGTGGTTTAGTGATGTTTTGGCATAACCCAAAACATAGACCAAACATAGCTTATTTTAGCATGTTTAGATAAACAACTAGTACTTAGTTGTTTAGAGAAACCACTAAGGTTTAGTGTGTTTTGATAAGAGAGGCAGCTAGGGCTTAGTTTGTCTAGAAAGTATTGTGAGGCAGAGATTCTTGTAATCTTCATAATATTCAGTAAAGAAGATAATCTTCTCCGAGATTTTGTGTTTTGTTTATCTTATTTACTGCTATTGTTTAATTCCGCACTCAATAGTATTTTTACCTAGTAATTTGTATCAAGTTGGTATCAAAGCCAAAAATTGTATCAAGCACAGTACGTCAGTACTTGCATACAAAGATCAAAGAGAACCTAACATAGGCACTAGCTATGTATATAGTCTAGGTATAGTAGTACATGTCCTAACTGGGGATCAACAGTACAAAAACACAGGAAGCAGTAGTTCGTAAGGCTTATTTTTGCAAGACAGATCTGCAGCCATATTTGCTTGCCTATGTACATGCCTTGTCTGATCTAAGTTCCCTGCATCAGTGTTTTACACTATTGCACTATACAATGATATTGCCACCCATAATAAATATTCCTTGCATTAGGTTTACAACCAGGTAAGTTAGTGAGTTTGATTTCTTTATAAAAAAAAAAAAAAAAAAAAAAAAAAAAAAGTTTGAGTAGTGAGCAGTGGGTTTACATGAAAAGAAAACGTAAAATGGTGAAAGAAATGAGGATGTCATGTAAAGTACCATGTGAATGCGCAGGCACAATCAGAATTTGAGTATTAATGGACTTGGGCTTCAACCTTTAGGCTCCTCTTAATTTCGGGCTATTGGGTTTGAAAGAGTTGCACTTTTCTACAGTGGGTTTTAAACAGATATGGCTTTGAGCCTTTAAGCAAATTCAAGGCCTTTTCCAAACTTTTTTTTTTTTTATATTAAAAATAAATTTATTGATAAGCTCAACGAATTATACAAAAGTAGAGGACAAACGCGCTACAAACTACGTGGCAAATCCTTTCTGGATATTACTTTTACCTTTTTTATGTTTTTCTTTCATTTTGACCATGTTTGATTTTTTTTTTCTATGTTGTTCGTAGGATTGGTTTTCATATTAAAAAAGGGCTTGCAGCGCAGTTTGTAGCCCGCTTGTCCTGTAACTTTGTGTAATTCTTCTTTTATCAATAAAATTTGTTTTTAGATTAAAAAAAATAAAAAAGTCAGAATCTATCTATTGATAACTAAAAATTTGCGGACCAAATACTACGGAAACATAAATTCTAAATTTAGTTGTTTCAAGTTTTCAACAACCAATTTAGGTGCAGCAAAACAGGTTGTAAGCCAAGTGGTTCGCATACCTGTTACAGAATAGAAAAATAACAGAAGAAAAATACTCCGGTAGATAAGTTTTTTTTGCAGAATCTAAAATATGTGATGCAGTCTAAGACATGTTCGTCTCCATTCCATTCAGATAATCAACAACCCCTTTATTATCTGTTTGGGTCTGTTTCGATCAGATCACAACACGCTTCTTTAATTGCTGCTAGTAGCCTAGTATGATGCCTTGACATT
This sequence comes from Aquilegia eximia, assembly GCA_023053565.1. Taxonomy (NCBI): domain Eukaryota; kingdom Viridiplantae; phylum Streptophyta; class Magnoliopsida; order Ranunculales; family Ranunculaceae; genus Aquilegia; species Aquilegia eximia. The sequence continues at coordinate 17,303,339 of JALIGU010000007.1, forward strand.
CAGCTTCTTGGGAGCACCTTGCACTTTCAAATTCTGTGCAGGAACAGATGAAGTTAAGAGCACACACATTTCTGCTTTAGTAGAGGAGAAACACGTGTTACTATGCAATATGCAATGTAAGATGAGCTAAAATACATCTGGAGTAGCACATCGTTATTCAGGTCTTATATAAGTAAACTTGCAGTTTTTGATAGAAACTACTGAACTCACTCTCGCAAATCTCGCACCCATTTCCAGCGTTTAATAAAGTCATATAAGCACACTAACGTATCACAAACTTTTGCACTTATCATAAGCAATCAGATAAGCAAACTAACATATTCACAGCTTTGTTTCCATTTATCATGCTCTATTTATTAGGTAGGGTCGACAATTACCGTCATCCCAACAAAAAGAGTCCTACCAACACCAACAATTCAAACTGTTGACTTTTCTCGAGATTTGTATTAAATATTTTTTAGATCATTAATCAATGGTTTTCAAGTAGGGTTTACGCTCATCACGAGAATACTATCGTTTTCCTTTTTCCTATCGTGTACTTTCTTTTTTAGAAAGTGAAGAGTATATAAAAAGAGAGAGAGAAAGAAAGAGAAAAAAAATGGTATAAAACCACATCTCTCTCTCTCTCTTTCTCTCTCTTATTCGTCTCTTTCACATTGGGTTCTGCAAATCTTCTAACTCTTCTTCTTCTTCTCGATCTCTTGTTTATCAATTGGAAAGAAGGTTTGAATATGTATTTATTTATTAATTTTGTTTGTTGTTGAGCTGGTTTGATTTCGATCTGTTAATAGAAGTGGAAATTTAGAGTATGAAACCCTAATTTTTTATTTTTTATTTTTTTTATTTTTTATGTAGGGGTTTATGTTTGAAGTTTGAATTTTTAGTTGAATTGGAAGTAACGATCTATTGAAGAAGAAAGTTTTTGATTAGAGATCTTATTAGAGAAAGGAGAAAGAAAAGAAAATGTCTTCTCTTAGCAGAGAACTTGTTTTTCTTATACTTCAGTTCTTAGATGAAGAGAAATTCAGAGAAACTGTTCACAAGTAAGTGCGATTTTTTGTTTTAGAGATAGTTTTGATTTTAGTTACTTTTTTGTCATTTTGTGTGTGTTTATGAATTAAGAATTGGTTCTGTTTGTGTTTATGTTGAAGATTGGAGCAAGAGTCAGGGTTTTTCTTCAATATGAAGTACTTTGAAGATTCTGTGAACAATGGAGAATGGGATGATGTAGAAAAGTATCTTTCTGGATTTACAAAAGTAGATGATAATAGGTATTCCATGAAGATATTCTTCGAGATCCGGAAACAGAAGTACCTTGAAGCTTTAGACAAGTAAGTGGTAGATTACATTGGTTATGTTATGCATTTTTGCTTACTTTTGTTGTTATTGTATTTATGGGGTGATTAAGTATAAATTTGTTTGGTTTATAGGCGCGATCGAGCTAAAGCAGTTGAGATTTTAGTGAAGGACTTGAAAGTGTTTTCAGCTTTTAATGATGAGCTCTTCAAGGAAATAACACAACTTTTGACTTTAGAAAATTTCAGGTATTGAGTAAACTTGTTTTTTTCCTGATAAGATGTGAATGCTGCATAGTTCATGTTTTACTAAATGATTATTTAATTACGTGCAGAGAGAATGAGCAGCTATCAAAGTATGGGGACACTAAGTCTGCTAGGAGTATAATGCTTGCTGAACTCAAGAAACTGATTGAGGCTAATCCTCTCTTTCGTGATAAGCTTCAGTTCCCCACTCTAAAGAATTCGAGACTACGGACACTGATTAACCAAAGGTACGTCATTGAAAAGAATATCTGTTGGTGTTCCTTTTGGATTTGAAACTTTATTTATCTAGAGTTTCAGTTTAAATTGGAAACAGCAGCTATATAAGAAAGACAATTTTAATTTTGTGTTGGGTTTCAGTTTAAATTGGCAACATCAGCTTTGTAAGAATCCCAGGTCCAACCCTGACATCAAGACACTTTTTGTGGATCATTCTTGTGGACCACCGAATGGCGCTCGAGCTCCATCCCCAGTGACAAATCCATTAATGGCCATGCCAAAACCATCAGGAGGCTTCCCACCTTTGGGTGCTCATGGGGTAAGGAAATAAATGATAATAGTTGGTCGCTATATATATATTATTAGGAGGCATAAAGAACAAATAAATGATTCTTGGTTTCAATTTTTTGCAGCCATTCCAACCGGGACCTGCTCCTCTAGCTACGTCTCTGGCTGGCTGGATGGCTAACCCCTCCAGTGTTCCACATCCAGCAGCTTCTGGGGGACCCATCAGCTTAGGTGCTCCTAACAATGCAGGTACTTATTGTATAAGCTCATGTAGGAAAACATATCTGTCCATTGCTTCTGTTCAGTATAAACACATTTGCGCCAATGGAAATGTGAAGACCCATACTATTTGGGATTCTTTAAGTTACAGTACATGCTATGTGCTGAGCTCTTAAATCATATTGGGGACAATCGTTCACGCATATTTCCTGTTGTCGGAAGTCTAGATCACCTCCTTGACATAAGAAGAAGCAAACTACAGATCTTGTTCAGACAGGGGAACTGGGGAAGTAGACATTTTGTTCGGATAGGAGCCTATCATGCTGGGTGAGAATAGTCTCTTGTTGTTTAGTTTCTTTTCCCTGCATGCGCTCTGCCTTTGGGTCTATGCTCACAGCCTTGGGGTCTGTAGGACATCTTGTCCTACATCTTGTTATGTTGTGTTGTTTTGTACTTGCTTTTGAAAGTATAATTGCATTTCTCATCTTGACTTCAATTCGGGCAGTTACTTAAGCGTTACAGTCACAAAGGTTTCCCTGCCGTGATAGTGTGGTACTTCTATAAGAAAGAGTGTTTGTGTGCATCTTGTAGGCATTAAGTGAAACAAAGGCTTAAATGAAAGTCAATGCAGTAGGTATTTTGTTGTGCGTAAGAGCCATCTAACATTACTTAATGAGATAATGGTCACCTATATAGCTAGCTCACTTGTTATGCTTTCCTTTTGGACAACTTGTCTTTGTTATATAAAATCCATCTGAAGTGGCTCAACCGCTCAAATGTACCTATTGTTTTCTTATCTCATCACTCTGGATAGTTCTGTTTTAACGATGCTCTGCGTGTATATGGTTTGACTTTTCCTTCTAGGAGCTATGTTAAAGCGTCCTAGGACTCCTACTAACAACCCGTCTATGGATTACCAAACAGCAGATTCTGAACATCTTATGAAAAGATCCAGACCGTTGGGAATGTCAGATGAGGTACTATGTAATTCTATTCAGCCTTCTCATGCTTCATTTAAGTGTTTTTTTGGGCAATTCTTAAAGTCTGTTAGCTCTGCTGCCTATGTTTTGCATTCATTGAATATTTTTATTTTTCTAGCTTTGAAATCTTTTTAAAATGATGTCTTTTCCTCTTGTTTTTTGCAGGCCAATAATCTGCCTGTTAACATTATGCCCATGACATACACCGGCCAAAACAATGCCCAGAGCTTATACTCTTCAGATGAACTTCCGAAGAATGTTGTTATGACTCTCAATCAGGGATCTGCTGTTAGGAGCATGGATTTCCATCCAGGGCAACCAACCCTACTTCTTGGTTAGTTATTTCTAGGTTGAAATATCTTTTTTTTTTTTGTGGGGTGGGGGGAGGAAAATTTGTTTTTTGATTTCTTTTATATGGATGGACGCCTTTCAATTTCAGTTGGGACAATAGTCGGTGATGTAGCGGTATGGGAGCTAGGTAGCAGGGAAAGGCTTGCTCTTAGAAACTTCAAAGTTTGGGACATTGGTACATGCTCAGGTCCTCTACAGGTAACTTGCCATATTGAATGATCTTGGGAGTTGGGAATGTTGTTTATATAGCTTTGTGGAACACGGTTATATACTTATAATCTTATATGACTAATCATTGTTCCTTTTTTTTTTTTTTTCTTATTTATTTAATAGACAACTCTGGTCAAGGAACCTGCAATAGCTGTTAATCGTGTGGCGTGGAGTCCTGATGGTGCTCTTTTTGGTATGCTTAGTGTAGTTTCTACCTTTTGAGTCATGCTAAATCTTTTGTTAGAAATTTTAGACTTCGGTTAAGGTACTTGGTGTTAAAAATGTTTAAGGATGACAATAGACCCTGTGATGTTTGCTAATCATGTTTCATGACGTGCACCATCATTTCAGGTGTAGCATATAACAAGCACATTGTTCATGTTTATTCCTACCACAACAGTGATGATATACGACATCACCTCGAGGTTTGCTGACCATTTTTTTTTACAACATTGCCACTGATTACGAAATTACTACTGTATTTTAAATGTGTACATTATCTTTAGAAACAAAGCCTGCATTCCATGAAAATAGGCCGAAAAGGCCAATACCAACTGACTTTATATACCCTATAATGAGCAAGAACCTTCCAAAGACTGCTGGGTCTTACGCTCCTACTAATCACAAAGTGGCCAAAAGCACATCTTTAATTTGTTACTTCCAAACCTTTTTCGGAATCAAACCCTGCGGATACGGGCGAGGGGAGACAAGATCCTGGCACGTTCCAGGGTGACCTCCGCCAAAGAACGTCCCAACGTCAGATACTGAATGAGCGGCAAGAGACGGCCTCGTTATCCACACCTCCGGTCGGATGAATGGAGGACCGACCCGGGTTTTCACGAGCGTTGGCGGGTCCTGGAGTGCCCGTCAAGGGCCTGTTCAATACCATAATAAAAAGTAGTAGAGCGAGGAGAGCGGTCTACAAGAGTAAGCGGATGGTTAATTCACTTAAGTCTTTCTTGGAAGTGTACAATTTAGTATACAATTAATGTAATATAATTAACCAAAGCATTTGAAATTGAAATATTAATTTAAAAAAATAAGAGTTTAGGATTTTGAAAATTTGTTAATACCTTCAATAGGAGTTCAAGCCACAAGAAAGAAGAAGAAGATGAAGGGACAGAAAAAGTACAATCTAGAACTCTAGAATGCACTAGTGCACGGCAATATTAAGCAAATAAGGATTTCCTACAAAACAGGAAGTAACAAAAAAAAAAAAGGAAATTAACCAAGTAAAAAGTTTTTCTTGTTCTGGTAACTGAAATTTGAGTCAGAATAGGATCTGTAGAAATTAAGGAAAGGAATAGAAATCTTTATAAGCTACGTAAGTTAAAAAAATAAAAAAAATAAAATTGAAAGTGTGGGCACCCTCAAACCCCCCTGGCTCCGCCCCTGGTGGTGGCTTGTGGAGACAGTTTAGAAAATAAGAAAGAGAACAAAATAAAGAGCGAGATTTAACTTTTAAATAAGACAAGGGTGCATTCTCTGCACACACCAACAATTCAATATTATAGAGTAAGATTGCACATGCTGTGCAAACGACCACTTATGTGCATATATAGGAAACTTTAAATCATTTACTGGTCAGTATACAGTCCCACCTTCTCGCAATAAAGAAGTCCAAGTTGAAGCCTTGAAGGCATTTCCATTGCTATCGAAGGCTCTCTTGTGATGTAATTAGACCCATCTTCTTACTAGAGTCATATACTTCACTGATAAGATGACTGTCAAATGTTTATAACTTAATTCTCTGTATCTCTAGTTTTATAGAAGTCTTTCTTTTCTTTGTACCTTTATCTTTAGATATATGAAGTTTTGAATTACTTTGCAAATTTCATTACATCTTATACAGATAGACGCTCATATCGGTTCTGTAAATGATCTTGCTTTCTCTCACCCAAACAAACAATTGTGCATTGTGACTTGTGGAGATGACAAAGCTATCAAGGTATTTTTGGTCATGCAATTACTTGGGTTGTGACAGAAAATTTTAAGACCTCAATCATTAACACTCAAGATGTCTAGGTGTGGGATGCAGTCACTGGTTCCAAGCAGTACACTTTTGAAGGTCATGAAGCTCCCGTCTTTTCTGTTTGTCCTCACTATAAGGAAAGCATCCAGGTACTATAGGATTTATCCTCATGTATTTTTGTGATTATTTGACCATGTATACAGTATTTTGATTTGGTTCTATATGTCATCACCATGGTTGTTTCCTCTCATCCTTGTTATGTTCTTTACACTGTATTGTTTTTTCTTACATGCAGTTCATCTTCTCAACGGCTATGGATGGGAAGATTAAGGCCTGGCTGTATGATAACATGGGATCAAGAGTTGACTACGATGCTCCTGGTCATTGTTGTACAACAATGTCCTACAGTGCTGATGGTACAAGGTCGGCAAATGATACACCTCCTTTACGTTTCAGTTTCCCTTTACTGTGTAATTTATTGCTTCTTAAGTTTAATGTACCTCTTAATATATTGTTTGCCACATCTATTGGAAAACTTAGGCTTTTCTCATGCGGAACTAGTAAAGATGGGGATTCTTATCTTGTGGAATGGAATGAAAGTGAAGGAGCTGTCAAGCGAACATATCAGGGCTTCAGGAAGCGGTCCAATGGGGTTGTGCAGTTTGATACAACTAAGAATCGGTTCTTGGCTGTTGGCGATGAATTTGTTATAAAAATTTGGGATATGGACAATCCCAACCTCTTGACCACAATTGAAACAGATGGTGGATTGCCGGTAATTATTATGACAGTTGTTTCTTTCCTGATGATATGATCGTATAATAAGTTTTAAAATGCAAACAATTGCGATGTCCTGGCATGACACATTTTTCAAAATGAGTGGTACTGACCATAAGTTATGCACACATGCTTGGCTGTGTGCATTTTGTAATCTTTCTGGGACACCCTAAGTTATGTTGTGACATGTTACTATATGGGTTTTTGCATATGATTTGTGCTTAAAACTCATTTGCAGCAGCATACTGTCTATATTTTGCATCTACTTTTCCTACTTCACAAATTGGTTTATGCACGTTTTGCAAAAAAAATCTAGGCAGTTTATGCCAGTTCTTATATTGAAAGAAATTCATGTAACACCTAGGTTACATAGCTTACCATTTGTCTGGAAGATGTCATTCCACTTGTTACCAACCCAATTAGTGTGTAAAATACATGCAGGCCTCTCCTCGTATCCGATTCAACAAGGAAGGGATGATGTTGGCTGTTTCAACAAATGATAATGGTATTAAAATATTAGCTAATACGGATGGGCTTCGACTGCTACACTCATTTGAAGCTTCTAGATCTGCTTCTGAAACTGTTGCCAAGGTATATTGATCTTGAACTTAGTAGCCGATATTTGGACCTGTTTTTGTAATATTAAGACTACCTTGTTTTGTAGCCATCCCCAATTAGCACAATGGGAGCTGCTAGTGTCAATGTTGGAACAAGCGTCGGCATTGCAGATCGAGGTGCCCCAATGACCTCCATCATTGGAATGGTAACTGCTATCTTTGTCTCATAGATTTTTTAATGTGTTTCCTGGAAAAATGCTTCTAATTTTTCTTTTGTTTCGCACATGAGTAAATAAAACTGTATCACATTTTTTTTCCCTCGAAAAATGTGTACAACTGCTAAACTAATGTGCATTTGCAAATAGTCAAAGTAGGCAGTCACATTTTTTTCCCTCCTCCTGGTACTTGACTTCCCCTTTTACTTCTTTCAACTATTATGTAGAATGGAGACAGCCGAAGTTTGGCAGATGTGAAGCCCAGAATTCTTGATGAGTCTATGGAGAAGTCTAAGATTTGGAAGCTAACTGAAATCAATGAATTATCTCAATGTCGGTCCCTGAGGCTTCCAGATAATGTATTGCCAATGAGGGTATGTTTCCAACATTGGTACAATTGTAAGAATTTATTAAAATAGCTGCCAAATACAAGATATTGATAGGTTTGATGGATGTTTGGATAATGTTCTTATTATTATGATCTCTGGTGACCTTTCAGGTTTCTCGACTGATCTATACAAATTCAGGACTCGCTATTTTGGCATTAGCATCCAACGCCGTGCACAAGCTTTGGAAATGGCCGAGAAATGAACGATACCCGTCTGGAAAGGTATTGACCCTTTCGTGCTCCAAGTTATCATTGGACGCAGATTCTATATGAATAGATAAGTATCAGAATTTTCTATCAAAAAAAAAAAAAAGAAAAGAAAAGAAAGATAAGTATCGGAATTGGAATTATTCATTTCATTTCTTACAAACTTACAATTTTTAATGCCTTTTTTTTTAGGCATCATCTGTTGTGCCACCTCAATTATGGCAACCTTCTAGTGGAATATTAATGACCAACGAAATAAGTGAGGCAAACCCTGAAGATGCCGTTCCGTGTTTCGCACTTTCAAAGAATGATTCATATGTTATGTCAGCATCAGGAGGAAAAATCTCACTTTTCAATATGATGACTTTTAAGGTATTTTACCTTGGGAGATTATATATATGGTTGTGCTCCTTTGTGCCCAATCTGTCAGATTATAATGTTTGCAATTTTCTGGTGTAGACGATGACAACATTCATGCCCCCACCTCCAGCAGCAACATTTCTGGCCTTCCATCCACAGGACAATAACATTATTGCTATAGGCATGGACGACTCCTCGATTCAGATCTACAACGTCCGAGTTGACGAGGTCTTTTTTTTTTTTTTTTTGAACTTAGCCTCTACAGTGAATTTTTTTCCTAATAAGAAACATTGATTTTGAACTTAATTGTGTCCTTGATGCCATTCACCTTGCAGGTTAAGAGCAAACTCAAAGGCCATCAGAAGAGAGTGACAGGTCTTGCCTTTTCTAATGTTCTAAATGTGCTTGTGTCGTCAGGCGCTGATGCTCAGGTATGCCTTATATGTTGGAGAGAGTTTAGTTTTATCATATTTGCATTTCTTTAGTTATTCGGGGTTATGTTGTGGTGGTGTCTCTTCAGAGTTGTGTTTTTATCTCCTTTAATTACAGTATATCAAACTTTTACACTAACAAATACCCCATATTTTCCAGTTATGTGTTTGGAGCACAGATGGATGGGAGAAGCAGGTCAATAAGTTCTTGCAGATTCCAAGTGGACGAGTTCCAGCACCACTTGCAGAGACGCGCGTCCAATTTCACCAAGATCAGATACACTTCCTGACTGTTCATGAAACGCAGTTAGCCATATATGAGGCACCCAAGCTTGAATGCGTAAAACAGGTTTGTTAGCTTCCTTTTTCTGCCTACTTATCTTTACTATTTATTAATTGAGTTTGTATTACTAGTAATACAGTGGATAGTTCAACAACAAACTTTGTCCGTTGTAATGTGAAATATTTTCCCTTCGGTCAGTAAGAAAAAGGGGAGTTCCTTTCCTTTTATAAAGCAAACCTAGTCCCCTGTTCTTATACTAAGATCCTTGGACCTTGGTGCATATGAGTATCAACTACCCACTTATTGACAAGGGTCACTGGAAACTTCCTTGAAAATTAATAGTTGGACTTGGAAACATTGACCTTTCTTATTCATTGGAGCTGGTCTAGATGCACAGTTGGTTGCGTTTCATAATTTGTAATTTTGGGTCAGTTACACCTTTCGGTAGTAGGGCCTGCAGGACAAAATTATGTCCTTGCAGGAAAGGTTAGTTTTCTTAATTTCCTTTTGATTGTTAATGACTTTGAATCTATTTGGTGTTCTCCAACAGTGGGTGCCACAAGAACCAAGTGTTACCATTACACATGCCACCTATTCCTGTGATAGTCAATCAATATATGCAAGCTTTGGGGATGGCAGTGTGGGTGTTCTTAGCGCCACAACACTCAGATTAAGGTGTCGGATTAATCCCACTGCATATTTACCTTCCAGTATCAAGTAAGTATCAGCCCATGTAATTAAATACTTTCAAGTTTTCGTTTTTTTTTCCAAGGTAGTTATTCAAACAATATTCTTTTCACAGCTCAAACAACTCGAGAGTGTATCCACTTGTTATTGCTGCTCATCCCACCGAGCCTAATCAATTTGCACTGGGGCTGACTGATGGAGGAGTCCATGTTCTTGAGCCTCTAGAATCTGAAGGAAAATGGGGAACTTTGCCACCATCTGACAATGGTGCTGGTCCAAGCATAGCCACTGGTCAAGGTAGTTCTGAACAACTAACGAGGTGATCGAGTGCTCTTTGCAATGGCTAGTCACATGTGTCGTATACCCGCAGACCCTGCTTTTTAATTTATGGGTAAAGCTGCGTGCCATAGGTGTTTTAGCATGTAGGTCAGGAAAAGATGTCAGGCTGGCATCAGCGGTGATAAATCCCCATTGAGGCACCAGCAACAGCAACAACAGTTGGTGGCTAGGTTTTAGAGGACCCTTCATACGATCAAGATCTAAACAGAAAGTGTTGGTAAATGCAAATAGCATGGGTTAAATTTGAAGAGTCGGTCAGTGCATCAATCTCGTGTATTGCAGTGAATAGAAATGATTCTCTTGATTTAATTTCTGCATTTTTCCAGGTTTATACTCCGAAAAAAAGTAATTTGTTTATTGAATTTCCCCTTCATAATCAAAAGTTCCTTTTGCTTTATTCTCTATTTTACTTGTTAAAATGACCATTTTTTAGGAGTGTTGTTTATGAATACTCTTGTTTAGAGAGAAAAAATTCCGAAATAACAGAAAAGATTAAAAATCAAACTGGACCATAGTAAAAGTAAAACACATGCCCCAAACAAAATCATCTTCTGTCAAATAATACCAGATGAACAGTTTGTATCTTAAGAACAACGTGTGACGTGTCCATGTGTTAATTTGTAGAGAAGCTAAATAGCAAAATGTTTACCGTTCCATATGATATTTTCACACTCCAGCCGAAACTAACAGTCATCACCATTTCCATTAATCTCTCTTCTTCTTCCTTTGAAGTTTGAACTATCAATGGCTTCTTCAATAACTCCGCCTCATCAACCTATCATCCTTTCTTCTACTTCTCCAATTCCCAATCTCTCTCCTTCTTCTTCTTCTTTGATCAGTAAAACTAAACCAACAATTAAAACCTCTCTTAAACCCCACAACAACAGAAACCCAATTAGGAAAAAACCCCATCAATCATTAAAGTCATCATTAGAAAATCTATCAGCAGAAACTCTTTTTAATGTTGATGCTTTCGCTACAGCACTTGAGGAATGTGCAGCTACGTATTCTTTTGAAGTTGGTATTCAAATTCATGCTCATTTAATCCATCTTGGTCTTTATAAAGATGTTTACTTGTCAAGCAAACTCCTTTATTTCTATTGCAGTAATGGGGATGTTGATGCAGCTCGTTTAATCTATGATAATACTCCTATTGATTGCCTTAATCTTTACTTTTGGAATAACATGATTCGAACTTATGTTGATTGTTTGAGGTATAATGATGCAGTTGAGTTGTTCGTGGAGATGTGGGGGTTGGGTTTTTGTCCTAATGAATTTACTTACCCTTTTGTTTTAAAGTCTTGTTCTGTTCTTGGGCTTGTTGAACTTGCTCGAGAGATTCATGGTTTAATGATCGTTAATGGGTATCAACAAGATGTCTTTGCAGGGAGTGCTTTGCTTGATTTGTATTTGAAATGTGGGTGTTTTGGTGATGCTTGTAAATTGTTTGATAGAATTCCTCAGAGAAATGAGGTAACTTGGAATTCTATGGTTTCTGGGTATGCTCAGAATGGGAATTGGGAAAAGGCTATGGAAGCATTAGAGATTATGGGGAAGTCTGGTATTGAAGTTAAGGTGAGTACGTGGAACTCAATTATGGCTGGTTGTGTTCGGTATGGTGATGGAGTATTGGCATTTGAGACGCTTCGAAGGATGTCAGTCTCAGGCTTGGCCCTAAAGCCAAATTCAGCCACCTTTAATACTCTCTTGTCTGTGATACCGACTGACATGCCATTGATTTTGTTGAAGGAGCTCCATGGCTTTGCTATAAAGCAACAAGATATAATAGGTATGGATTCTATAGATAGTGATAGACTTCGCTCCTCAATTGTGTCTGGTTATGCTTTTCATGGGTGTATGGATTATGCGTCTCAGCTGTTTAATGGGATCTGCTTAAAAACTTCACAACTGTGGATCTCAATGATATCTGGGTTCATACAATGTAAGAAAATCAATGAAGCTTTTCGCGTTTTCAGAGATATGATAATTCAATGTGGTGGGGAATTCAAAACTCTCTCCAAGGTTCCTTTAACTTTGCTTCTCCCAGAATGCAGTGCATCATCTTTGACTGGTTTGGAGATCCATGCTCATGCTTATAGAGTTGGTTTTGAATCCAATACCTCAGTGAGCAATGCTCTTATTGCCATGTATGGAAGAAGGGACAAAATTGAATGGTCCGAGCGAGTTTTCACGAGAGCCCCTGAGAAAGATGTTATTTCGTGGAATACAATGATTTCTGGTTATGTGAATAATAATGATTCTGTCAAAGCTTTGACCTATTTCGATCGAATGCGCTCAGAGGGTATACATCCTGATGAGTTTACTTACAGCTCAGTTCTTAGTGCCTGTGGAGAGATGGGGGCTCATCGCCAAGGGTTGGGGATGCATGGGCACATAATTAAAGGAGGATTTTCAGAAGGCTGCCTTGTGGTTCAAAATTCCCTTGTTGATATGTATGCGAAATGTGGGTGTGTCGACGACGCTAGGAATCTCTTTGATGAGATAAAATGGAAAGATGATATTTCATGGAACACCATGATCTCATGTTATGGGATCAATGACTTTCCCCACGAGGCATTTGCACTCTTTGATGAGATGCGAGGGCAAGGATGGACGCCCAACCGTGTCACCTTTATTGCACTCTTATCAGCCTGCAGCCATGCAGGCTTGGTTGATGAGGGTTTACATTTCTTTCAAACTATGAGTAGTGAATATGGGATCAGTCCAGATGTTGAGCATTATGCCTGCACGGTCGACAATCTAGCGAGAGCGGGTCAGCTCGACAAGGCCTACACTTTAATTAAAAGCATGCCAATGAAGCCTGATGACTGTGTTTGGGGGGCTCTTCTTAGTGGATGCCGAATCCATGGGAACGTCCCTTTGGCCGAAGTTGCAGCCAGGCATCTAGTGGAGTTGAAGCCTCAACATTCTGGGTATCACGTTCTACTCTCTAACATCTATACAGATGCCTCTCGACAAAAAGATGCTGCTCATGTTCGAACAGTCATGAAAGAAATGGGTGTGAAAAAGTTTCCAGGTATAAGTTGGGTAGAAGTTAGTGGTGAGTTCCACACTTTTTTGACAGCTGACAAGACGCACGAGCAAAGACAAACTATATACTTTACCCTGGATGGGCTTACGAAGCACCTAATAACCGAGGGTTATGAGCCTAGCTTGGCCTCTTGATCAATTAGTTAACAAAAGCAACTTATGGGAAGTTTTAATACCTTCTACAGCGAGTGTATCAATCAGAAAGTCCAAGGCATTTTATGTCTTCAATTAAAGGACAACACAAATGGAGGAGGCAGTGAACTGAGTATGACATCCCTCATCAACAGTCATGGAGATTCAAATTCAAAAGCTTCAGGTTCTGCCCAAGTTCATCTTATATATGTGGCGGTAGGAAAACATATTCTGCTGCGAATTGAATTTTCGAAGAGCCCTGGAAGATCACTATGAAAATAAAATAATTTCATGTGTGTCTTGCATGCTCTCTATTATTAACCAAATGGTTTGTTTATTGAGAACTCCAAGGTTGAAGACTTTCAGTTTCAGTGACTATCCGAACAGCTTTCTCGATGCTTGAATTTTTTGGAGAACTGCTCTCTATGCCTTTGTGGAAAGTTACACAAAGAAAGCTAAGGATGAGGTCTTGGAGAGTTGGAGAGAACCCAAGAGATGGACTGTTCAAATCTCTAACAGAAATTCGCAAAAGATGATGGCAGAAGCTTTAGAATCATATTCAAGAATGTCATCTGCGACAGTGAGGTCAGAGGTACAAAAGTGTGATAAAACCGTAGCCTCTATATCCTCTAATCAATAATGAAAGCGACAAATTGTTGTGGACTAGCCGAAAGATTCTATTCTATTGCAGATCTTTCTTTCCTATTACTGAGGCCATGAAGATTGATGAACGTTTAGATAGGCGACATCTCCTTCCCTCCAAAGAAATTTTGGGAAAGAAAGTGTTGTCCAGAGTTCACTTCTTTAGTGGACACTGGTGAAGGATTCTCACAATGGACACCTTAAAAATTCTACTGCTATTAGGTTCAGGTTCTCCGTGTCCAATGCAGTTCTCTCTTTAACAGTAATAATCTTATAAACAACATTTCTCTATTTCACATTGTTCTTATTGTTAGCTGTACGAATGTTCTGCATTAATAGGACTACGGAGATCATATACAGTATTCCTTGAAAATTCTAGTTGATGAAAGCAAACTTCAAAATCAAATGTATGGAAAACAAAATGGAAAATTTAATTTGAACATTTTGGAGTAAAGACAAGCTCGGCCTCGGACCGGAAATGTGTGGGCTTGTGGCCCATCCTACTATCCTAGAGTGTCCACTTCTCCTAAAAGGAAAATAAAAATCGATCACGGTGGGACTCGAACCCACAATCTCCCGCTCCGGAGGCGAGCGCCTTATCCATTAGGCCACGCGATCTTTTGTTCTAATGTTTCATAAATTACAATTCTATACCATTCAAACATACTAGGACAAATACATGCATTATGGAATTTGTTCATGTGAAGTTTGATAATATCATTTTGTGAAGGTCAAATGATCAAATTGTGTGAACGTGGATAATTTAAGATTTATACATGCATGACCAAGGTTGCGTTCATTTAGAAAAAATCGGTTATAAATGTGTTGTTGTATAGTGAAGCCTATTTGTTAATAAGAATTCTTAGCATTTTTTGATAAAGAAAAAAAAAAGGTTGAGTTCATTTAGAAGTTTTCAACTTTTTATTTATTAATTTACCCTTCTTCAGTGTTGGTGATCACAACCTGAATTGTAACTGCTCCAATTTCAATAGAATTTTCACTTATTTAAAAAAACTTTTCATTTACTAATCTTAGTCTTACATCCATGCCAAGTTGCAACAAAATAAGTCGTAAACTTATTAAAGATACTCATCCAAAAACATAAAAAAAAAAAAAGTGGAGAAACATGACGGAACTTGTAGGGCTAACCAACATAGTTTCATCCCTTTTGCATTTGACAAATTTGGATTGTTAGGCTCAGAAGCAATTAAGCTCCTCAAGAGAGTGCAGAAGGTAATGAAACGTGATGACTGCGGGTTCGAATGAATATGTATTTAGGAGAATCGGGTTTGTTATCCAGAAAGGACTTGTCGTGCAGTTTGTACCGCGTTTGTCCTCTACTTTTGTGTAATTCGTTGAGCTTATCAATAAAATTTGCCAATTGAAAATAAAAAAAATAAAAAATCGTTAAAATGCATGCAATATTTTTTTACTCATTCAAAATTACGTGTGGAAACTTATATCAACAATCCGCTGTTGACGTGTTTCGAACCCACGACCTCTCCACTTTGTGAGAGGGGTGCTACCATTGAGCCACAGGCTCATTCACAAAAAAAAAATATATATATATTTTTTTTTACTCATTCAAAATTAAGGTCGAGAAAGAACATATAGATAACCCTTTAATGTCGTTGTTTTAGTCTCAAGTGGACCGTCTTTAAAATCAGATCATGGAGATGTACTTGATGAAATAGAGGCAATTGATTTGGGCTCAAGTGAACCGTCTTTAGATCATATAGATGTAATTGATGACATGTAGACAATTGTGAACACTACAACCTCTAGTGTTCCACTAATGCCAAATTCACATGAGGTAAGGTCTAACAATCCGGTGTTGAGTTAAAAGAAATGTGTAATAAAGTACTGATAGTATAACCTTTTGTCTTGGTTAAAACTATTTTCTTTTCTTTTAATTTGTTTGTATATTATGTAAGGTTTTTAAAGTCTTTTTAGGGAATGATGTCCATGAATGGATCTCTCAGGTTTTTTTAGAGAATGATTTCAAGAAAGGTTTTCTTATGATAACTTTTTTTGGCTTATTACTCACTTTTTTTTCATTGATATTATTAATGGGAAGATCTATTATGATATGGAACATTTCATACCATTTTTCTCCTATACATAAAAAACAACAACCGTAATTGATTTGTCCAATCAAACAGAAAGAAGGGATAGAATGGATGACTCAATACATTTATGGTGTCTTTAAATCGCGAGATCTCACTATATGTTGTAATATAATGGGTTCTTTTTGAGAAAGTTGGATTATAATTTTATTTTATTTTATTTTTTTTGTGTTTTTATATCAATATATCCTCTTTCTAGTATTTTTTTTGCTTATATGTGTAAATAAAGATGTCTTTATCTCTGCCATATGTCACTATCTTCCTCAAATTAATTTACGTCGGTGTATCAATTTTAGTGATCTTAGAGCATTCCCAATGGTAAAGGGTTTTAAGGGTGCCACATAGGAGAGATGAGGGAGGTTTTAGCATCGAGTTAATGGTAAAAGTGATTTTTACTTTTAGACTTGCCAATAGTTGATTGTAAAATAAGTTTTAAAAGATTAAATTTTATTTTTCCCAAAATCATTGGTTATAAAATATGATAAAATTTAATTTTAAATTAATAAGTGATCCTACATGGCACTTTTAAGTCCTTGGCAAATTTGCCAAGGAGTTAAAAGTGTTTAGCTTGAAAATTGTGTTAAAAGTAACCATTGGCAAGAGTTTTTAGTTAAAAGTTTCTAAAAGGGATTTAAAACCATGGTAAAACACTTTTAGTGGTGCCACATAGGATGGTTTTAAGGAATTTTGGGGTTTTCAATGGTTTTAGCGAAAAAAAGGTTTTAGTGTTTCCAATGGTGGATTATCCATACCGCACTCATTGTGGGGTATGAATCCATACCGCACTCATTGTGGCGGATGGATCCATACCGCACTCATTGTGGCGGATGGATCTTCTTTTAGATTAGTCCATACCGCACTAATTGTGGGGTATGGATCCATACCGCACTTATTGTGGGGTATGGATCCATACCGCACTAATTGTGGGGGATGGATTCCTACGTGGCACTTTTAACTCCTTGGCAAATTTGCCAAGGAGTTAAAAGTGTTTTGCTTGAAAAGTGTGTTAAAAGCTACCATTGGCAAGTGTTTTCACTAAAAGTTAACTAAAAGTGTGCTAAAACCTACCATTGGGAATGCTCTTAGTATTCCTAACAATTTTAATTTCTAAATAATTTTTTTTTATACTAATAGACCAATTTTTTTTTCTTTTTTAACCAAACAGTATTAAATATCCCAACAAAGTCTCACAAAACCAAACATAATCACACATCTATAATTACAACTCTAGGCCATCACATTCATATAATCTAGACCATCAAATTCACAAATTTTCGGAAAACACAAACTCTACATTGCTTCTCCAACAAAAGTCTGACAAAACCAAGAACTTGAAGTAACAAAAAGTCCTGCCTCAAACATGTCCAGAAAAAGATCGATTGCATCATCATAACTAGTACAACAATAACCACAGAACCTACCATCAAATGGAGCAAAGCGTCGAGCACTTCTAATGGACCCGATTTTATGAGGTGTCTTTAGAGTCGAGTGGTATGAAAATCGTCTCTCAACTTTTTGAGGAAAAAAAACTGTCTTCTCCATTTCACCTTTTTTCCCAAATTATTTTTTTGCTCTGGGCATTATTTTCTCTGGCCTCATTGCCCAGTAATATTAAAACACGTGGCATCTAATATTTATAATTTATTTTCAAATTAACAGAGATATGACGGTAACAGATAAATATTTGATCTTCTTCAATCGTTTCTTTATCTCCACCTCTCTTTTAAGTCGTACAACGGGTATGTAATGTATACTTACAATTATCAATAGAATTGTAAAATGGTACCTCCATTTTGATGTTTTAATCTTTGAGATAATTAAAAATCTAAGAAACAAATGACATTGAAACAATGAATTGAAGCGCCAGATACTTTAGACCTGGATGTTCGATCACGAATAAACAAGCATAATACTAATCTTTTAATATTTAGCCGACATGAAAGCATATACACATCTCTTTCAAAGGTTATTCCAAGTTTTTAGGGATTAATTAGTAATGAAAAATAAAATGAATCAGAAAAATCATAGTTTTTATAAAATCATAGCAGAGAACAAGAGGAATTAAGAGGTTATTCTTTATAGTTTTTGAAAATCATAGCAGAGAATATTAGATGGATTTCACTTTTGAGAGAAGAGAATGGAGAATAAGAGGAATCATAAAAAATTACTGAAAGAGGAGAACCAATTGTTCATTTGTTCGTATGTTTATATCTCGGTTTGGGTTTCCATTCGCCGTTAACGAACTCATTGACTCATCATATTATATTAGGGGTGGCAATATGACCCGAAACCCGTTAACCCGACACGAACCTGACCTGTTATAAACAGGTTTGGGTCTAGGCTTATTGGGTTTCAGGTCTAAATGACCCGAACCTGCTAGATCTGTTTAAGAAGCAGGTCAGGTTCATGTTTGAGCAATAGACCTGACAGGTCAACCCGAAACCCGTTACTAATCTTCTTCTTATTTTATTTTATTTTTTTTATTTTTATTTATTTATTTATTTTTTATTTTTATTTTTATTATAATTCAAATTTTATTGATAAGCTCAACGAATTACACAAAAGTAGAGGACAAACGCGCTACAAACCGCGCGGCAAGTCCTTTCTGGATAGCAAACCCGATTCTCCTAAATACATATTCGTTCGAACCTGCAGTCATCACGTTGCTATCCATTATCTTCTGCACTCTCCTGAGGAGCTCAACTGCTTCTGAGCCTAGCAATCCAAATGTGTCAAATGCAAAGGGGATAAAACTATGTTGGTTAGCCCTACAAGCTCCGTCATGTTTCTCCACTTTTTTATTTGTTTTTTTGTTGAAAGTCTTTTTCTCTATTCACTTTAACAGCTTCACCTTCAATCTAAATATCTATCAATCACATTTGATGTCTAACAGATCATGTAATATAAACAGTAAACTTATATATTACAGAACAAATTGATGTTTCAATCCATTTAGTGTTATTACAAGATTTTTCTTCGTCATTAATTAATTATACAACATAGACAGAACTTGAAATAATCTAATTCATATAAGATGGGCAATCTCCATTTATATTTGAAATGTATTATGAAGACTGAAACACCAACTCAATAGGATCTACAGAAACATAGCCCAATTAAGAAATCGATGTTCCTCGTTTCATTTAAAGTAGTAGGGGTTTCTTCAAAGAGTAATTATGTAGTTCATTATTTAATTTTGAGTAAAATCTTGAGACTTTGAAAGATCACAAACACGGAAAGAAAAGAAAAAAACTCAAACATGTGTATGGCCGTATGGGTAAGGGAACAAATATCCTTCATATAAAGATGTAAAAAACCAAAGCTTTGAAAAACAGAATAGCAAAAGTAGAGAAGACGGACAAAAAGTTAAGTGATTGGATAATAAATGGGTCAAAACAGGTCAAGTCCAGGTCAGACCCGTTTATGAGCAGGTCAGGTTCAGGTTCATACTTTCATACCCAATTAATAAACAGGTCAGGTTTGGGTTCTAGCTTTAAAACTTTTCAACCTGTTAGACCCGACCCGACCCGACCCAATTGCCACCCCTAATTATATGCCACATGTTATAATTTTGTTGGGCAATGAGGCAAGGAGCAAATAATGCCAGGAGCAAATTTTTTCTCTTCTTTATCCTCTAACCTAAAATCTTTCTATATTTTGGATTTGCCTACTTTGGGCTTGTGCAGTGGATGTTGGAAATCTGACTGGCCAGATGGCCCAATACTATCGAACGGGCCGTTTGTTATAAGTCTCAGGCTAAGTCCGAAAGTGGCGAGATAGCTCAAGTAAAAAGAATAGTTCCGTCAGTCCCACGTGCGCAGAGCGCACTTCCGTTTTCTACGCTGGTTCGCTCATGCTGGAGGGAGCATCCCCACTTAGTGATCGGCATAGCGCTATCCTCTGTTGGCTGTCGAAAAAATGCTGGCTTAAGCTTACCTAACGGCTTTCCTGGGTTGGGAGATTTACGGAACGGAAAGGATGTTAACTCAAATGAAAACCCTAGGTAAGGGCGAAACAAAGCATGATAGAGATCATACTGAGAAAGCAAAAAAAAAAAAGATAAAAAATCTGAGAAAGCAAAAAAAAAGATAAAAAATCCGTACTGGTACAACTACAACTCTTATTTGAACGAAGGTTTACATGTGCAATTAGGACTAGTGAGTAGTTCTACTGAAACGGTTGAAAAGTCTTTCCAACTTCACAGGGATCGATCCTTTTGAAGGGTTCCAAACCTTATTATCAGGGAAGGATGTTCATTATGACTACATAGCTTTTAAGCCGAATGGATGTTACGAAATGCAGTGATACAAAAACTCTTTTTATGTTTCTAATCCATGTGCATAGTCGCACTCATGAGAGTCTCTTTTCTTGTAAATGAAATCTGACCACTGTTCCGAAGGCACTTCCCCCCTTACTCAATAGGGGTCTATCGACCACCAAATAGAGTTGGTTCCTGGAGCAAAGCCGACTGCCAAGGGACCTTACCATCAGCTCCTGAGCTAGCTGAACTTAGGAGACAATTGAACGAGCGTTGTTGGAATCGGGCTTTATCCGCCCATCTAAGCGTATAGAGCACCTGTTCTCTTTCAGAAGAAGCACGACGGGAACCTAAGGTTGTGTATCGACTATTGGGCTCTCAACAAGGTGACGGTGCGCTACAAGTATCCTATTCCTTTGATTGCGGACTGTTCGATTAGTTGGGGTCGGCACGAGACTTTACAAAGTTGGACTTGCGGTCAGGATACCATCAGGTTCGTATCGCCGAGGGAGAGGAAAGAAAACATAAGGAAGGGACTGATAGCTATATACTTTAAAGTATAGGCCTTTTTAAAAGAAAGATCGATTTTTCATCCACCGATGCAGAAAATGCTCCAGTTTTCCATTCTCATATGAGGTCGAAAAGTTTATTGGCAACAGGTCGGCACGAAGTGATTCATCATGCTCAAACATGAGCCGATCTTGGATTCAGTCAGCCTCACTCCTTCCTTTTGATTATGTCGTGACGCTTTGGTTACCGACGAACGCTTCCAAACAAAGGTGACCCCGCTCCTCTAACTCTTCTCAAGTCGCGCTACAAGTGGAATTAATACAATGGATTCAGAAGCATCAAACCTCTCTTGTTCGGAAGAATCGAAACACATCGAAATGGTACCAGCCGTACTAAATAGTAGAAGGATTTGGTAGAAATATGTAGAATTGTCCCTCCTAAAAAGATTATTCCAGAATAAATGGGCAATAATTAGGAGAGGTGCGCCAGCGGCGAGCAGAAGCAAGGTTATTAGATACCGAGGGAAAGCCCGACCAGAACCACACGTGCAAGTTTCCCTTCATGTGGCTCGTCGGTGATAACTTCTTCGGATTTGCGTGAACTAGCGGACCGATCACTAAGTGGGGATGCTCCCTCCAGCATGAGCGAACCAGCGTAGAAAACGGAAGTGCGCTCTGCGCATATGGGCCTGGCGGAACTACATTCCACTAAAGTTCGGACCCCGGATCCAAGCCCAAGGTAAGCATCTGAACGAGAGGAAGGGTAATCATCGGAACCATCATTTTTTAATCTCATTATGACTTGGTCGTTCGGAAGAGATTCTTTCTCGATTAGAATAGTGGAATGGAAGGCGTTTATGGAAGGCGAAGTCCCCGCTAACTCTTATTTTCTTTCTTAGGACATGGGTACATAGGCCCTGAAGCTTAGGTCCGGCTATTGATTCAGAATGGATCTGTCTAAGTAGTTGGTCTCTATGCCAGTTTGATTTACTTTCTTCTTGCTTTCAACAAGTGAGTCCTCCGGCTTCCCTGGCCAGGCTGCTAGTAGTGAAGCTTGGTCTGCAGTTAACAAGTGAGCGAATCGATCTTTCCTTGCAGCTGCTCGATCAGGAGATAGGGAGGATCCGACAGAAGCACGAAATTCCGATTGTTCAGAGAATAAGATTGGTTATATTAAGGACAGACGCACTTTAGGCCTGTTCCAGGTCAGTCGCTCAAAGAAAGGAAAGTACGTCCTGAACTGTAGGAAAAAATGCCTATGCATATTGTATTAACCTATTTCTAGATTAATGCATTCACTAGGTCAGGTCGTTGGGGGACTTGACCAAAGGGGGGAGTTTTAGATCGGGGTGGCTGCACCTCGTTGAGATTGAGATTGGCTACGTACTCTAGTTCGTGGGGATTGAACTCAGAGATCAAGCCATCGTAGTTCTGTTTATATAGAAGGTGAAGAGGCGAAGATCTTGGGATCCTGCAGATTCTCCGATATATTTATGGTGACATAATATTCTCCGTCATATTTATGGTGAAATAATATTCTCCTGCGATTGTTTAACGGCTGTAATGACCGGACAACAGCTGGAGAGAATATCTTGTGCGCCGAATAAGGGCATGCGCGTATGAACAGACCGTCGCTGATTATGTAATTGAGTTGTTGTGGTCGAGCTATGAGTAGGTCGAGATGGTAGCGACCTGATGGATTAATGACTATGCCACGTGGATGCTTTTTATTGGTTGGAGTATATAGTACCCTTACATAAGCCCCCTCTTTTTAGGTCGGCGGTAGGAGTCGAGCTGAAAAGACTAAGAACTCTGATCGATGTTGATTTGAAGTTTGCTTTTTGAATTTGCGCACGTGGCAGTCATGCAGGCTTATCTGAAATAATCATGGCGCTCTTATGGGGAAGTGGAGGAGTTTCCTCGAGCAGTTAGCCGTGGATTTATGGCAACTGACGCACTTCTTGCTTGATTGGGCCTTTGCGTGGCACGTGGATTGATCTGACGGTGGATGTGAATCGTTTATTGAGTGGAAAATAACTGCAAGGAACGTGGTTCCCCTGCTCGATCTCGGCCGTTCATCTGTTTCGAACCGATGGCTGGGATTTCATGTGCTACAGTATTTAAACTGTAGCTTGCTTGAGAAGGGTTTACCTATCCCATTTTCTTTGTTGAGCTGCTGCCGAATTTCTCTTGCGATCTGAAGAACTTTGAGAGCTCGTGAGGTTAGTTGCTTCTGTTTCCTTTTTGTTTCTTGAATTTGTTCTCTTTGTATCCTTTTGTTTTCTTTTCTGTTGCTTGAAAGAGATGTCTGAGGCAAGTGACTCTCAAAATGATAACTTGAGTGGTGATGAGTATGAGTCTGAACGAACTCATTCTGAAACTGCGTCTCCTAGTCGTGGTGAGGGAGATGTGAATCCTGAAAGCCCCCAGAGTAGTGGTCCTCATGGGGAGGATTCTTCTGATGATGAGATGGTTGAGCGAGAAGAGGGGTCGTTCTACTGAGTAGTAAACCCCAAATATGTCCATAGGCATGTTGCCTTTAGAAAGAATTATGGGCTTAGCTCGATTGACCACCTAGAGATTAGGTTTTTAGGAGATCGTTTGCTCTTTGTTGAGTATCGACCTAATAACCCTTTCTCAACTGTGTTTACCCTGACCCAATTTCGAGTTGGTCTTAGGTTGCCTTTATTTGCCCTGGTGGTCGACCTGTTGAATGCTATCGGGCGAGCTCCTTGCCAGATGAATGGCAATTTCTGGAGAAACATGAGGGTAATTGATGTTCTGAACAAGTTGCATAAGTTGAACATCACTGTAAATAATGTATTGGACCACTTTAGCTTTAAACGTTCTTCGAAGCCCGAGTTTGGGGGTTATAATATGCAAGTTAGGCCAGAACGTTTGCCTTTGATCTATCCGGTGAGTAGTGAGCAATGGTGGAAGGATCCCATGCTGATTACTGGGTCGATTACTGAAGGGAGTATCCAGTTGCGTCATGTGACTAGGAATGATACTCGTAAGTTTCTGGTTGTTAATGTTAGATGCTAAATGATTTTCTTATTTCCGAACTTGCTGACTTTGTATTGTATTTGCAGCGATCAGGGACG
Source organism: Aquilegia eximia (assembly GCA_023053565.1). Classification (NCBI taxonomy): domain Eukaryota; kingdom Viridiplantae; phylum Streptophyta; class Magnoliopsida; order Ranunculales; family Ranunculaceae; genus Aquilegia; species Aquilegia eximia. Next base: position 17,327,203 of record JALIGU010000007.1, read on the forward strand.
ACCACTTGGTGAAGAAGAACGATATAAAGTCTGCTCTGAACGTCTTCGGTTTGTGGTCTGATAGTCGGAAGATACAGTTCTTACCCAACCTGAAGGAGCATTTTATTTCCAAAGGTGGTCCGAAAACATTTGAAGAAGAACTCGAGAGAAGGAAGTCGCTGAGGAAGACCTTTATGTCGTCTGTACATAAAGCTGAGGGTGGTCGATCTGGTGGGAGTTCGCGCCCTAGTGAGAAGGAGCGAGCTAGAGGTGGCTCGTGTCGGCCGGAGAAGGAACGATCTGGTGTTAGCTCGCGCCAGGGGGAGATAGAAGGTAGCCCCCAGGTCGTATCACCTCCGACCTCATTTCCCAAACTACTTGTCGGGTCGGGGAAGAAGAGGCCGTTCCCTGGGAACCTGAAGCTGATGGAGCGCCCAACTCTGCCTGCCTTCTCTCCACCGAAGTCTGTGAAATCTTCTGACCCTTCCCTGGTGTTGAGGAAGACTGCTGCTCGGCCTTTGCAGAAAGGCAAGGGGGTATTGTCTGAGTTTCGCCCTGGGCCGTTCGATTACTTGAATGGCCGTGGTGAAACGCATGTCGTATATGAGAACGACAATGCAATTGATGATCCCTGCGTTGCCCGAGCTGTAAATGAGGGCATTGTCTTGGATGCTGATGCTCGAGCAGTGAAGTCTCAAACCTTGCTGGTGACTTGCTCGAAGATAAACGCAGCAATGTCTTTGGTGATTGGGGTTGTTAATTCCTCTTTCTTTGTCTGTACTGAGTTATTGTTGTCTAAACGATGTTTGTATGTGTAGCTAAACGCCAGCTTCCAGGAGGTTCGTCTGGTCGCTGAAGTTGGAGCTCGAGCTGAGATTGACCTGAAGCATCTGAACGAGAAGCTCGAGCAAGCGAAGAATGTTGTTGTTGTTGCCGAGTGCAAGTTCAAGGATAAGGAGGCGGAGAACGTGGTGTTGAAGGAGATGTTGGAGTAGGTAAGGGGAGACCTTGATGCTGCTAAGTCATATGATGTCCACTGGGAGCGCACATGTCATGAGAATGGCGCAGCGTGGAAGGCCTATTGCGACAATCTGGAGAAGGCTTTAGTGGGGTCGCCCGAAGGAGAGGAGACGCGAGGTGGTGCTGAAGAAGCTTTAGTGCCAGCTCAGGACACCTTGATGGGCCCTAATGATGAGGTCGCAAGTGGCCAGATAGAGTTGGATAACCCTAACGACCAGGCTTGATGCTTAGTAAGGCGTCCTGGATTCCCACCAGGTCTTCTGGCTTGCATTTTGATGGTTGCCTGCTCATGGGAAAGTACATCTCCTTTTTCTTCTCCTTCTTTCCTCATGGGAAAGTACATCTCCTTTCCTCATGGTTTCTTTCCTCATGGGAAAGTACATCTCCTTTGTGTTTTCCGCGTTTAGTCTCCAAGACCAGTGTTGTGAGGTCGAATGAACACTAATTTGTTTATTTGTAGTTGTAATGAACAGTAGTAATCGATTTTATTTGTGTTGCTTGTAGCAAAGTTGTTCTGATCAGCTAGTTTCCAGGGAGTCCTGGTAGCTCGTTCAGAAGGCAGGTAGACGAGATGAATGGCTGCAAGTAGGACGAACTGAAAAAGTTCTTCTTGTATGTCTTAGTTTAATGTTGCTTTCTGCCAACTGTAACTGGTAGATCGTTTTACCTATAATAGTTAGAATTTCATGAAGTAAAAAGGAATATTAACTTTTTACCTTGTATTCTTGCACATGTTTTGTTGCTTGCTTGTATGGATTTGCAAACAATAATAATCATAATAGTTTGACCAGATAGTAGGTGAGGTCCTATGCACGTTAGTTGAGGTGTACGTGGGTCGTGGGAATGATATGACCAATGTACCAAGTTAAGTTGTAAATGTTTGAACTTAACAAAATAAAAATTATCAAAGGGACTAGAGTTTTGATAATTAGCAGGTCGAGGGATTGGATTAGACCTTTAAAAGCCATTCATGTTTGAGCTGAGATGAAGGCAGAAATGAGTTTGTATATTGAAATGTAATAGATAGATGCTTACATTTCATTGATAAAACTTCTTCAAGTGGTAAGCATTCCATGGGTTCTTAACGTTCTCCCCTTCTGGTGTTTGAAGAGGATAAGATCCGTTGCTTTGAACCTTGGAGATAATGTAAGGGCATTCCCAATTGGCATTGAGCTTGCTGATAGTATCCTTCCTTTTGTTGTGGAACATCTTTCTTAGAACTAGTTCTCCGGGTTGAAAAGATCTAGGACGTACGCCTTTGTTATAAGCTCGCTTTAGCCTTTGTTGATACTGTTCGAGTTTTATAATGGCGTGGTTTCGTCGTTCTTCGACTAGATCTATCCCGAACGACCAGACCTGATTGTTAAGTTCTGTGTCGACCAGAAGGGATTTGGTCGTGCCAAATGTCAACTCGGTGGGAATGACGACCTCAACTCCATAGCAAAGGCTAAACGGTGACATCCCTGTGGATGTACGAGGAGTTGTTCTGTAAGCCCATAGGATGTTTTCTAACTGTTATGGCCATTGATCGTGTTGATCCTCAAGTTTTTTCTTCAAGTTGTTCAGGATCAGTCGATTTGCAGCTTCGACTTGGCCGTTGGCTTGTGGATATCTAGGTGTTGACCTAGAATGATCAATTTTCTATAGCGCGTAGAAAGCCTTGATATTTTGCCAACGAACTGAGTGCCATTATCGGTGACTATCCTTTTTGGTAAACCAAATCGTGTGATGATGTTTTCCCACATGAATCTTTGAACATCAGCTTGAGTGATGTTTGTGAGTGCAACGGCCTCTACCCATTTGGTGAAGTAGTCAATGGCGACTAGAACATACCACTTTTCAGATTTCTTTTCTTTGATTAAAGGGCCCATGATATCGAGCCCCCATTTGGTGAACGCGGAGGCGTGCTGGACTCTTTCTTGGCTCATTTGCCAGTGGTATCCTCTTGCCTTCCGAGGATCCAATTGTTGAGCCTTTTTTTATTGGCCCAAGTCTGAAGAGCGCGTTTCAAAATGCGGCAGTCATCAGTTTGATGACACTGCACCTTGTGAACTTTGCAGCACGGTCGACCAGATGTGTCCTCCAACTGTGTGAAGGTAGGAATCTTGCACCAATGGTTGTGCTTGATTCTCTAATAGATATAACCGGTTGGTCGTGTGAACCGGTGGTACTCTCGTTGCTCAGTAGGCAACGACTTTGCCTTGAACCTCTTGTTGTCAGATCGAGGTCGCTTAGTGGAGCCAGATTCCACGTTGGAAATGGCATGATTCTTTTCCCTACCAGTTAGGGCTTCTTCGAGCTTGATGTAACGATCTACCTTAAGGTAGAGCTCGTCCAGAGATGAAGGTTGCTTTATAGCTAGAGATTTGTGCAGGTCGGATCCCTGGATCAGACCGTGAGAAAATGCGATTGTTGCGAAGGTTTCATGTTCCTTTGCAAAATCCTGAATGGAATGCAGTTCAGATTTGAACCGAGCAAAGAAATTGCTCAATGATTCGCCATCCCGCTGCTTGACTTTGAAGATGGAGTCAATGGTGACAGGACGCTTCTTGTTGTGGATATAGAAGATCACGAACTGTTTTTCAAGATCTGCAAACAAGCTGATGGATCCTGGCTTCAAACGGTGAAACCAATCGAGAGCAGGTCCGGTGAGGCTGGACTGGAACAGTAAACATAGTAAGTGATCCTCTTTGATGAGAGGAAGGGATTTACGAAATCCCTTGATATGGTCAGTTGGATCTCCAACTTCTGCATATTGGTCGAATTTGGGGGCGTTGAGCTTGTTAGGCAATTCATGGTCGAGGATTTCCTTGGAGAAGGGAGACTCCAGAAATTGCTGAAGGGACTGGACAGCAAGTTGTTCGGCGGTGTGGCCTTTGTGACATTGTATGATGGCCTGAGTGGCTTTGAACTCTACTAGTTGTTGGCTGAGTTCTTCATACTTTTGATTGAAGTCATCAACAACAACGACTCCCTGTTCACCATTTGCTCATGGTGCGGGGTTGGTAGTTTGTGCAGCCTTCAAACGTGCGTTTTCTTCCTGAAGACGATTGATTTGGTCTTGCAGATCTTGGATGGTCAGTTGATTGGTAGCCATTTGAATAGATGACTTTGAGTTGGGTGGGAGGGTTTGGGTTTTTCGAAATAATCGAATTCCTTACAGTCGGCGCCAAATGTATTAACCTATTTCTAGATTAATGCATTTACTAGGTCAGGTCGCTGGGGGACTTGACCAAAGGGGGGAGTTTTAGATCGGGGTGGTTGCACCTCGTTGAGATTGAGATTGCCTACGTACTCTAGTTCGTGGGGATTGAACTTAGAGATCAAACCATCGTAGTTTTGTTTATATAGAAGGTGAAGAGGCGAAGATCTTGGGATCCTGCAGATTCTCCGACATATTTATGGTGATATAATATTCTCTGTCATATTTATGGTGAAATAATATTCTCCTGCGATTGTGTAACGGCTGTAATGATCGGACAACAGCTGGAGAGATTATCTTGTGCGTCGAATAAGGGCATGCGCGTATGAACAGACCGCTGCTGATTATGTAGTCGAGTTGTTGTGGTCGAGTTATGAGTAGGTCGAGATGATTATGCCACGTGGCTGCTTTTTATTGGTTGGAGTAAATAGTACCCCTCCCCATATGATAACGCACTATAGAGTAATGTTAGTGAAATGACTCGTTAGCCTTATGCGGTGTCTATATCTAAACGAAAGGTCTTATTCAAAGCGAGAACCAGACGATCTTTCCTTCCAAGTTCCAACCGAGTTCTCATCGAAAAACTTTAGCTATGTTCAGTCTCCGAATCGACACGAACCATCTTCTTTCTATCTCCACTTCACAACAATTCAACTCTACTAATTTCACAAACCCTAACCTTAAAATCCAAGAATCAAGAGGAATTGTTCATCTTTATCGTAACATCACTAAACACTCTTTGATTCAAAACCCTAATTCGCAAGAATCTTGTCTTCTCTTTGTTGTTGCAGTTCCAAGTCACATCTCTTCTGATGATTTTCTTCTATTTTGTGGATCTTACTTTGAACATGTCTCAGAAATTCTTTTTATCAGGTTCAAATTCTTTCTTGTTTCTAACAAATTTGTTTCTTAAGGTTGAATTTTTTGTTAGGTTTTTGAATTTTTTTGTTAAATTTGCAGAAATGATGGAATGGAAGATCGTTATAGTGTGTTAATTAGATTTGTTGCTCAGAAAAGAGCTAATGATTTTTATCGCAATTTTAATGGAAGGAGGTTTTTGTCAACTGAGGTTCGTTTTGTTCTTATTACTGTAGTTGAATAAAGTAGTTAGTTGGACTTAAACAAAAATATAAAGTTTTGTTTTTATTTTCTCTCATTTGATTGAACTATGCAGGCTGAAGTGTGTCATATACTATATACAGTATCTGTGGAGTTCACAGAATTGGCAGAGATTGCGGGTACAGCTCCAACGGGATTTACTGAATTGCCTACTTGTCCTGTTTGCCTTGGTATGTAGTTGTTTTGAAGTTGGCGTGTTTTTGGGTTTGTTTGTTTCTTCAATTGAAGTTGATTTATTTTATTTGTTCTTATTCTAATGTTTAGAGCGTCTAGACCAAGACACTAGTGGAATATTGACGACACTTTGTGATCATTCTTTCAAATGTCCCTGCATTTCCAAGTGGACAGATTCTTCTTGCCTGGTGAGAAATTCCTTGTAAATGAAGTGACACTCTTTACATGAGCATTATCGATATCGCAATAAACATATTTGTTGGTAGTTTATTTCACATTCGAGCATCTTTGATCATTGCATTATTGGGAAACTCGCCCAGGTATCCCGAATATATTGTCGAGCATTGATGAGAACATTCTAAATGTTACTCATGGATACAAAAAATCATGCCAAAGAACGGAACCTTTACTTATTCATCTGCAACAATTGATAGATTATTAGGGTATTAAATACCTCTAGAATAGCACCATGCACTATCATGGGGTCTGTTTGATTGGGCAATTGATTCCCTGGTAATTTATTTTTGAGGGGGGCAGAAAGGTAATTTCTGAAGAAGATAAGAAGAATTTTTTAACTCACTTTTTCTTTCCCTTCTCTTCTCCGATACCAATTCTTGAAATTCCACGTCTAACCTCTTGTTTTCCTGCTAAAGCAATTTACCAGGCTTAATCAAACAGACCTTTAATTACTATAATGCAACACTCTGAAACATGAAAGTTTGCAAGCTGGACTGCAACGTAGACAAGTCAAGTAGCTGGTATAGGCATATTTAGTAATATACAACGCGTCCAGTGGTCTACTGGTCAAGGCTTGGGAGGTTGATCCCAAAGTCTTGGGACCGGTTCCACCTTCACAGGGAGAAAGGGATTTACTATCAAAATAAAAGAAAAATATGCAAGCTTAGGATTTGATTAGTCAGTTTGTGGAGAATAAAGATATTTGGAATTACAAGAAATATGAGAACATGATTTATTTTCTCAAGAAAATTGTAATCCAGTTTACTAAGATTAGAAATGGATGCATTTCTACTCATCACAAAGAGCTACCTTCTCTTCATGGACAACTGATTCATTAAATACTTATTAAAATGTTATACCTTTTGTTTACTAAATTACTTAGGTCTTAAATAATTTTCTGCTGTTGAAAAACTGTTGTCCTTGTACAGTTTAGCTGGCAATGTGCACATGATAGTAGATTTTGGTTTCTTGTGGTATTGGTTACATAGAGTTGAAGAACAACTTTGCCTTTTCGTTTCTAGCATTAAGCTATTCTATTAAACACCCTTTTAATGCTACATTACTTTGTTGGTCACATAAATGTTCATTGAACTAATTTGACAGACAAGGTCATGTTTGAATAAAAGTTGATCGACAATATTGTGAGTTTGTGATAAATTTGTATTTCATGTGTTTTCCAGGTATGCCGGTTCTGTCAGCAGCAGGCTGAGAAACCAACATGTTCTATTTGTGGAACGTTAAGGAAGCTATGGATCTGTGTAATCTGTGGTTTTGTAGGATGTGGAAGGTTGGCAGCTAATATTATGCCCCTACCCAGGGTGTTGCGTTTTCGTATCTAAGTTACATGAGTGCAAATTCTTGTTGTTTTCTTTCTTCGATATATCTTTCAACAATAATCTATGATCTGCTTTTGTTGATTTTAGGTACAAGCGTGGTCATGCCCTCCAGCATTGGAGAGATACACAACATTGCTATTCTCTTAATTTGGAAACACAGGAAGTTTGGGATTATGTTGGTAATACTTATGTTCACCGGTTGAATCATGCAAAAACAGATGGAAAGTTGGCAGAGATGAACTCTTACTGCAGGTCATTTGATGGAGATTGCAGGGATCCTGAATGCAGTGAAGAATCTGGAATTAGCGGAATCGTTCTTAGTAATAAAATAGAAGCGGTAAGAATTTATCTTTTCACCACAGAGTTATTTTCTAATTCTGAATACTAATACTTGATCTTGTGTACCAAGAAAAAGACATGTGTTGTTGTGTTGACTTGTATATAAGTCTCATTTGAGCGCGACAATTTTGGGATGCAACCATTTGGACTTAGACTCTTACAATCTTGTGAGACTGTATACTTGTTCTGAACTTGATATTCATTTGAGATCCAGAGAATATTTGATAAAGTGGGTGTATATTTGCTGTTGAATATATCTATCAGTTGTATAGAATCTTGAAATTTTCACTTGAACAGTATATGGCCTTAATATATAAGACTGGTTTGTGCTAATATGTTTCTCAGTTTGATATTTACTGTTGTGCTACATTTATCTGATACAAAACCACCCTTCAACCACCCTTCAGGAAATTTTATATACTAGATGATGCCTGTGTTTCTTTTTGGAATTGCTTGTATAACAGACTTTTTCATTCTGGACAGATAGTAGATGAGTACAACCATTTGCTTGCGAGCGAGCTGGAGAATCATAGACAGGTCGTATCGCCTCCGACCTCATTTCCCAAACTACTTGTCGGGTCGAGGAAGAAGAGGTCGTTCCTTGGGAACCTGGAGCTGATGGAGCGCCCAACTCTGCCTGCCTCCTCTCCACCGAAGTGTGTGAAATCTCCTGACCCTTCCCTGGTCTCGAGGAAGACTGCTGCTCGGCCTTTGCAGAAAGGCAAGGAGGTATTGTCTGAGTTTCGCCCTGGGCCGTTCGATTACTTGGATGGCCGTGGTGAAACGCATGTCGTGTATGAGAACGACAGTGCAATTGATGATCCCTGCGTTGCCCGAGCTGTAAATGAGGGCATTGTCTTGGATGCTGATGCTCGAGCAGTGAAGTCTCAAACCATGCTGGTGACTTGCTCGAAGATAAACGCAGCAATGTCTTTGGTGAGTGGGGTTGTTAATTCTTCTTTCTTTGTCTGTACTGAGTTATTATTGTCTAAACGATGTTTGTATGTGTAGCTAAACGCCAGCTTCCAGGAGGTTCGTCTGGTCGCTGAAGTTGGAGCTCGAGCTGAGATTGACCTGAAGCATCTGAACGAGAAGCTCGAGCAAGCGAAGAATGTTGCTGTTGTTGCCGAGTGCAAGTTCAAGGATAAGGAGGCGGAGAACGTGGTGTTGAAGGAGATGTTGGAGCAGGTAAGGGGAGACCTTGCTGCTGCTAAGTCGTCTGCTGTCCACTGGAAGCGCACATGTCATGAGAATGGCGCAGCGTGGAAGGCCTATTGCGACAATCTGGAGAAGGCTTTAGTGGGGTCGCCCGAAGAAGAGGAGACGCGAGGTGGTGCTGAATAAGCTTTAGTGCCAGCTCAGGACACCTTGATGGGCCCTAATGATGAGGTCGCAAGTGGCCAGATGGAGGTGGATAACCCTAGCGACCAGGCTTGATGCTTAGTAAGGCGTCATGGATTCCCACCAGGTCTTCTGGCTTGCATTTTGATGGTTGCCTGCTTATGGGAAAGTACATCTCCTTTTTCTTCTCCTTCTTTCCTCATGGGAAAGTACATCTCCTTTGTGTTTTTCGCGTTTAGTCTCCAAGACCAGTGTTGTGAGGTCGAGTGAACACTAATTTGTTTATTTGTAGTTGTAATGAACAGTAGTAATCGATTTTATTTGTGTTGTTTGTAGCTAAGTCGTTTTGATCAGCTAGTTTCCAGGGAGTCCTGGTAGCTCGTTCAGAAGGCAGGTAGACGAGATGAATGGCTACAAGTAGGCCGAACTGAAACAGTTCTTCTTGTATGTCTTAGTTTAATGTTGCTTTCTGTCAGCTGTAACTGGTAGATCGTTTTACCTGTAATAGTTAGAATTTCATGAAGTAAAAAGAAATATTAACTTTTTACCTTGTATTCTTGCACATGTTTTGTTGCTTGCTTGTATGGATTTGCAAACAATAACAATCATAATAGTTTGACCAGATAGTAGGTGAGGTCCTATGCACGTTAGTTGAGGTGTACGTGGGTCGTGGGAATGATATGACCAATGTACCAAGTTAAGTTGTAAATGTTTGAACTTAACAAAATAAAAATTATCAAAGGGACTAGAGTTTTGATAATTAGCAGGTCGAGGGATTGGATTAGACCTTTAAAAGCCATTCATGTTTGAGCTGAGATGAAGGCAGAAATGAGTTTGTATATTGAAATGTAATAGATAGATGCTTACATTTCATTGATAAAACTTCTTCAAGTGGTAAGCATTCCATGGGTTCTTAACGTTCTCCCCTTCTGGTGTTTGAAGGCGATAAGATCTGTTGCTTTGAACCTTGGAGATAATGTAAGGGCCTTCCCAATTGGCATTGAGCTTGCTGATAGTATCCTTCATTTTGTTGTGGAACATCTTTCTTAGAACTAGTTCTCCGGGTTGAAAAGATCTAGGACGTACGCCTTTGTTATAAGCTCGCTTTAGCCTTTGTTGATACTGTTCGAGTTTTATAACGGCGTGGTTTCGTCGTTCTTCGACTAGATCTATCTCGAACGACCAGACCTGATTGTTAAGTTATGTGTCGACCTGAAGGGATTTGGTCGTGCCAAATGTCAACTCGGTGGGAATGACGGCCTCAACTCCATAGCAAAGGCTAAACGGTGACATCCCTGTGGATGTACAAGGAGTTGTTCTGTAAGCCCATAGGATGTTTTCTAACTGTTGTGGCCATTGATCGTGTTGATCCTCAAGCTTTTTCTTCAAGTTGTTCAGGGTCTGTCGATTTGTAGCTTCGACTTGGCCGTTGGCTTGTGGATATCTAGGTGTTGACCTAGAATGATCAATTTTCCATAGCGCGTAGAAAGCCTTGATGTTTTTGCCAACGAACTGAGTGCCATTATCGGTGACTATCCTTTTTGGTAAACCAATTCGTGTGATGATGTTTTCCCACATGAATCTTTGAACATCAGCTTGAGTGATGTTTGTGAGTGCAACGGTCTCTACCCATTTGGTGAAGTAGTCAATGGCGACTAGAACATACCTCTTTTCAGATTTCTTTTCTTTGATTAAAGGGCCCATGATATCGAGCTCCCATATGATATCGAGCCCCCATTTAGTGAACGCGGAGGCGTGCTGGACTCTTTCTTGGCTCGTTTGCCAGTGGTATCCTCTTGCCTTCCGAGGATCCAATTGTTGAGCTTTTTTTCATCGGCCCAAGTCTGAAGAGCGTGTTTCAAAACGCGACAGTCATCAGTTTGATGACACCGCACCTTGTGAACTTTGCAGTACGGTCGACCAGATGTGTCATCCAACTGTGTAAAGGTAGGAATCTTGCACCAATGGTTGTGTTTGATTCTCTCATAGATATAACCGGCTGGTCGTGTGAACCGGTGGTACTCTCGTTGCTCAGTAGGCAACGACTTTGCCTTGAACCTCTTGTTGTCAGATCGAGGTCGCTAGTGGAGCCAGATTCCACGTTGGAAATGACATGATTCTTTTCCCTACCAGTTAGGGCTTCTTCGAGCTTGATGTAACAATCTACCTTAAGGTAGAGCTCGTCCAGAGATGAAGGTTGCTTCATAGCTAGAGATTTGTGCAGGTCGGATCCCTGGATCAGACCGTGAGAGAATGCGATTGTTGCGAAGGTTTCATGTTCCTTTGCAAAATCCTGAATGGAATGCAGTTCAGATTTGAACCGAGCAAAGAAATTGCTCAATGATTCGCCATCCCGCTGCTTGACTTTGAAGATGGAGTCAATGGTGACAGGACGCTTCTTGTTGTGGATATAGAAGATCACGAACTGTTTTTCGAGATCTGCAAACGAGCTGATGGATCCTGGCTTCAAATGGTGAAACCAATCAAGAGCAGGTCCGGTGAGGCTGGACTGGAACAGTAAACATAGTAAGTGATCCTCTTTGATGAGAGGAAGGGATTTACGAAATCCCTTGATATGGTCAGTTGGATCTCCACTCCTGCATATTGGTCGAATTTGGGGGCATTGAGCTTGTTAGGCAATTCATGGTCGAGGATCTCCTTGGAGAAGGGAGATTCCTGAAATTGCTGAAGGGACTGGACAGCAAGTTGTTCGGCGGTGTGGCCTTTGTGACATTGTATGATGGCCTGAGTGGCTTTGAACTCCACTAGTTGTTGGCTGAGTTCTTCATACTTTTGATTAGAGTCATCAACAACAACGACTCCCTGTTCACCATTTGCTCCTGGTGCGGGGTTGGTAGTTTGTGCAGCCTTCAAACGTGCGTTTTCTTCCTGAAGACGATTGATTTGGTCTTGCAGATCTTGGATGGTCAGTTGATTGGTAGCCATTTGAATAGATGACTTTGAGTTGGGTGGGAGGGTTTGGGTTTTTCGATATAATCGAATTCCTTACAGTCGGCGCCAAATGTATTAACCTATTTCTAGATTAATGCATTTACTAGGTCAGGTCGCTGGGGGACTTGACCAAAGGGGGGAGTTTTAGATCGCGGTGGCTGCACCTCGTTGAGATTGAGATTGCCTACGTACTCTAGTTCGTGGGGATTGAACTTAGAGATCAAGCCATCGTAGTTCTGTTTATATAGAAGGTGAAGAGGCGAAGATCTTAGGATCCTGCAGATTCTCCGACATATTTATGGTGATATAATATTCTCCGTCATATTTATGGTGAAATAATATTCTCCTGCGATTGTGTAACGACTGTAATGATCGGACAACAGCTGGAGAGAATATCTTATGCGCCGAATAAGGGCATGCGCGTATGAACAGACCGCTGCTGATTATGTAGTCGAGTTGTTGTGGTCGAGCTATGAGTAGGTCGAGATGGTAGCGACCTGATGGATTAATGATTATGCCACGTGGCTGCTTTTTATTGGTTGAGTATATGGTACCCCTACACATATGGTGACGCACTATAGAGCTATGCTGTCAAGGGCGGAGCGGAGCGCCAGGCGCTCAGATTTCTGGGAACCGCCTCCACCGCTCAAGCGGCGCTGAGGCGGCGCTCTGATCAGACCACAGAGTTTATACTTTACACTACTCTTCTCTAACAGTATTTCTTTCCCATAAAGAAGAAAAAGATTAAATTTAAAGAAGAAAAAAGATTAAATTTAGGAAGAATGAAGATTAGAAGAAGATTAGAGAAGAAGAAGTAGCAGCAGGAGCAAAACCAGAGAAGAAGAAGTGGCAGCAGCAGCAAAACCAGAGAGGCAGAGAAGAAGAAGAAGTGGCAGCAGCAGCAAAACCAGAGAGGAAGAGAGAGAACGTGAGATTTTTTATTTTTTTTTTAACTTAGGTTTTGGGCTTTTTTATTTGGGCCGCCTTGAGCAGTTTGTATGGACCGCTCTTAACAGAGTGCTGGACCTGAGCGCCGCCCAGGCGGCCCATAGCGTTTTAGGCACTAATTTTGCTGAGCGGAGCGACTTCCTCTAGAAATAGTGCCTAGGCGCCGCCCCTGACAGCATAGCTATAGAGTAATGTTAGTGAAATGACTCGTTAGCCTTAAGCGGTGTCTCTATCGAAATGAAAGGTCTTATTCAAAACCCCAATAACTCAATTTTATGGGCTTGTGTGACTTTAGTTAGATTAAATCCAAATTGTTCATTTCTTTATCCCGCTATCTTTCTGTCTTTCTTGCTTTTTTCTTTTTCTTTTTTTTTTTCTATTTCCCGCGAGAACCAGACGATCTTTCCTTCCACGTTCCAACCGAGTTCTCATCGAAAAACTTTAGCTATGTTCAGTCTCCGAATCCACTCAGTCGACACGAACCATCTTCTTTCTATCTCCACTTCACAACAATTCAACTCTACTAATTTCACAAACCCTAACCCTAAAATCCAAGAATCAAGAGGAATTGTTCATCTTTATCGTAACATCACTAAACACTCTTTGATTCAAAACCCTAATTCGCAAGAATCTTGTCTTCTCTTTGTTGTTGCAGTTCCAAGTCACATCTCTTCTGATGATTTTCTTCTATTTTGTGGATCTTACATTGAACATGTCTCAGAAATTCTTTTTATCAGGTTCAAATTCTTTCTTGTTTCTAACAAATTTGTTTCTTAAGGTTGAATTTTTTGTTAGGTTTTTGAATTTTTTGTTAAATTTGCAGAAATGATGGAATGGAAGATCGTTATAGTGTGTTAATTAGACTTGTTGCTCAGAAAAGAGCTAATGATTTTTATCGCAATTTTAATGGAAGGAGGTTTTTGTCAACTGAGGTTCGTTTTGTTCTTATTACTGTAGTTGAATAAAGTAGTTAGTTGGGCTTAAACAAAAATATAAAGTTTTGTTTTTATTTTCTCTCATTTGATTGAACTATGCAGGCTGAAGTGTGTCATATACTATATACAGTATCTGTGGAGTTCACAGAATTGGCAGAGATTGCGGGTACAGCTCCAACGGGATTTACTGAATTGCCTACTTGTCCTGTTTGCCTTGGTATGTAGTTGTTTTGAAGTTGGCGTGTTTTTGGGTTTGTTGTTTTCTTCAATTGAAGTTGATTTATTTTATTTGTTCTTATTCTAATGTTTAGAGCGTCTAGACCAAGACACTAGTGGAATATTGACGACACTTTGTGATCATTCTTTCCAATGTCCCTGCATTTCCAAGTGGACAGATTCTTCTTGCCTGGTGAGAAATTCCTTGTAAATGAAGTGACACTTTTTAAATGAGCATTATCGATATCGCAATAAACATATTTGTTGGTAGTTTATTTCACATTCGAGCATCTTTGATCATTGCATTATTGGGAAACTCGCCCAGGTATCCCGAATATATTGTCGAGCATTGATGAGAACATTCTAAATGTTACTCATGGATAAAAAAATCATGCCAAAGAACGGAACCTTTACTTATTCATCTGCAACAATTGATAGATTATTAGGGTATTAAATACCTCTAGAATAGCACCATGCACTATCATGGGGTCTGTTTGATTGGGCAATTGATTCCCTGGTAATTTATTTTTGAGGGGGGCAGAAAGGTAATTTCTGAAGAAGATAAGAAGAATTTTTTAACTCACTTTTTCTTTCCCTTCTCTTCTCCGATACCAATTCTTGAAATTCCACGTCTAACCTCTTGTTTTCCTGCTAAAGCAATTTACCAGGCTTAATCAAACAGACCTTTAATTACTTTAATGCAACACTCTGAAACATGAAAGTTTACAAGCTGGACTGCAACGTAGACAAGTCAAGTAGCTGGTATAGGCATATTTAGTAATATACAACGCGTCCAGTGGTCTACTGGTCAAGGCTTGGGAGGTTGATCCCAAAGTCTTGGGACCGGTTCCACCTTCACAGGGAGAAAGGGATTTACTATCAAAATAAAAGAAAAATATGCAAGCTTAGGATTTGATTAGTCAGTTTGTGGAGAATAAAGATATTTGGAATTACAAGAAATATGAGAACATGATTTATTTTCTCAAGAAAATTGTAATCCAGTTTACTAAGATTAGAAATGGATGCATTTCTACTCATCACAAAGAGCTACCTTCTTTTCATGGACAACTGATTCATTAAATACTTGTTAAAATGTTATACCTTTTGTTTACTAAATTACTTAGGTCTTAAATAATTTTCTGTTGTTGAAAAACTGATGTCCTTGTACAGTTTAGCTGGCAATGTGCACATGATAGTAGATTTTGGTTTTTTGTGGTATTGGTTACATAGAGTTGAAGAACAACTTTGCCTTTTCGTTTCTAGCATTAAGCTATTCTATTAAACACCCTTTTAATGCTACATTACTTTGTTGGTCACATAAATGTTCATTGAACTAATTTGACAGACAAGGTCATGTTTGAATAAAAGTTGATCGACAATATTGTGAGTTTGTGATAAATTTGTATTTCATGTGTTTTCCAGGTATGCCGGTTCTGTCAGCAGCAGGCTGAGAAACCAACATGTTCTATTTGTGGAACGTTAAGGAATCTATGGATCTGTGTAATCTGTGGTTTTGTAGGATGTGGAAGGTTGGCAGCTAATATTATGCCCCTACCCAGGGTGTTGCGTTTTCGTATCTAAGTTACATGAGTGCAAATTCTTGTTGTTTTCTTTCTTCGATATATCTTTCAACAATAATCTATGATCTGCTTTTGCTGATTTTAGGTACAAGGATGGTCATGCCATCCAGCATTGGAGAGATACACAACATTGCTATTCTCTTGATTTGGAAACACAGGAAGTTTGGGATTATGTTGGTGATACTTATGTTCACCGGTTGAATCATGCAAAAACAGATGGAAAGTTGGCAGAGATGAACTCTTACTGCAGGTCATTTGATGGAGATTGCAGGGATCCTGAATGCAGTGAAGAATCTGGAATTAGCGGAATCGTTCTTAGTAATAAAATAGAAGCGGTAAGAATTTATCTTTTCACCACAGAGTTATTTTCTAATTCTGAATACTAATACTTGATCTTGTGTACCAAGAAAAAGACATGTGTTGTTGTGTTGACTTGTATATAAGTCTCATTTGAGCGCGACAATTTTGGGATGCAACCATTTGGACTTAGACTCTTGCAATCTTGTGAGACTGTATACTTTTTCTGAACTTGATATTCATTTGAGATAAAGAGAATATTTGATAAAGTGGGTGTATATTTGCTGTTGAATATATCTATCAGTTGTATAGAATCTTGAAATTTTCACTTGAATAGTATATGGCCTTAATATATAAGACTGGTTTGTGCTAATATGTTTCTCAGTTTGATATTTACTGTTGTGCTACATTTATCTGATACAAAACCACCCTTCAGGAAATTTTATATACTATATGATGCCTGTGTTTCTTTTTGGAATTGCTTGTATAACAGACTTTTTCATTCTGGACAGATAGTAGATGAGTACAACCATTTGCTTGCGAGCGAGCTTGAGAATCATAGACAGGTACATGTACACGCCAGTTTCTGCTGATTATCTTTTGGATTAATGTGCGTAAAGATTGCCTGCAGAGGCTTAATTCTCTTGTTCTTTAGTCGGTATGAAAATCTCAAGGACTACCTCTTGTCTCAGCATTATGAAAAACTACTAGCCGAAATTAAAATCAAAAGGGAGAAATCTATATCTGAAGCAGTGGAAATTGCCGTGAACGAAAAAAGTCAAAATATCCAAAATAAGATTGAAGAAACTGTCAAGCAGAAGAAAGATGTTGCCTCTGTATGTTCTTTTGACCCAGTTTCTTGATGATTGTATTGCCAGGGATTCTGTTGTCCCTATTTTTATGTCCAGTATTATTCTATCCTCTAATGACTTGTTTTTTTTTTTACATGTGTTAGAGCAATGAGAATCTTTTGAAGGAACAAGAAATCTTGCGAAAGATGGTTGAGGAAATTGAGGAAAGGTACTAAAGTTTTCTTATTAGGTATAATATATGTTTTGCCGGTAAAAAAAAAATTAGGTATAATATATGTGCATTTTCAAACAGTTGTGCTGCTGTAAACAGTTCACAGAGTTCTATAAGCATTTGAAACTGAAAGATTTAACATTCAATAGTATATAGGTGGTAGTACATGTCAGCATTACTTAGTGTTTGTCAAATTGCGTATCTATTAATCACTGGTAATGTATATTCTTCTGATATTCATCGCATTTGGAACTGATAGTACTGTAGTATCATAATTAGCTTCTTCCAAGTATCGTGTTGCTTGAGATTTAGTAATCTCTTGCATTCATCCAATGGTGTGCATTGTGCTGTAGCATGAACAGCAGTGTGACACATGTAAACCAGACATATGTTAGTTTATAACATTTGGATAGTTCAGTAATTGTTTCACTGTGGTATTTTGGCGAGAAGGATTTTTTTTTTTTAATACCACAGTGAAACAAATACTGGATAGTTCATGGAATTTCACTCACATTTTCATAAATAATAGTGCTCATGATTATTTAGTCTGTTGTATATACTTCTTGATTGTTTGAACATTGAAAGGTCCATAAATACCATCATATTAAACTTAATACTGCATCAAACAATTAATACTAAAAATATAGTGTGATAGAGAAGTAATCACGTTACCAAACAGAAAAGTGCATACTTCAGTGATTTCCAGTCACAACTTATGCTACACATTATCATACTGAAAGTCCTTCATTTCAGGCCTTGCAAAAACTCAGTTGCAACTATTAAACAGTCTTAATAGATCAGCTACATTGTCTTCTTGTGTTTCGTTCCAGCCATAAACTTAAGGAAATGGCGTGGAATAAAATACCCCACAAAATATGACCCTCTTTCATCCAGTGAGAGCAACTTTAGAGACCCCAGCATGATCCAGCATCTAAAGGAACCCCAAAACCTTGACCAAACCTTTCTAATAAAACCCCATAACGAGGGTAGAGTAGGAAAAAAAAATCTGTTGGCAATACTTCCATTGGAATAGGATATCTGGTGGCGCTGTGTCCTTGTTGTAAGAGGTGAGTCGTATCCCTGTTTCATGTACGTGTCCATGTAATAAGCTGATCAGGTTGAGAATGCTGTAAAGATACTGTACTTTCTACTTTCTTAACTTATATGTTATTAGCTGGAAAACTGTTTTCCCTCTTCTTTTGTTTCACCAGGATAGCAGATCCCTTGCCCTTAGTAAACACGTCCTTCATTATCAGTGGTGTGGGACAGAGCTTAAAGTTTGCTGGGGGGGTTTTTGCACTTGTGGTATGGGCCATGGGGAAGAAGTGGACTCTAGGGTCATTACTAATTTAATTGAGTTGAATGATCAAACGGTATCTATAGTTTCATAGATCGTTCTGCAAAAGCCAGCCAGCACACTGAGGCTATAGCTTTAGTGCAATACCTCCCAGTGCAATTTCTCTTGATTTTATATTTTGTTCCCCAATACTAACCTCTTACCTTTCTTTATAAGAAAAAATCAACTCGTATTACTAGTTATTTTTCATTTTTGATTTAACTATAATAAATTAAATAAGCTTTTTTTAGACATTGAGTCGTTGAGACTTATGCGGTACACCTTGAAACTCTTATGTGCTTTTTAGTTGGTAAATGTATCATATGAATGATATTCATAGAGCATTTTAATAAGGAGTTGATGTGCCCCTTCTCTCTCTCTCTCTCTCTCTCAGAAATGTACATGCTCCCTAGGTTTATGTTATTATGTTAACCCTCATCCATCTCCTCTCTCTCTTATCTTTTTTTCTTTTCTTTTTCTCTATATTTTGTCCTCTGCTTCTTTTTCTTCTTCAACCATCATGTTCCCTATTCTCTAAATAGATTGGTTGCTCAGTTAGAATATAGTTGAAATGTTATTAGATTGATCTTAAATTGACGGTTTTTTAAAGACATGTCACTGCATATACTAAAGTACTATCGTCTTTAAGGAAGGACTGCGTATAGATGACCTAGTGCATACAGTCAACTGCTTCTACTTTCCTTGATATAACAAAAATCTTTCTTACAGGGAAAGATTGGCAGTTAAATCGAAGGATGAGCAGATAGCGGATCTTGAAGAACAGGTATATGCGTATACATTTGTAGTTGGAGTTATGTTTAGCTTTATACTCAAACGTACAACGTACCTGATTCCCAGATCACAGATTCACAGCCACCTTTCAAAGTTTTGTGCTTACATGTTTACCTAGAACTATGTTTAACTTTGCTAACAGCATGTCCTTATTGCAGATTAGAGATCTTACAGTCTATGTTGATGCTCAAAGAATGATCCATAAGATGTCTGATGCAGACAGCATTAAAGGAGGAACTGTCTTACCTGTCCCGATGCAGCAGTCTTCTACGTCCAACAACAAAAGACGCTCAAAAACTAACCGAAGACGCCCTTGACTGCTATTTGCAGTGATCTCCCTTGACAGTTTTGGCTCTGCATATTGTTACATTGCCGTTTTCTGCTATGTAGGTCCATTGTAAAAATTCCTGTAACTAAAAATTTTCTCAACAAAATAACTTTTCACTTCAATGTTCGACTACATGTCATAGTGTACAGTTAAAATTTGAAATTTTGAATGCACAACATATTTACATACGATGCATTAAACATTTCAATATTTCTTCCCTAGTTCCCTACTTACCATCCCACCTAAATAAAAAAACACAAGCACAAGAGTCTGCCGCCACACTTCCACCCAAAGAAAGCAGCTCCTTTTAAACTTAAAAGCTAGATAGATGAATGTATCTTTGTTGCACAAACCCTAGCACATACATAAAAGCTAGATAAATGATGGTGGGCATCGTCCAAAGTGTTCGACTTTATGTATGATATACTACTGTTGATAGATTCGGAAACACCTGGTTCAGGCACTAGAGCAGTCTTTCCCCTGAATAAAGTTGTGGTCACTTCACTTGCTTTCTTCCTCCATATTTACTTGACACGTATGCCAGCTCGGCTCAATGGTACGAAATCCACACACCAAGTTTGGTTTCTTTCCTACTATTCAATCATCTTTGTAGATCTTCACAAAAGACATGATACTGTATATATACAGTATAGTGCTTTGGCCTAAAATATTGTACCACGTAGAAAGGGAGCATTTTGGTGCTGTAGAACCCTTGTTCATTTTATGAATTATTAAGTAACACAACATTAATGCTGTGAATGTCTGGTAGACTGGTAGTACATAATAATAAATTTCATGTCAATTTTTCATTCCCCCCCCCCCCACCCCAATTCTTTGATTAATAGAGAACAAGTCAATGGATCGAGCATGCTTGGATCTGCCAACACAATAATGGAAAAAAAATGCATTAAACACCTCACTTCATATTTATCCTCTGTCATTTTCGTGAACCTTACAATAATGCTTATATATCCAATTGACCTATCCCTATACAATTTCAATTTCAATGTAATGGAACAATTGTTCTTACTTTTTCACGCAGCATCAATCATTTGAATATGCATGAAAAAAAATAAAAAATAATCAAAAGCTAGCTTAAAACAAATACTACCGATTAGGAACATTATTAAAAAAAAAAAGCAATTAGAAAGTATTGTTTTAAAATTTAAATCAAATAAAACGATAGAAGAAGTCTCTTTTATCGTAAATCCTACGCACTATCCTACCTAAATAAAATAACACCACAACACACGAATCCGCCACGACACTTCCACCCAAATAAAACAGCTACTTTTAATATTTCCCTAAATAATTAAAAAATAAAAACCCACATGTACGGCTCAGATTAAACCCATATATTCGGATATGAACAACCAATTAAATCACATTCATAAACCTCTCTCTCTCTTGTCTCTCTGCAACTCAGCTTTAACAAAGACAAAGCAGTTCATTTCTAAAACAAGAAACATTTCAGCTCTGAAGACTGAACAACAACTAGATCTACGCCACCTGTAATTACAAACAGGAGCAGCAGATCACTCACTGTAGTTCTTCGTCGTGGTTGTGGTGGTTATCGATGGCGTTGAGAAAAGCTATTGGAGCTGTGAAAGATCAAACAAGTATTGGAATCGTTAAAGTAACGAGTCAAATACCGATTTTGAAAGTTGCAATTGTTAAAGCAACGAGTCATGATGACGATCCAGCAAGTGAGAAGTATATTAGAGAAATACTTAACTTCACTTGTTATACATCAAGACTTCATATTAATGCTTGTGTTGCTACTTTATCAAAACGACTCAGTAAAACTCGTGATTGGATCGTTGCTTTAAAAGTATTAATACTTATAAATCGGCTTTTACATGAAGGTGATTCTGAATTTTTGAATGAGTTTCGTTATGCAACTCGGCGAGGAACTCGTTTATTAAATCTATCAGATTTTCGTGATGAAGCTCATTCTAATTCTTCGTATCAAACAAGTTTTATTCGTACTTATGCCAATTTTCTTGATCAGAAAGTTGAGTTTCTTGTTTATGAAAAAAAACAGAGTAGTGGTGGTGAAGAAAATCGAAGAAGGTCACCATCTCATGATGATTATGGAAACTATGGTGTAAGAATTCCACAAAGATCTCATTCGTATGGTGAAGTTATGGGTGAGTTTAAAAGGCGTGAAGAAAAAAAACCAAGCACACCACTTATAGAAATGAAGATTGAAAGAATATTGGGAAAAATGAATCAGCTTCAAAGACTTCTTGATAGATTCTTAGCTTGTAGACCAATGGGTATAGCGAAGAATTGTCGATTAGTGCTTATTTCATTATATCCAATTGTTCAAGAAAGTTTCAAGATTTATGGAGAAATATGTGAAGTTTTATCTGTTTTACTTGATAAGTTTTTTGATATGGAGTATGTAGATTGTGTTAAAGTTTTTGAAGCTTATGCTAGTGTTGCTAAACAGATTGATGAACTTATTAGGTTTTATAATTGGTGTAAAGATACTGGTATTGCAAGATCTTCAGATTTTCCAGAAGTGCAGAGAATTACAGATAAGTTGTTAGAAACTTTAGAAGAGTTTTTAAAAGATAGAGAGAAGAAACCAAAGAGTCCAGAGAAGGAGAAAGAAACCCAAGTTGTTGTTGAAGAAGAAGAACCAGTTCAGAATCTGAATGATATCAAGGCGTTACCTGCACCAGAAATTTACTCTGCACACCCACCAGTGCAAGAAGAAGTAATAGTGGCACAGCAAGAAACAGGGGATTTGGTTGATTTAAGAGAAGAAATAATTTCAAGTGAAGACCAATCAAACAAATTAGCTTTGGCTTTGTTTTCAGCACCCCAGAGTAGTTCAATGGGTGCCCTTAATGGAGTTACTTCTGCATGGCAGAATCCAGCTGCAGAAACAGGAAAAGCTGATTGGGAACTTGCCCTGGTTGAATCAGTGAGTCATTTATCAAGTCAAAAGGCGTCATTACCGGGTGGGTTCGATCCGTTATTGTTAAACGGTATGTATGATCAAGGTGCAGTGAGTCAACACACGAGTGCGGCTCAATTCAACAGTGGAAGTGCCAGTAGCGTGGCGTTACCTGGTTTAGGTAAATCGACCACACCCATTTTGGCTCTACCTGCTCCAGATGGGTCTATTCAAACTGTCGGTCAGGATCCGTTTGCGGCGTCTATCTCTGTACCACCGCCATCTTACGTGCAAATGGCTGATATGGAAAAGAAACAACAATTGTTAGTGCAAGAACAAGAGGTTTGGAATCAGTATGCAAGAGGAGGAATGCAAGGTCAAGTTAGTTTGGCTAAAATTAGTGGTTCAGGATTTTACAATAACCCTAGTCCAATGGGTATGATGATCCCTTATGGGTTGCAACCTAGTAATGGTGTAGGACCTGGAGGGTACTACTATGCCCCTCAATATTAAAGCTAGTTAATTGGTGATGCCATTGTGCACATTGTGTTATGAGTGTTTTATGAATTTTCTGTATTCTCTTGTATTATTATTTTCTCCATAAACTTTAGAGTTTAGAGCATTAATGTTGGGTGTTGTTGTAAGTTGTAATTAGATATGTTGTTTTTGGATTTGTTGTGACATTGCTTTTGAAGTACTTTTGATTTGATGTAGTTGCAAGTTGCAACTCAACTTTCAACTTTGGTGATAGTGTGATACAAGTTAAATGTAAAAGTGCCTCCTACCCGTGTAGGACCATTTGAAGACCAAACAGTAGAAATTTAGGGCGAATTTGTCTAAACCCTATGAAAGATGGTCTGAATTTGCATATATTCCAAACATTTTTTTTTATTTGAGATTATCCAAAGCCGCCCACTTTTCTGTTATCTAGCCGTTTACTGACCCCACTATTTATCTATATGGCATAATTTTAAATAAAATATTTCTTAATATACCAATCATACCCTCATTAGATAAATGGTTCAGATCTAACTTAAATCCCTAACCTATTTACACAGTAACCATACTTTGTTGATATTTCGTAGATTAAAAAAAAAAAAACCCGGAATACCCGTGCCCAATTAACCTTAAAAGTAAGAAATTAATTCAGTTTTGTCTTTCTTTGTAGTTGCAAATTTGCAATCACGATTTGAAAAAAGAGAAAGTGAAAAGATGAACCTCATCTTTACCCCATTTAATTTGTGCATAACAGGTAGCAGTGATTTAAGAATTTTTCTTCAGATTCGTTCGTTCATTCAATTCATTTCAAAAAAAAACCCTATTGAATTGAAGAAATTGATTGAAACCTCACACACAAGTATACAACTAATCAAATTACTATGGTTTTTCTTGTTTATATCTTCAATTTACAAAAGAAACTTCTGATGAATAAAAAAAATCTTCTGGACGTTGATTATGGTTAGAAATAGGGAATAATCAAGAACAAACAAGATTATCATATCAGGTGTAGTAATAATAAAATTAAATTAATATGGAGACGATGTAGTGAAGGAGGTGGAGGTGAAGAATATGGAGACGATGTAATTAAAATTTTAAAGTTCATCTCATTTTCTCAGCAAGAATACATTTGTTTCCAAATAGTATGGATATTTTAGCCAATTTACATATCATCCTAGTCAGCAGACAGTATGATAACAGAAGACTTGACGGCCTGGGGTAAACTCAAATAAAAAAAAAAGTCTTGGGTACGTGCAAATTCAGACCATCTTTACTGGGGTTTAGACGAATTCGCCCAGAAATTTATTACAAATGGGACTCAAATCAATGAACATAGGTCAGAGGCCGTAGTACCTTTGTCCTTTTGGAGGTGGTTCAGTGGTTCAGTTTTGGATTGTTGACCATGAAACAGTTGCTAGAAGCCTAGAACTAGGAGAGGACTTTCCAAATAACAAACAATATATATGGTCTCACTGTCCTACTTTTAAAGTTCATTTGAAATTGTGCTTGTTTACCTACTGATGATAGTAACTTGGTACAAGCATATATAGGGCAGTGTATGACTTTCATATTAAGCGGATAAATGTTTTTATTAAACCTAACACATTGCATGTTTTAAATTTGGTGGTGTCATACTGTCATGTAATCAGGTAGGTAATCCTTCTTACATCATATTAGCTATTAGGTTCAAAAGATAGATGGATCTGCTCGTCAAGTAGCTTTGTAATCACAACCACTCCTCACTAATGTTTCTAACTGTCACCAGCCCACCACACCTCTTGGCTGCTGTCCATTTTCAATAATTTCAAGCAAAGTTGTGAACTTGAGATATATGTTGAAAACCAAACATGTCTTAATGAATAAAAAACAAAAGGAAGGGGCAATGAGTGAGTTAACTTACTCCCTTCACCACCTTTGAATCCAACTGATCAGCCAACTTAAAGCTAATATTTGCAAGGTGCCACTAATAGAATCTCTATGTAAAGAAAGCTGGACCTACTCATCTTGTAGCTTGAAATCACAACCACTTCTCCTTTGCTGTTTCCTTCCACTCCACCACTCATACCCAAAGTCATATGTGTAACTTTGGAATCCTAACAGACACCACAGCTTTGATTTAGCCAGTTTGTCTGGAGATCAATTTTTATGTATTTTCATCATAGAAGTTTGGAATCACAGTTGTCATTGGAATAACCACATGTCTTCTAACTTAAAATAGAGAACAAAATAGATGGGCATGCATCCTTGAAGCTAAAATGGGTCTGACATGGATACCCAACACCAGGCTTCCAACCCCACACCATAAATGAGGCCCAGCAAGGGTTTTGGGCATGGCTACATTGGGAACAATATCAGTGCAGTACTAGTGTAGTGTGGATTGATCTGTACATCTATACTACTTTGTAAAGGCGCCCCCATACCGAGGCGTTCATGAGGCCTTACGTGGCAGCAGAATATGCACCACTGAACCACATACAGTATTTACTTATTTATATTTATTATTATTATATATATTTATACAATTTCAATTTTACCCCTACTATATTAATGTATACTATAATAAAAAAGGGTAGTAAGGTAATTTCAAAAAGTGGGGCCTAAAAAATATTATAAAATAATATACAGGTTCTGTTAAAAAAAATCTGCAGAAAAAAAAAATCATTTTACTTTTAATATTATGGTTATATTATATATAAACCCAAATTTTTTTTTTTTTTGATCGTTTTCTAATTGTCTGTTATTTTATCGCACGCTACGCGTGCACACTCACATAGTAAAAATAAGTAGAGGAAATTATACTTGTAGTGGGGCTCTACAAAAGTTGATATTATACTTCTGTCAGGCAGCAGCAGCAGCTGAATCTGTAAGCTAGCATCCACAAGATTAAAGGATTTTTGGTATTTCAGTAGTATTTTTGATATACTGTATTATGTTTATATTGGCAATACTGAACAAATTTCTTGTGAACCAAGTCATTGAGTAAATAAGTAGATGCATGAAAAGCACATTTAAAAACTAGAATGTTTGAAACACTATTCTTTTTCTTAAATTGTGTATTGCTTATGTACTTCTAGCACCCCCAAGGATTCAAAAAATGTGAGAGATTACAGGTCTGAACCAGGCTAATATAAAGAGACTTGTCAACATTTATAATTTTCTAAGACTTAAGCTCCAACATATGGCAGAGATGCAAACATATTGCTACATCTATGATTTATATACAAGTATGATTGAGCTAAGACGTTACACGACTGGTTGTATTGGTCTATTCTTCGGAGTCTGAGTACGCTGGACAGGATCCATCATCTACATTGGCAAATGGGTCATAATCTGGTGAGCTAGGGTCTGTGCATCCTGGGACAAATTCCAAGTCGCAACGATCACCCTGTGGCAATATGGCATCGGCATGAGAGTCAGGGGCCTTGACTTCTGCATACTTGCTAAACTTAAGTAAAATCAAACTCAATAAGAAAACCTTGGGTAGAAGGTATGCACTTACCCCTTCAGCCGATAGACTACCAATCAAAGCACAACGATCAACAACAACATCAGCATCTGGAAAGATAGCTTGCTCACAAGCACCTTCTCTACTTAGTTCTTGTGTGAGTCCCTGCATTAAGAGGTAGTGAACTCATTTTTACCTCAACAACTATGATGATAAGTTCGTCGAAATATAAAAGTCAGTATGGAGAAGCTCAACAGATTTTGTGTATATACTTGTGAAGCTCAGGAAATAACATATTGTCATCAATAATCATCAACGCTTTATAAAAAACATCCAAACATAATAACTACGAAATATGATAGTTTCTCTTGCTTAGCAATGGATGCATTTATGCATTGAAGGTTTAAGTGCTACTTTGACTGAATTGATGGACGTAGGAAGCCAACATATCGAACTACACTATGTTTGAGTTTTGACAAGCTATAACATGCAACTTACATCCCAGAGTTGTGCTACAACTATGGTTTGCTAGTTTTTTTATTCTTTGGGATGCATAAATTCTAGTATTCTACAGTGATTAATTAAGTGATAGGTGATCTGGCATGATTTTGACAGTGTAAATATTCCCAAGAGAGCTTATATATAAAGATTTTATTTATACTTGCAGTTTAGTAATTGCTTCTTGTGTAAGGGCATAATAACCCGAAGGAGTGATTCTAAAAAAATAGTTATGGTTCATGGTCTCCACATACCATACTCATAGACAAAGCTGCAAAGTACGTCAAAGACTACAAGTTCTGTTACCTCATTAAAGAATTCAATTGGTTTATTCTTCCATGCTTTGGGAACTTGAAACTGCAGCTTATAAGGACCATCCCACTGCTCTCCATTAGTAAATGAGAAGATTAAGTTCACAGCTACACCACACAATACAAGCACATAAGCTCTCTATAAATACCAACAAATAATAGGCTCCGAGCAAGCAAAATGTTTCCTAAAACGTTACCAACCATGTTTTGGAATAACTATCTTGATGGTGAACATGGGAGGATCAGCTTTCCCTCTAACCTTCTTGCACATCTTCCTTGGTTCGCCACCACACATGATGGGCTGGTTGAAACCCCCTGTAAGTATTAAGTTTAAACAGTCAACTAAACAATGTGCCTACATTTGTAAATGCTGTGACCAGTTATCAAAATGTATGAACTAAAATACCATTAAATGCTATTCCAAAGTCTTCGTTTGGGACTATGTTATTTGCTGCAGGATTGTAGAAGATCGTCAGCTTTTCTCCCTGCCAGAAGTTTGATCGCATTCTCAATGGAACAGGCAGATCGAGAATATTTATAGAATAGGTTAGAGTCAGCTAAACAACCTAACTTACAGAAGTAGGGGGAAGGCCATTCATTGTTTTCCAATAGACAGGAGCTCTTCCGATATCAAATTCAGCCCATGT
This sequence comes from Aquilegia eximia, assembly GCA_023053565.1. Taxonomy (NCBI): domain Eukaryota; kingdom Viridiplantae; phylum Streptophyta; class Magnoliopsida; order Ranunculales; family Ranunculaceae; genus Aquilegia; species Aquilegia eximia. The sequence goes on from JALIGU010000007.1 coordinate 17,354,665, forward strand.
AGGAAGCAAAAACCTGACACACAGGGAAAAAAACTCATCAAGAACTTACCAAATAGATTTCAGCATTAACATAAAACTGGAAGGGATCCACCGAACCCTCCACAAGGTTTCCATTAGAAACTAAAATATAAAGTTATATATTTAGCATCATATCAAAACGTACTTTGTGACATACTCCGTTTGATTTATATTAATTTTCTTCTATCCATACTACTATTACTTTGCTAACTAAAATGAGGTACAGTTGGCAAGCCGTAAACACTAGACAGTCCAAACAATTAAGCTTTTGCAGGTATATAGACTTAAAAGACTTATGATTGCTATATGGTGGCATGTTCTGTAACATAGGCATCACTTGTCTTTTTTTTTTTCTGTAACATAGGCATCACTTGTCTTCCTTACGTGGGAAGATAACCACTAAGCTTTTTATATCAATGAACTAATAACCAGTACAAAATTATGACAACTAATATCCTATATGTAATTGCTTGTTATCCAAGTGACAGAACCAGAAGTATAATTTTCTTAAGTCTAACACTTATCATGTACACAGATAAGTGAAGGTACATACTCTATGACTTCCTCCACAACAGGTGTTTCAACAACAGCAGCATTCACTTTAGCAATTTTATCAACAACCTTACCCTTTTTTGACAGAATTCCCCTCAAGGGAGCACCCATAAAATTAGTACCTGCATTGTAAAATATCATAACAAGGTCAGATAGGGTCATTCATCAAAATGAAGTTGATTGTTTCATATGCTGGATGAAAACTTAGTATTCACTAACTTCTTGAGCATTCATATATTCGGTATCAAGACAATGCATATGAATATAATTTGAGGTAAGGGACTAAGGTTAGAAGGTGACAACTATGATGTGAAAGAGAAAAATTTAATTATATCCCATATCATTCCTACTTCTCGGGTTATAAAATCAAACATTGAAAATGCCGAAAACCATTCACAAACATCAGCACCCTTAAACCCCAAAAGTTTTAACAACATAGACATCTAAAATTCACTTAACAAACGATTGTCAGTGATGGACAACCCAGAGAATATCCACAGCTTTAGAATAACTAGAACTTCAATATTTTTCTTGTGATGAATGGTAAAGAAAACTATATCTATCATTATCATTTAAAACATTGATCACAGTGTTTAATTCTTGATGCCATAGCAACCGTATCTCAAACAATTAAAAGATCTAACGCCATGGTTAGTAGTCATTTTTGGCAGTTTCATATATCCCAAAGCTCCAACCTAACTTATTAAGCTCATTATGATCAATTCCCTACCAAATCTTTAACTAATCCAATTTCAGTAAAAAAAAAAAAAAATTTAACCAAACAAATCATTTACCCTAAGCTCATCAAATAATTGAAATAATTAAATCAAGCACACTGTGACTACCATACCATTGGAAACTGATGTGCTGCAGCTAGAATTAGACCGAACCGCGAAAATAGGTTGTGATGGAAGTGAGACCATGGAAGCGGTTGATACTGCCATTGGAAACCCTAATGTATGTTCAGAGGTGGGTATGTGTGTTTTGGTTTTTCCTTTGGACTTTGGAGGAGGGGGTGTGGCTATTCTGCCTAATCTCTTGTTCACCCAAGAGATATATAGAAAACAAAACTCAACCACAAGTATAAATTCTCTCAACAGGATTATTATCACACAAGTTGACAAAATTGTATATATATGTGTGACTCAGACTAAGAGCTAAGCAATTCTGGATATTATTTAACCTTCTTTGTACTTGTGAACCGAATGTCTCTCTCTCTCTGAACTAATACCAACCTTGCTTTCTGCTTCAAAGTTTGCTTCAAGCAACCAAGTACCTATGCATTTACTTGTAAGATGTCCAAGTTTTGAGTCTGGTTAAGCATTTCATAATTCTTCAATATCAATGGCTCTAATTGCAGCAGCACCTAAAACTACATTCTACCCTTCTTCCCCCTCCCTTTATCAAATTCGACGCGCAAGACCGAATTCCATCTCTACCCTTTCCAGAACCATATCTTCTATTTCTCTTACAGGGAAGGTGAACTCAAATGCCCAATTTGTTTCAACCCCTTTTCTCAACTGGAGAAACAAAAGCAAGAGATGCAGTGGAAGTATTTCTTGTTCAGGTGCAACATTTGGAGAAAACTATGGGAAAATTTTGTTATCTGATGTAACAGTAACGCGACGACCCAAGGTTTATTTGGGAAGAAAATGGAATTCTGTTGATATTGCTACTGGTGCCGTCGTCCTTTCGATGCATGTTCTATGTTTATTTGCTCCTTTTACATTCAACTGGCCTGCATTTTGTGTGGCATTGTTGCTTTATGTGGTAACAGGACTGTTTGGGATTACTTTATCTTTCCATCGCAACCTTGCGCATAGAAGCTTCAAGCTTCCTAAATGGCTTGAATACTTCTTTGCTTACTGTGGCGCGCAAGCAATGCAGGTAAAGAATGAAGTGTATACTTTGTAATTATAAAAAGTAGTCTAATTGCTTGAAGAAATTATCGAATTTGTAATGTTGATATGCAGGGACATCCCATAGATTGGGTTAGTACTCACAGGTATCACCACCAGTTCTGTGATTCCGAACGAGATCCTCATAGTCCGCTTGAGGGATTCTGGTTTAGCCATATAAGTTGGTTCTTTGACACCAAGTCTCTTATTGAAAAGGTGTGAATTCTTTCACTTTTTTTTTTCCTATGTTTATCAATTATCATTATTTGAAGTCTCTTACTGGTTTACGCGTGTGCTTAATATATTGCAGTGTGGAAAACCCAACAATGTTAGTGATTTAGAGAAGCAACCTTTTTATAAGTTCATCGAAAAAACATATGCTGCTCATCCAATTGCGCTTGCAGTTCTGCTATATGCTTTGGGAGGATTTCCCTTTCTTGTGTGGGGCATGGTAAGTGTAGTTCTTTCTCCCAGCTTATCATTTAATAATAATGATATTTCAATGATAATAATACGAAATTACAAAACGTATGAATTGAGAGTTTGAACCATTCAATTGCTGCGCCGCATCTTGTCTAAGATATAGCTGTTAAGTCCCTTAGTCCATAGGCCTAGTTGCGAAATTGCTCTTTTACATCTCTGTGATGGTGTTAGAGAACAATTGTGTGGTCCATTCATGTTTGTCTTGAGGTGAGAGCAACTACATGGTATTGTGTAAGGTGGACATAAGTAAACCACTTATCAGTGTAATGTGGGGGATGTGAGAATGACAGGCACTGTCTTTCCCATGGTGTAGAA